>OZ010738.1:101639674-102270744 GCA_963932295.1 Tipula lateralis | reverse complement strand
CTGAACTCAGGTTATCAGGGAAGTTTTCGACGAAATTCGAACAACGAAAAAGTTAAATGGATTGGTGCAATATTACAATTATATACACTTGGGTGAAAAAAACTCGCACATTTCTCTATTTTCCACAAAAGTTAAAAAACAATGTAGATTCAAAGTCTATATTAATATCTATCCAGTGGTACCTGTTTTGTACTTGTACTATGCCAACAAAGTGATTTTCTGTCAAATGCATACAGCAGGCTTTCGAATTAAATTCAAAAAATAAGTCAACAAGATCAATACAAAAGCATGCCATAAAATATCTTGCTCGGAACGGTCTTCTATTAATCACGTCTACAACCGAAACAAATAAATGTATACCACAGCAGAGGTGCACATAAGTGGTTGCACTAATTTATGCGCGGCAGCACCAAAGTGTTGTAGCTCTACAACCAAATTTGAACCGATTCTCCGTTATATCGGGGACCAACCTCATGCTACAACAGTGTGATGACCGCTTTCTTCTAACAACTTCGTTGCGACTCCAAGAAGTTCGTGAAGTCGAAGTCAATCGGTGGACAGTTAGAAGACGACTTCGAAAAAATAATCTAACTAGACAAAGACCAGTAACCGGGCTGAATTGCAGCTCATCAACAAGCCCATATATATATATATATATATATATATATATATATATATATATATATATATATATATATATATATATATATATATATATATATATATATATATATATATATATATATATATATATATATATATATATATTTTATATATATATATATATATATATATATATATTCATATATATATATATATATATATATATATATATATATATAGCCGCTCAGTTGCCGTCGCCTCCAGGTTGTCGTTAAACGAACGGGTGTGTTAAACTAACAGGTGTGGGGCGGATCACGCTTAATGGCGGCAGGGGGCTGGATTAAGGTGTAATGCGATCCGTGCCAACGATCGGCCAGGCTGGGGGCCCCCTAAATAAAACCTACTCGCGAACGGAGCCCTCTGAATACCTGGCGACCTTCAGTTGTATATAGCCTTACCTGCACATACGGATCTCTGTGCAGGCGGACCTCTTTTTTCCGACACTCGTGGGAGTATAATGGAAGAAAACACTGAAAAAAATAAAGAGACCGTCGCTCTTAAAAAAGCGGACAAGAAAGAGGAAAAGCAAAGCCGAGAAGGTGGGTCTACCTCTAAACAAAGATATAGACTTTGGCGTTCAGCTTAGAGAGTACTCGATAGATGGGCTGCGATCCCTGAGGGGCAGCTTACATCGGAACAGAGGCAGTCCGTGGCTTGGGCCAAAGAAACGTTCTGCAGCGGAAAGTCAGAAGGGAACAGCGTGTCTAAACGACAGCGGTCTCAGGACGAACCAGAAGCTAGCGGAAGTAAGCGGGCGAAGTTGCAAGCGGACGCCAAAAAAGAATGTCAGTATGTCGCTGGGGGATCCTCGAAAAGGGGATTATTCAGTGACATCGTGAGGGAGCTCGGAATGATGCTAGCCGTCATTGACAAGGGTCAAGAGGATGAGAGCATCACTGTTGAGAAATGGTGGAAGGTGTTTAACACACTTAGCGACACGTTCCTGAAGTTGGTAAAAGAACATCCGGGACCTCCACCGTCCTGCAGAGATGCGGGTTGGTATCAGGGGCGCGCAAAACTTATTGTTTGTCTGGATCAGAGATCAGTTGATCTGTACAGACAAGCGATAGAAGGAATAGGCGAGTTATAGCCGGCTCTGGTTATAGCCGGCTTAAGTTCAGGGATTGGGGTGGGGTTGGCCAAAGTTAAATAGTAGCTTGCTAGACCACATTATATTTTGCACGAAAACTTGACGAATGTTAACATTAAATGCTCATCGACACATGGATACGTTACCTACCTTTACCTCCTCTCACAATTCACTTAACGCATCATCTTTACTTAGTAATGCACATGGTAAAAAAAATGCAAATCAATTTAATTTTTAAAGAAAACAAATAATTATTAAAATACCAAAAATGGTTCAAAAATTTCATACACATTTCATTGATCACTAAATTTATCTAATAACTAACTTTTAAAAATAAATTTTAATATAACTTAATTAAATATAAAGAAAATACCTTAACTAATTTGCGTTGGGCGCCATTGATGCGAAGTACGTAGTTTACGATCATACGTGATCCCATAAACGAGTAATTAATTATTATTTCGAAGAAGGTTGATTATATTTTTATTAATTATTAATGATAAATAATTATTAATTTAATTTTAATATTAACATATAAATTTATTTATGAAGATAAGTAGTTTAGTAAGTTTAGTTACCGAAGTGAAGAACATAACAAAATATGAACAAGTGTGTGTTTATACAAAATAAAACCACATTTAGGCGACAAATCTATGCAACAAAAGTTGCTTATAAATTATGTCGATTTCGATTCGTTTTTGTCTTCCCCTTGAAAAAGCAATCTGTGAATCGAACAAAAAAACAAAGCGCTTTTTTAGACAAGTATGCGTATATTTTTGACGTTTAGAAAATAAACATTAATTACATATATTATAAATGTTTTTAATTGATTTATTTATGTTTCAAAATGAATCTTTAAAATGCTTAAAATGATATTTTTAAAATTTATATATTTTATATATATAATGAAAAAAATCAACTGACACTTGCAATAAATATGAATTAAATAACGACTGTTTATTTTCAAATAAATATTTACCAAAAAACTGACAAAAATCAGTAGTCTTTTGGTTTTACTAATGTTTGTAAATATTTAATTGTAAATATTATGAAAATGTATGTTGGTATTAGTAGAATAAGGGGTAAATCGACCCCTTATTCTACTAATACCAACTAATAAAAAATCTAGATTTCTCATCGGGCAAATATTTCGCTCGACCGTGCAAGTTTTGATGTCAAATAAAACGATTTGACAGCAGAAAAAGCAATTTGTGTCGTCACAGATTGCTTTTTTTCATCGAATCGAAATCGACATTAAACAAACTACAAAAAGCCCCATTAAATTTCAACACAAAAACAGCAAAATGAACAAAGTATATAGTTCAATACCAGATTATCAAATAGTACATCCCTGCCATCGGTTATATGATTAACAAGCAATTTCCACGTATATCGATTGTTGCATCAACTTTTAACTTTCAATCGAAAATTTTGTTCTACCAAAATCAAAAAGCCTGAAGACAAATATGATTTTCTTGTAACGATTCGCAAGTCTCGGTAATATTTTTTTAATACATCTCTGTGGTTTACTTTTTAATTAACCGGTACGTTTGGTTTAAAATGTTGTCGTAGAGATAAACGGGATAAAAAGAAAACGAAAAAAAACGCGAGTTGTCGGGTAGATTTGGTCAGTCGATTGATAGAAACTGGTGAAATAAAACCAAAGAACAAATATACATAAGGAAATTGAAAATAAAAAAAAACTTATGTTAAAAATTAAAAATAAGATAAATAAAATAAAGCTCTTCGATAATATATTAAATTAATTATAAAACTATAAATAAAATTATAAAATACAAATAAATCAATTATATTAATAAACATTTGTAAACGTATAACACATATAATATTATATAAATACAAATTTAGTGTTTTTTATTAAAACCAAAAGAAAATAAACTGGCGCGTGTTTGATTGCTGTTTACGGGAAAGTTTGAGAGTGATTTTTCTCATTGGTGTGACATAGATCTATCGCACAACATTCTTACAATTGTTAACCAACTGTATTGGCCATCAAATATAACGTCGCTGGGATTGGGAATTATACACGAGAGTATATTGGAGTTTATTTTCTTTGCTGTATCATCTGTATTTTTGCTGAAGGCTTGCTCATCTTGGAATATGGCAAAACTATTACTGGGATGAATTTTACAACTTGTTGGTTATGATTTATTAGTTTTAGTTCCAATTTAATTATAAATTTATAACATTCCTTTTTTTTTTGCTGTTATATTTGTGTGAATGAATTTCTTTATATATATTTTAGTATTGCAGATAAAATCAGTGAATGTGATTTTTTTTATTGCTCTAATCATTCATTTTTGTTGAATCAATTTTTAATGAAAATTGATAAGTAAACCCTACAGTGGGTGTGATGTAATGTAATGTGCGAGTGAACTTGTGCTACCAAGTTTCAGTTTATTAATTCTTTTGTTGTACGGATGGCTAAGCATGTGAAAATGGAACCCTCCCAAACGAACCTCAGCTACCTAAATAAATCGAGTGAGCAACCACATGCTTAGGTAAAAATGGAGTATCCTTACATGTCGAAAGCCTAAATTTCAATACTAGATTAACAAATAGTACATCCCTGCCCTCAGTTATATGATTAACAAGCAATTTCCACGTATATCGATTGTTGCATCAACTTTTAACTTTCAATCGAAAAATTTTTTCTACCAAAATCAAAAAGCCTGAAGACAAATATGTTTTTCTGGAATGTCGAAAGCCTAAACTTCAATACCAGATTATCAATTCGCTGAAATCATTGAAAGGTTCGCTGTATCATTCGGTTCGGATCCGCACGCAGAACGTAACCAAGTCAGCGTACTCGCTGTACTTTGATATTTTTTGAATTCTTCGGTTGTTGTAACTGGATACGCGACATGATGTATTCAGTAAGTGAGAAGATATTTACGGCTTCATACATATTATGAGCCAATATTCTATCATTCCAAATTACTGTTTTTGGTGGTATAAATTTCCCGGGCTGATTTAATAAATACATTAGATCCGACCTATTTAATACTCCATCATCGTTTATCATTCCATAACATCCGATATCTATAAATAAAGCGAAAAATCCCCACTCCAAAATTAGTTTGTAGGCAAAGATATAAGAGACGAGGACATTCAGCGCCGAAAGAATATACGTCTAAACACCACCATTAGTGCGAAACTCAGATGAAGCAAAAATAATTTTTGTTGAAAGTTGTGCATCGAGAAATCCCCTCTCCAAAGTTAGTTTATAGACAAAAGTAAGAGACGAGGAAAAACCTGGATAGCATACCAACTACAATATTTCCCAATATTTTATTTCCCAACTCTCCAAAAAGTGTATTTTGTATAGCAGTATACAGAAGTGTATAACATAGTTTTAAATTTTCGCCACTAGAGTACCTTAGTAGTACGTATATCTGTCATTTTTTGGAAACAAAATAAACATTTATTTGTGATTTGTTCATTTTTCAATAAATTTTAGCCCAAAGCATGGCTTGTAAATATAAATCACTGTTACTGGATTTGATTTACCTCAAATAAAAGACACACTTTTTTAAAAGTAATAAATCATTTTTTAGGATCGGATTTTTTTTTAAAGGTGTTTTTACTTTTGAGAAATAATATTTTTTTTTAAATTTATTCTCTTAGATTATGATTAAGAGTATTTTACCATAAAAAATATGAATTCTCAACAATTTTAAGAGGGAGAAAAAACGTCAAAAATGTTATAATTGGGAATTATTTTTTCCAAACGAAATATTTTTCAGAAAAGCCACTTTTGGGAAAAATAATTCCCAACTGTTATAAAAACGTCAAAAATTCCCAATTCCCGGGAAAAACCAGAATAGGGTCACAGAATTCTAACGTCAGCAAAATAAAAATACACACGTTGATAAATTGCAGCACGGTTGTGCATCAGAATCCCGAAAGACGAAATCCAAAAGACATAATCCAAAAGCCAAAATCCAAACTCCCAAAAGCCAAAAGTGAAAAAACCCAAACTTACAAAATCCAAAAGGGACAAAATCCAAAAGAGACAAAATCCAAAAAATAAGGGCTTTAGATTTCAACTTCGGGGGGCGTTGGAGCCGGGATCAGCAAACATGTGCCGCACGTAGAAGCGGATCATATATAAACCATAGAAATATATAATACTATATAGAATGAACATAAGCAAAATTGTTGTTGTGTTTCCATACAAAATCTTTTGTTTCAAGCGTTATCAGTATGAATGAGAGGTGTATATAAAAATTCAATATGGCAGTTGCTTCTTTTCACATAAACACCAAAACAAACTTTTTCAATTGTGACATTGCTACAAGCCAGTCGGTGTTTAAGTGATTGTAAAACTTTTGAAAAATAAAAAATAATAAAGTGTTCAATTAAATTTAATTAAACAATATATAAACTTTACATTGTGTTATTTTAAATAGTAATATTATAATTAATAATGAAGTGTATTGTGCAAAATTGCCGAAATTATCAGGGCAAAAACAAATTGGGAATTTCGTTTCATAGGTAAGTGTTTGTTTATACTTTATGACTCATAACTAACCTAATAGTGCAAATATATTAATAAATTACCAAAAATAATCATTTTTAATTTAAAATTTAGCAAAATGATTTTGTTATAAATGTACGGTGTTTGTTTTGGTGTATATAGAATATAAACATTTAGTTTTACCAGTGCAGTAGATTTAATATTACGAAAGATAGTACATAATATGGTCACCCAAAATGGCGCGCGTGTGTACGATATTTGATTTAGTGCTGTGTTTTAAATTTAATTTTTTCATTTTACAACTAAATATAATAAAGTTTAATAATTCATGAGTATTAGATTGTATATTGGTAGTGAAACAATAATTAGATTTGTTTTTGATTTTTTTATGCTTAATTTCTTTCAGATTACCAAAGTGCAAACATATGGAAGAAAAATGGTTAAGCATTTTGGAAGTAGAAGTGGAAAATCAGAATCATAAACGTTCGCTCGTATGTTCAACACATTTTGATGAAACCTGTTTAATGTCACGGAAGGATACATTTAAACGCAGAATTTTGAAGGATTCAGCCGTTCCTGGCTAATTTCGTTTGGACAATAAATGTGAAAATGTTGATACAAACAATGCTAATATTAACACCATTGAAATTACGCCAGAAACTCTATAATTTGTGGATTAGGCATATCGGGGACACCACTTGAAAAAAAACGCACCAAGTACTCTTCCTCTTGGGAGCTGTGGAAACGAGTACATTAAATTATATATATATATAAATATATATATATATATATATATATATATATATATATATATATATATATATATATATATATATATATATATATATATTTATTTATAAATATATATATATATATATATATATATATATATATATATATATATATATATATATATATATATATATATATATATATATATATATATATATATATAATATTAATATTGTGATCAACGGTTGTAAATTTGTAATACATGTTAAAGTCAGCAACTTCATTGCAAATCCCTTTTTTGAATTAAAAGCACGCCTATGATATTTCTATTTTTTTCTCTTTTTTTCACAAATTTGGAACGCTTGACGTTTAATAATGTTCATTCTATATAATATTGTTACGATTTCGCCGAGTGGTTATTCTAATAATTTATCCGGTTCGATCACTGGACTGTGAATATCAAACTCGCAAACTTTAAATTTTAACTAAATTTATTTCCCACAAAAATTACACAATTATTTCACAAATAATTTACTAATATTTATTTTCACTATTATTTTACACAATATTTATCACTACTATTATTTTAACACTTCACTTTTTATCACTTTCCGATATTAACACTTCAAAATTCAAAATTGAATTGTTTCGTAACTCAAATGTCTACACGTATTTATACAACGCAAATACTTGTAGAATATTCCATTATTTTGCTTCTCTACACTTCTCGAAATTTCGTTGTGTCGTATTTTGTTCGCTCCGCCTATTTCATTACTTGTTTTTATTCTGTTCGTATGTGTAAACATTTGGTTACAGGGTAATCCCTACTGCTATAATTTTCTTCTTAATTATCACAGGTGACATCTGTGATTCGTGACAATATAATATATTTCTATGATATAAACTATTAAAGACACTTTCGCTGTTTTGTTCCTTCGATATTTCGTTTTTAGAAATACATATAAAAATAAAGACGAAGAATAAGAAAAATAATAAAAAATTTGGATTTCGTCGTTTTCGATTTTTTGTTTTTGGATTTTGTCTCTTATATTTTTTTCTATTATATTTTGTCCATTTGGATTTTAGCGTTTGGAGTTTTACAAAAACTAGTTTTTGGATTTTGTCTTTTGGATTTTGGGTGACATCCGGTTTAAATTGATCGCGTCCATAGCTTTTTTTATTTTCACTACATAACTTAACTTCATTATGCACAATAACATAAATAAAACAAGATTATATTATTAAAATAGTTATATTTTATTAAAACACTCTAATTTACGATGAATTAATTTTATTTCCCATTTTTTTATAACAAACAAACAAATAATAAAACAGTTTGACAGCTCGAATTCTGCTTGACGCGTCAGAAAAAAACGATTATGTAAATGGCAGGCAGCGCTGTAAGCATTGCTGCCGGCAGAAATACTGACCACCTGCTTTCAGCATGATGACGTCTCTATTCCTAATTCTGCTGATCAGAATCAGGGGTGCAACACATAAAACTAAAAATATTTAAATCGTGACTAAGTTCAGATTGTTTTTTTTGCAATCAGTTTTCTGTTGATTGAAAATATATTTGTATTCTGTCAAAACAAAATAAAAACAAAAAGGAACAGGATTATTTTATAAATGGAAAAATATTAAACTGAATTATTACAAATTTGTATTTTATTTAACTATTTTATATACTGGTTAACATCAATTTTTAAATAAACCTTAATGGCGAATGCATCTCGAAGAGTTATATCAAAGCATTCTAAATTAATCGAAGCAGGAATGTTCTAAATGAGCTTTATTTAGTGTAACAAAAAATACAAAAATCAACGTCAGTTTCATACAAAATGTATGAAAGGTAAGGCTTTACTATATAGTAAATATTTGAATGAAAAGTAGTTCAAATTTAACTTAGGTTATATTCAATTGAAAACAGAAATTTCAGTTTTGATCCTGAAACTGATCATTTTTCGATTTATTTTTCCATTTTCCTTTATTCATTAAATTAAAATATGATATTTTAATAACTTAAAATGTAAACAGAGACAGATACATAGTTAGGTTACGAGAACTATATTTTATTTTAAGTATGCTCACAAAGAGAATAAATCAAAATGGCAATTTACACCAAACAAATCAATTTCATTAAATGTTAAGTTGTATTGTTATTTGTGTTTTGCTTTCATATATAAAATCAACAACACCAATGCACAAAATCTCATACACACATTTAACTAGATTTAATGATTACATGCACACATGTATGATTTTAACATGAATGGCTTGCAAAATTTTTATACAACAGCAACGCTCGTAATGGCATTTCATCGAACTATCATTCAATATAAAAAAATATTCTCTCTCTCCCATTGTTATGACATTTAAGTCATTATGAAAATTGGTTTTGTATTTAATGCATAATTATGCAATTAAATATTATTTTTATGTTGATACAGCATTAATAAACCATTTTTAATGATTCGATGTATTTCAGGATTGAGAATATAGTGTAGTGTTGTGCTGTGATTGTGAATAAATGTGTATCAAAATAGAAATTGTGATTAGGTTATGTGTTCATTCTGAAGTGTAAACATTAATCAGCTGATAATATTATTTATTAACAACTGCATGTTGAAAATATCTTTTTAACTGATTTATGTTTAAAAATTCGGTTTTAGTTAATTTTTCGAATACATAATTTCATTTAAAGAAATTAATAATTAATTTTTTAAGTTTTCGCGTTCAATTATGTGTATTTTCGTCATTATTATTTTTCTAAATTTATTAAGAAATGAGTTTGACTTTCGTGGTACAACTGATAGAGAATTAGAGCGAGGAAAATATATTTTAGAGGATATCGTTTATATTGAAATGAAAAGCACAAAATTTATAAAAATATAGATCAATTTATAATTAAATTTGATCGTGATTTATTTTGTTTTGAAAAAAATGATATATATTCACATCTAATTTCACCCTTTCTTAGTCATTTTATGAAATAAAATTTTAAAAGCTCTAAGTTGCAATAGTAAAAAACTTAAAATGAAATTTGTACGTTTCGTATGAGTTTCTTGACAAAACGTACATTATTGATACACTAAATAAAGCTCATTTCAAAAACTGAGTATTCATTCTGGCTTTATTATCCAGGGGGCTTTGGTTATATCCAGTGGCCCTATTCTGGTTTTCCCAGGGAATTGGAAATTGGGAAATTTTGACGTTTTTATAATAGTTGGGAATTATTTTTCCCATAAGTGTATTCTGGCTATTGGGAAAAATATTTCGTTTGGAAAAAATAATTCCCAATTATAACAGTGTTGACGTTTAGTTTTCCCTATTAAAATTGTTGGGAATTCATATTTCTTATGGTAAAATACTCATAATCATAATACTAGAGTATATAAATTTAAATTTTGTTTTATTATTTCTTAAAATCAAAAACACATATTTTTTAAATTTGGTCTTATTTGCCCTAAAATATAAAAAAAATAGCTCATTCATAAATACTAATAATCATAATAAATAGTGAATGTAGAAAATAATTCCGACCCTAAAAAATTTTTAATTCTTTTTCAAAAGCGAAAACACCAATTTTTTTTTTAAATTTGTTATTTATCCGTCAATATTTAATTCATATTCAAATATAATAACATCGCGCACCATGAAAAAAACCATTAAAAAGGTACTCTAGTGGCGAACATTTAAAACTATTTGTTTCACAGAGGGGAAATAATTCCCAGCACGCCAGAATACACTTTTGGGAATTGGGGAATAAAATATTGGGAATTATTACAGTTGGGAATTGGGAAATTTTTTTTCCCAATTCCCAGGGAAAACCAGAATAAGGCCACAGTTGTATTTATACAAAATCGTGCTATTGCATCTCAATTTCGGTTTAAATTGACAACGTCCATTCCATAGCCTTCTAATAATCATAAGAGTAATAATCTCATAACTGCACATCGGATTGCGGAATGACATCAGTTTTCGTTAACAGTTTCACACGAAAATACGTTTTTGATAGCAATAAAAAAAATAATCTAATTTTTTTATGGTTTTTTGTATGTGTTAATAAATTTCAACTCGTTCCGCAGCTACATTTTGTGTTGAAAAAGAACATCAATAATATTTTCGATTTACACGAATTTTTAAATACAGGCTGTAATCGTGATATGAAAAATAGAAGCCTAGCGAACGAATAAAATATTGTTAATAAATAACGTACATTAGATTAGACGCGGATTTTGCAGCGGAAATGTTGAAACGTGAACGAGGTCCGCTTGAAAGAGAAACACGTTTATTCAGTAAGGAATGTGACTTATACTTTAAATTGAACATTAAGACTACATTCGATCCAGTTAATCCAATGTCAATTAGAAGCGAGAAATGATTCTAAAATTTCTAAAATTCACTTGTTAATTAAACTGTGCGAAATAGATGAGCGCATTGTTATGCTGATAGTTGGTACAATGTTGAAATCGTCCGCTAAATTGTGGTAAACAACGACACAGGAAAAATTACGTATGTGGAGTGAACTAGTAACCGGTATTAAAACCAATTTCGAATCATATTTTAATGGTTGATTTTGCATGGGAGTTCATTTCGAAAACGGGAGCAAATTTATATTGAATTAACAAAATGATAGCGGTTTCAGTGAAAATCGGACTATTTGTTGATGACACAGAAGAGTATTTGATCAGTCGAACTAAAAGTAGTGAAAAATGAAACAAATACCAAATATAAAGGAGTACAGTGTTTTAATTGCTATGACAATCGTGGAATGAAATGAAATCGTGTGCATGGTAAAAATGAGATCGACTGCAAAAATAAAAGGTAGTGGGAATATTTGTCTTGAAAGATCCTTACACTAAACAGGTAAAAGATAATCCTTACACTAAACAGGTAAAATTACGTAACGTTGAGATGTCAGCATTATGTAATTGATTCCGGAAGTGAAGGATCAATTATACGAAAATGCAGTGCTGATTATTTAAAATAAGATGTAATTCCATGCAGTGCAAAAACTAAAGGCTTCGGTTCAGTGACACGGGCTAACATTAAAGTTATAGAAATGTGAATTCGAAAGATAAAATCGAATCAGCCTATGAGGTTTCCAAGGGAAAACTGATTTTTTATTTCGGTATGAAACAACGACTAATGAAGCCAAATTTCATTCGTATGAACTAGAATCTTTGGCAGTCATGCCTACTTAATCCGAAAACAGTTTAAACTATAAACCGATTGCTCTTCTCTATACGAACGTGTGCTTATAAGAAGGATGTGCTTGCTCACATAGACAGATACTTAAAGCTGGCAGAGTTTGATTTTGTCGTGTAATACAATACTGAAAAATTGATGCAACGCGTGGTTCAATTGTGCATGAAGAGTAACGTTACTGTCGAAAAACCAGAACAACGGCAATTGGCGTTTTTCAAATTTCCCAAATTAAAAGCGATATGTTAATCGGAATGCAGCAACTCGACAAATAGTTATCAAAAACTATCGAAGTTTTAAAACGAAAACCTACATTTGATGGCCTGTCTCATTTGAAAAATGGAAGTAGAATATGGTCATGGTCGCGTGGATAAGACGGTGCATAAAATAAACGAACATTTTTGATTCCCACGATTTAGTGAAACGTGTCGATTCATTTTACATGGTATTGCGGTAGTGCCAAAGATTTCTTTTGTTACAAGTGGTCATTATAAATAAGATATAATTGCGCTGATAGTGACAACTACACATATGATTGAAACACCAATGATTCAATAAAACTATTTATTTACTATCAGATAGGTTTAAATTAAATTATCTATTAGATACAACTATACGATCCTCTGTTATTAGCACATTTTTTGTCGCCACATGGATAGGGTTGACTCTTACACTCGTTGATATCTACCCAACAAAAATAATTTCAGTAGTATTTATTTAGCCCGTTAGATGTAAATTGATTACTTACCCACACAGTTTGGATACTTTTTCTGTTTCTTGAGGTTCGGTGAACCTCGCTTCGGTGGCTTCAGTTTAAATCCTGGTTTGCAAATGCATTCGTAATCATCTTTTCCTATGCTGTGACATGTTTGAGAATCCGTTTGACATACCGAATAAGGGCCCTTTCTTGCACATTTATCTATATCGGGACAACCACCAGTTTTATTATCATACACAAAACCTGCGGGGCAGCAAATCTCTTGATTCGAACATGCAGAATAATCTAAATCATCGATCGTTAATACGGATTCACACAACGGAACTGTACAGTTTAATATGCGAACTGATTTGCCGATACAACGTTTACCACCAAATGCTGGTGCTGGATTATTACATTCTCTTTTTGCCTGTTTTGTAGGCACATCGGCTAAATCAATTACACAGGATTTGGAACATGCACTAAATGGTGAAAAAACACTCCAACCACCATCGATGGGACAATCTATTGTTTTACATGTTTGTTCCTCTCGCTCGCGAGTTTGATTGCATGATGCGTGTATACAATCTCGTGTTCTGAATTGAACTCCTTCGCCACATGTTTCGCTACATATGGACCAATCACTCCACGGTGAAAAATAATGTGAGTCGTTTAGAACGATCACATCAAAGACATTTGAATCCATTCCGATATTATTTTTGGCGATACAAACATATTTTGTTGTATCCGAATTTTCAGCTCGTCGTTTAATCAATGTTGTATCACTTACTTCAAATTCTGGATAATTATGAATATCGTATCGCTGTCCTCCAACATATTTATACCATTTGATTGTGGGTTTCGGTTCACCCGTAGCATCACACTGCAATCGTAAATTATCGTTTAGCTTTACTTCAACATTATTCTCGACAGGTCGAATGTTTGGTTTTTCGAGCACCGTTATCTCGAAAATTTCACCGTATTGTGGGTCTGCATCTTTTGAACACATGATAATTTCTGAAACGTCAGCAAAAAAATTCTGAAAGTATATAATTGAATATTGGTTAAATGTAAAATTCGATATACATGTTATACAATTTGACCAATCTTACATATGTTGTGTTTGCCTCGAGTAGCTGTCGCTGTTTATTGGGGTATGCGTCTATAATTTTTGACCAATATATCGGTAGTTGCTTAAATGAACATTCCAGCTCTTTGGTTTCATTTTTTTCGACAGTGACTTTGGTCTTACGGCTCCTATTTAGCACTATGTTCGATATGTCCGCGATATGTGTAAAAATAATGACTTTAAACTTAAATTCAACTGTACCGCCCTTATTTGTGCCGCGGCATGAATAGTCTCCACCTTGATGTAGCATCGGTTTTTTGAAATCCAAAAAATTGTTTTGAATATCGAAATGTTCGTTTGATGTTATTACGGAATCTTTACGATACCATTCAATCGAGGGATTTGGTATACCTCTAATTGGACATTTGATTTTGTGCGAATTGATACCTTGTAGTATACTATATTTGGTTTCGGCATTTTCTAGATATGGTGCATTAACTACTTCGATCGTAACGATTTTATCAACTTGGGTGTTTTTAACTTTAAATATTCGAGATATACATTTGTATTGGCCAGCATCACTAAATTGAGCCGACTTTATGACATATTCCAATGTACCAATATACTCTCCGTCCAAAAATTCGTAGCTTATTTTGCCGTAACGCTCTAACTCCATTGGATCAATGCCACTTGTCGGTTTTAAAAGTTGTCTGCCGTTTAAATACACCGCCTCATTTTGTTGTAGTAATTGTTTCCTAAGTTCGTCGTCTTTAGTTTTGAAAATGTTTTCATTATCTGTCGAATCACCAAGTCCACGCCAAACGATCACTGGTAGCTGGTTGCCTTTTGTTTTACACGTGAATTTTATTTCGTCACCCTGTTCATAAACAGATTTTGTTGATGTGGCTGATAAGATCGAAATGGGCTCTGAAAATATTTTTGTTCACGATATATCCGATATTCAAACCATATAAGGGTACCAATTATGATGTTTAAACTTACTTTGAACATTCACGTAATAGAGGACCATCATTATACCATAACCATTGTCACCAACACATTTGTACATACCACTATCTTCAACTTTAGCACTTGTAAATTCTAGTACCGCGTTTGATTGACTGAGGATAACACTGAAAATTTCAAAGCGTATTGAAAACCGATTCCTTAAGTCAGTCTGCATTTCGATTACTTACTCATTTTTAAACCAATTGACTGTGGGCTTTGGATTTCCATTCATATTGCAGTCGAGTTTTACTGCTTCACCTTCATTAACTTTTATAATTTGTTCGTAGTTCGCCTTGAAGTACGTATTGGGCACTAAACAAACACATATAAAGAGATGTTAAAATATTTTAATAGCTCATATATGGAAGCACTCACCTTGCACTCTATTCAGAACAGTGATTCCTAATTGTTTTAAATTATCCTGGTTTGTACCATTCTCTAGTCCAGTTGTACTTAATAAATACGGTGGTTCGTATACAACTACTGCTATTTGTTCAGTTCGATTACCCAAAAGATTTTCTGCGATACATGAATATGTCGCAGCATCCTGAGTTTGCATGGATTGGATCTCAATCAATCCATCACTTGAATACATTCGATCGTCCTTCAGCCAATATAAAATTGGTTTCGGATTGCCTTGCGCGTTGCACTTTAAATCGAGTGGCTCATTTTTGATGAACGCGATTTGTTTCTTGTTTGGTGATATCTGTTCAATTGGATTTTTATAAGACGATGTTACCATACTCAAATCATATGGTAGTCTCCAAACATTAAACTTAAATTGGGCAACTGCCGTCCCTGCCTTATTTGCGGCGACACAGTATGCATCTCCCGTCATATTCGGATATACTTGATCGATGTATAAAGAACCGTCAGCTTGTTTGTAGCTATCAAAATTATTATTATTGAAATACCAAGTAAATTGGAAATCGCCTGATCCAACCGGACACGTTAAACGGAACTCACTGTTTTCGGTTAGATTTTGTAATATTGTGTATTGGGTCAGTTTCGGTTTAACAATTTCTATCAATTCTATAAGGCGTTCGTCCGAATTCAATACGTTTTGTGTAGAACATTCATAAGTACCGGAAAAACCTGTATTTTTCGGATTAATGTTCAGATGATTTGATCGAGAAAATACAATACCATTTTTCTTCCAAACGGTTACAGGTCTTGGATTACCGTTTACGTTACAGGTCAATGAAAATGTCGTTACGTTAAAGATTTCAAGCCTTGTGATACTCGGATGTAAAACATTGGTTCCGGTGTCGTCACGTTTTACAATGTTTAAAATTCTGACAGTATACTGCACATCAACGGTGAATTCCGCTTCGACAGCACCTGCGGCATTGCTGGCTCTACATTTATAATTTCCATTATCGACATGATCGACTTTATCGATTTTGATGCGTTCATTTGATATCAACCTCTGCTGAATTTGACTTCCGTTCCTGTACCATACAATCTCCATGTTATTATTTGGAATTATTTCCAGAGGGCAGCCTAATGTAAATTGATCGCCTAGTTTAACCTGATATTTGGTTTCGTATCGTGCTAATAGCTTTGGCTTGATTGTAATATCTATTTTTATGTGTTCTTCATCTTTTCCAGCCAAGTTTTCGACCTCACATAAATAGTTACCTGCTAATTGACTAGCAGTTAATCTATTAGTTAATGGATTAATGTCAAGTTGGTTCGTACGTGAAACTGTTAAACCATTTTTTTTCCAAACGACTGTTGGTTGCGGATTGCCGGAAACAACGCATGTCAACGTAGTAGCATTTATTATTTCTAGCTTTCTGATACTCGGATCTAAAACAATAGTTCCGATATTATCACGTTTCACGATGTTTAAAATGCTAGCTGTATATTGTACTTCGACTGTGAATTCCACTTCAACAGAGCCCCCATCATTATTGGCACGACATTTATAATTCCCATTATCGATGTGATCGACTTTATCGATTTTAATCCGATCATTTGATATCAATGCTTGATCAATTTGACTTTCGTTCCTGTACCATACAATCTCCATTTTATTATTTGGAATTATTTCAAGTGGACACTCTAAAGTAAATTGTTCACCTCGTTTAACGCGATATTGGGTTTCATACCTAGGTAACAGCTTTGGCTTAATCGTTATATCGATTTGAATATATTTCTCATCTTTGCCAGCCAAGTTTTCGACCTCACATAAATAGTTACCTGCTAATTGACTTGTAGATAAGCTCGTATCTAAAGGGTTGATGTCTAGTTGATTCGTTGTTGAAACGATTGAATCATCTTTTTTCCAAACGACAGTTGGTGGCGGATTGCCGGAAACCATGCATGTCAAAGTAGTAGCATTTATTATTTCTAGCTTTATCATACTCGGATCTAAAACAATAGTTCCGATGTTATCACGTTTCACGATGTTTAAAATGCTAGCTGTATATTGTACTTCGACAGTGAATTCCACTTCAACAGAGCCCCCATCATTATTGGCACGACATTTATAATTCCCATTATCGATGTGATCGACTTTATCGATTTTAATCCGATCATTTGATATCAATGCTTGATCAATTTGACTTCCGTTCCTGTACCATACAATCTCCATTTTATTATTTGGAATTATTTCAAGTGGACACTCTAAAGTAAATTGTTCACCTCGTTTAACGCGATATTGGGTTTCATACCTAGGTAACAGCTTTGGCTTAATCGTTATATCGATTTGAATGTATTTCTCATCTTTGCCAGCCAAGTTTTCGACCTCACATAAATAGTTACCTGCTAATTGATTTGTAGATAAGCTCGTATCTAAAGGGTTGATGTCTAGTTGATTCGTTGTTGAAACGATTGAACCATCTTTTTTCCAAACGACAGTTGGTGGTGGATTACCGTTTACAATACATGTCAATGAAGAGGTGCGAAAAATGTCTACCTTTGTGACACTTGAATCTAAAACAATGGATCCGATGTCATCACGTTTCACAATATTCAAAATACTGGCTGTATATTGTACTTCAACTATGAATTCCGCTTCGGCGAAACCTGCGTTATTACTGGATTTACATTTATAATTCCCATTATCGATGTGATCGACTTTATCGATTTTAATCCGATCATTTGATATTAATTCTTGTTGAACTTGACTTCCGTTCCTGTACCATACAATCTGCATTTCATTATTTGGAATTACTTCAACGGGACATTCCAATGTAAATTGACTGCCTAGTTTAACCCTATAGTTGGTTTCATAACTAGCTAACAGCTTTGGCTTAATCGTTATGTCTATTTGAATGCGTTTCTCATCTTTGCCAACCGTGTTTTCGACTTGACAATAATAGTAGCCCGCTTGTCCTATATCGTTCCCATTTACAACTAAACTTGGTGTATTTGAAACTATAACACCATTGTTATTTATCCATTTCGTATCCGCTTTTGGATTACCCTCGAAGCCACACAATATTTTCAATTGAGATTGATCAAAATGTTTGATTGGTTTTGTATGATCCAGTACACCATCTAGACATACAACCACATGTGTTTAATATTTATTAGGCAACGTATAATACAAATCGATACTTACAAGGGCTCATACGGAATATGTTTAATATTTTGGCCGAATATTGAACATTAACTTCGATATTATCTTGCATAATTTCCGTTTTTCTCTCTGCAACACATGTGTATGTGCCATTACAACTTCGATCAATGTTGTTCAAAATCAAATTTGGTAGATTGAGCTTGAAATAAAGTTATACACGTGATTCAATATAACGGTTAAACATTGGCTTATAAATAGCTTACCATTGAACCTTTAGGCAAATTGGGGCTCCCATTAAACAACCATGAAACTCTAACTGTTGAACTTCTTGGTATAACCACGCACTTTAACACCAGTTTACTGCCAAGTTTTGGCGTATACTGTTTGATGGGCGCATTAACGTTAAGTAATGTTTTACGAACATCGACCACTGTCTTCGATTCAGTTTTGCCGGCACTATTTTCTGCAACACACATATAATCTCCGCTATCCGATAATTCAGCCACCGCAATCGTATGATTGAGTATGTTGCTCTGTCTTTATTTGGGCGAGAAGAATGAAAGGTTGAGTGTAATAAAATTCTTAGCTAAGAAAATAGAAAATAGATTTTTTACTTTGATTCCAATGATTTTAAGGCTGTACTTTCACCAACTTTCCACCATGATATTTTGATGTCAACCATAGAATCTACACGACAAATTAAATAAATTGGATCACCTTCCTGGATGTTTAGTTTCGGTATATTAGCAGTTTCCGGTTTATCTGGTTGTCGGGGAGCAATATCGGGTGATAATAACCTTTTTATAGCATGATTCAATGGATCGATTCCATGGAGTACAACTTTGAACGCTTCATTTGGCAGTCTAATCGAATCCGTTATGTATAAGTCACCTTCGGCCACAATCTTTTTACGTAGTATAAATTTATGTGGCCCTGATTTTGTATTGAGTAGAACATATTCTAGAGTACCGATGAGCGTTGAGTCGGACGGTAAAATAGCCAAATAGTTGTTTTGCCCAATCATCGGACTAAAACTTGTTTCTGCCATAGAACTTGGTTCGTGTACAGCAAACCCATATTTAAAGGAGAGATCACTTAAGACTGACACTTGACCGGTATACGGTGTTGTAGCTTCAACTTGGATTGTCCATTGTCCTGATATTGGATTTTTCACTTGAATCATTTTGATCGTTGGTAAATCAGTTAAAATTTCAAAATCTTGTATTAAATTTTTTTGCGGATCATAAATTGTAACCAATGGTTTTTGAGCCACAATCGTGAATGTAAATTCTTTCATACTTGAATCGACGTCAACGGAAACATTTGATCTTCCTGCCGGCCCAGTTACTACGTCGTTAAGTCCAAGTTTGTCGTTGATAACTTCTCGATATTTTGGAAAATGCTATAATGGTACAAAATAATAATTGACGTTAGCATACGATCGAACACAAAATGAAATACCTTTTCAATATCATGATAATCAACATGAAAAACTAAACCATTTGTACTGGTCGCAATACTGTAATAATCGTCGCCGAAGTTCGCACGATCACATCCAGCCGTTAGGAAAAAATACATCGTCGGCCGTTTCATTTGAATCAAGCGTAGTATTTCAGGTTCGAGTTCTTTATGTTTTGTGCCCGCATCGGTGAACACAAATACAAGCGAATCGTCGTTAGCCAAATCTAGTCCTCGTTTTATACCATTAAAACACGATTCAGGGCAATCCGGATTTCGACGATCATTGATAGAAAATGAATTCAATCTTTTTACAATTTCCGGATAGCTAGACTCTACGATTGGCGGTATAATATCTGGGTCGGCGATTTCATCACGAAATTGTATGAAAATATAGTTCGCAATTGGATTATCTGGTCGATTACTGAAACTGTCTAGAAGCAGCAGAACTCCTTTACGCAATGCATTGATTTCGTCACTCATCGAACCAGTCACATCGAATATAATGACAAGACTTCGTTTAGGTTTGTCATTGCCATTATTGGCGAGACACACATTAACTATGACACAGAGACAGAGCATCAAAACTTTTAAATATTTTATATTCATTATTGAATTGTGTTCAAACACTATCACTATTGGCGCACTTTGAATTCATTCGAGAGACTGAATGCATAAAGTACTTAAATTATAATTTTATATAGAAATGAGTATAAGCTTCGGTCAAGTTTAAACGATAATAACGCGAACTATGTGGCAAATGATGTAAAAAAACCCCACTAATAGTGATAAGAAGATGATTGAATCTTAGTGATTACAGTCAATATCAACAATTAACGAATTGTATAACTTTCTCTTATATGGTTCGTGCTTAAATATTTGAGCTATTATTTGACGACACCGTCTACTTTAGAAAAATGAAAAATTTTGAACGATTTCCAGATAATAGAAACAGCGTACACTACGAGGGTACTTCAAAACCGTAGCGGGTTAACAATCTGAGTCCATTGGTTTCAATCAAAAAGAAGGACCGGAAAAGAACTCAGTATCAACGTCCCGTTTTGGAACATATTTGACACCCATGATTCTTCTCTAGACTGTTAAAAATCAATGTCATCTCTCGTAATAATGGGTGTGATACAATTCTAGCTTATTCCCATTTTCAAAAACTGTCGTCCACGTAGAAGATGTGAGCCCCGATTCTCAATGGCAAGGTTCAATTAAGGTTAAAGTTTCATGTGTACCAGCAATGCTTGATTCAATATATAAGTCTATACTATAAGGTTTCAAGATATGTAATATAGCTCACGATTTTCGAAGTAAGCTTAAACGGTTGTTAAACCATCCATGGGTTCTTATTTTTTCCACTACATGTTAGCTGTTGCTATGTAACTCCGTCTAATTTTTATAAAACTCCGTATTTATCACAAAGAGAAAATTTGAAAATGTGCACATGGGTTCGCACTCGAAGTACTACCAACTTCACGCTAGAATAGTAGCAACTAAACAGTGAACAACAGTGCGGCTCATTTTTTGACAAATGTCAGTCAAGTTAATGCACCGAACCATTTCTTACACCCCATTATTGTCCCATACCGTGTCAACAATCTGACTCCATCGGTTTCGATCACGAGCCAGCTCTTCATATTGTTGCAAACAACTAGAAGATGCCAGATCGCTCTCTATACCGTGGAGCTATCGCCAACCAAAAGGCGGGTCTTCCTTCAAAGATCGCTGTATTATTAGGTTAAGATCAACACGCAGAACGTCACCGAGCCAGCGCACTCGCTGTCTTGTATTAAATTCCTGATCTCGTGGCTGAAACGAACTCGATATGTGCCATCAACGTCGAGTTTTGCCAGCGGCAAGCCGAAATTTGATATCCTCTACCGCACTACTATCGTGATTAATGAGAGATCCAAGATACTTGAATCTCATTACTCCTTCAAACGTGCGGTTAACAGTACTGAAATCAGTTGCGTCTTGGTCTCGAAAACCAGAGATCAGTTATTTTGTTTTGGACTCATTGATTTTCAGACCAACGGAAGCTGAAAACTGTTTCAGTGGATCAAGTATCTCTTTCACTCCGTTACCATTTAATCCAATCACACAGATATCATCTGCATATGCAAGAAGTTGATTGGACTGTCGGAATAAGATATTTTCCTGAGGTGTTTCACTTTTACGAAGGATGTATTCCAACATGAGATTAAAAAGTATCGGGAACAGCGCATCTGCTTGTCGAACACCAGAAGTGATTGTAAAAGTTCTCGATAGCCTGTTCTCAACTTTAACACAGCATTGTGACTGCGTTACTTTCATTTTACACAGGTGTACATATTTTTTCGGTATTCCTAAATATTCAAGCGCATACCTATCCATAGCCTCTCTTGATTGATCGAGTCATAGGCTGGCTTGAAATCTAGAGGAATACCTGGTGTACATCGCGAGATGTAGTACTTGGAAAGAATCATACGTAGCGAAAAAACTTGATCAGTGACTGACCGATTTGGACGGAATCCTCCTTGGTAGTCACCGACAATTTCCTCCGCCAGAGGAGTAATTCTTCTCAAGATAATTTATGACAGTATCTTGTATGCTGCGCAAAGGTGAGCTATACCGCGATAATTCTCGCACTTCAAGTGATCACCCTTCTTGAATATTGGGCATAACGCGGCCACTTTTCATTCGTCAGACATAACTTCATTTCGCCATATCATTCATTCGCCAATCGAACAAGGTCGAAGAGACAGTTCCACAAAGTTGACCGTCCGAATATCAAGAGCTCTGAATTAATGCAATCAACTCCAGTCGAACATTTTTTTATTTAGTCTATGCATGGCCATTGTGAATTCCTAATAGGATCCTCAATGAACATCTCTGCGGTCTGTATTTGAGGGTATTCAAATACAGTACCGGACCATTAGGCGTTACTATACAACATCGCAACATAAACAATATCTCCAAACATGTTTGAAACGGTGTCTGTTCGTAGCATGGGCACATAGTAAAAATGAACTGCGATAGAAGACCTTCAAATAGTTAAAGTGCCAGGTTTAAAACATGCATAAAAGGCAGTTCGTCTAGCGAAATTGCGCCTTGGTGACTTACAATTAGAGTGCAAATCAAAATACTATTTAGACCAGCAAATTATTCGTAGAAATAAGAGCCTGTTGTTGCCTTAGACACGTAAAAAAATTGGTAGAAAATGTTGGTTGGACGTTTCAAGAAGATTTGACTCCATCCCATAAAAACACTGGAACCCAACGTTTTTTACAGAGAAAAGTTCCCAGAAACATTTCTTCACAGCGATGGCCGCCGTATTCTCCGGCCTAAAACCCAATGATTTTTTTCATATGGTCCATTCTGTTGACCAAAGTATTAAATAAAAAAACTGAGCTGGTCGACGCCTTAAAACTTGCTCTTCGCAAGAATGGGGAAAAATAACATGGTGCTACACTATCCGTGGGAAATCTAGCTAAATTTAACAGTTACAAACTTATTGTTAAATTTTTGTGTTCACGATATACCGAAGTTTCGAAATAAAAATTTGACAAATAAACAGCATTTTTATTTGATAACACTTCGAGTTCCGACCCCTGTATTTTTTTCTTTTTATATTGTTACAAACACGTGTGACATCTCTGGGTCAGTAGAATACCTAAATGTGTTTAATTGAGCAACATGAAGATAAATAATAAACAAAAGAAAATGCCTACGATGACCATGACAGAAGCAGGCGAATTGGGGATAAATAACAGAAAAAGCGTTAAATCAATTTGAATTTAAACTGTGATACATGGAAAAACAAGTGAAACAGTAGTAAAAGTAAAACTATAGTCTTGAATCAGTGATTAATTGTGGGATTAATAAACTTGTGTGAAAATAAGTAAAAGGCATTTTTATTAACAATCCAGTGTTCGAACCTTATTTCGATTGGAATCTCTACTAGCTAAATCGTAATATTTGATGATAGCAATGGGATCGTTACTCCGAGTGCCGGAGTTGAAAAAAGAGTTGAACGAACGAGGTCTCACTGAAGATGTAGTAAAAGAGGCAAGAAATGTTGTACTTGTAAATGAACATACCGCCACATCTGAAAATTTTGAAATGATTAGGAGAAGCTGCTGGAAGCAAAGTAATGCGCACACTACATCACCAATGTGTAAAAGATCACTAGGAAATTCAGAAACAATCAACCAATAAAGGATCTATGGAAAGAATACAACTGCACAACCGAATCGAATTACAAACATAAAGATGGCAACTCTAACGAAACTATCAACACCCATCCCCCCAACGAAGCGGGATGTTACAACAGTCATCCACAATCTGTAAAATAATAAGGAAGCTGGCACAGATATTATATCAGCTGAATTATTTAAAGGCGACACACATATATCAAGCACTCAACAACTAAGAATAATAGAACAAGCTGACTTGAAACCGGTATGGAACTATACAGATTATATCAACACTACACATCATCTTACAGAGAACAATCAAACGGATTCACTTCACTTCTGTATTTGCTCTTCATTGACTTATAAACATTATAAGTCAATGATGAGTCAATGACTTATAGACATTGACGAATAAAGTGAAAAATTCTAAGACTCGAAGGGAGTGATGATTTGGACTACGCAGATGGCATTAACACAAATAATATGTTTCTCGAAGAGGTTGAGAAACTCATATACATCGGAAAACATCAATCAAAGCAGCAATAAAACCAAAGAAAATAAAGCTCGATTAGTCTATGAATGTATGAAATTAGTTCTGCCTATGGGTGTGAAACAAGGAAACACACACAGAAAATCACACAGAAACTACAAGTTTGAAAACAAATGCCTGAGAAGAAGAATAAAATAGTTCTGACCAAGTAAGATCAAAAATGAAGGGCATACAAACTAAACGGACATTGAAACCAAAATCAGCAAGTTATGAATTGGCCATACAATTTCAGGGACGGCTAGTTGAAGCAAAGGAACTAGGAGAACCTTCAATAGACTCAGATAATACTGTCCTTAACAAGTTGTTACGTATTTTTAACTCTCTTAAATTAATTGAAGGAGTTCAAGAACATTGATTAACGAGTCGAAAAAATCGAAACATAGCTATTAAAACAAAATGTTTTTTGGTTAAAATTCTTGGTTCAGAAAACCTTGTCTTTTATACGTTGCCATGAAAATTCTAACTCATGTGGTTTGAATGGTATTTCTAACCAAGCTACAATCGAGTTTCTCCAATATATTTTTAGTTTTACTATTTCTTCTGGCGTATTTCCCACAAAATTCAAAAAAGAGGTGATTAAATAGTGCAGCGGCAGAATGCAAAAGGAAGTTTTACGATCTGATTACGATCGGTAGCTTGAATGAACACATTATAACCTTCTATTGGAGCTTCATGATGTGGTATGTGAGTACTATATAGGCTGGCATGGAGCCATGCAATGTGAAAATTATTCTACGTAAATCGGACCTATAGCCGTACGTCCTCGATTTGGCTATGTTTTGGCGTAAAGTAGAACGTAAATAAGCGAATCGCGAAAGAGTTAGGAGAGTCTTGAACCTCTTAACAGATTGCAAAGATAGAAACAGACAAGAAACAGAAGATTGTTAAATTGTTTAGAGAAAATCAAATTTCTTAATCAAGGCTCAATATAGGCAGAATAGTAGCACCGAAGATGCTAACTCCATAGTAGTTGAAGGTCTTTATATTTATAATAATAAAACTGTTACAGTATTCATCGATATTCAGAAGACTTTAAAAACTGTTTATCGCAAATATTGGTTTCAAAACTCTATAGAGTAAGTTTTCAGTTTGTTGTACTGAACTGGATAAAACCATATTTGGTGAACAGACATTAGCAGGTGAAAGTTAAGTTCGGAATCAAGGCTCTGGTTTAGGGCCTATTCCCATTCCCATTTATTCTAACTCTTTAGAATTTGAAGGACAAAATTATCATTTTTCATATTCTTACGATCTACCCTCTTATAATCAGATAAAACATACATTGATACTGACATTGTAAGGTTCTTAGTCTGAGACATTAAGATAACATTGGATATCGGCTTATACATAATATTGCAGGAGAAATGAATTGAATGAAGAGGCATATAATCCGCCCAGTTCACAAGATACAAATTCTCTTAACCAAGTTTTTGGTATGAGGAGTTTTGTGAGTGAGTAAGAAGTTTGACTTATATCAAAAATTAGATTAAAGATGTTTCGGAATAGAACAACTATCCATCACCGACGATATTCTCTCAAAACAGAAAATTATCACAAGCTGATATTTTCTGTTAGCTAATTTTACTTTGCTTTACTGAAATCATCAAATTTATTTTTAGACTGTTGAGTAAACGAGTGTTAAGGTTATCATCAAAATAAACAAAAATAAATATTTTTGTTGTGATGAAAATAAATCTCAAAAAACCACTTACTTCTTTGATTTGATGATAATCAACATCAAATACTAATCCATTAGAGCTAATCGCCAAATCTTTGTAATATTGAATTTCGTGATCCTCTCTGCCGCAACCTTCGGTCAAAAAAAAATACACTGATTTTTTTCCGTTGAATCAATTTTTCCAGTTCCGATTTAATTACTTTATCCTTGGTTCCCGCATCGGTAAAAACGAACATTATCGAATTGTCTTTGGCCAACTCTAAACCATATTTAATGCCACGGAAACACGATTCCAAACAATCTAAATTTATGCCTTCATTTATAACGAACCTATTAACATGGTTTGAAACTTTAGTCGGATCGGTTTCAATAATCGGTGGCAATACTACCGATTCCGTTTCTTCGTCGCGAAACTGTACGAATATATATTCTGAAATTGGATTATCCGGGCGGCTGATAAATGTTTGTAGTAACAAAATGATACCCTCCTTCAACGAATTAATTTCATCGGCCATCGATGAGGTTACGTCGAATACTATGACCAGATTCCGTTTCCTATTCTCACTATTAACCATTTGCTCGGTTATTATACACATTATTAGTAAATATTTTACAAAATTATAGCTCGAAGCGTTCGCCATATTTACTCATCGTTATGTAATAAAATTATAATCACTGGAACTGCTACTGTACACGTATTTAGGTCTATGCGAATAAAATTGAACTTCAAATGAATAAATAATTAATTGTATGGCATTTGCGAACTGTTACTTTTTGCTCAAAAGCTTATCAAAACGGAAATTTTCAGTGACGCATATTGCACTGATAATAATATGTCGAATTTACTAGGAATTACCCAAGTAGAATCGGGATCACAACAATTTCTTTCATATATTGAGATTTAATGTTCTTCAACTATATGTTTGTTTGATTAATTGGATTTGGTTGACATATAAAGATTATTTTGTGAGTAATTTAAAGTAGACGTTGATCAAGTTGAAATATTGTATGAATATGTTCGTGTATAAAACATTTTCAAACAAAATATTATGATAAACTGACAGCCAACATAATATTATCATATATATGGCATACATGGTCTTCTCAATAAACTAAGACACGCGAAGCTTTAACTATCAAACTAACTATTATACTGCACTTAAATTACTGCATCAACACTATTTATCCAAATTTATTTGCTTATTAAACATCGGTTCGCGCAACGTATAAACAACATCTGAAGAAAGCTGAAGATAGTAAATCGTATCACACATAATCTCTAAATGAATGTAAGTTAAGTTTTCGTTTAATTTCGAACAACGAAAAATGTAAACACTTGGGTGCAAAAAAAACGCATATTGCTCCATTTTCCACAAAAGTTCAAAAAAGTAATTTTGTATTTCTACCATGCCAACAAAGTGATTTTCTGTCAAATGCATACAGCAGGCTTTCAAATTAAATTCTTAAAATAAATCAACAAGATCAATACACTAGCATGCCATGAAATATCACGCTCGGAATTGTGATCATTCGCAGATCGACGCTTACCCTGAACGGTCCTCTATTAATTACGTCTTAAACCGAAACAAATAAATGGATACCACAGCAGAGGTGCCCATAAGTGGTTGCACTACTTTATTCGTGGCAGCACCAAAGTGAAGTGGCTCTATATATAATTTTGAGCCGATTCTCCGTTATGTCGGGGACAAGGATTTTGCCAACCTCGTGCTACAACACAGCGTGATGACCGCTTTCTTCTAACAACTTCGTTGCGACTCCAAGAAGTTCGTGAAGTCGAAGTCAATCGGCGGACAGTTAGAAAACGATTTCGAAAAGTTAATCTAACTAGACACAGACCATAGTAACTTGGCCGAATTACAGCCCACCAACAAGCCCATCCTTAGTTTGCTCGAGAGCATTAAAATGGAACAGAATAAGAATGGAGAAGAGTCCTGTTTTCTGACGGGTGCAGGATGTGTTTATATGACATCGATGGACGCGGAAGTGTATACAAAAGCCAAGAACATCGATATGTACAATATTGCATTGAAGAACGTGTCTCGTATGTCGGTGTATCGTGCATGTTCTGGGAAGGCATAACAAGTGACAAAGACAGAACTTGTATTCATCACCCGAGCCAATAATGGCTGTCGCGACAGGATTCTCAACGATACATTTAAGAAGTTCTCGAGGAGTACGTTGTACTTTTGCCTAGTTTATTGGTGAAAATTTTTTGTTCATGCAGGATTTTGTGAGGCCACGTAGAATACCAGTACCTTAAAGAGGTGCCTGTTATGGAGTGGCCAGCTCAGTTTGGCACAAAAAGGCACCACTGGATAGGTATTGAATCTACTTTTTAAAAATTAAACAAATATTGGATTTTGTTTTGATATTTTGAATTTTTGTGGAAAATTGAGCAATGTACGATTTTTTTATGAAACTATTATAGTTCGACATTTTCTATTATACGACAAATTCCGGAAACATCTCTGTGATTTGGCCAGTATTCAGTACAGTGAACCACTTACCCAGCGCAATAGATTTGTCGGTTGTAGGAATTGGGTATCTGGCCTACCAATAAGATTCAACTCGTATACAGGAATTTAAACAACGAGACTATCATATGTGATGATTCGGCTCTAAAACTCGATGTTTCATCACAAATACAATTTGACACCTCTTGATTATTTTCCTCGAACCTTCGATAAACTTCTCACGGTCTACGTATTTGGTTGAAGGCCGATACGATCTACGAGCTTGGACAGATGAATTCGATTAAGTGACCCCTAGAAATCATTCTATTTACTTCCCCGAAATGGTACGATATTAATTGTAGCTTTCCAATCTCACTGTCTGCATATCATCTATGATATTGGACAACTCGGGGCCTTCTTTTAAATATCCATATATAGGCAAATTGATATTTAGATACTTTATAAGGATCCATATTTTCAAATTAACAGTCACAAAGTACATTAAGCTCTATTTTACAGATTCAACCAGTTTCCGGATTTCTTAACCGAACTCGGTATTATGTTGGCGATGTACGATTTATTTTTACTGTTGACATTTTTAACAATTAAACTATTTTTAGAGAAAACTCTATAATAAAACAAGAGATTAAAAACAGCTAATCTGAGGATTCAGCACGAGTAAACAATCTGTGTTCGAACGATATTCAGCCATCATCCAGTAAACATGATCATTCAAATAATTCCAACTGGCTGCTGCGGCAATTTCCAGCTTTTCAACAGAATAATAGATTCGGTGCTCTGAGTCAAGAGGATTATTGCACAGATGAGGAAGAACTGAAAAAAGAAGTTTCTAGTGCTGATAACAGAAATACTAAGAAACGTAGACGCACAAAAACGAAAACTCCACCAAAAAATACTACACAAAGTGTGAACAATAACACTGAACAGAAAAACCCAAAAATACCACTGCCTCCACCCATTAACGTGAGCAATATCAACAATTTCGAATTTTTTCGACAAGATGTAATTAAAACCACTATCGAATCAACTAAGTTTAAGGCACTTTCAAATAGTGACATAAGAATTACCTTTGAAAATGAACCCGATTACAGAAATGTCAAAAAATTACTGGAAGAATTAAAAAAAGAAGACAGCAACAAACTAGAAAATATATAGAGTGGTAATCAGAGGCTTACCATCTTCCATTAGTCACGATGAAATTAAAGCAGACTTAGAAAAAATGGGACATGAAGTCGCAGGTATTACCAATATATACAAAATGATCACAATTAATGGTGAAAAAGGCAAGAAGCACTTTCCATTGTTTTACGTCGACTTAAAACAAAAAGACAACAATAAAGAAGTATACAATATCAAGAAACTTGCGTACTGTATAGTTAAAATTGAGCCACATAACAAGGCTAGGGGCATCCCACAATGTACGAACTGTCAACAACTTGGACATACCAAGAGTTTTTGCTATCGTCAAACAAAATGCGTTAAGTGTGCTGGAAATCATCACACGACAAAATGCAATAAACTACCAGATATAGCACCTTTATGTGCACTTTGTCACCAACAAGGACATACAGCAAATTATAAAGGATGCTGTGTATACCAGAACAAAATTAAAAACCAACAAAATAATAGAACAAGCGTAGTATAGCGATTACAAACCAAAGCTGCTAAACCACAAAAAACAATTACACCATCCACAGCTGGATTATCCTATGCGCAATCCACCAAATTATCTGATGATGATTTAAACCAAAACAACAAACACAGAGAATGGAATAAAGAGCCTGGTAACTATGAAATTATTAAAATGCTTAATCAAATTCAACAGACACTTGGTCACTTAGCTGAGAGAGTATCAAAACTGGAAAGCAAAAAAGTCAGCATACACACTAATAATTAACTCGTTCCTACGCATTGTAACTTGGAACGCTAATGGGCTCATCCAACGAGCCCAAGAACTGGAAATATTCCTCCAAACAAACATCATAGACATTGCGCTGATTTCAGAAACACACTTCTCGAACAAATGCTTTATCAGAATAAAGGGATTTAACTCCTACTGGACAACCCATCCTAGTGAAAGAGCCAGAGGCGGTTCAGCTGTACTATTAAAAATAATATCAAACATAATCAACGAGACGATATTCGTGAAAGCTATATGCAAGCAGCTGTGATCTCAATTCAATTTAATGGCGCAGATTTAAATATTGCGGCAGCATACTGTCTCCCACGGTATACACCAACGAAGTCACAATTTAATAACGTCTTCAATAAACTCGATCCAAGATTTATTATTGAAGGGAACTATAATATAAAACATACAGCATGGGGTTCCAGGCTAATTTTCTCTGGGAAAGGGAATGCTTTGTTTAATGCCATTCATGAAAATAACTGCGAATATTTTTCTCCAGGGGGACCAACGTATTGGCCAACGGATGCAGGAAAAATTCCAGATCTACTTGATTTCTTCATCACAAAAGGTATTTCATCCAGTTGCACTAGTGTTGAAGGAATTAACGACTTAAGGTCTGATCACATCCCTGTACTGTTATCAGTAAACGTTATAGTCATCAAGAAAAAGAAAAAGCAAAACCTAACTAATCGATTCACAGATTGGGATCTTTTCAGAGAAAAATTGGAAGATATAAGTGGAGTTCGAAGTCAAATATCCAGCTGAAATCAGAGAACAAATCAAAGAAAGAAGAAAGGCAAAGAGAATATGGCATCTGACCAGAAATTTCGCTGACAAGACAACTTTCAATCGTGTAAGTAACAAAGTCAATGGACTAATTAAAAGCTTCAAACAGGATTGCTTCGACAACTACCTAAGCGGGCTAGGTCCGGAAATGAATAAGGATTACTCGTTATGGAAAGCAACCAGAAAATTTAAACGACCTGTAGTTCGAATACCACCTATAAGAAATGTTCAAGGCAGTTGGGTTCGAAAAGACAAAGAAAAAGCGGAACTCTTTGCTCAACACCTAGCAACAGTGTTTCAGCTCCATGACATTCAATCCAACATTGACATTACACCTTTGCTTATCAACCAAATCAGGATTTTAAAAGGATCACACCAATGAAAATTGTTCAAGAAATCGACAAAAGTCTGAACCAAAAGAAGGCACCAGGAATTGATGAAATATCACCGGGTTTGTTCAAGGAACTTCCACGTAAGGCAATCATCATGATTACATACTTATTTAATGCCTGTATGAGGTTGAAGTATGTACCCAAATGCTTTAAAACGGCCCTAATAATTATGCTGAAGAAACCTGGAAGAAGTAACATCATACAGACCAATTTCACTACTTCCAACCCCAGCAAAGCTGTTTGAAAAACTACTACTGAAACGTCTAAAGCCAATGGTAAACGTCCCTGATTTTCAATTTGGGTTCAGGCACAACCACTCTACAATAGATCAAGTCCATCGAATAACTACGGTAATAGAGCAAACGTTAGAAGAAAAGAAATATTGCCCCGCCGTATTTCTGGATGTATCCCAGGCCTTTGATAGGGTTTGGCACGAGGGATTGATATTCAAAATGAGCAAAATGCTGCCGCAAAACTATTGCCAGCTGCTTGAATCATACCTTTCTGATCGTCAATTCAGAGTCATCCATGAAGAAACATGTTTTGACTTTTATCCAACGTTAGCGGGAGTTCCGCAGGGAAGTGTTTTGGGACCTGTCCTCTATCTTCTCTACACTGCGGACATACCTACAATGAATAAAACATTCATCGGTACGTTTGCCGATGACACCGTAATTATGTCAGTAGACGAATCACAATCAAAGGCAGTGGAAAATCTGTAACGAGCAATGAACAAAGTTACTAAATGGACAATTGACTAGAAAATCGTGCTTAATGAGTTTAAATCAACCCATGTGACATTTACACTTCGACACGCAAATAACAATCTACGCTTATACCCCAATGGAGCGCAAGTGCCGCAGGCTGATTCGGCAAAATACCTTGGTCTGCATTTAGATTCAAGGCTCAACTGGAAACATCACGTGAGACAAAAAGCTGAACAGATACGATTAAAACAGCGTCAAATGTACTGGTTAATTGGGCATCATTCCAAAATGAACCTGTATTGCAAAAGACTAGTCTACCAAAGTATCTTTAAACCAATATAGATGTATGGCGCGCAGCTATGGGGTTGTACTCATAAGTCTAATAGAGACATTATACAACGTAGTCAAAATAAATTTCTTCGAATGATCACCAACGCTTACCGATTCGTGACTAACCGGGAAATACACAATGATCTAGAAATTCAATTGATAGACGACGTCATCCGCGAATGTGCCATAAAACATGAGAAGAGACTTCTTACCCACACCAACGTCGAGGCCGTACAACTACTGGACAGTACAAACGAAGTAAGGCGGCTCCAACGAATCAAACCACATGAGTTAACCGTATGAATATTATATAACAAGGGAACTGGACACTGGTACAGCAGACCCATACAAGTTTTATGCTTATCTCATAAGTACTAATGTCAACCCTACTAATGAATTAATAATATTTAAGATTGTAGTATTCATACCAATAAAGGTGTTATTTAAAAAAAAAAAGTATTTTTCGAATACTCCCCGATTTAGTCACCTTTTATGACCAGCTAGCTTGCATTGTTTGTTTCCATCTTTGTAATCTTTCAGCCAGATCGACGACGTACGGCTATAGATCCAATTTACATAAAACTATCTGCATATTGTACATTCCCATGCCAGTATATAGTACTGACATGGAACAGCTGTGTTCATTCACACATCACCGATCGTAATCATATGGTGAACAATTTTTTCACCATCTTAAAACAATTCCAAGATACCTAATTGTTATAACGATGTTTTGAATTTTCATTCCACTACACCATAAAATGAGGTCAGTAAATAATTAAGTTCATACGATTAATCAAATTAAAATAATTTGCGATTGAACTTGTATTTGAAATTGTAATCTTTAATTGTCGAGACTTTCACTGGAACTTAATTATATTATATTTAAGAGACACATCCACAACAGACTTAAATTCTACAACTGAGGTCAAAGCTTCGTAAATTAACTAGTATTCAAGTGTTTAGATATAGATTAGGTATATGAAACACGAGTATACACCTAAGAACGAATATTGACGATTGACGGTTAGAAAAGGTTAACAGTTTATCGCCGCATGTATGTGAAATGTATGTATTGTATTTATAAAAACGTTTGTATATTTAAATAAAATTCATAATACTCACTTCTCTAATTTGCCGATGATCAACATCAAACACTAAACCATTTGAGCTGGTTGCCAAATCTCTATAATACTGAATTTCGGATTCACCTCGTCCACAACCGGCAGTTAGGAAAAAATACACAGTGATTTTTTTCCGTTGAATCAATTTCTCCAGTTCCGATTTCATTTCTTTGTGTTTGGTTCCCGCGTCCGTAAATACAAACATTATTGAATTCTCCTTAGCCAATTCAAGACCATATTTAATGCCACGAAAACACGATTCCAAACAATCACCATTTCGGCCACCATTTATACCAAACGTTTCTAAATGTTTGTAGATTTTATTCGAATCGTTTTCAACTATTGGTGGTAATATGACCGATTCCCGTTCCTCGTCCCGAAACTGTACGAATATGTATTCTGAAATAGGATTATCCGGCCGACTAGTAAATGTTTGTAGTAACAATATAACACCTTCACGTAGTGAATTAATTTCATCGGTCATCGAGGCGGTAACATCAAATACTATTGCCAAGCTGCGTTTCGTACTATCTTGACTATTCACTATTTCCACAGTTATTATACACATGATTAGAAATAATTTTAAAAAACCATTTGGTCCCACCATACCATTTGGTCCCGCCATGGTGATTTAAAAATTATTGTATTAAAATTAAATTCCCTTAACAGAAATCACTTATGTAAATACAATATATAATGTGTAACTGCGAAATTCAAACTGAACTGAATGATAAATAAACACAAATTTTTAAATTTATATATATATATATATATATATATATATATATATATATATATATATATATATATATAATGGTGTGTACAGGGTGTTCCTTAAGTATATATATGACACGAACCGTTGGACCGTTGTGTAACGTTTTTTCTTGGTAATACCAACACGTGGTGACACCTTGTATTTCCGGATAGCCTCTCCCAGGATAGGGGTTCACGATTTTCACCACGCCATGATGGCTAAACGCACGACTTACACTATAATGGTTAATTTCGCAAGGTGAACATATTCGTACAACTGCACGATCACTTTGGTTTGGGAAACTAATAATAACAAAATGAAAACATAAATACCCCAAAACCAAATAAAAAAATTTTACGCGTTGCGGATCCGATTGATGGTCCAAATGATGATGGAGTTTACAGGGGTTCCAGTAAACTTAAATTCGCCGTAACTCTCCGTATAAATATATCCCGTTCTGTATGTCGGTCCCAATAACTACCTCCTGGAATATTATTGTATTGATGGCCGTAGTGCGCGACAAGATTATTAAATTTTATTTAAAATTTCTTTGGTGTATTAATTTGTTGGATATACTGCTTGTCTACACTATTATCATGAGATTTAGTTTTTTTTGCGATATAACTAAGTACCGACGCTTATATGAAGCCCGTTAGGACGGTATATTTGGTCCGCTCGTCAATTGTATAATTCTTGATTTTTTTATTTTCTTTTTTTTTTTTTTTTTTTTAAATTAAGTACAATTTAATATTTAAGTTAATTTAACACTTATAATTTTCAATCACTTAATTAACTATTAATTATAATTTATAATCAAAATGGAAACCATGTTCCTCTTGTAAAAACAAACTAGAAGTTTAGTATCTCATTTAGAATTTTATTATCTAGTCGTATCGCTTAATTTTTCTTGTTATCGCAATAATCTTTTTCGTGTCCAAACTTGTACTGACTTCCTCAACAAAATTTTTTTCTTTTGGTTTTTAAACTTTTTTTTTTTCTCATTTCTCTTCTCTACCCTGTAGATAACACTAATTTTTCTCTCAGACCATACACAATATATCATCGATGTCATCGATAACAACCATAGCTATAACCATGAGTACAGTCCAAATCGCACGATCGTTACAGTTGGACGACTTAATCAAAACGAAGGCGAACGTTACTTCTAACACTCGGGGTATAATAATTATTTATTTCAAATTACAGCAAATCTTTTAGAATTGAAATTTTTGTAAGAAAATTTTTTGTTTCTGTATCATTTATCTTTTAACAATTAGCATACAACGGTAAATATTTTTGAAATAAAACTTCTTTACGCTCGCGTGACTTGAGGAGTAAGGCCCTTTTCGAAATGTATACATACTTATTTGAAACTTATTTGTGGAGACTAACTTATTTGCCGCCATTTTGAATACGTACGTGAAACCCTTTCGAAAGGAGTTAGCTTACTTATTTTGACAGCAGCACATCAAAGTGACCTTTTGTTTTATCGCTTCTAACTTTTGTTTTATCGCGATTGGCAACCGCAATGTTGGTATATAAAGAAAATATGCCGAAATCAGTAAATTTGCTATTTAGACACGAGACTATTTAGTGTCTGGAAAAATCAAAATCATAGAAATATATTATATATAAAATTTACTTGCATCGGCTAGTTTATGTGTTTCGTTTACTCAGCTTCATTTTCCAAAAAAATTAAATTTCTGTACATAAAATATGTTTTTATTATTGTATACGAGTATCTATGACAACTGATATTTTTATTTTTCAATTAGAATTTTACGTAAGAAAGAGACAAAAAATAAGTCACCTCGGCAGCTTACTTATTTGACTAAGTATGTCTCCACAAATGAGTTTCAAATAAGTATACATTTTAAAAAGGGCCTTAGCTGGTGAATGCGTGACGAGTCCGTTGCAAAAAGTGTGATCGGGCGAGGCGAACGATCTACCATTGCCATGAATGATAACAAAACAATAAACGCAAAACGTGGTTGTGCCATAACAATTCATAAATCCCAAGGTGGAACATTCACCGAAGTTGTTTATGAATATCAAAAGACTCATTCTCTACCTTACTAAAGGTTGCTCTATCACGAGCTACCACTATTGAAGGACTGTAAATAGTGCCAAAAGACAATGATACTAGATTTTATCATATGGTCGAAAAAATGATGCATCAATCAGATCTTTACAAGATGAATTTCGCCGATTATCGTTGAATACATTGTCAACAATACAAAGAAGGATTCTTGATTTCTTGAAATCATGAAAATTTGTCCATGGTTACTTTTAATTGCCAAAGTCTCAGAAAACACATATCGGACTTAAGCTATCCCGTAATTGAATATTTTATATATTATTTCTATCAGAAACCTGCTCAAATGATGATGAAAATGTTGACATCCCGAATTTTGTTTGTATTGCCAAATTTAAGCGTAAAAATGTTAGATCAGCAGTAGTGGCAATTTATCAGAAATCAAATGATGTCTTGAATATAGTAACTTTGAAAATGGACATTTTATTACGACATATTCCTGAAAATGAGCCTACCACACGTGGAACAACAATCGATGCAGTTTTCTCTAGATATTTTTCTAGTTTTCATTCGAAAACATTTACACTGCAGTTCAATTGAATAGGAACGATCGGTTTTTTGAAATATTTTAAAATCGGTCCAACTTTTCCAAGATTGACTTTTACAGGACTAGCACTTGTTTAAAATTACATAATTTTTAAATAAAAATAAATTAGTAGCCAGAAGAATTTTATTTTGTTTTTTCTTAAAAAGTGTGATTTTTGTTTGTTTCACTTGAATAGAAACGACCATATTATATATAAATTTGAAATGTTAGCAACTTAAACTTAAATTAAATTAATTTTTTTAAAAAAGGTTACCAATTTAACATAAAAAAAATTTAAATATGGGTCGAGGAAAACAACTTAGTGAGGAAGAAATAGCCCAAATTCAAGTACTACACAGCGAAAATTATTCTCTACAAGCAATTGCAGATAAAATAGGGAGAAGTAATGCCTGTGAAGTTTTCTACAGATTTTTCTACAGATATACGTATACAAATCCAATTGGAATTTTTGTGATCCTATTCGATTCTGATTGATTGCGTTAGTATTGGTGCAGAAAGTACACTGTTATGAAATTAGATTTATTTAATCCAATATACATGTTTTCCAAATAAAAAAATATGTTTTCAAACTCTATGAATTATTATTTAAATGTTTTATAATCAAACATAATAAAAAATTTAAATAAAGTAAGCAATATAAAATTAATATAATTATCGTAAATCACGACACCAAATACTTTAAGTTGAAGATGTTATATTATAATCCTTCAATATTCTATAAAAGAAGGAGTCATATTTATAGTCTTACGAATATGGCATTTAAATCAAATGATATTCAGAATTGCAATTATATTGGATAATATTAAAAAATATAATATTAAATAGGATTCCAATTGATCAAAGAAACAAACCGCCTAAGAAACCAACCAGAAATAAATAATATAAATAATATCAATAAGAACTAGTACTAAACAATCTTAAATCCAATTAGAAATTGTGAACGAGTATTCAAACAAAATTTTTTATCAATTGAATTCAAATCTAATTTACCATGTATATAAATTATTCCTGGGATTGGGAAACACAACTTACACTAAAAAGATAAGAAATAAATTCACCTATTTGATGTATTAAACGAAACTAATCCAAATCTCTAACATTGGCCGATAATTGCCTTCAAACAGTTGGAGTCAAAATTGTACTTGAACGAATAAAATTTGGGGCCAATTTTCTACGGGGGTTGGAGACCACCACTTATGCTCATTAGATGAGAAATTTAATGGCCTATTTGATGTATAATCCCAACCTAAGTCCAAATCTCTAGCATTGGCCGATAATGGCCTTCAAACAGTTTGAGTTTAAATTGTACTTGAACGAATAAAATTTGGGGCCAATTTCCTAGGGGGTTGGAGACCACCACTTATGCTCATTAGATGAGGAATTTAATGGCCTATTTGATGTATTATCCCAACCTGAGTCCAAATCTCTAGCATTGGCCGATAATGGCCTTCAAACAGTTTGAGTCGAAATTTTACTTGAACGAATAAAATTTGGGGCCAATCTCCTACGGGGGTTGGAGACCACCACTTATGCTCATTAGATGAGGAACTTAATCACCTAAATGATAGAATATCCAATTTTAATACGTGGTTTTTAATATGCATGTCTATTGGATAATGTCTTAGGTTATAATCATACCTATTAGATTTTTCTAATAAGATATTTTAGTTTGTTTCATTTTATCCAATACTCAAACCTATTTAGTTTTATAGTTTTAGTACTGAGTAATTAAATTTGTTAGATCATCTTCCGCTACAAAATATTCGTTTTTATTTTAGCTAGATGTCGCGCAGATCTTTGTCATATATATTTTTGGTGGTTCTTTGTGAAATAATATTTAGATTTAGGTAAACGCCGATTCATTTTGAATTTCTTTCGATTATTTACATAAGTTGTTTGGACTACTTTCTATTTCACTTCCTATTTAATTATTTCATAAGTGCGCAGAATTACATAAAACAAATGATTTGGGCGTCATCAGGTTTTATTGCTTATAAGGTATTTTACAAAATCAAGAAAATAAAGTAAACACTCGCTTAAAATGTGGTATTTTTTAAGGTTTTAGTAATGAGATTTAAAACCCTTGTAAAGTATTTTTTATAAGTCATAAATCAACATTATACCTATATTTCAATAAATATATTATTCATATATTAGTAGTAGAATTTTTTTTTTTAAAATTTTCAACGACACTTAATAGATTTGCGGATTAGTTTATGATAATTAATAAACTATTCTATAAGGGTTATAATTATTATTACTCAAATCAATAAAACATTTGAAGCAAATACTTTTTCTATTTCTTTATTTGTTGGATACCTGTATAAACAAAAGGAACCGATGCCACTCAAATCTTTAATTATTCAATAGAACACCTGTAGTATTGCATATGATATTTTTAATTGGTTCACTAAACATAAAACGTAAATTTATGTCGTTTTCATTTAAAAATGTCCGAAATGACAATTAGATGACAATTTCGCAACTCTAAATGTGGCGTCAGCGTTGTGTTCCTTCCTTCGCTACTTCATTCGGTTTGAATAGTTTTATTTTCGATATCATGATCGATAGAAAAAAATTCAAAACGATTATGCAGCCATCTATAGCTAAATAATATTAATTATTGACATTAATCTTCCATGATTGATATTTTTACATTAGATTTTAGAGCATTTTTCTCTTTCTCGTCATTTCCGTTCCATTCAAAAGATAAAGTTAGCCAAACTTGATGAAGTTGGGCTAACTTTATCTTTTGAATGGACTGAACCCTCAGTGGGTTCAATGAATTACAAATTGACTACGCAATGATTATATACGCTTTCAACTAGAAGAAACTAAATATTAGATGAGATACTATTTTATATTTCAAAACACTATTTCAGCTTGAAACTTTTTTATGTTATTTTAGTGATTTACCAATCGTTAATTGCAATTAAAATAATTTTTATTGTATTTTAAATGTGTGGAGTGGATAGATTTGTATTGCCATGGGTGTGGCTGCGCCTTAACTATTTAATAGTTGGTGATGTGTATTACTTTTCTATTTAAATATAAAGGTATAAACAGAACAAGAGCGACAACGATTAGCGTCGACGAATAAATAAAACATATTGCCGCGATTTCGCTGTAGTTAACATAGGTGGAGCGTTAGCGCATGGCGATATGATAATATGTTAAAAGGATTCTGTAAGTTAGCGTACTCAAGAAGTAATGATTGGGAAAATCATCAATTTTTTATTAAATACCTGTTCACACAGTATCTGACATCTAGTAACTACACATCGAAAAAATAATTGCAATATCTACTCTCCTAGCAAGGACTGCTTTGTTTTTTCTTGCAATTGAAAACCGAGTCTGCGCTTCATTGTGGGAAATATTTCATTGCTTAACAGCAAGACGACACTCCTCATCAAACCAATCATCTTTTGGCTTAGTTTTGCACTGTGCCGAGAGTGTGCTGGACAGCATCGACAACCGAGGTTTTCAATATTTCTTGCCACTTGCCACTTTGAGATCATGAGCGATCGTGCGAGAAGAATCATGCGTGTGATATATGACCCAAAACGCGACGTTGATGACACATACCGAGTTCTTTTCAATCACAAGATCAGGAATTTAATGTAAATTCCGGATATCGTGCATGAGATCAAGGGGAGCAACTACACTGGCTTGATCAGGTTCTGCGTGCTGATCCTTACCAAATGATACAGCGAACCTTTAAGGGAGAACCACCTTTCGGTAGGCAAAGAGGTCGGCGACGATGGATCCACGGCGTAGAGAGCGATCTGGCATCTTCAAACTGTCTACAACGGTTTGAAAAGCTGGCTCGTGATCGAAACCGATGGAGTCCAATTGTTGACACGGTACGGGCTAATAATAGCCTGTAAAAACCGACAAAAAAAAATATTATACATATATATATATATATATATATATATATATATATATATATATATATATATATATATATATATATATATATATATTTACATATATATATATATATATATGTGTGTATATATAATACGTATGTATTTGATATTTTCTCTCCTTATATCTTCGACAACTTTACGACAAAAAATTACCTGGATCTATTTATGATTTATCATTTTTCTGTAGGTCATAATTTTTACCGTAATGCATACAAAATGTTTCATAGAAGAAAATATTTTTATTTAAAAAACTAAGACCATAAAATTTAAAAAAACCCAAACCATAAACAAAATTTTATCAAGTTCAAGGTTATTTTGAATTCTTCTTTTTTACTTTAACAATACAACTCGTTTTACGTAACCATACCAGTTGTTACTCTCGCTCTACTGTAGTGAGTAGATATTGCAATTATTTTTTCGATGTGTAGTTACTAGATGTCAGATACTGTGTGAACAGGTATTTAATAAAAAATTGATGATTTTCCCAATCATTACTTCTTGAGTACGCTAACTTACAGAATCCTTTTAAAATATTATCATATCGCCATGCGCTAACGCTCCACCTATATACTATTAAGTAAGTTAAGGCGCAGCCACACCAATGGCAATACAAATCTGTCCACTCCACACATTTAAAATACAATAAAAATTATTTTAATTGCAATTAACGATTGGTAAATCACTAAAATAACATAAAAAAGTTTCAAGCTGAAATAGTGTTTTGAAATATAAAATAGTATCTCATCTAATAGTTTCTTCTAGTTGAAAGCGTATATAATCATTGCGTAGTCAATTTGTAATTCATTGAGCAAATTTTAAAGAATACACACTTAAATATTTCATTTAAGCGGCTTCAGTGTTGCGTTTCTTCCTTCGTCCTTTCAGTCCGAAAATTTTTTAAGCAATTTCATTGGTTGCAAAGACGTGTTTTTTTTGTGAATTTTTTTCATCAAGTTGGGTTAACTATATCTTTTGAATGGAACGGAAATGACGAGAAAGAGAAAAATGCTCTAAAATCTAATGTAAAAATATCAATCATGGAAGATGAATGTCAATAATTAATATTATTTAGCTATAGATGGCTGCATAATCGTTTTGAATTTTTTTCTATCGATCATGATATCGAAAATAAAACTATTCAAACCGAATGAAGTAGCGAAGGAAGGAACACAACGCTGACGCCACATTTAGAGTTGCGAAATTGTTATCTAATTGTCATTTCGGACATTTTTAAATGAAAACGACATAAATTTACGTTTTATGTTTAGTGAGCCAATTAAAAATATCATATGCAATACTACAGGTGTTCTATTGAATAATTAAAGATTTGAGTGGCATCGGTTCCTTTTGTTTATACAGGTATCCAACAAATAAAGAAATAGAAAAAGTATTTGCTTCAAATGTTTTATTGATTTGAGTAATAATAATTATAACCCTTATAGAATAGTTTATTAATTATCATAAACTAATCCGCAAATCTATTAAATGTCGTTGTTAAAAAATTTTCAAAAAAAAATTCTACTACTAATATATGAATAATATATTTATTGAAATATAGGTATAATGTTGATTTATGACTTGTAAAAAAATACTTTACAAGGGTTTTAAATATCATTACTAAAACCTTAAAAAATACCACATTTTAAGCGAGTGTTTACTTTATTTTCTTGATTTTGTAAGATACCTGTATAAGCAATAAAACCTGATGACGCCCAAATCATTTGTTTTATGTAATTCTGCGCACTAATGAAATAATTAAATAGGAAGTGAAATAGAAAGTAGTCCAAACAACTTATGTGAATAATCGAAAGAAATTCAAAATGAATCGGCGTTTACCTTAATCTAAATATTATTTCACAAAGAACCACCAAAAATATATATGACAAAGATCTGCGCGACATCTAGCTAAAATAAAAACAAATATTTTGTAGCGGAAGATGATCTAACAAATTTAATTACTCAGTACTAAAATTATAAAACTAAATAGGTTTGAGTATTGGATAAAATGAAACAAACTAAAATATCTTATTAGAAAAATCTAATAGGTATGATTATAACCTAAGACATTATCCAATAGACATGCATATTAAAATCCGCGTATTAAAATTTGATATTCTATCAAATAGGCCATTAAAATCCTCATCTAATGAGCATAAGTGGTGGTCTCCAACCCCCGTAGCAAATTGTCCCCAAAATTTATTCGTTCAAGTACAATTTTGACTCAAACTGTTTGAAGGCCATTATCGGCCAATGCTAGAGATTTGGACTCAAGTTCGAATAGTACATCAAATAGGCCATTAAATTCCTGATCTAATGATCATAAGTGGTGGTCTCCAACCCCCGTAGCGAATTGTCCCCAAATTTTATTCGTTCAAGTACAATTTTGGCTCAAACTGTTTGAAGGCCATTATCGGCCAATGCTAGAGATTTGGACTCAAGTTGGAATTATACATCAAATAGGCCATTAAATTCCTCATCTAATGAGCATAAGTGGTGGTCTCCAACCCCCGTAGGAAATTGGCCCCAAATTTTATTCGTTCAAGTACAATTTCAACTCAAACTGTTTGAAGGCCATTATCGGCCAATGCTAGAGATTTGGACTCAGGTTCGAATAGTACATCAAATAGGCCATTAAATTCCTGATCTAATGAGCATAAGTGGTGGTCTCCAACCCCCGTAGCGAATTGTCCCCAAATTTTATTCGTTCAAGTACAATTTCGACTCAACCTGTTTAAAGGCCACTATTGGCCAATGCTAGAGATTTGGTCTCAGGTTGGGATTATGCATCAAGAAAGCCATTAAATTCCTCATCTAATGAGCATAAGTGGCGGTCTCCAACCCCCGTAGCAAATTGGGCCCAAATTTTATTCGTTCAAGTACAATTTCGACTCAACCTGTTTGAAGGCCATTATCGGCCAATGCTAGAGATTTGGACTCAAGTTCGAATAATACATCAAATAGGCCATTAAATTCCTCATCTAATGAGCATAAGTGGTGGTCTCCAACCCCCGTAGCAAATTGTCCCCAAATTTTATTCGTTCAAGTACAATTTCGACTCCAACTGTTTGAAGGCCATTATCGGCCAATGCTAGAGATTTGGACTCAGGTTGGGATTATACATCAAATAGGCCATTAAATTTCTCATCTAATGATCATAAGTGGTGGTCTCCAACCTCCGTAGGAAATTGGCCCCAAATTTTATTCGTTCAAGTACAATTTCAACTCAAACTGTTTGAAGGCCATTATCGGCCAATGCTAGAGATTTGGACTCAAGTTCGAATAGTACATTAAATAGGCCATTAAATTCCTCATCTAATGAGCATAAGTGGTGGTCTCCAACCCCCGTAGCAAATTGGCCCCAAATTTTATTCGTTCAAGTACAATTTCAACTCAAACTGTTTGAAGGCCATTATCGGCCAATGCTAGAGATTTGGACTCCGGTTGGGATTATACATCAAATAGGCCATTAAATTCCTCATCTAATGAGCATAAGTGGTGGTCTCCAACCCCCGTAGGAAATTGGCCCCAAATTTTATTCGTTCAAGTACAATTTCAACTCAAACTGTTTGAAGGCCATTATCGGCCAATGCTAGAGATTTGGACTCAGGTTGGGATTATACATCAAATAGGCCATTAAATTCCTCATCTAATGAGCATAAATGGTGGTCTCCAACCCCCGTAGGAAAGTGGCCCCAAATTTTATTCGTTCAAGTACAATTTCGACTCCAACTGTTTGAAGGCCATTATCGGCCAATGCTAGAGATTTGGACTCAGGTTGGGATTATACATCAAATAGGCCATTAAATTCCTCATCTAATGAGCATAAGTGGTGGTCTCCAACCCCCGTAGGAAATTGGCCCCAAATTTTATTCGTTCAAGTACAATTTCAACTCAAACTGTTTGAAGGCCATTATCGGCCAATGCTAGAGATTTGGACTCAGGTTGGGATTATACATCAAATAGGCCATTAAATTCCTCATCTAATGAGCATAAGTGGTGGTCTCCAACCCCCGTAGCAAATTGACCCCAAATTTTATTCGTTCAAGTAAAATTTCGACTCAAACTGTTTGAAGGCCATTATCGGCCAATGCTAGAGATTTGGACTCAGGTTGGGATTATCAATCAAATAGGCCAGTAAATTCCTCATCTAATGAGCATAAGTGGTGGTCTCCAACCCCCGTAGCAAATTGTCCCCAAATTTTATTCGTTCAAGTAAAATTTTGACTCCAACTGTTTGAAGGCCATTATCGGCCAATGCTAGAGATTTGGACTCAAGTTCGAATAGTACATCAAATAGGCCATTAAATTTCTCATCAAATAAGCATAAGTGATGGTCTCCAACTCCCGTAGGAAATTGGCCCCAAATTTTATTCGTTCAAGTACAATTTCAACTCAAACTGTTTGAAGGTCATTATCGGCCAATGCTAGAGATTTGGACTCAGGTTGGGATAATATATCAAATAGGCAATTAAATTCCTCATCTAACGAGCATAAGTGGTGGTCTCCAACCCCCGTAGGAAATTGGCCCCAAATTTTATTCGTTCAAGTACAATTTCAACTCAAACTGTTTGAAGGCCAATATCGGCCAATGCTGGAGATTTGGACTCAGGTTGGGATTATACATCAAATAGGCCATTAAATTCCTCATCTAATGAGCATAAGTGGTGGTCTCCAACCCCCGTAGGAAATTGGCCCCAAATTTTATTCGTTCAAGTACAATTTTGACTCCAACTGTTTGAAGGCCATTATCGGCCAATGCTAGAGATTTGGACTCAGGTTGGGATTATACATCAAATAGGCCATTAAATTCCTGATCTAATGAGCATAAGTGGTGGTCTCCAACCCCCGTAGCAAATTGGCCCCAAATTTTATTCGTTCAAGTACAATTTCAACTCAAACTGTTTGAAGGCCATTATCGGCCAATGCTAGAGATTTGGACTCAGGTTGGGATTATACATCAAATAGGCCATTAAATTTCTCATCTAATGAGCATAAGTGGTGGTCTCCAACCCCCGTAGCAAATTGTCCCCAAAATTTATTCGTTCAAGTACAATTTTGACTCCAACTGTTTGAAGGCCATTATCGGCCAATGCTAGAGATTTGGACTCAGGTTCGAATAGTACATCAAATAGGCCATTAAATTCCTCATCTAATGAGCATAAGTGGTGGTCTCCAACCCCCGTAGGAAATTGGCCCCAAATTTTATTCGTTCAAGTACAATTTCGACTCAAACTGTTTGAAGGCCATTATCGGCCAATGCTAGAGATTTGGACTCAAGTTTGAATAATACATCAAATAGGCCATTAAATTTCTCATCAAATGAGCATAAGTGGTGGTCTCCAACCCCCGTAGCAAATTGTCCCCAATTTTTATTCGTTCAAGTACAATTTTAACTCCAACTGTTTGAAGGCCATTATCGGCCAATGCTAGAGATTTGGACTCAAGTTCGAATAGTACATCAAATAGGCCATTAAATTCCTGATCTAATGAGCATAAGTGGTGGTCTCCAACCCCCGTAGCAAATTGTCTCCAAAATGTATTCGTTCAAGTACAATTTTGACTCCAACTGTTTGAAGGCCAATATCGGCCAATGCTAGAGATTTGGACTCAGGTTCGAATAGTACATCAAATAGGCCATTAAATTCCTCATCTAATGAGCATAAGTGGTGGTCTCCAACCCCCGTAGGAAATTGGCCCCAAATTTTATTCGTTCAAGTACAATTTAAACTCCAACTGTTTGAAGGCCATTATCGGCCAATGCTAGAGATTTGGACTCAGGTTGGGATAATACATCAAATAGGCCATTAAATTTCTCATCTAATGAGCATAAGTGGTGGTCTCCAACCCCCGTAGCAAATTGACCCCAAATTTTATTCGTTCAAGTAAAATTTCGACTCAAACTGTTTGAAGGCCATTATCGGCCAATGCTAGAGATTTGGACTCAGGTTGGGACTATACATCAAATAGGCCATTAAATTCCTCATCTAATGAGCATAAGTGGTGGTCTCCAACCCCCGTAGCAAATTGACCCCAAATTTTATTCGTTCAAGTACAATTTTGACTCAAACTGTTTGAAGGCCATTATCGGCCAATGCTAGAGATTTGGGCTCAGGTTCGATGAACATAATTTATTATTTATTTTTTATAATAATTAGGATTTTTGACGCTTAATTGATTTTGCATATCCTTAAGAGAAAATTTTTCCGAAAATGAAGTACAATTTTGAGTGAAAATAAATTTGACTCTTTATTCATTAATTTTCTTATAAAATCTTTGCCTTTGTATTCATATCTAATGCATTTAGCTACAAAAACATTTTTTATAAATGAAATTTTGCTTTTAGTACTCCATCTTTCACTCAAAAATTTCAATTGGAATTATCATTCTTCTAATTGGATTTTGCGTTAACAGTGTAAAACTAACACATGCATAAAATCTGTAGATCTGTAGAAAACTTCACAGGCATGGAGAAGTAAGACTTCAAATTTATAAAAAATCCAAGAGAATGTGGCTCAAACAATAAAGGCCGAACTGTTGAGGCCACATCTGCAGCCGACAAGCGTTCCATACTAAGGGCAGCATCCAATTGTGCACAATCGTGTGCAAAAATTAAAGCTAGAGTTGGTGTGGAGGTGATTATGGAGTATGGAGAGTGATTAAAATGCAGATCACCTTGTCCGAAGAAATCTCGAAAAGAAACCACCTCTAAATCAGGAGAGGAAACAGAAAAGGTTAGATTTTTGAGGCAGCATATGACATGGGCTGAAAAATGGAAACGTGTCGTTTTTTCTGATGAGAAGAAATTTAACCTCGATGGCCCCGATGGGTTTAATTATTATTTTAACGACTTTCGAAAAGAGAAAAACTTTTTAGCAAAACACCACAGCGTGAGGGGCTATATCATTTTATCATTCAGGTGTGGGAGGCTTCATTTCCAACCGGAAAATGACCACAGCAACTTACAAAGGTATTCTCGAAGAAGCATTTCCCGGCTTCAATGATACTTTTCGGCCATTGCCATGGATATATCAGCAAGATAATGCCCCTATCCATACAGCTAACATAATCAAATCATGGATATCGCTGCAAAATAGGGAGATTTTGCCGTGGCCTCCATATTCTCCTGATCTCAATATCATGGAAAACGTGTGGGGTTGGCTGTCTCGAAGGTGGTCGACAATTCGACAGTAAAGAAAGCCTTATTAAGGCGATAAATGAAGCCTGAACCATCATTAAAATCTTTGTATGACTCCATCTCAAGCAGGTTGTATGAAATTATTTTTAATAAGGGAAGTAGTACACATTATTAAAACCATGTAAACTCAATTAATTTTTAAAAATAAATCGAATTCAATTAAATTTTTAGTCAGTAAAATAACTTTTTATTAAGATTAGTTAATCGTTCTTATTCAAGTGAACATTCAAATTTACCATTATTTTATTTGCTTCATTAACAAGAAAGCAAAATTAATCATGAAAAAATAAATTTATTTTTCCTTTAATATTTACTGCTTAATCAAAACTTATAATTCTGTAAAACAAAATATTGAAAAAGTTGGATCGATTTCGAAATATTCCAAAAAAAACCGTCGTTCCTAATCAAGTGAACTTCAGTGTATTTCCTTAACATCTGACACGAATTTTACCGTTGGACGTCTTGATCAAAACATTGGTGAATGTTACTTCTATCACTTCGCACTTTAAAGCCTCAACATTTTCAATTATGGTTGTTTAATCAAAAAGTATTTCAAATTTAAACAAAACTTTTCGAAAAAATAGAAATTTTTTAACATTTTTTTCTTTTTCTGTACCATTTAACTTAATATTATTACAAATATTGACAACAATTTCTCAATATGATCACAGTTAACCGTTACGAATTTCAAATGCCTATTCTTAAATGAATTGTGAACTTTTACAAAAATATTTCTGTTTCCTCACAAGCTTCAACTGGGATAGATGAATAATAAACTTTTGTTTCTATATGATCCCAAAGGTAAAAATTCAATGGATTTAGATCTGATGATCTTGACAGTCACTGTATAGGTTCTCAATGGACTTCCACTGCCTTATAAATAAAGTCTTTAAGTGCGATTATGCAATTCTTGCAAAATGTGGTGAAACACGATCATGCATAAACTACACTTCTTCCAGAAATTCTGGTTCAAAATGTCTTGTACCATTTAATAAAAAAAAATGGAGATTTTATTTCTTCTATGCACTACATGTTGAAATTTCGCTCCTTGCCGTAACCTTCTAGCACTTTCAGTGTTATATTGTGATGTTATTGCATAGTACAAATATATACAGGTATGTTCTTAAGTAATCATCGATCCGCCATGTTTTTATTCTTACGTCGTCTGGTATCGAATGTATAAAATTTAGAATATAATGTCGGTGCGTTTGGTTGTGGGTTAAGAATGTGGGTGAACTCTGATTTGTGGGTTAAGACTGACGGCAAAAAACGGTTGATGTGAACACAGACTTCTTAACATTCCGAACTCTACTCCCAGTAGTAATTTCTATCGGCAGCGAATATTAGCCCCAAACCCACTTCCATCAACATCTAGAAAGCAACGAGCGGCAAAACGAAACAGACCCAATTGTTGAGAATGCCATCAAAGAATATGATTTGAGATTTGCGTAACGACTTTACAAATATTTAAATTTTACTTTATTCAAATATTTAAATAGTTCACAGAAATTCTGTGGAAGCTGCTGCAACGTTGGTACAAATAAACGACCCAAATAGATCATCCGTTGAAACAGAGACAGAATAAGTTAAACCAAGCTCTTAAAACTATTTTATATAATTAATGCTTTAAATATTTCAGAATTGATTTTGAATGGGTACATGTAATTACTACTAGCTAAATGGTAAAGGAAATGGCAGCTCTACATAAAGATGAAAAGTATGAAACATGAAATAAAAAGTTTGCAACATTTAGAAAAATCTGTCAATGCCCTTTTACTCGTGGACAAATAAAAAAAATTAAAAAGACCGAGAGCTAGGGTAAATTGGTCATTTGATGATAGGATGACATTTCTTCGTACATTTGCCGTCATTCGGCAGGCTCTCGTGCCTACAGATATTCGCACAACAAAAGTTACATATATATATATATATATATATATATATATTTGTACCATGATGTTGTTGTACATCTTGGTAGAACTATCGAATTATTTGCAAAAGAATTTTTTAACATAAAAGATTTATGTTTCAATCGAAAAAATAAGTAATAATAAAAATAATTATCATACTCCATTTAAAAGAATAATTATTATACCCCATTTAATGAAATTGATAATAGAAAATGAATCCATATTACTCAAGATTTTGAAGCTTCTTAAATACAAGCTGCAGCGTTCGCTAACATAATAAAGCGCTTAAAGTGTCTCACTTACGTTTTGGTCCATGAAACCAACGGACCAGCACCAGCTAGCGAGTCACCCTATATATATATATATATATATATATATATATATATATATATATGTGTGTGTTTAATTACATTATATCTTATCAAAAATGCTCTTGTATTTTTTGTGCTTATTCGTAGATTGTGATGTCATGGGAATAACCAAAGCTATAGCTATCTATACCCTAACTAACTAACCATAATGACGAAAATTTGAGTCTCTTTCGTCTATAAAGTTTAAAAATCTAATTATACGTAAATTAAATTTTACTTTTAGTTCTGATACCGGCCACATTGAAATTTTAATAGGTATGTTTGTTACCAAGACAAAACAATTAAAAAACATTTTTGTGTTGTTTCTATTCTTGACCTATGGCATGGCCATCTGATAGATGGAGTTAGAAATAAATTCATTTTGCATGCCACATTTACGTATACTTACGAACAAATTGTGGAGGCATGTATATAAAGAGAGTACTGAAAATACTCAATGGGGTATCTACCAAAACTTTTTCGTCACCGACCTGCACTTCCTCTCACAAACTGAAAACAGGATAATATAAAAATATTTATATTTGTTTTGTCGCAAAGGACCGGTATCCCACAGGCCCAAGTGAATCGGAAAGTGGTGAATTTTAACAATCGTGACACATTAAATAACTTGTTTATGTTTGTTATTATTTATTCATTACATTAAAGCACTGATCACAGTGCATTAAACGGGTTTCAATTTATTATGTATTATGAAAATAACATGCATGATAAGGTTATTTTAGCTTTATCGTGTATAGGTCAACCAAATATTATTTGGATTATCTATTTGTATATATGTTGAGCTATATAATAGAACAAAAAAATGGAAATACCCGGGCCGATTTGAACATGGGAATACTCTTTCGAGTTGATATGATATGATAGGGGAAGTACAAGCCAACCAGTTATGGTGATTCTGAGATTGTTACGATAATCCTGGAGTATATTCAGCAGAGTTTCAAATAGATATCTGAGAATTTTTACTCCAAAATTATGCGGGCCCAGTCCCTGCTTGCATCCCAACATATAAGGTTAAGGAAAAGGAAACAATCACAGAAACGACTAAGGTGATAATACACTGCACTAGTCATTGCTAACTACATTATGTATTAGTGAATTATAATATATTGTTAGTATAATCATTTTCACATAGGGATTGAGTTTGTTATTATTGTTGGTTGGATAGGTAAGGACCATTCTATATTCATCATACGTATTCGTATCTTCTCGACAGTTAAAAGTGGAGTACTTTAAAAAACATTTTTGGGTCATCTGATCATATGCTGTATTTGAAGATGTGTACCTATAATTCCCAATCCATCACCATCTAACGCGTGGGGAGTATAAATTCCGCGATGACTCGACAGTATTCTATATACAATATGATGATCTAATACATTGTCAATTCGTTTGTAAGGGAAACTATTTAAATAAATAAATAGTTTAGTGCGGTCATATTTAGCTAACCTGATCGATCATTCCATTCCACACATTCTATCTTTATGTCTCGGTATGAAGATCCACACAACACTCATGGGAATACCCTTTCGAGTTAAACATAAATTTTCCGTAATTTTTTAACTGAGATTAATTTAATTTTAATTTTATATGTTATATATTTATAAAATTAATTTAGTTATTCTTAAATATTCGTCGTTTCAAGTCCCAGTCAAATAACTTATAATGCTATAAGGGAAATCGTATAGAAAACTGGCCTCAAGGTGGAAAAAATACTTAGAAGATGACAAATTTAAAATTCGTTCGTTTACGAAAACATTTTTTACTGCTTATGGTTTTTATTCTTGAATCTTTCCAACATAGGAAACTCACAAGATGTAATCAAATCAATCATTTAATAAGATTTAACCTATGTTAGTTGTTAATATTAAACACTGAACTACCTAGCTAGATCCAGACAATTCATTTTTTAGTCGTCTATTTCTTGGCCTATTTAATTATTCCCTGGCTAATTCGTTAGGGGTGACAAACTAGTTTTTACTGGTAGTTTTTGCTGTACTGATGAATCTCGAATACCAGGGTGCGTTCACCATTGTTCGAAGTATTCGTGACTGCATTATTTCCAATTTTATTATGTTGGAAGCACATGCGGAGCCCCACAGCTGAATACCATAATGTCTAGATGGGCTAAGGTATCATTTGTACAGCAAGATCTTACAGTCATTATCAATTTAGTTTGACGCATTTTAATTTGATTTGTTCACGTTTAGTTAATCATTTCCATGAGTCAACATTATCTGATTGCATCAATTAATTTTTCCCAGACATCCATGGAGGAGATTTAGGTTAAATTGTTCTAAGAGGAACACAATTATCCAAAAAACCGAATTAATAAATTCATTGAAAAAGCTGGATTTAATCAAGAGAAAAAAATACTATCCCAAGAATAGAGTTACAAACAAGTGCTAGATAAAAATCATCTAGATTAGAAGAGTCCCTAAAACTAAACCTTTTAGGCTTCGGACGAGAGTAACCATTAGTAGAGAATACTTATATGTTATGATGGGATCCTATAACGAGAGACAATTGATTGAAAAAACAAATAGAGATATCGGTGAACGATAAAACTTGGTCCAATCTGTTTCAGGGCTGAAGCACTCAGAACTTTTTCGCGTTTCGATTATTAACGTCCTACCTTACGCCATTACACAGCCAACTCGAGAAACTCAGATTCAAATCCCGATAGGAGCAGGATGTCAAAGGGATTTTTCACCATATGATGACGAACGGTGGTGTAAATGAACACATCTATGACCCTCTGTTGGAGTGCAGAATTCATGGACCAATCCATCTTCCATGTCAGTACGATAAGTTGTCATGCAGCCAGCTATGCAATTCGCAGAGGGTTATAAGTAAATCGGACCTATAGCCGTACGTCCTCAATTTGGCTGTAATGGCGTAAGGTAAGGACGAACCGTGAAATAAACGAACCGCGAAAGAGTTAAAAGTGCCTCGAGCCCCGAAACAGATTGTAGGGATAAAAACAAAACAAACAAAAGCAAACAAGAACTCTAAATCGGGAACCAACATTCGAGAAATAGAAGAAGTTATGTTTACAAGTTTATTGGACATGAATTTATCTATAAACATGCACAGTGCACCAGGGCCAAGTGGGGAAACCACCCTATCTTTCCAAACTAAACCTTTAATATCCAGAGCCGAGTCTGAGATATTGGAGGACAAAACAGTTTCGAAAAAGTAAGGACTTTTATTTGCATTTCATCTCATCTTAAAGTGTCTTAAAAAGACTTGTTAAAAAGACTATTTCCCAATTCATGACCATTTAAACACTGGGAAAATTATTATTCGCGATGACAGTATTTCATACACAATATAGTTAAGTTTTGGTCAACGGTGATAGATAATCGAGAACTCGAGAACTCGGTGTAATGCGAAACTTTTTTTACCACTAAGCTACAACCGGTGGTAGTTTCGATGACTTTCTATATAAGTTAATGATTAAATCTCAAAATTCCGTGAAAAATAATTACATGCGTGTTTCAATTTATTTCATATAGCACCGTTTTGGGCTGATTTCGAGTAGCCCATCGCATATTTCGCTCCGCAATCTAAAATAAATAGTTCTCTCTTCTCTCGATGATTTTGTATCATTATTTTTCATATTTTGTTTTATGTATGTATTAAGACCAAATTACTTGTCAAGTGTCCAACATAGAAAATATTCTCAGATGACCAATTAGTAAGGTACTGAAATTTTTTTGACTGCTTAGGATCACAATAAATCTGACGCAAAAGGTGCTGAGGAGGGTCAATGATAAATTATCTTCCACTATCTCAACTTGATTGGAATGTTTGGGTTACACTTTATACCGATAAACTTTCAGCATTCGAATCATTTCATAGTTCTCTCTCATAGAACGACGCATTAAAACTGCAATACATTACTATCCAAATATGTCTTTTTGATTCAAGAACCGTAAATTGACTGGAAACAAACTCAGGGGACTCAATGCAGGAACCTAGCGTCTGTGTTTTTGTTAGTAATAACAGACTCCACTATACAGACTTCTAAATGACTTTGGTTGTAATGATCTTACAGCAGTCATCGTTGAAGTGAAGGAACAGGATATTTCACGAGAGGTTCTAGTGACCTCTGATTATTTTCCATATGATTCGGAATTTCATCCTTCTATTCAAGAGTTTATCAAAGCCATACAGTTCGCAAACCGTATTTAGATATCCTAATTATTGCCGGATGCGATGCAAACTCACAACACATATGCTGGGGCACTAACGATATTAATCCTAGAGGCATTTCCCTCTTGTCGAATAACTTGTCGCATATGACCAACGAGTAGAAATCTCGAACCTATCTTTTTGAAATCCTCAAGGCAAGAAGTTAATTTATATTACTCTTTCGATTTTTCATAGAACCATCTGCGCATTGCATAGCTCCATGTCAGCCTATAGTACTGACATGAACAATGGGACGGTCTATGGATTCTAAATTCGACAGGGGTTCAAAATGTGTTCATCCACACCACCGATCACACTGCCCAAACGATCGATGGTGAAAAACTCCTTTTTGCATCTTGCCCCGGATCGGGATTCGAACCCGGTACCTCCCGTTCCAACTGACGCAGCTTTATCCATTGCGCCACCTGGATGGTCTTAGATGACGTTACTTTCTCTGACCATCGCTATAATCTCCTTCCCCCTAACCAGCGAAAAACCTGAAATCAGAGTGAAAATAGAGAATTTAGGAACCCAAGAAACACTTATTGGAATAGACATTTTAACCAGTCACTTCGCTATCTTTAGTATTGATAATCAAAAAGTGAGGAGGGAGGGAAAGGACAGCTGACAAGCTTGAAGACGCACTAATCAGCGCCTATGAGAACAGCTGTTCAATAAGTAAGCCTAAAAGAACTGGGATACCATGATGGACTAGGGAATTGAACTGACTGAGGAAGTAGACAAGAACAGACCCATAATCTCGTTTACCGCACTTATTTTGTGGCCTAGAACAATGAGTGGGGTTGGAGTAAGAGCTCTAAATCGTCTTCAAAGACTTGTTTGTCTGGGAATTGTAGGAGCTATACACACCACACCTACTACAGCTCTAGAGCTGGATGTGGGTCTGCAGCCACTTGATCTTTGGATCATAAGGTGTGGCGCAAACAATCGCTCGCCTACAAGGCAAAGACAATCTACTTGACCCTTCTGATCACTGTAAAATATGGAGGGAGGAGGGCCGGCACACTACTGTTTATATGCCTTTGAACACTATGGTGACCTAGCACGTTTTTGTGAAATTATTTTGTGTAATTATTACCGAAAATCACATATGGGACTATAACAGCCCATCCTACCACTCCGATAATGGTATGATGATCTTTACTGACGGATCAGTAAAATCTATCTGGCGCCGGATTATACTTACTGAATCCTGAGGTCGAACTGTCTATCCCTCTTGCTAGGTGCGCTTCTGTCTTCCATGCAGAAATTGATGCCATTTTGAAAGCAGCCCTCTTTGCAAAGGATATAAATTTCAGAAATCGTCGTATCTGCATCCTTTCTGATACCAAGGCTGATCTTAAGGCGTTTGGTTTCAATACTGTTTTATCAAAACAGTATTGAAACCAAACGCATGTTTTGTTTTGGAGACTTAATTGGCTGATAAATTGACACATTTTGAGGCAGCTTCCACATTGACCCAGAAGAGATGAGATAACCTCATCTCTTGTCGAATATCCAAAATCTTCTTTCGATCAATATATCAGTCCTTCTTAAAATATGATAGACGCACTTTGAGGATCTTGCTGAGCATTCTCACTAAGCATTGAGGATTTTGCTGAGCATTCTCACTTTTCTAAAATTATTTTGTATTATTTATATAAATAGAAAATAATATGATTACTTTAGTGACATACTTAAGGTAGAAAATGGGTTGGTTGGCCTATTAAAACCATTTTAAAACTTATATAACCTTCAATTAACAGCTACTTTACTGTATAATCAAACTAAAAGTTTTCCTCTACTTTGGAAGATTGAAGTATGATTTGATATTGTGTAACGTGTTGCACATATTCATGGAATATGTTATACATACTGAAATGGACGCCTGTCTCAATCGAACCGGATCAAAAGACAACCTAAATTACAGGTATCCCTCGATTAACGCGGTACTTATACCCCTATTGTGAATGTCACCTCACTCGTCGCCGTGACGTGTATTGTCACTCGAGTTATATTTTGGTGTTATAATTGTCGCTTTATTTTAAGTGAGTGACGCGTTATTCTAAGTGAGTGACGCGTTATTTTCAATATTTTGTTGTTTTTAGGTTAGTAACTATTATTTTTTGTTTTCATTTCGGTATGTTTGACGTTTGGTGGTGTGTCAAAACAATAAATAAATAGTTTTAAAAAGTAAATAATTTAAAGTTTTGTAGTTCAGTTTATTTTAAAAATAAAATTTTTCAAAAATTTGAATACTGAGCGATGTCTGGATTTTTTTTCCATTTCTTGAACAAATTTTGGATAGTGACAACCGTTTGTAATTTTGCTGTTTTAGAAAATTTGTTGTTCTAGTAATTTTGCTGTTTTAGAAAACTGACTGCTGTTTTAGAAAATTATTATTAAAAAGAAAACTATTATTTATAAATCGAAAATTATTATTTTAATAAATCACAAAAAAGAAAATTATTATTTTAATTTAAATAAAAATTTAAAAAAAATTAAAAACCTTTTTTTTTATAAATCAAAAACAAATTCTCACTTTCGGTCACCGACAAATTGTAAGTGTGACTAGTGACAAAATAATCGCTCACCGTGAGTCGTGACATTCATAATACCAAAATTTAATTTCAATGACGTCTCGTCATTCAATGACGCGTAAGTGATATTTAAGTGACAAAATCCTCGCTTACGGTGACATTCATAATACCAAAATTTCATTTCAGTGACGTCGCGTCACTCGGTGACGCGTAAGTGACATTCATAATAGGGATATATAATAGGGGTATTATACAACGCGTTTTCGATATAACGTGATTTAAAAAAAATCGGTTTCAGTACAACGCGAAATTTCTACTTTTATAAGGCGAAACTATTTCACGCTCAAAACGCTTTTCACGAAATATGATGTTTGAAGCCAGTGAAACAGATTAGTCCTGATCCTGAACAACAATGAAGTTTGTCAATAAACTTTTAATTTTTTTCAGTTTGTGTTTAGATTTTATAATTTAAAGTTTTAGGTTTTCTGGATTTTGTAATATTATTATATATATTTTGTGTTTTTATTTTATAACAAAATCTGAATTTTAATTTTCAGTTGAAATATATGTGCGTCTGTTATTTTGGTATGTATTTTATTTAAAAAAAAATCTATTGGAACATAACTCTCAAATTTATATGAAATCTATGACTTATATAACGTGAATTTACATAAGGCGAAAATTTTCTGGAACGTAACTATCGCGCTATACGAGGGATACCTGTATACCAATACTGGCTACATTTCAATTAATTTGTGTAGAAAAAGATTCACTGTGGCTTAATTTTGGACTGAAACACAAATAATTACTACAGATAGCCAAACTATATGGAGAAATCATGTATACTAACTAGACTGAAATAAGAGGAAATAATTGTACCCTGGATGAAAAGGCTATAATTGAATTTTATTGTCTCTTTCATTCTTTTAGCATTGATATTACGATAAATAAATGTTTGTATATAAATTTTGTATAAAATATGATGAACTCATTTACTGTCCTGAATGAAACTAATCGCAGTGGCATGAAACATTTATTTGATTTCATGTATGTATTTGAACTTAGTTTTATAGATTTGATTGAATTTTATTTATCGTGATATCAATGGTAAAAGAATGAAAGAGAAAATAAAACTGAAATATAGTCTTTTCATCCAGAGTACAATTATTTCCCCTTATTTCAGTCTAGTATACATGATTTCTCCATATAGTTTGGCTATCTGTAGTAATTATTTGTGACTGAAATGCAATTAATTCTTATACATATTATAGAATTTATAGAAAAAAACATTTTTTATACATTTAAATAAATTTTTTTAGTTTATTCCATTATCATTAATTACTAAAAATCTTATAATAAAAATATTTTATAGTTTTTATATTTATATATTGTTTAATTTATTTTATTTAACAATGGTAATAATTTTGAGTAGTATAAATTCATTAAAATAAAATTAAAATAAAACGGAAAATGAAGAAAGGAAATTAAATTGTGTATTTAATTTTAAACAAAACAAACAAATATACAATACTAAAATACAAATAATATTATCTTTTTAAATTATTTATTTTATTTTAAGTTACAAATAATTAAATTTAAAATTCATTTATGTTTTTATTATTTAATTTTTCTTTTTATTAATGATGCGTGAGTGATAAACATTGAATTTAGAATTGTACTCATATTCTAATCGAATCTTTGGTTTGTCTTCGTCCTGTTATTTCTTCACGATACGACACATTATCATTATTAACCAATTCACGTAAATGTACAGGTAGCTCACCCAATTGCGGCAAGCGGACTTCGTTCGATTCGGGCAATGGTGCATTATTACACTGTTGCTGTGGCTCATCTTGTTGTTGCGTATTATGTGTTCCACTACCACCAAGCACCTGATAAAACAATATATACGGTGTATTTGGTGGTGTTAAATTTTGCAAATCCTCTAGTGTAGTTTTTGACACAAAACTATCGTTAAATTTGAACCATGTTTGCGGTGTATCAGCCGCATATGTGTAATAATGACCTGAATCCATACTCACACCCGAATGAACTACAGCCGCATATAAACCATATTTCACCGTTTGATTATCTAGTTTTAAAAATATTATATCATTCAACTCTGTTTTGTGCATTAATTTCGATCGTGTATGATATTTTTGATCGTATTTAAAATATTTAAGCGTTAGAATTAAATTTTTTGGTGCATTTATTATATTTATATGTCGTTCACCATCACTTAATGTCTTACATTTAACACAGGAATATTTATTATCATCGATTAGTTTTTCCGATCGGCAATAGCAATCCAACAGATATTGAACATTATAATTTGTATTTGAATTTTGATATTCTGGAAATGATAGTTGTAGATCACGAAATAAATCAAGTGTTCGACTCTCAGAATTGCATGTCAAACATTTGTGAGTAATTGATATTCGTCCACCAAATGATTTTTGTACAAATGTATTATCTAGTATGGAATTTTTGAGGGTTTGATGATTTGACGCTTTTCCATTATTTAGATTACCACAGATACCGTTGCTGTCTATTTCCATTAAATCTTTGTCCCATAAATTACCACCATTATGTTTAACAAGACCATCACCACTGGCAACATCGACATCATTTCGTACACCACCACCGTCACACTCGTCCTCTGTAATATCATCATTATCATCATCATTTCGATCTTGATGATTCTGGCAAACAGATTTTGTTCTTTTTAAGTTTATCGATTTTGTTAGAATCTTATTTTGAGCTTCATTATAAGTTTTTTCCTGTTCATGTAAGGTTTCCAGTAGATAACCAAGAAATTCAGAGCTATCCTGTTGATGACCAGGTAAAAACCCAGGTGGTCGTGCCGCATGAAGAAAATCACGTGGCGTCAATTCAGGTCGTGACGAATGTAACATTAATGCTAATAGCTTTTGAACTTTTGCTAAAAGTGGGGTTTGAACGGTGGAAAGTAAAATTTCACGGCTAAATCTAATGAGAATAAAATATTTAGTAACTATTTCTCAATAATTCTTTCTCCGATAATGTATGATTGATACTTACTGCTTCGTCATCACAAGCGACTGCAAAACACTATTCATATAACAAGTATTACCCAAATTCACTAATCCAACCCGAGCATTTGTATTGGCAATAATAGGATGTAGCTTGTGATTCCAACCACTTGTCAATGGTGAATGTTTCGAAAGTGTAAAACATTTCAGTTTCTAAAATAAAACATTTTTACAAAAATTAAGTAGTCATATCTTTCAGTGATATAATGTTATTCTTATCACATACGATTGTATCATATAGTTTATTGTGTTCCGGGAATGCTATACATATAGAAATCACATCAATAACCTTCTGAATCAATTGCTGACCAATGGTGGGTCCACTTAATTTATTTACATTATTGTAATACTCGTTATCCAAGATGACTAATGTTGACGCTAGTTGTGGGACAATCTAAAATATCGGGCAATGTTATCCGTTAAACTTAAAATCATACAAATAGAAATATCTTATTTAAACTTACGGCGTTAAATGAATTCTGAGATGTTTGCAAAATAAGTATAACAATCGGTGCTATCTTTTCTCGAAATAACGGAATGACTAAGCTACGAAATAAAATTGCTATATTTTCGAACGAAATACGTGTTAGTAAATTATATCGTTGTTGGTTTCGCAAACAATTGTAGAATTCATTTATCCAAATATTCAATTTGGGTGCAAATGTTATTGTTCGCAACCAGGTACACAGCAACGAAACCGCTTTTACAATCATATTATCCGTGGATTTATCTGTTGATAGAATCCAATTTACAGCGTTTGTCACATGATGTTCATCAATTTCCACAAATATTTCCAATACAATTGCTATTGCAGCTGATACTGGTTCGTCCTTACTACTGATCAGTAAATATAATATAGTCAACCATTCCGACACAATTTCATTACAATTGTTATCCTTTTCAAATACGCAAAGTAAATAGTTACGCAGAAATTTTTTGACATCACATATTTGTTCTTCGAAATGCTTAATCCCTTTTGTTGGAATTTGTACATTCCCTAAATGTAAAACGATAGTTTTACAAAGATCATCGATTTTTCGAAGATCGGAAAAGTCAGAATGTTCCGATCGAACTTGATTTATCGTTTCAATTACATCTGTTATTTCATAGATAATTTTATTTGATTCTGGATTACTCTCCTGTTCGGATTCAGTTACATGTTGTTTAACGGCCATGATATTACCATACTACGTAAATAACTGAAAATAAAATAATAACACTACTATTAAGAGTATGATTTAGATTGTCGAGAGACGTTTAACAACAAATTGAGTTAATTAACAAAAAATAAAATAAAGCCACTTCGGATTTTCACTTATACGGTTTACCTATCATCCCACGCCCAAATATCACAACTAAAAAACTAAACGAATTCACCTTCACTTGTATTATTTATGATGTATGAAAATATTATTTGAAAATCGTCTATTATACATCTATATTCCACATCCAGTATATTATTCATAACGTAAATCTCGAGCCCCACAATTGCATCAAGTCATATACAAAAGCTGTCACTTTAATACATTTATCAAAATTTCATACAATCATTTTAAAGTTGAGAAAAACAAAGATTTTTATTCACTAGCTGATTAATATTACTAAATCACACTAAAATAGAATACAAAATTATTACCTTTCTTTGGAAAACTGATTTAAATTTTTTTCTGCTTTTTTGAACGAAAAAAAAAAATTTACAGACAAGTAAGGTTATGTCCGTAAATATTTTTTCTTTTTCGATTGTTTCCTTTCATACAATAAAAACACCAATACTACTGCGTTATCGTTTTATTTGTGATGTACTGCAATGTTACAAATAAATATTATTTTCAAATAATTATCACTAAATTTAACTATATTAGAACAAAAGTTACAATATTTATTATCTTTTTGTAGTTTTTAATAACACAAAAAACTATGAAAAAAGATTAAAGTGAAATTTCACAGAAGATGACAAGAAAATTGTATAATAAAAAGAAAACAACACATTTGATCACTGAACTAAAATTGTTTTTGACATATATTTTGCACAATAAAAACTGTACTACAAATTTATAAATTTTCGATAGGGTCTTTTTTATAATCAATTTTTGCTCAAAACGTATGATGATCATTATTATATTTTATATATTTATATAAAGAAATCATAAAATAAGATAATAAAAACTATATAAAGTAATATACTACATTCAATAAAAGATTTAATTATTATCTAAAATATTAATGAATAAATTATTTCTTAAAACTTGAATATGTATATAGCTCAAACGAGTGATATATTTATTTAATAACCCAATAAACATACGGGCGGAATTGCGCGAAAATGAATAACATTTGCAAAAGCGGGCTCCTTGCCTCCTTGACGATTTTTGAGTTACGATCGCATGTCAGGTAACCCTCATCCAATCTTAAGCATGTCACTTAAAAGATTATTTTTCATAAAAACAAATAAAAGATTATTTTTCATAGAATAATAACTAATACTAACCAATAAGTAAGTAACTTCTACTGATCATATACATTACTGTTAATATAATGATCGTATAATGCTAGTGAACGTATTAAAAATATTCAATTCCTTCGACCTTGTTGGTGACTTTACTCATACGGATCAGTACAACGGCAGTGAGACAGACATAATTTAATATTTGAAAATTAAAGACTGAAAATTTATTTGTCTGTTTTATATTTCATTATATCATTCACTTATTTCGTGAAATATATACAATTGGGGAGCGCACTTTTCATCTTAAATACAATTGCACAGCGTAAATAATGGAAAATTTAATGGAAATCAGACTTAAATGAAAACAAATTTTCATGGTTGAACAAAATAATGTGATATTCTTTCCCAAATGAGAGAAAAGAGCACTTTTTTTTATCAAAGAATGTGAAAAAAAATGACCCTTTTTGTCGATGTATTGGTGAAAATAAAATACAAATTATTATGCTACACAATTTACACAAACATAAATTTCATCTTTTTAAACATAGATTTATTTTATTATAATCCTTTTTTATTATTGCTATTAACATTTTATTTAACTTTGATAATTTCACACATATACGACAAAATATAGTTCACAAATGAAATTAATGCGATATTCTTTGGTAAAAAAAAGTGATCTGATAGCAGAAAAAGTGCTCTTTTTGGTCGAAACACGTGCGTTTTTGACATTACACGTTCTTTGGAAATGATCACGAGCACTTTGTTTTTGATCTCGAGCACTTTTGAAAAATCGAGATTTTTTCGCAGATTTACCCACACATATACATTTTTAAATGCCAAAACAATATAAACAAAAACAAAACTCCATTTTTAATTTCATTCGTGAACTATATTTTGTCGTATATGTGTGAAATTATCAAAATTAAATAAAAAGTTAATAACAATAATAATAAAGGATTATAATAAAATAAATCTATATGTTTTAAAAGACTATACTATGAAATTTATGTTTGTGTAAATTGTGTAGCATAATAATTTGTATTTTATTTTCACCAATACATCGACAAAAAGGGCAATTTTTTTTTCGTATTCTTTGATTAAAAAAAGTGCTCTTTTCTCTCATTTTGCAAAGAATATCACATAAAAACGGCGTTTTGTTTTTGTTTATCTTGTTTTGACATTTATTAATTTATATGTGTGGGTAAAATCTGCGAAAAAATCTCGATTTTTCAAAAGTGCTCGAGATCAAAAACAAAGTGCTCGTGATCATTTCCAAAGAACGTGTAATGTCAAAAACGCACGTGTTTCGAGCAAAAAGTGCACTTTTCTGCTGTCAGAGCACTTTTACCAAGGAATATCGCATAAGCGAAATTTTTCGATTTTGTTGAAAATGAAATATATGCTAAGCAAAAAGTACTATCTTAATGACTTCTTGTCGTTCAAAAAATATTTGTATGTGTGATTTTCACTCACACTATACCGACGCGAAATTTTTTGTGTGAAAACATTTAAAACAGAATGCAAATATGTATTTGCAATGAATTGCCAGTGGAAACGCAGGGTTATTACTCTGGGTCTGGGTAATATCAAGAGAATAAGAAATATCAAGTGGCTTGGTGAATATTCTTCTAGTTGTACTTGGTTGCTAATACAGTATAGAAAAAATAAACAAACGCATTCCACCAACGTATTATTGAGTAAAAATTCAAAATCCCCTTTTCTATAAGCCCGACTTTACGCATTTTTTTAACGGCTTTGTCAGGACATTATCGGCCCGTACCGTGTCAACAATCTGAATCCATCGGTTTCGATCACGAGCCAGCTCTTCATATTGTTGCAAGTAACCAGAAGATGCCAGATCGTTCTCTACGCCGTGGAGCCATCGTCGCCGAGGGCGCCCTCTTCGCCTACCGAAAGGCGTCTCTCCTTTCAAAGATCGCTGTATCATTCGGTTCGGATCAGCACGCAGAACGTGGCCGGTCCAGCGTACTCGCTGTCCTTTGATTTCATGCACGATATCAGGAATTGGCATTAAATTCGTACTCATCCGTCAAGGTCTAATTCTCACATCCATACATGACAACGGGTCTGATCAACACTCTGTACAATTTTAGTTATCCGCATTTGCAAGATATTTTGATTTCAGCAGTGGACGTAGAGGATACAAAACACGATTACCAGCGGCAAGCCGAAACTTGATATCCTCTCCCACACTATTATCGTGAGTAATGAGAGATCCAAGATACTTGAATCTCATTACTCCTTCAAACGTGTGGTTACCACTACTGAAATCAGTTGCGTCTTGGTCTCTAAAACCAGAGATTATATATTTTGTTTTGGACTCGTTGATTTTGAGACCAAAGGACGCTGAAAACTGTTTCAGTGGATCAAGTATCTCTTTCACTCCGTTGCCATTCAATCCAATCACACAGATATCATCTGCATATGCAAGAAGTTGATTGGATTGTCGGAATAAGAGATTGTTCTGAGGTGTTTCACTTTTACGAAGGATGTATTCCAACATGAGATTAAGAAGTATCGGGGACAGCGCATCTCCTTGTCGAACACCAGTAGTGATTGCAAAAGTTCTCGATAGCCTGTTCTCAACTTTAACACAGCATTGTGACTGCGTTACTGTCTTTTTACACAGATGTACGTATTTTTTAGGTATTCCTAAATATTCAAGCGCATACCATCATAGCCTATCTCGATTGATCGAGTCATAACCTTGCTTGAAATCTAGGAATACCTGCGGTGTACATCGCGAGATGTTTCGTGGTTCTTGGAAAGAATCATCCGTAGCGAAAAAACTTGATCAGTGACTGACTGTTTGGACGGAATCCTTCTTGGTAGTCACCGACAATTTCCTCCGCCAGAGGAGTAATTCTTCCCAAGATGGTGTATGACAGTAACTTATATGCTGTGCAAAGGAGAGCTATACCGCGATTATTCTCGCACTTCAAGCGATCACCCTTCATGAATATTGAGCATAACGCGGCCACTTTCCATTCTTGATGCATAACTTCATTTCGCCATATTAGTCGAACTAGGTCGAAAAGACAGTCCCACAAAGTTAGCCCTCCGAATATCAAGAGCTCTGAATTTATGCAATCAATTCTCCTGGAGAACGATTTTTCTTTAGTCTCTGCATGGCCATTCTGAATTCCTTATAGGATGGATCCTCAATGAACATCTCTGCGATCTGTATTTGAGGGTATTCAAATACAGCTTGTGATACATGTGGAGCATTAAATAGGACAGAAAAATGTTCACGCCATGTATCGAGTACCGCATCGACGTTAACACAGAGGTTTCCATCCTGGTTCCGAATGGCGGTTGACCGAGATCTTAAGGTATGGTGCAATTCGGTGATTCCTTTAAAGAAACCACGTGAATTGCACTCATTGCTGACTTGTAGTTTTAACCCCTTAGCCTTCCACCATTCGCGCTTCTTCTGTCTACAAATGCGTTTAGCTATGGTTTTTCATGGTGGGCTATATTTCGATGCTCAACAGCAAGACGACACTCATTATCAAACCGATCATTTTTGGGCTTAGTTTTCACTATACCGAGAACGTGCTGGGTAGAATGGATAACTGAGGTTTTCCATACTTCCCAGACACTGTTCACATTATCAGATTGGTAATTGGATCGCATAATGCTATTGCTGCCAAGATCTTGATATTTTCGTTACGTTTCTTCATTTATCAGACCTTCACAGGAGAATCGCGTTGTATATTCTCCTGTCCTCCTTGGCTTGTACGAAAATTTCCATCGTAGCTTTGCAGTGACCTGATAATGATCACTACCTACGAATTTGGTTGACGACCGATACGATCTCACGTCTTGGACAACCCGAGCCCGCCCTTTTGAAATCAACACATGGTCAATTTGGCTTCGGGATGATTTACGTAGATGTGTCCATGTTTCCAAATGGATGTTTTTATGAGGAAAGAATGTGCTTGCCACTTTGAGATCATGAGCGATCGCAAAGTACACCATTCTTTCCCCATTTTCGGTCGCAGTTTCGTGTCGGGAGTTCAAACCTATATTATCACATAAGTCGGTCTGATTTCTGCAAGCTCTAGCATTAAAGTCACCAATGGTATAGAGCCCATCAGATTATCCTAATTATAAAAAACGAGTCTTTTTGTTGGGGGTGGCTTTCATCAGTGGGTGCATGTACACAGATAATTGACAGGTTGGCTAATCTCATGTGCAAGCGAAGCTTACACATTCGATTATCGACTGCTTGAAAGTCCAAGACAGCATTTTTTACCTGTGGCCTAATGAGAAATCCAACCCCTAGATTTCCGAGGTCATCTCCACTGTGTAGCAAAGTATAGCCTTGGGACACATGGTCTCCACTGTTAGGCCATCGAGTTTCTTGGAGAGCTACGAGTTCCAACCGATACTCTTTCATATATGTGATAAGGCCGTCAAACGCGCCAGGTTTTCGAAGTGACTGCACGTTCCACGTGCCGTTCCTTATTCTCGTTTCCGGGTATTTAAGCGAGGGGTCATTATTGTTTTGGCGGTATCCGTTTTTGTTTTGGTTCTTGACATTTTTAACAGGTTTGACTTTTCACGGATGCGGGTTGTCAGCCCAGCAATCCAACCAGATTTAGTCGCCTCCTACGACAAGCTCTGGATACTGTGGTGGTATTCAATGGGTCTCATGTTTCGTTCGTAATATTTACGAAACACGAATGCCTCCAAACACAGGACTTTACGCATACGTATGTTAAATCATTCATTGGTGAATATTCTTCTATTCGCAGTAATAAAATATGAGAGTTTCTCACCACGCCGCGGTCTCGATTTCGATTTTCGCCGTTGACCCAAAATTAACATGCACCGAATGGCATACATTGCGGTTGTGCGTCAAATCATGCGTTGGGCTGACCACCTACAATGTGCACCAATCGTTAAAGTGGGTTCGTAAGGTCTTAGTTGAGACGCAATAAGGGCTCTAAGCCATAGATTAGAAGGATTTAAAAAATCTCCCAACGTTTCTAAGAGCTTTCAAAGATATTAGAAAAATATTTTATACATAAAGAACAGACATTAGCTGGAGAACATTTGTTGTGTTATCTGTCACTTAGGCTATATTGGCCCATTGTGACTTCCCACTATATTACTTTAGCTTTCCGGCTATATGACCGATTTACGTAGAAACCATCTGCACATTGCATAGCTTCATGCCAGCCTATGGTACTGATATGGAAGATGATAACGGCACACGGTTCTTACCTCAACTGGGTCTCAGATGAGTTGATTCTCAACACCGATCGTTCCGCCCAGACGATCGATGTTGAAAATCCGTTTTCACATCCTGCCTCTATCGGGATTCGAACCCGGTACCTCCCGCCACACGCCGCGACCAACTTTGTCATCGCCTATATAAAAACCACGAATAAATTTGGAAAGCTCAAAAACCTTTCAAATGATTTATGAATCTGCCGTGTACCTTATTGTTTTTTTTAACAACGACAACACCAGTTTCAAATCTCATTTTCTGACTGAAGGTCACCAAAAACTGTTCGACGCTTGAATGATTTTTTTTATAATGTGAGATCTACTCGTGTACCTTCTCGTTTTTATTTAACAGCGACACTTACCACTTTGAGCGTCAATTTGAAGGATATTGTCAACAAATTTTTTTTTTTCATTTTTACATTTCAGTTCGAAATTTTATTATCCTTTGAATCGCGCATAGAGAAACCATGCACCATGTCGTTAATTTTTATTACTCTACGGCTCCCTGTCTATAAGATTGAATAGTTTTTACTCAGTTTTATGCCAATTCTGTCAGCTTTATTATTTCTATAAAATTTACCAAAACATTGAAGTTGTTTTTATTATATAAATCCTCACGTCCGATTTCTTCCAATGCGCTTTTTATGCAATCTTGAAGTTGTACTAACCACTCCATTATAGCAATAAGGAACTCTCTTATCTTGTTTTACAGTACAATAGAAATTTAAGTTTTTTACCAACTGTTTTTTTTTCAACATATCGCTGCAACAGGTCATTCTTCACTGGAGATTTTCTGATAAATCTCACAGTCTCTCAGAATTTCTGACGTATTTCGTTAATATTTATATCTTAATTGTACCTAATATGTGTTTACAGAACAATCCGGGTTTGAAGAAAAACCCGGTTTTTAACAGGTTTCGATAAAATGAACAAAAGCCGGGTAAACTGTTTTTGGTTTAACCGAGTTACAAGTCCTAGTCGAGGTGGTGTGTTGTACAGAGAATTAAAACAACAAACCGAAATATATTATAAGTTTTTAAATAATCGAACACTCTATAGTGCCATCTTCCAGTCCATTATAACTTTAACAAAAACTTAAAAAATACTTACATTTTGCTGGAATTTCATCTCTAATTCTTTTTGGTCAATAATAATAAGTAAAAATAACAAGAATTTTTTTATTCGCTTTTTAATACATTAGTTTAGTTATAGTTTCTTCTGTAAAGTAATGCAATTCTTAATAACATATATATATACATAAATATTGTTAAAACGCAACAAAGTCATTTTTTGAATACTCCTTTATAAATTTATAATATGTACGAGTACTGTATAGTAATAATTTAATCATAATAATAATTAAGTTTATGAAATTTTATTAATTAATTAGTATATAATAATTTTGTTATAACTTTTAAATAATTTTATTATTATTTTTGTTTTGAATGAACACTTCTGGCAGTTCCTTATTTATTTAGTTTTTTTGTATTTTAATTCATATTTGGTTATGTTAAATAATTAGTTCTACAACTTTTAAAATAAATGCAATAAATTATTTTAGTTTTGTTTACAAAAATATAAACTTATAGATTAATATTATTTATTAAATGGTGTTACAATATATGGATGTAATATTAATTTTAATTATATAAAACACATAGAAACTAATGATTATTATATTTGAATTATAATAAATTTTGAATAATAATGTAAATAAATGATTTTATAAATCAAACGCCTAAATGTAGATTTTAAGATATACACTAGCATAATTTTTATGTTTGTTGAGTTAAATCTTACAAATGCGTGCGATGCACAAACTCGCGTTCAAATAATTGGATAGATGTTTATCTAAGTTGATGAATTTTAAGCACATCTTACCTGACTACATCCTTTTCGATACAATAGTCCACCAGCCTACGTCAAACCTACTATATTATCAAGTTTCAACAGCAATAATTTAATCCCTTACAAATCTAATTTTTACTGTCTCTGGTTGTAGTGATAGTGATAAGGTGTAAGTCTGTTAAGAGTTAACAAAGGTACGAGATTTTTTTCTGTTTTTTTATTGTTTGGTCGAGTTTGTCAAATATAAACATGAAGTTAGCAATAATGTTGGTTACACTTCACTTAAACTTGCTAAATTTTATTTTATTGTTGTGGTTTAATTGATTAATGACTTGTCTGATGAAATCTTGCCCCTGTGGAAAATGTGGAATATGAAATTCGTCTACTACATAGCAGTCGAATTTTGCCATACAATTTTCATATTTAGTTTCATAATAGCCAAATCCGCTTTCGGATCCAATATTATTATTCTTCAGACTTCTGTCCTTAAAACATTATATTGCCGAAAATTCTAAACTCATGAACTTTGATGTATTGGAAAAGATGGACGCATGAAAAGGTTTCTTATCAGGGTCAATAGAGATATACTGCTGACATTTAAACTAAAAGAAGAAATAAGTGTATTACAAAATCGTCAGCAAGTTAAATGATACTGTTTACGTTTTAAGTAAGGTTGCCTGAAGAACTAAATGTCCCTGCAACAATAAGCAACCACATGCGTATATTCCTCAATGATAGGAAGGACATCATAATTTAATCCAACATAAATAAATTGCCATTGTAATTTTTTCGTCCATGCTCTGCGTGCTAACCCAGAACAAATGAAGTAGGAAAAACTATTTTTGGTAGATGAAAAGGTCGAAAATAAAGGCTTACAGAACAAACAGTCTTCTTATTGGGGTTTTCTTTACAACAGTATAAATAGTTAGCTTGTGATCAAAACTGAGCCACATTATTAACCCCAACAATAAACAGTAAAATTTGTAAATTATAATTAACATTAATTAGTCTTTCATTTTGGTATTGATGTTTTGAATTATAACTAACCATACTTGTTCTTTCACAAATTCGACCATCGTCCAATATTTCTAATATTCGAAAAATATTAACAATATACATAGGTTCCCACTGAACATGATTAGTATTTTCGAACCATACTGTATATTAACGCCAACATAAAACAGAAAATAAAATAACTAATAATATATATGCTTGATTTCTTATATCTCTTTATTATTTTTCACCGTTCTCATATTACTTCTCAATATTAAGAAAAACAAAAGAAAAAACTTAAAATTATAAAATATATGTATGTTTGTATATTAGTTATAAATTTATGCAAATAAAAATAATAATAGTAAAATTAAAATATTAAATTAATTATTAATCGCGATACAGAGTTTTCCATCAATAAATTTTTAAATTAATTATTTTATATATGTTATCTTTATGTTTTGTGTGAATTATAAATATATATTTCGGAAGAATTTCGTTAATATATATATAATATAGTTTTTTTTGTGTATAATTTATTAACAATAATAATAATTGCAATTAATTTATTTATATAATAAAAGTAAATATCACAATTGAAACAAAAAAAATTAACGTTTATCTGTATAATTTATTTAAATTTGAATTTATCTTTAACCTATTTTTTATTAATTTATTTTTGTCTATTTGTAAAAAAAAACAATAAAATAAAAATAAAATAAAAAAATTGAACTAAAAAAAAAAAAATTGGTATATTGTAACGTTATTTTACTATTTGGTTCTATAATTTATTTAATTCAAATATTACATATTTAAATGTTCATTCCCAATTGCAATTAGTATTATATTCTTGATTTAGCTAAATAAATTATATTATAAATCAGGAGCTTAATTTTTTATATTTTGTCGGGCTAAGAAGATAGCGCATGCGCTAAATAAATATACACATTATACCAAGTTCGTTTGTAATTTTTGATGGCACATTATTTACAAGTGCATGTTTGTAAGTGTACCATCCATCATCAAATTAAATGTTTTTGGTATAAAACTATAACATTAAAAAAAAAAAAAAAATTATTTTATTTTATTAAATAAACAATGTTTAATCTTAATATTTTTTTAAGCAAAAGGACAATTTACAAATTATATAATCTAAAGTGTGTATAACCATATCTCACCCTTTTCTTCGTCGTCTTCGTACATATGTTTCATTTATATAATATAAAAAATAATTTTAACACGTTTTTAATTAATAATATTAATGAACTATTGCAATTATTTAGTTTTATATCAATTTTTAAAATTTAAAAATATCATTATGAACACATAATATAAATTAACTAAATATGTAATTAATTTGTGTGTGTGTGTACCTCTCCAAATAATTAACAAAATAAAAAAAAAAAAAAAAACGACGCTATAATTAAAAAAATATATATCTATAATGATACATGTTTTACATTAGTGTTTCTTTTTTACAAAAATATTTATAAACATAAATTTAATTTAATTATTTAATTTAAATATTGGATGGCACCCTTTTTTATTTTAATTAGCCTGCTGAATTAATTTTAGTTTAGCTTTAACATAAAAATAAAAATAATTTTAAACGTGTTAAATTTGATATATATATGTATATATATATATATATATATATATATATATATATATATATATATATATATATATATATATATATATATATATATACACATATATATATATATATATATATATATATATATATATATATATATATATATATATATATATATATATATTTATGCAACTATTTATAGATATAACTATTTATATAGCGCGAGTTTATGTCCTATAATTAATTATAAGAAAATTTATGTTTTTTTAATTAAAGTATTTTTTCCATTTGTATTATTGAAAACGATTATAAAGAGTTACGTAACGTTTTCAATAACGACGGAGAATATGTTTAAAATTAAATAATATAATAATATTAATTAAGAAAAAAATTAAATTAATATATTTGTAATAAAAGTAGTAAATAGTAAACAGCAAATGACTTGTTGTATTGTTTTCATTTAATTTTATTTTTATATATATATTTTTATTATATACAGTCACGATCATAAGTTCTGGATGCCGTGATTTACTTTTTTTTTTGGTTTTATACTTTAGAAGCGAAGAATATTTTTTTTTATTGTTTTAAAAACTGCAATAGAAAAATAAGAGAACATAAAAACGATTTGAAATAGGAGCGGAACTATATAATTTGATATGAACGAGCCACTAATGCAATTATAATTTAAGATTAGTGATTTGTTCATTAAAATTAAATGATACATTACATACAAATAAACATAGAATCTTAGTAAATTATCAACCATTTCGTAGATCGATTGGTGAACTAAGTTTAAAATTTTTAAGTCAGTCGTTTAAATTATTCATCAAAGTTTGAATTTAGGACATTTTTATTTGTAGTCATTGACTTAATAAAACCCGGTATATAGATCTAACACTGGCAACTCTTTGTAACTGTCAGAGCTTCTTTATTCAACACGCACGTCTTTAAGTAAAGTTTGATTAGTAGCGTTAAGATGTTTCATTTTACGTAACCTGAAATGGGCTCCAGTATGAATTTTAAGTGCCTTCTTCTCAAAATGTTTTTTCCACAAATTTGTTTTACAAAATATGCCAAAATCGACTGTTTTTATAAGTCCCTCTTTAGCCATCTTGTATTTGTATTAGCATGCATTAAAACATGTAAATATTCACCTAAAAATTATAGGTGAATATTTTTAATATCACTAACATTGCCTTCACGGTGAGAACCATAATACCAAAATATAAATTCGGCAATGTGAAGTTATCAGGTGACGACTTCACACTTAAGGTAATATTTGACCATATAAGATGCATTAAGGAAATTTATTTGAACACCAAACAATCGCATATTTGTATAGTTTGTTCGCTTAATATAACCAAAATTTTTCTCACTTCAGGAATCGGACGAAGTAACAACTTTAAACTTTTTGAGTGATTCACAGGGAGATATCTGTAGGCTGACCAGTGAATATTTAAGATGATTTCGTACAGTTGTGTTGAGTTTTATTGGTTAATTAACAGGGGAAAACATTTAGTGGCAAGGACATTAAGTACTAAATAATAATCATCTTGACGACTCATTGAAAAACACCAATTTGTATATTTGGGAAACCATATTGATAATTTGTGTTGCGCAATTACTGTAAACAACTATCATTGATTTCTTTAGAGCTTTGACAAGTTGTACCAATTCGTTGGCTGATCTATTAGATATAATGAACGAATTTTTCGTATAGTAACAAAACTACGAACATTTGGATATCTGTAGTGTTTCAGAACTTGACAAGTCACCTAGTAAACTGTGGTAGCAATAGTCTTGTATTTTAAACATTACTTTCCTCTGACTACAATTGAAAATAGGCTTTTTCACCAATAACGTATTGTTAAGGTATATATCTATGTAAGAAAAATCTATTTCAAATATGTTTTTATTTTTTCAAGTCGTATAGCAAAAATAGTGTGAGCACTTCTGTATAAAATTAAAAGTTAATCAAGTTCTTTGATCACCGAATAAAGAGATATTCGCCAAATTTAAATTCAAATCGACAAAAACAATTTCATTTACTGTTATTTGTATTTATGTGAGGAGTATTGCAGCTACCTTTATCTCCAACCATAGACCTGTATCTAATTGAATTATTTAAGTAGCTATATAAAGTATCAACTTTTTTTGAATGCATTTATTTAAGTAAGACCCGCATGTCGGGCTTTATATTTCAAACTTTTGTTTATCAAGTCTGGTAATGTCATTAAAAATAAGCTGCCAAAATTATGAACACTCCTAAGTTCGCCACAAATGATTCGCGATAACATTTTGATCGTAACTGTATAACGTTTTCTCGTAAGAATGTAAATAATTGTAAATTTTCTTCAATTTGTATTATTTTATTTTTATAATTTTTTTGTTTTTAGAAAAATTAAATCTTAACTATCTTCTTTTAACTATGCATTCGTATCTCATCTCAATAAATTTGTGTATGTATGTATAAATATTTCTCAATCGTATTTAATTTAATTATTAAATAATATAACATGTGTATGTATATACATAGTTATGCTGAACATAATATCATATATTCATTAACATATTTTTTTATTTCGTTTACGATCATCATCAATCTGTACTTTAATATTAATTATTAAACTTTTAGTAAGCTACATTTTTTCTTATATTCTTGTGTTTTATATTTATTTATTTACATATGTAAATTAAAAAAATTGTCTAAATGGTCTACAGTCGAATTTGGGCCTAGAAAAAATTTTATGAACATTTAAATTTTTAATATAACAATAGTTAATAATGAATAGATTAATGGTAAGATTATTAGCGAAATGTTTATGAAGAATCAATTTTTAAAGTAACGATAAGTTTGATCTGAAATTACAGGTAGTTTGTAAACAATTCAAGAATATTTCCATATTAGGTAAATAGTCTAACTTAGATTTTTTTCCAAGGCTTAAAGTAAAAAATCACTAGTCTCAAAACTGTCCTCTCAATTTACGTAAAGGTTCAAAAGTGGATGTTTATTGACGGGGTAATCAAATAAATTTAAAAGCTGTGAAAAAACGATTAAACCAACAAACATTAGTGAACGTTAGAATTACATGAGAAAGGTTTAGACTTTTACAGGATATAATGAAATATGGACAACAGTAAACCAAAATAACAACCAAAAAAATTCAGTTGAAAATAGACGAATTAGCACATACAAAGTATATTTTTATGTAATATTCAGCTTAAAACCTCTAACAAACATAATGTACATAATACTTTCAAAAGCCTTGAAACATTAGACTCTACATCAGAGCAACGATTGCAAATTGTTGGAATTTTTTTTATCAAAATTCTGTTCGTCAAACTTATCGTGCACTTTTTCCATTTTATGGCGTACATAATCGTAATTCAGAGCGGCTTATTCGTATAACAATAGCTCGTCTTCGGACCACGGTTACTCTTAATGTGCATCCCGTGAGACGCCGAACTGTGCGCACTGAAGAAGCTGTAGTCGCTGTACACGAAAGCATTCAAGATTCAAATCAATCAATTAGTCGCCATTCTCAGCAACTGGGGTTGGGTCCTTTATGGAAGATTTTACGGAAGGATCTTGGCTTTAAAGTTTTCAAAATTCAACTTGTGCAGGAATTAACGCCAAACGACCATCGTATGGGCAATTCAGCGAATGGACTAAAGCACAAATTCATATTGATGTTTAATTCCCATTCAAAATTTTGTTCTCCGATGGAATCCATTTTTGGCTGAATGGGTATGTAAATAAGCAGAATTGTCGCATTTGGAGAGAGGATAATCAATAAGCTTCTGTCGAAACATCATTACATCTATAGAAAATTACTATTTAGTGCTCTTTATGGGCTGGCGAAGCCATTGGTCCATATGTCTTCAGAAGCGCTTTACTTGATTTACTCAAAGAAACTTTTTATGAAAGAATAATTTCGCGTAATTGCCCAATTAATTGGCCACCAAGATCGTTATTGGCGAAATAAGACCTCCAATGCTGCGAAAAGTTTGTGAAAATTGGTGTTCCAAATTTTACCTTGTACGCGCCAGCCAAAGCGGCCACATGCCCAAAATCATATTTAATTACTGTCATAAAATTGTCTGTCCAATAAAGTTCTTTTCGTTGATATTAAAAATATATTTCTTTGTTTTATTATGATTTAAACTTGTGTAACTCTATGGTGTTTTAGAACTTAACAAAAAAAAAAGCTAGATTAGAACCATCTCGTTCGATAAACTCAATAATTGTATTTTTAAAGATGTATTTTGCTATACATCTGGCAAGACTCTTTAAATAAAAGACTAAAGGATACAAACATTCTGAAATTAAAAATTAGAGCAAATGGTCTATCTAAACAAGACACCTTGTACGAAATTATAGTAAATACAGATATATTTATTCCTAAACTTAACTTCTGCTCAAATGACTCAGCATTCATACAAATTACAAAAAATAGACAGAAAACGGCTTACTAACTTTTGAACTCAACCAGTTAGCCAAACTATTAACATCCAATAAGCTAGCACAAGCAATCCTAACCTAATAGAGACAAAGATATATCAATAAAAAATACTATGTGTTGCATTAATATTTGTGCTCATGGCCAATTTAGGCGTTGTTAGTCAAAAAACATTTAAAAACTTAGCTACAACAAATTCTTTATGGCTAGATGCGTTGTCGTGCTGAAGAATAAAGTCAAGATCAATTATTTTTGAACCATTTACCAATTCTAATCATTCAGCAGTTCCTAATAGCAGCACAATTGGTTGTATTTCCCTGACACTATTGCTATTCGTCTTACTCCAAAGTTGGTTAAACAATCCAAATCATAAGATTTCATCCATCGCCTTAACGTTGTGAAATAATAAAATTTGTAATTCCAAGATCCATCTAACGATACCGAAGATTCGTTGGTAAACAGAACGTTTCTTCAGAATCTAGGGGGCTTGTTTAATATGCTGCTTTGCGAACAACAGCGTTGCTATTTTATTTTGATATATAAATTTTTTTATTTGGGGTTTTTCGTTGTCTTTTAAAGTTTAAGCAAGACCCCGTTTACTTAACTTTTACGTAAGCATACATCGAGTGATGTATTTTTTTTTTTGCATTTGTTGTGTGAACAACGCATAAATTGGCCACCGCAAAACCCGGATTTAAAAATTATAGAAAATGTTTGGGCTATTTATCCCAACCATCTTATACAAGTTGCCATTTGACTATATTTAGGAATAAAACACTGAATTAGACTATTTAACTGCAAACGACAAAAAAGGAAACCATCAACTGGAAAACAGTAACACAAGCCCCTTAAAATTCTTAAGAACGTACAAAGGCAAAAGCAACAATAATATCAAAACATTAGGTACCTATTAAGATATCTTTTTTCGAAACAATTTATGATTGGTATAAATACTACAATAGCAAACAAATATGGAAATAAACTTCAAGCGAAAATAACAATTGGACTCAACTTACTAGAAGAATATAACATAACAAAAAAAGTTTATAAACGATAGCTTCTTAGAATCAATAAGAAAAATAAAACAAAGACCGTTTAGTAAAAAAAATATAAAGAACAATAAACAATCAACAAAACTATAGGAAAAATTAATCCATTCATCTCAATGATTAAAACTTTTGCACATCATGTTAATAGAACATAAATGGTTCTATGTACATCAACCTGCAAAAATTCATTTCTTTTTAGGTGTCTACTGGATACTTTAATTGAAAAATTTTCTTGATGGTATTGATGGTGCATCACTGTGACCCAATAAAATGTTAGCAACAAACCCTTTAAAAGCTCACGTCTATTTCTCAGAGTTGCTATATTGTATGTTTTACAGCCATCCAGATATCGGTAAACGATGCAGGTTTTCATGGTAGGATAATTCGTGATCATACTCCCAACAGCTTTTCCAAGTTAAGTGATGGACAACCTTTTCTGAATATCGTTAAGTTTAGAAATATTTGTAGCATAAAACGGTAACAGCATATTCCAATTGCGACCGTACGTATGCGATGTACAGAATCTTGATTCTCTCCAGGACATAAATATCTCCCGTTCATCGTTTAATATTGTTTAATTGTTCTATATTATGTTTACAGCTCATATTTTCCACGAAAATGACACCGAGGCCTTTGATCTGAGACACTCGCTTTAGTGGAATTTTGTTTATTTCATAATGTTTTAAAACTGGTTTCATTTTTTGATGGAATGATAAAGTTTTACACTTATTGATGTTCAGACTAAGAAGATTTGACACACACCATTTTGCTAAATTGTTAATTTCTTTTTGAAGTTTCTCGGAATCGCTTAAGTTTTCGACAGTTTGTATATTTTTAGGTCGAAAGAGTGAACAATAAAATTTTTGAATATAGAATTACTCAATCAATAGTAAAAATCGAAGGACCAACATGGGAACCTTGTAGACAACCCGATGTAGCTTGAATTGATTTGGACCTGCTTTTTACAATATCGATGTATTGGATGCGGTTCCTTAAGTAAGATTTAAACCATGCCACAAAGTTGTTTGAGAACCCAAATGAGTATAACCGTTCTACCCAAATTATCTTATGCTTTGGCTACTGAAAAATAATTTATAATAAAATAGATCCCTCAACACTAATTTATATAATTATAGTAATTACAGTTTGTGGATTTAGCTCCACTACATTTTCACAACATGTTACACTGTAACAAATTAGAACTAGAACAATTGAAAGTTATAGTGCAAATATATGCACAATCTAGAGTTTTAGTAAAATAAAGTGAGGATATGTTATACGATTATATTTGGGCTTTTACGGCTGTGATAACTCCGTCATGCTTTTATATCGGACTAGTGCAGGTTAGAACAAAAACAATAGAATAGAATATCTTGTATAGAATAGAAATCGACATAACTGCATTTCAGTTTTCAATTATATATTGGATCCATAACTTTTACTCGTTGAAACGCTTAAGATAGGCTGCAGCATTGTCTGAAACATAAATTTTCATAATCTTTATTTTAATTAGAAATTGGTTGTGGTTTCTCTTTCTCTATCTAATAAAAAAATTAACGAAACTAATTTAGCTAATCTCTTATCAGTAATATTATGTAATACGTACTCTTAGGTTCACTTACAAATAGGAAGAAAACAGTAGGATTTTGTTTTCGTTAAATGGTTAAATGTTAAATGGTGGGTGTGTAAATTAAACGATGTAATTTAACATAGTGTTATTTGTTACATTCTATATGTAAAAAATGATTTCATGTAAAGAAAGAAAGGCGCGTCAGCCATCTCTTATCAAATCTAATTGTACCTGAAGCACCATCTATTATAAAATCTTCTAACTATTTTACAAATAGAGTTTGTGAAATAATTGACTGTGTACAATTTATTTCAATTATATACTAAATGTCATAATAATTTGTTTTAGATTAGAATTATTAACAGATTGATTCCGTTAAAAACGGGTCGGGTGAAAACTGAAGGTTAAAAAAATCCCATACTATCTAATAACGTAACCTGCAAACTAGGTAATTGATTTTGTAAATACGAATTTATCTATGTTAATGGCCAAATCGAACGTCGTTAGAGTTTTGACATTTGAAGTCAGATGGCACTGCGAATGGTGTTGTCTCCGTTTTTACATGTACTTTACATTTTATGTAATTTACGCTGTTTTTTTACATAATTTACATAAAAAATGTAAAAAACATTTTTTTCATATAAAATTCCAACTGTCGTTAAATTATGTTTAATAGAATTGCAATAGTCAACTATCAGAAGTATTAGATTTCGTTGGATTCCTATCCAGTAGTTTTTATGGGACAAAATATTGTTCTGAGAAAGCTAGAAAAGTTGTGAGACGTTCATCTTATAAATTTGATAGTAAAACTAGCTTAATCAGTTCGAATAACATTGATTAATTACAACATCTACTCCACTTGCATTTTATCATAAATTCCTGCTACTTTAGCTTCCGTCAAAATCAATTTTCAAAAACCACATTCAAACTTTTTTGGTCTCTATTACACTTATAATATAATCAGAACCGCATACAAATAGATATTGTAACAAACCACTTAACTATTTGCAATGTTTTGAGATTACAGTTTATTTTTCATATTACCATTTTAACTTGACTAATCTTGTATTAATGTATGTCACGGAAAACTGAGTGATTTTATAATTTTGCCATCAAACAAGCCAAACGGACCTACATATTAAATATTTTGTAATAATACGAAATTTGCACAAACCGACTAATAATATTACAAAATTGTGTATGTACTTAAAAAATTGATTCTTAAAAATTATTTTAATATGAATATATTATGTGGTTGCAGTAATCAGATACTTACTATACGGCCGGTAATCCTTGAATATCCATCATTTCATCTTGTGGAGATGGCCTAGGTGCAAACGGTTGTAAATGAGGTGGTGTTTCTCTCGAACACATACTTCGAGTTGCAAATGCTAATGGTATATGGTGTTCACGATGATGTCGAGGTGTTCGTCTTGGTGATCTAGCTGTTACTATTCTTGGTTGTTTTTGCATTTCTTCTAAAACTGATGGTGCAACATATGTAAATCCCTTTAATAAATACATTTAAAAAAAAATATTTTTAATTTAATACAAGAAATTAATTATTATAAATATTTTGTGATCACGATGCTAGCATATATCGCCGTATTTTATGCTACTTCATACCACTCACTTCAAATATTAAATTAACATTTTCGCTAAATTCATCGGGTGAATCGATTGGTATTTGTTTTGTAAATTTTGTGTCAAACTGTGATACATCATCTTCACTTCTCTGAAAAAAATATAAAAACATTTTTTTATAAACAATATATAATAATAAATAGATTAATAATTTTTACAAGCATGGGTTTAATCGGTGGTTCTAATCGTCTAGCTAATACATCTTCCCAATTTACTAGTTTGAAAAATGGATGGCTTCTAACAGCAGCTGCGTCTGACAATCCCGAACCTAAACGTTGTGATACTTGTCGCTTCATAAGTCTTCGTATTAAATCTCTAGCGTCTGGTGTTAAATATGCAGGAAGATTTAATTTTCCTTTTAATATAGTTTCTATTGTTTTTTTACGATTTTCGGCTGTGAATGGTGGCTAAAATTACAATAGTAAGAATGATTAATAATATTGTAATAGTAAAATACAATTGTAATATTACCAATCCTGTTAGCATATCAAACATTAAGGCTCCTAGTGACCACCAATCAACCGCTTTACCATGTCCACTTCGAGTTAAAATTTCTGGTGCCATATATTCTATTGTTCCACAAAATGTATGCGTTACTATTCCTTCTTGTATGTGTTCTTTACATAAACCAAAGTCTGTTAATTTTACATGTCCTTGAGCATCCAATAGTATATTTTCTGGTTTTAAATCACGATATATAATACCAAGTGAGTGTAGATGTTCTAATGCTAATATTATTTCGCTTAAATAAAAACTGTAAAAAATAATAAGAAAATCAAATTAGATGAATACAGCATCCTACAAATAATGATTTATCTTTTGATTTTCTTACCATGTTGTATCTTCTAAGAATATTCCTTCTCTTTCTAGGTGCATAAATAATTCACCACCACTTAAATATTCTAAAATTAAATATAATTTTCCTCCTGTTTGAAATGCATAATGCAATTCTACTATAAATGGGTGCTGAAAATATATACGAAAAACACGAAAAAATTAGAATTTTATATTTAATTATTTTAGATGGTAACAATATACCTTAACGGCTTCTAAAATATTTCTCTCAGCTCGGGTGTGGGCTGTGTCTTTTTGATTTCTAAATATAGATGCTTTTTTGAGTACTTTCATTGCAAAATGGCAATTAGCATCGCTACCCGTTGTTTTTCTAACCTGAAAACGATATTATTTGTTACAATTCCATCTAACAAATCCAGAAGATTTTACAAGTTATACCTGAAATACTTTTCCATATCCGCCTTTTCCTAACACTTTTTTTAATTCAAAGTCTGATGGTCCTAATTTTACTTTACCCGGATTTACATTTTCTTCTGAAATCTGTATTGTTTCTGATCCCTCTTCGCTATAATAAAATTAAATTAATTAAAAAACTAAATAAATTCAATAATTTTTATAGGTAAAAAATTGTAATTCCTCTGGAAGTCAAATGAAGTCCTATTAATCAGGATTTCACTATCTGGAAGGATTTTATTTTACTGTACGGACAAATAGCTGAGGTTATATTCAAAACTTCCAAAGCTATCAGAATATAACCTGGATGAAGTCCGATGATGAGGTTTCGAACCGCATCACATATCAACACAAATTTTTATTTACAACTTAACACACTCGACTATCAAACGAATGTAAGAACATAAAAGAAAAATGTGTAGATAAGTTAAAATATTTATTATTGCTCTATAGATTCATAGATGGCAGTCGAATCGATTAGTTGGTGTTTTTTCTGCGATTAATTTGTTACTGATAGTATGTATCGACTTGACGTTTAATGCTAACGAAAATTTATATCGCGTGGCGAATAATTAATTAAACGTCAATTCTCTATACACCACAAATTATCTTTAATAATTATAAGATATAAGAAAAATAAAATATTTTGTTTCCATTGATGACTTACTCTATGCCTTGATTTAAATGTATTTCTGGATCTAGGTCCACCTGAAATTAAAAGAAATTTAGATTATATTAAGTTTTGAACATTCTCTTACTTAGATTATTATATAAGTAAATATATCATAGTTTAAGTCTTTGTTTGGATTTAAGATTATGGCAATAAAACACTTGCATTAAAAACTTTTTTATAACATATTATGAAACTAGAGGAAATGTTCGAAATAGTTGACCGAAGGGTTATTCAACAATATCATCTTCGACAAACCAGTTAAATGAATTTGCGATACACTAATAATGACTATCAAAATATTGTTTATGACATCACCTCACTATTAAGAAAGAATCATCGCTGATCAGTGACTGACCGAATGGAATCCTCCTTGGTAGTCACCGATCATTTCCTCCGTCAGATGAGTAATTCTTCCCAAGATAATCTATTCTATGACAGTAACTTGTATGCTGTGCAAAGGAGAGCTAAACCGCGATAACTCAAGCGATCACCCTTCTTGAATATTGAGCATAACGCGGCTTTTCGTTCTTGATACCATACTAATCGAACAAGATCGAAAAGGCAGTTTCACAAAGTTAGCCCTCCGAATATCAAAAGCTCTGAATTAATTTCAATCAACTCCTGGTCACCGATTTTTTTTTAATCTTTGCATGGCCATGGTGAATTCCTCATAGGATGGATCAATGATCATCTCTGGGCCTGTATTTGAGGGTATTCAAAGACGACAGTCCTCATCAATCATTTTTGAACCTAGTTTTCACTGTACCGAGGATGTGCTGAGCATCGATAACCGAGGTTTTAAATACTTCCCAGGCACTGTTCACTTCATCAGATTGAAAATTAGATCGCAAAATGCTATTACTGACAAGATCTTGATATTTTCGTTGCGTTTCTTCATTTATCAGACCTTCTCAGGAAATTCGCGTTGTATATTCCCCTGTTCTTCCTGACTTATACAAAAACTTTCATCGTAGCTTTGCAGTGACCATAAAATGGTCACTGCCTACAAATTTTGTTGACGACCGATGCGATCTCACGTCTTGTACAACCCGAGCCCGCTCTTTGGAAACCACCACATGATCAATTTAGCTTCGGGATGTTTTACGTGGATGTGTCCATGTTTCTGAATGGATGTTTTTATGAGGAAAGAATGTACTTGCCACTTTGAGATCATGAGCGATCGCAAAGTACATCACATCATTCGTTCCCCATATTCTTTCCGCAGTTTCGTGTCGGGAGTACAACCCTATATTATTATTATAAGGTCGGTCTGACATGTTTCAGCCAGCTCTAGCATTAAAGTCACCACTTCAAATAGAAGCCTATATCATATTAAAAATAACAAGGTCAAAATGTACCTTTACCTGGCGTTTTCAAACATGATTACTGTCGTAGCTGCAAGGTCTGAGAGTACGAAGGAACTGTCTGTGTTTGCTATTCTAGCGCAAACCAAACAGAAGTTTTAACATTTAGTGATATGATTACGGAGCAAAGGTGTTTATGCCTTGTTCTCTTAGCATGGTCTAATCTTAAATAAAACTATTAAAATTTCGAGTTAACTTACTTTTTATAATTCTTATTTCAATAATGCTACAATTAATCAATAATGCGGTAATTGATAAAATACCTTTATATTGGCATGTCGGTTAAACCGCATCGATTAACCACATAGTTAGATTAAGATAAATAAATTTGAATGTGTACCAAATTTGTGACAAACACACTCGTGTAACTAATATTATTTCATGATTCATCACCATATGATTTATTTTATTTGTGGAAACGGCAAATATTCGAATGATTTTTCTCATTCAGAGCACCACAATACAGTTGTTGTGTATGTGTCTATGAAGACGGAAAAAATTAGTTTTTCACATTACTAAACAATCTATAAATATAAAACTATAAAGGAAAATAAATTCATTCTATTCTTAAAACTCTCTAGTCAAAGTCTATCATTGAAATTCTGCATATGCATTTGTTATTTGCACAAACAAACCAATCATTTATTTTTTTAAGATTCAAGAAAATTCTTTTAAATGAAACGGCATCTGTTCACGTGCACAATGGGTCAGACAATTTTTTCGTCGCTGATTAATAAATAAAATAAATACAAAAATTCTCAAATCACCCGCGTATCATCATTACTTCAGTCAGTTTTTCTTTCTTATCTAAAAATAATTGGAAAGGTCGCGAGACAACGTATACACAAACAAAAGAAATCTAAAGAACACGACTTTTATTTTAAATTTATAATTTTGAAAAAAAGAAAAAAATCTGTAAGTAAATTGATTCGCGACAATGTTATTTTAGGCAAGAGCATGAACATGTATAATGTAAAAAGAATCTATTTGTGCTAAGTATAATCAGTATAATCAATGATTTATAATCATTGATGTTTCAGAAATGATTTGGAAGAGGTTGTAGCCAGTTCAATATTGTAATTCTTCTCATATTTTTATGTTGCTCAAGTACCAAGCATAGTTAAATTCACATTTCAAAAATAAAAGATAAATAATTATTGAAAAAATGTCAATCTTAGCCGAATTTTATTTATTGATTCATTGAATCAAACGCAAGAAAATTGAGTTTCGCCATTTTAATTCGAAGAATAAAAACTCATGAGGAATCATGCTATATTATGAGCTGCTTCAATCCACGAACCCATAACTGGAGAACACTACAAGAAAATATAATTTAAGCCACGTATTGATATTTTCTACAACCACCTATTTTCAATTCATGGTTCATCATTTGGCCCCGCATAACTGCCAATTATACAAAAAATATGATGACTCGTGGTTATCCTTAAAAAGAAGCGATTATCTATAAAAATGTCCCACTTCATACAGAATACCCCATTTTCATGATCGCCATTTGTACCGGCAAAGTGTCTATACACGACTCTAACAGTGGCTTCTACAGGCCATTGTTGTCTCGTACGGTGTTAACAATCTGACTCCATTGGTTTCGACCATGAGCCAGCTCTTCATATGCAATTAGAAGATGCCAGTTCGTTCTCTACGCCGTGGAGCTATCATCGCCGATAAAGGCCTTTCCGCCTACCGAAAGGCGGCTCTCATCAATTGCGTCTAGGTTTCTACAACTAAAGATCAGATATTTGGTTTTGGACTCGTTGATTTTGAGACAAACGGAAGCTGAACACTGTTCTAGCGGATTAAGTATCTCTTTTACTCCGTTGCCAAATAATCCAATCACACAGATACCATCTGCTTATGCAAAAAGTGGATTGTATTGTCGGAATAAGTTATTTTTTTGAGGTGTTTCACATTTACGAAGAAATTAAAATGTATCGGGAACAGCGCATCTCCATGTCGAACACCAGAAGTAATTGCAAAAAATTTCGACTATTCTTAGTTTGTATTTTTTGCAAATTGTAACTGAGGTTTGTAAGTTGCAAGGATGTGATTAAAATATTGCAGATACAAAATAAGAATCAAAGATCGATGTTGTAAATTAACATATCTATGAATCCTGTTAGTTTGTATAATTCATATTCAGTGGCAGGGCTAGAACTATGCAAGTGCATGTACTCTACATAAATCATACTCATAGATGCATGTATATTTTACTGATTAATTATCTACTGTTAATTAATCTTATTGAAAATAACAAATACATATTATCTATTGATTTTATAGATTATTCAATTGTATAAATTGATTTTTTCCAAAATGCAGAATGAAAATAAACCAAAATCATCTTTATATACAAGTATTTCCCGTCTCAATACATTTAAGAAATAATGAAAGAAAATACTTTAATATAGAATGGAAATACAGTCTTGTGCTATGAGTGTATAGAGTTGAATTTACTTTGATCACATAACATTTACATTCATGTTATAATGCCAATTGATTACGGCGCCAGACAAATAATCTGACTACTTAGTTTCGTTTTTGAGTATTTTTTATTGAATTTTGTCAAAATGCCCAATTATTCTTGATTGTTTTTAATTAGTTCACAGCATACGACATTATAAGTTGTTTGAGGTAATACAATAGTAACTAATATTTTTCGAATTTTCATTTCGCTCGAATATTTATTTGTACTAAACACAACCAGTTTGATAATTTCATTTGGAAAATCTATCATGAAAATTTATTAAAGATAGACAATCAGCTTTCGAATTGAAATATTAAGATCATTTTATCTTCAAATTTTGATTATAATGCGCGCAAGGGTGCTTAAACCTTAAGTGTAAATAACAGTCTACACGTATTTGTAATCTATGAGTAGGTTTCCCTGATTGGTGCGGAATAATGTTTAGCTTTACATTATTTTTGGTGATGTCATTTTTAAATTTAAAAATGACATACATAAGATTATAAGCTAGAAATAATATGTATTTAATTAAACAATACATTGTTTAATTAAATACATATTATATACTATAATATGTATTTAATTAAACAATGATTTGGCTGTAAAGGCGTAAGGTAAGAAAGTAAATAACCGCGCTGCGGCAGTTGGAGCAGGAGGTACCGGGTTCGAATCCCGATAGGGGCAGGATGGTAGATGGATTTTTCACCATACGATTACGATCGGTGGTGTAAATGAACACATCTATGACCCCCTGTTGGAGTGCAGAATTCATGGGCCAACCCATCTTCCATGTCAGTACTATAGGCTGGCATGGAGCTATGCAATGTGCAGATGGTTCTACGTAAATCGGACCTATAGCCGTACGTCCTCGATTTGGCTGTAATGGCGTAAGGTTAGGACGTAAATAAGCGAACCGCGAAAGAGTTGGAAGTGCCACGAGCCCCAAAACAGATAGTAGAGATAAAAACCAACAAACAAACAAACAAGAAAGTAAATAAGCGAACTGCGAAAGAGTTGGAAGTGCCTCAAGCCCCTCAAGCGCCTCAAGATTGTAGAGATAAAAACAAACAAACAAAATATTTAAGGGAAAAGTAATCAATTACTGGAAGAAAAATACCGAATCAGATTATCTACTATTTGGCCGGCCCAAGTATCTTGTAAAATTGAATCTACTAAAAAATCATTCCAATACAACAAACGCTTCCACACACAATTCTGTTAATAAACGCATTAAGCTTTTACATTAATGCAATTGTTTCAAGTATATTGTGTACATGTTAATCATCGGCACTGCGAAACTGATCAACTCAGGTTTCATTATTATTGGAAATAAAGTATCGTTATGCCTACAATATGATTTATCATACATATATAGAAAGTATAGTTAAATTTGTGCTTTATAAAATCCGTTAATTAACCCATTGTAAGATTTTGTAGTTGAAGACATGAAGTTGGCCGTCTAAATTATTTACTTGACATTTGAAATAACTTGAAAATTCAATTCGAGATTTTACCTTGCTTTAAAATACGATCAAAGCAATATAGCCAGCCACCATGAATTTAGTTTCTGTCCCTCCGTTTCTATCTTTGAAATCTGTTTTGGGGTTCAAGGGTTTCCTAGCCCTTCGCTTATTTACGTCCCACTTTACGCCATTACAAATCCAGGACGTACAATAGGTCCGAATTACATGGAATCATCTGCACATTGCATAGCTCCATGCGTTAAAATATAATGAAAACATTATAATATTATGTTACCATCAGGAAAAATTCAAAAGAACTCAATATTTCAGGAACAAAACAAGCCTGACCAAAATTTTTGATTCATGGTGAAAATTAATTTTCAACTTACCATGCAGGAGTGTAGAAAAACGATCAATATCTAAGAAATCCATTCGATAATTCAATAGTACTCTAAATTAATTGAACATTTTCAGCACTGGATGTGATTTTGTCATCATTTCTAATTTTCTTCTATTTTGAAATAATTGAGTTTTATGGTTTGCTCTCCAACAAAGCTAATTAAAGAATTATCAAGCTTTGAACTATGGTTACATTAATTTCAAAATTCTGTAAGTTTTTATTGGTTGAAAAAGCACAGAACTGTTATACCCAATCAAATCCTGAAATCTTGGTATAAACTTGGTAACTTACATGTGCGCTTGGAAAGCTCGTGAATTCATATCTAGTAAATCCATTATAAATTTTAACAATTTAAGTTGTGGGTTGCTACAGGTTATTGTGACTCACTCGCTTCCAAAACCGCAATATCTTGCAAACTGGAAAGCGAGTGTTTCTGAAATGGCTCATCTCTAGACATACTGCACACGAGATGATCTATACAAGTTTTAGAGAAGAATCATCCGTGGAATACATTAAATTCTATTCAATTTCAAGAAAAAGGTTTATACATAATTTAATATTTTAAAAACCATTAATGGAGATGAATATTATATAACATCCATACAATTTTGACACAAAATTTACGACTCCACTCATATTCCAATAAAAAGAATCTTTTCCACTATAAGCTAATCTTTAAGCGTCCATATTTGGAGAAATATTTAATTCGATCGATATTTAAATGGGTAAATCCCGAATGGCCATAAACCATAATTACTCGTATTACAAAAAAAAAAAAAAATTCTTAATGAATCCTATAAACATTTTCGCATAACATAATTATCATCGCCCACACACACAACCCAAACAAATATAATTAAAAATAAAAAAAACAAAACGACAGTAATTTCCTATTACGTAAATAAATTTTTCACGCGTAATTTTCTTCTCACTCGATTTTCGTCTTGCGGTATGATGTGTAAGCAAACAATTTGTTTTGGTTTTATCTCAAATTCAATTTATAGTAAAATACACATGGCGTGCGATTGTGTGTGATGTGACGGGTGGAATGACGAAAGAAAATGTACAAAAATTCTCGATTTCCCACATTGTATTGCTCATTCTTTTCAGTTTAGTCTATTTTCTTTTTTTTTGTTATGTTTACATAATACCTATACAGAAATAATAATTCAGAGACGATACGTCATCATAAATAGTAGAATATTTTTCATTTCTCTCCGTCACGACGCAAACAAAATGACGTAACAGACAAATTCTAGAAATTCGTATGACGTCATGATTAGTAACGTAATATATTTTATATTTTACGTCGTACATTAATTGACTGGAATTTTATGATGTACATACAGACTTAATTTACTATTGTACTGCGCGCCATTTTATAGTTACAGACGTAAGCATTAAACTAATTGAATTAATAACAAAATTATTTATTACTTGACTAAGGTTAATAATATTGGTAATTGAATTTTAACCAACTATTTGTATGAAAGTGAAGTGTACGGTAGGTATCGTGTCCGGGATAAGGCTAGTTAAGAGAGTGTAACACCGATCTGTACAATCTGCGATACATACAAATAAAAATATTTTTGTAAAAATTCAATTTTCAAATCACGGAAATAATGTTGCCACTTTATGATAATGTTATAAAAAATAAAATAATAATTTGAGTGGATCTAATCACTCGTATTTAAGTGTTAGCCAAAATTTAATAACAATCAGTTAAAATAATAATAATATAATTCAAATATGTGTATATAACATGTTGAAAAAATAAAAACCTTGAGAAATGTTTTCTTATCAAAAACAAATTTAATCTAAAATACTAAATATAAAAAAAAAATAATAATAAAAATTCAGTTTTTGAAGGTTGAAATTATCTTTCAATTCATTATCACCACATACACAACACACACATACACAATAGTAATATTTCTGGAACTTTGAAAATACATATTAGACTGACAATTTGAAATACTAAGAGATCGAACTCTTTAGGCTCAGTACCGGAATCTGTTTGTTCGTCGAATGTTGGCCAAGAAACTCGATATTTTCAAGATCGGTATAGTTAGACGAGTAAATTACCCTAAAAGTAATTTCGCAATGAGATAAGATGTAGATGGTCTTCAATGCTGACGGATTAATTCTTATTTTATTGGCACAAATCCAATTTAACTAAATCCAACAGAAGAATAATCCATTTGCATTTTCAATTATATTTCTTATGAGTAGTTTGCTATGTAGAAAGTTAAGTCTGACTCTTCTGGTCTTGATAGAAAGAGTTAGTCTAAAATTGGCGAAACGAATTTTGCCTGTAATCTAAAAATATTTTTTCCGAGCAATAGAAAATCAGTAAAATTATTTCAAATCCTAAAATTAACAACCCTGCTGATAGTAGTAAAAAATCAGATTCAGTCTCATATGATTATTAATAGTTTATTCAATATCTTTCAATCTGGATTAAAAAAAGTTCCATAGTACGAATATTGCGTTATTGAATATCAGCGATGATATTTGGCGTAGTATGGAAAAAATGGAACTGACTTCTATAGATCACAAAATTCTTTTAATAATCTTATCGCACAATTTCAGTTTTTCTTTTTGGTTGGTAGATTAGCTATCAATTATTTATCGGATCGTTCACACAGTTTTTTTCGTTACTGTTATTCTAATTTTCTTCTAGTTACTTCAGATGTTCCCCAAAGTTCAGTACTTGGTTTTTTTTATTTTCTATGTACCTTAATACATCGTTTCACCATTATTCGTTTCACTATTGTTATTAATATTTTGCTAGTTAACAAGAATTTATACAGAATATATTATTGGTATATCTCCAATGCGCTTGACTCATTATTTTAATGTATTCTTTTCCTTAATGTGCCGCTCATTCAGTATTTCTCAAAACTCATACATGGAGTGATCATTTAGTTGAAGTTAGTTAGAAGATATTTGGATTACTTAATTCTCTCTATAGAGAGTGGTAGGGTTTACGGATAGTCAGTTTAAAAATATAATGTTTATGTCCCACCTACTTCCTCTATGGTGAAATTGTTTTATTTGGTATGTTTCAGGAAAAACTCGTTTATTTTCGGATAAGGTCTAGTCTTTATGGGTTTCTGATTTACGTTTTTATTAGGAAATTATTCAAACCTAAAGAACCAAATTGCATATTCAAAGTTATTAGCTAGCAGGTCGAAATTCGGTTAGTCTTATAAAATTATAGCGATGAATCTGGGCCGCGAACTGACAACTAAATCAGATAATGATCTATGTTTATAAACTCTTATTTGTTAGATAATTATAGATCAAAACACACACAATAAAATATTGCCTAAATAGACCGTTTAATTTGCAACCGAAGTAAAAAAATTTAGTGGTTAAGAAGAAAAGATGATATCAGAGCCGTAATATTCGCTTTTCATAGTGGCACCCGAGGGTGATGCGGTACAAGAATTTTTCTGTATTGAAAATTATATTTAAAGTGTTTTTTAAAGTTAAACTCAATTTATTTAACAGCTAGGTATAATTTTTCATCAAATCAAAAATTGACTTAAATAAATTGTGAGCTCTACATATTTATTAGGAGCTCCTATCAGGATTCGCTAAGCATTTGTATGAAACTATAAAAAAAAAGTGTTTGCAATCGTAGAACATTTGATCAACTTTTCAATTTCATATAGCCAATTTAAATTACAATGTTATTGCGGTTAATCGAAGGTATTTTAATAAATTATTTTCAAATTTCTATCAGTAGCAGCCAGCAAATATGTTCCTATCGGAATCGCATCAAAAACCACAGTAATCGGTGTTTAAACGGAAAAATATGGCGACAAAGAGGTTGTGAAATGACTTACTATTTGGCAAGAAATTAAGAGAAGTTTATGTGATTGAATATTTTTTTTGAGAGCACTTACAATCCTGACCGTCCAGGTGGCGCAGTGGTTAAAGCTGCGGCAGTTGGAGCGGGAGGTACCGGGTTCGAATCCGATTCGAGGCAGGATGCAAAATGGGTTTTTCACCTTCGATCGTTTGGGCGGTGCGATCGGTGGTGAAAAATAAACATAATCTGGATCCTCTGTCGTGTTTAGAATCCTTGGACCGACCCATCTTCCATGTCAGTACTATAGGACTGACATGGAGCTATGCAATGCGCAGATGGCTCTACGGAAAGACTCGGACCTATAGCCGTATAGAGTGGTATCACAACGGATCAAATTTGGTCTAAGTGTGCGATAGCAGCCACATCAACTTAACTTTTTTTTTTACAATCCTAAAAATAAAAAAAATAATAATGAAAAAAAAGTCAGTTGTCAATGTTGTCATAGATATGTTGATATGGAACAGTAACAAAAGAAATACTTTATGAATACAGAAATTTAAATTTTTACGAAAACTATAGAAATTTTATATATTTCGGTACGTGGCTCCTGCTAACCTATGAGACCGAAAATGATTCTTGTGCACTAGAATTACTCTTTTGAGTTGGTTATGATACGGACCAGCTCTAGTAAATATAACAAAACCATTCGGTGGATAGATTTGGCACAATCGAACTGTGTTCAAATAGTTTCATATAAAATTCTATAATTTGAAACATTTCGGTACCTGGCTCCTGAGAACCTTTTGAACACAGCTCGATTGTGCCAAATCTACCATAAGGAAATCAAAACTACGAAAATCCTTTTCGGTCCAATAGGTTAGCAGGAGCCAGGTCCCGAAATATATAAAATTTGCACCAATTTCTAATAAATTAGTTTTTATTAAAAATTGGTGCAAAATTATATATATAAAACTGAAAAAAAAAACTGGGAAGAAACTGGGATGAAATAGTGTTACCTGATGTAACTTTTTATTTTTCTGGGATGAAATACTGATATAACATCACATGTTTATGTAAGTTGCATTCATTATAATTTATTTCTATTGTTTTGACAGTTGACAGATAAACAGTTGAATGTTAGTAAGGAAGAATTAAAAAAAAACAAGAATTATATGAAAATCCATCTTGGACAACAGGATTCTGACAGAACATTCAAGCTCACCGACGAAGATTCCAAATTTTTTCAGACACTAAATAATCGCACACTTCTAAATTTACTGATATTTTCCATATATACCAACATTGCGGTTGCAAATCGCAATAAACAAAAGTTAGAAGTTGTGGATCAGAAGAAATTTGACGAGTATTTGCTTAATAAAGGTTATTATTTAAAATAACATATATTTTCATACAAATAAATTGCTTATGTAGTTGATTTTAAACATTGCCGTTTTATTTTTATGATGGACTTCTCAACATTGAACAGCTATGTTTTCTCTTAAAAATGTTATACAACTTTTCACTTAACTTTTATTATATTTTCGTGTCACTTTTAATGTTTTGATAATGCTGTCAAAATAAGTAAGCTAATTCGTTTCGAATGGATTTCACATACTTATTCAAAATGGCGGCGAATAAGTATGTCTCCACAAATAAGTTTCAAATAAGTATACATTTCGAAAAAAGCCTTTGCTGTTAAAATTACAGTATCAAGCATGACTTATTTCATAGATGAATTCCTATGTTGTTAGACTAAATTATTTGATCGTTTGTCGTGATATCCAATTTATGCTTTGTACACAAGTGCAGTACAACAAACTAGTTTTTACCATTGCACTTACATATATGAATTAATTTTAATTATTTTGATCTATTGTATATAAGCTTATTCGTAATAAGGATGTAAATTCATCGATGTTAGAAAATAGTGTATCCACTATTCGATGTTTGAATGAAGAGGTTTCAGATTTCGATACTTTAAATTTTAGTGCAGCAGGACATTTTGATGAAGCTAACCTATTTACAGTCGGATAACATTTCGACTCGACTATACACTTGACGATTGTTGAATTTTAATTATTGTTAAATTTTATTTGTATGAAACAAATGGTTTGAGCTGAAAAGGAGTCGATCACAAGACTTCAATTTAAGATTGTTTATTAAGAGTCGTCCAACGCGATCTTCATAATGTATATTTACTTACTTATAATCTGAGTTACAACAAGCATATATGGTGAATTTTCAACTTACCTAAAAAGATAGAAAAGCAAAAATTAAATTATTATGTAGTCAAAAAACAAAGTGTTGGTTTACATAAAGTGATAATACATAAAATTAACAACATAATATGTATTTTCATAAATATATTTAACAAATTAGACCAAAATCGATCGACATATAATTTAAAATATATTTTATTTTTATCACACTTTTCAAATTTTCGCGCCTTGGTTCTCGCATTTATATCATGTAAATTGAAAATATTTGTCTATATTTTTGCGTCATAATTCGAAGTTAGCAGTCAACAATATCAGTCTGTGTACATTGCATATTTGCACATATGATTAGTATCTTCGCGTTTTTCTAATAAAATTAAGTTGTATAATAACAATAGATATAGATTTGTACGTAAAGAAAATAATCTGTACAAAATTAGATTTCTATGATATAAAATTAAGTATTTTCAATTCTTGAAAAATATTTCGTAGAACAAGAATTCTGCCATTGGCCTAAGGTTGTTGGCAATAGAGTTGAAATGCGAAACTCATTAGTGTATTGCACATGACACTCTTTATAAATAAGTATTTACATATTTCATAATATTGTATAATGTATTTTTAAAGAAAGACTGGAGATTTCACCATACTATGTAATCCTTTGGTTATAATAAACAAATAATTAATGAATCAGAGTTTATAATAAAATCATAAAAGACTAGTAGACTAAAAATCATCGCAATGGGATTGAATTTAGATATAGTAACACCATAATCTAAACAACTTATAATCTAAACATAATGCTAAGTTTCGGATTGCAAAAATGTTATTTGAATCAGAACGTATGAATAATAATTAATTATTTATATTATTGATAAATATAACAGCTACCGACCAAATGGCGCGGTAGTTAAAAGCTGCGACAGTTGGTGTGAGTGGTACCGATGTTCAATCCCGATAGGGGTAGGATGCAAAATGAGGTTTTCACCTTCTGATTACGATTTATGGTGTGAATGAACATATCTCTGACACCCTGTTGGAGTGCACAATTCGTGGGCCAATCCATATTCCATGTCAGTACTATAGGCTATGCAATGTGCAGATGGTTATACATAAATCGAAATTATACATAAATTGAATTCGTAATGGAGTAAAGTAAGACGTAAATCAGCGAACCACGAAAGAGTTGGGAGTGCTTTGACCCCCAAAACAGATTGAAAAGATAGAAACAGAAATACAGAGACACAAAAATATAAGAGTTATCTAACTTCTTTGAACTCAGTGTCCAATTTCTAAGATCTTAATCTCGTAAGCAATTACAATGAAGACCAGATATTTTTTGGTTTAAAGAACTAATTGATGCAAATAATAGAAGAAGACTGAGGTGTAAGTTTTTTTCTATATTATAAAACACGGACAGATAAGTTCATACATCCCATACTTCAGGGCGAAATAGATCTTTAAAAAAATTGTCACCTATATCTTTTCAATTGAGGTAGTCCAATTGAGGTAGCCCAATTGAGGTAGTCGTGACTTCATCACATTTTCTTCGACAGGGGTAATATATTCGGCTCGTTTTTGGTTATCTAACTTTAAGTAGCTATCTAACAAATTTGTGAAGAATTTAAAGAAAAAACATTTTAAATCGATTTTTTCAAAAAAAAAATTATGTTGATTTGATTTAAAAAGTATGCATCATTTGTAAAACTTAAGAAACAATTTAGTGGGCCGCCAGTTAAAAAGCGCTAATATAGATCAAGTACAAACAACAGCTTGTTCAATAAAAGATTCGATAGTATAAAGATTTCAATTATTATAAGAAGGAGTGTACAATTCATATAATATGTACATATAATATGTACAATTCATCCTTTTATTTGAAAAAATATATAGTTGTGCATTCTGCAACACTACAGATGGAATTTGTGTTGAGCATCTCAAAAGTCAATATTAAATTGAAACGCAAGGAAGACAATGTTCTGTATTTAGTGAGATCAGGAAAGCGACAGATTCAGATTATTATTTGTTCCGATGGAAGGTAAATTATTTTATGAACATAAACCACATACATATATTTAAATGAGAAGTTACAACTTGACAGATAAAATTCCACTTAAATGACATCGTCTAAATATTGTATCTTAATGAAGAAGCAATTTTCAAATGCATCATTGTTAAATTAGAATTTCAATTTGGTGATATCATCATTAACCTTTAGTGATGTAACACTATTACAAATATACGGGGATTCCCAACAATTAGAATACTAGTATGTCTAGTTTTATTCTTAATTCATTCTATACATTTATAACCTAAATCTTGTCGATTATAAACATAAGTATGTGCGTATGTTGAACAGACATTGAATTTTGCGCGTTCATTGACCGTGATTCTTTGTCTTAGGAATTCGTAATTTATCGATTTATGCTCTCATGTTTTTTCATTGAAAATATATAATCCCAATTTTGTAGATTACTTAATGCTTAAATAGAACAATATTTTTAAAATCTTGCATATTTAAGATTTCGTTATCTCGTTCGTAAAACATGAAGCAGTTTAATGTGCTTATTTAAAATAAACATGTTCTAGAACGTTAGTAATTTTGTGTTGTGTTGTATTTATTGTATTTTGGTAAATTGGCAAAAAATATATAAAATTAAGAACTATCTAGTCATAACAAACAAAAGTCGATGACATTACATTTTTTATATTTCTTGTACAACCTTGAAATTTAGTGAATAAGAATGGATTTTTTGACTGCCAGTTTGATTCTTAAAGTTCTTGTACATTTTAGTTTCATGTACTCCCATATATGTATACACATACACACTAACTTAATATTTGATTTATAAATGTGTTGAAATATGAGTGTAAGAGTGTACAGAAAATTTTTTGAATGAATACGAAAGTCTGGTTTTTTCAAGACCATAAAATACGTATTATGCATACACATCTTAAATATCATCGACAAAAAGTAAAAAGAGAATGAAATAAATTAAGAAACCGTAAGAAATCGAAAAGTTTATAACTTGTACAAACACAGACGCTATAATCTAACGAATCAGTCAATCGATTTTAAAACCTCATCATACTTGTAGAAATTGAAGATACAAATCGAATTTGTGAAATATTTAATTTATATTAACTTAATTTCCAAGAGACCTTAACTATTGAGAATTTTATTGTTCGGCAGTTAATTTCAATAAATCTGTGATCTTTATTGAAATTTGTGTCACAAATTTTCCCAGAACATATCTTTTACTTTCACAAAATGTTCATACATTTATTTTCCCATAACAAAAAGCTCAATTATATTATAACTAATTAATTTATTTATCATCTCCAGATAGTTGAATTACTTCCTTGAGTTCGAGTGATACTCTTATATCAAATATCAAAAATTATAATAAGAAAATTGAGGTCGGCAAAAATTGAAACATAAAACAGAACATATTATCATCTGAGTTCGAAAACAAAGTGAGGACACTTCTATAATAGCTGCTAAATAAATTAATTCAGTTGAATCGAACAGCGTCACTTTAAAAAACCAAAACTCTGAAACTCACATACGACACTAATGTCAATGCAATTTTTAACCAACTTTTCAAAAATGATCGAGATATTGGCTTAGTATGCTGACAATATATTCCATCTAAGACTCACATGAAAAAATTCCATCTGGAAGTAACACAATAAATAGACCTTGAAATCAAAGAGTTGAAGTCTGAATACATGGTCTCATAATATGAGAAGCTTTTAAATTTTAAATAGCTCTGTAGTCTGTAATACATTTTTCATCGGACGTCATGCAAGCGGAAATACTTTAGTCTCGACACTCGTGCAATTGACAATGCAATTTCCATTTGAATACTCGTTTAAAAAATAATATGTTAGGTCTTTTTCATGATTTGTCTGTTTCTATATGTTTTTGAGCTCAAGGCTCTTCTAATTTTTTTGCGTATTTACTTTTTACTTTACGTCATTACATAGCCAAATCGAGGACGTACGGTTATAGATCCGTCCGATTTATGTAGAACCATCTGCACATTGCATAGCTCCATGCCAGCCTATATAGTGATGACATGGAAGATATGTTGCCTAATGAATTTTGCACTCCAACAGGGAATCATAGATGTGTTCATTCACACCACCGATCGTAATCAGATGGTGGGTAATCCCTATCGAGATTCAAACCTGGTACCTCCCGCTCCAATTGCCGCCGCAGCTTTAACTGATGGCGCAACAACTGATTGGTCGGTTTTTTTTATGATTTGGAATAAATTATTTTTAAGAAAAAAACCTTTAACTATTAAGCAAATAAAATTCTATCTGGATTTGAATAAATAGTCAAGACCAGTGAAAATTGTATTATTTTAAAGAAAATATACATATATTAGATAGGTTTACTTCTTCTTCATAGGGTTTACTGATTACTGATTTGACAGGTCCTTATTATTTGATTCATAGAAAGTATATACCAAGTATAAATATGTATGTATACAAACATAAATTTTAATCCGTATTTAACTGAAATATCAGCCAAATGTCTGAAATACGTTAATCTGAAAGGTTGACTTATATGACGTGAGCAAAATATTTATAAATAATATTTTTAAAATAAATTAATAGTGGCAGGTTTATGGATATCAATCAGAAATAAGTGAGCTTGGTCTTCACTATAGGTGTAACATAAAAAGACAAACTAAGTCACATTCATTATCAACAATGATATGAGTTGTAATACATATTTAGTTATATACAAAATAGATCACCTGGGGTTGTTGTTTATATTGTCTTCAAAATAACTCGATTGCTATGGTAAAACGAGATTATATTCATCGAATGGGAAGTGTCTTATTTGTAACAAAGCTTAGTTAGCTGTATGTGAATAATTACAAAAGTATTTCTTTATAAACAACATACAAATAACTAACATGTGCTCTTTTGGATAGAAGTGGTCTTTCGCAGACAAAAGTATCGGTGATTAAAAATGAGGATTTCGTAAAAATTGATCAGACACTTATTCAGTTTTTTTGCTAGTGATTCTACGTACAGACGAAGTTTATATACAAAGCGAGTTTAAATTCAGAAGTTCATGAAGATATGTGAAATAGAAGGAACAGGTGTAATCTCCCTTTGTGGTCAGAGTGATTTGTAGCTGAATATTTGGTATGTAATTACATATGTTTATTTTCTATGTGTTTATATATTTATAATCTAATGAATAAGCTAAAGGTTTAATTGTTTGAAAGAAGTAATATATATATATATATATATATATATATATATATATATATATATATATATATATATATATATATATATATATATACATAAATATAATATATATATATATATATATATATATATATATATATATATATATATATATACATACATAAATATAATATATATATATATATATATATATATATATATATATATATATATATATATATATATATATATATATATATATATATACACAGTCGTGTGAGAAATAATAGTAGTGTGTACCTGTATTTTAGGTTTTGTGTTTATAAAAATATCCTTTCATGATTTAACTTACATCTATTATCAAAATGAATTTTTAATGTCCACTGAACGCTATTTGTAATTTTTTTCTCAAACAAGTTCGGGATTCGCTTTATGTTCGATTGTCAGTCTAAATTTTTATGTTCGAAATAATAGTGGTCTCTTATTGATTATTGTTTAAAATAGAGGTGATCAAGAATAGCGGTTCGGAAATAATAAGATAAATAAAATTATAAAAATTTGATAAAAAAAAAATAATTATTTAAATAATGATGGGCCGGGGAAAGCATTGTTCCGAAGAGCGAAGAGATTTAATTTAAAAATTAATCAAAGAAGGAAAAACATATAAATTTATCCAGAAAATGTTGGGATGTTCACCTACCGTTATATCCAATGCTGTTAACGAAAACGAAAAACTTCGAATCAAACTGATCGGGACATCGTTATTGGTGCGAAAAGGAATCCTTTTTATACCTCAACGAAGATCTAACAAAATCTTAATTTAGATATAGACACCTCAACAATTAGAAAACGTCTTTTAGCAGCAAATTTAAAAAGGGTGAGGCCTAGGAAGGTGCCCTTTTCAAATAAGCGACAAGTGAAGGCGCGTATAACTTATGCCAAAAATCATCAAAATTGGACGCTTGAAAAATGGCGCAATATTTTATTTACGGACGAGTCCGAAATGATTCTCTTTGGCGGTAGTATCCTTCAGTATGTCCGAAGACCACCGATGTTTGAATTCCGACCGCAATACACGTCAAAAACCATTAAACATTAAGGGGGAAATATAATGGTTTGGGGTTGTTTTTCGTGGGTTGGCGTTGGTCCGATATATTGGATTAAGGAAATTATGAATGCGGATAAATATGTTGAAATACTGGAAACCGTTATACACCCTTATGCAGAATACGAAATGCCGCTTAAATGGGTCATGCAACAAGACAATGATCCAAAACATACCTCTAAAAAGGCGAAGTAATAGTCCTTGCGAAATAAAATTAATGTTATGGAGTGACCTGCTCAATCACCTGATCCTCAATCCCATTGAGAATTGGTGGGCCAATATAAAAAAAAATAAAACTCCAATCCAAGAAACTCAAAGCAATTAAGGGAAATAACCAAATCTGCATGGTTGTCCATTCCCGTTGAAAGGTGTCAAAGATTAATAAACTCAATGCCTCGATGACGAATGAGTGATGTGATAAAAGCCAAAGGCTATACTACTAAATACTAATTTTAACTTGTATACATAACAAATAAAATGAATTTTATAAATTTTTTGCTGAAGTTTTAAAAAGACTACTATTATTTCGCACACCACAAAATCCCATTAAAATATAAGCGGTGCAAAATTTTTACCTAATCTGATATGTATGAGCCATACACAGCAACTATTAGATTCTCTAAACTACAAATAATTTTAAAACATATCTACGTTCCAAAATATTTCATACTATAGCGAAATTATTTTATCACTACTATTATTTCGCACACGACTGTATATATAGTTCTATTACAAGAATTAATATACATAATTGCAGTTTAATTAATGAATATTAAAACTAGGTCACGAATCTAAGGTTATTATAGAGTTATTAATGAACTTGTGACATTTCGTTTTGTGCCAAATGCTATCTGCCTTGGAATCAGTTTGATTTCATAAATTGTATACCAATGAAGCAAATGTAACCACATTCGAATCCAGACAAAAGACCGAAGTTTTCTTGAAGTGACTCGTACTAGATGTAATTTTGAATTAAAACTTGTCGGTTCTAAAAGCAAAATAAACTACGAAAGATAAATAATGCAGATGATATCTGTGTGATTGGATAAAGTGGCAACGGAGATACGTAGCCTATAGAAATTGTTGGAATGGATTACAGTACTAAATGAGAGATGATTTCGAAATTATAATAATTAATGATATCGTGTATCCTACCTGTGAATCCGGAAATAAAGGTGTAGTAATATCTTAAAGGTAAACTATTTCAAAATCAGTGACAATGGCTCCATGGCGTATGAACCATCTGGCTTCTTCTGATTTTATCCAACAGTATTAAACACTTGCTCGTGCAATCATAATCGATCGAACCTGATTTTTGTCACGATACAGTCAATAAAAATTATAATTGTAATATTGTTTATACAATAAAAAAACAAATTTATTGAATTGGTTATTTGGATAAATTATCATTACTTATCAAACATTATGGTAACATGAATCCAACAACAATATAAAATATGTAACTACTCATATGTAGGTGTAGTACATAACCGACACGTGTTTTAACTTATTCTTATTATAATAATGCATTTGCACAAAGAATGCAAGCATGTTCAGTGGGTATACTAATATTGTATATTGTTTTCACACAAAGCTTTTATAAACTACTCATACAAAAAAGTAATTTTCTTTCATTTTTATATTATTTAAGTTCAAGGCGTAGTATGTGCATAATTAATATATATAAACTATTGCATAAACAAAAGTTTTATTTATTACTCAAGGATTTCCTTATATATGGCTTATAAATCTACACCAAGTAAAATTTGCCACCGCATCCTCAATATATACATTCTTTTGTGATAATTTCACTACTACCACATATATATCGGCCGTAATTGACTCTCTTTAAGAATTTCGAATCGAACCTGTCACAGGTGGTCAGCTAAAGAAACGAAGCGTAGACTTTTGAATGTGTTGACTATAACGATATTTCAAACATATGTTTTATAAAGATATAGCAACGTGTTCGGAAACCAAAACAAATAGGTATTGCACACAACCAACATGTTGAAAATTCAAATATATGTGTGGAATTAATACAAAATAAAACTTTTAATACACGTGTGTAAGACAATGCGCGTGTATTTTAGTAAATCAATTTAAAATATGAATATTTTTATACTAATCCTTGAATCAACTTAAAATTATCGCATTTATAATGTTTACGAGTTAATACACTAATAAGTATAATCGTTCACATATAATCATATTAGAAATTGTAATTTAATTAAAAATAAAATCAATAACAAAAAGTTGATGAAAAGGAAAATGGTTGTTCTCGAGACGAGTCTCGATTTGATACTCAAGTTTCAATCTATAGAGAAACAATGAAGCAAAATAATTTTTAGTAAATCATTAATCCCATTAGTATATTATGAGAACAAGTGGCCAACTCTCTTATTTCCACATCAATATTATTTTATTGTTGCAAGAGAAACCTTTACAAGCCAGTTCTATGTTCTGATTTCTTCGAAAAACTTTTTACTTATACCAATAACAGTTATCACGCTTAGTGTGCTTAAAAAGAAAACTTTTAAGGAAAACAGCGTAATTAACATAAAAAAAGTCGAAACAATTTGATTGAGAACCAAAGGTTGTGAAATCAATAACTTGGCGGAAAATAACTTAACACTACAGGGTGTCCCGAAAGTGACTGACACGAATGGTACGGTTGGATTCCTTGATCAAAGCGAAGACGGCTTTACTTTTACCACTTCGAACCGTGAAACCCTATATTATCAAACGTTATAGGCGTTTGAAGAAGCTCCTTTCAATGTAGAACCTGCGGTATTAAATCAATATCTCGAGAAATAACCATTTCGCAAGTCGCATATCATTAAAAAGGTGATAAAATTTTAAGTGTAAGAGTTATGAATATTTACTTAAAAACTATTTCAAATTTAAACAGAACTTTTAGAATTGAAATTTTTTTGTTTCTGTATTATTTATCTTTTAACAATTAGTCTACAACGATAAATATTCTTTCTTGAAAACATAGTTCAGACTTTTAGTTTTTAGAAAAGCTATGTAACTATGTGTGATATTTGTAAAGTTAACTTATCTAAAAAAGTTAAAAGTTACCAATTAAAATTTTGAATTTTCAATATTAGACACAAGCATGTAGTGTATAAGTACTGGCATTACGTACTTATACACTACATGCATGTGTCATACATAATATTTCGAAAAATTTATAATAAATGCTCATAATGATCACTAATACCTTTACACATTTCAAACATCTCTTTATGAACGAATTATAAACTCTTACAAAAACGTTTCTGCCTCGTTTGATTTCGTTACAAACTTTAAATATTTGAGCACTCAAGGTTTTTTTTATTTGGGATAGCAGAAGAATAAACTTTGCAATGTCCTCCGCGACCTATTCACTGACATGGAAACAAATTATTTAGATTTATTGCAAAATGTGGTCAAGCACCACCATGCATAAACCACATAGATCGCAGATTAATCCACGGAACTTCGTCAAAAGTTCTTCAAAATCGCTCAGTATTATTTTGTGGAGTGATGAGGAGCTATAATAAAAATCTAGTAGTTGTGCACAATGACGAATTAAGTTTCATAGAGTGCGGCTAGATTCACTCGTATTTCCATGGTTTAAACTGATAGACTTTTTCGTATTTACTTGATAAAAAAGAATAATTTTTGTGTATCACTGATAACACTATAAGTGACATCACATGAAACGAATATTGATGCTACATCACGGCACTTCTCACCCCAAAAATGTTATTCTTAACATCGAGTCGCTGCTAACAAATCGTTATTTTATTGCTACAAAATTTATTTCAAAAACACGTTAGCAACTTCATACGAAATAAATTAATAAATTTTTAAAAAATAAACAGAAACTATTTTTTTCGCTTCAAAACTATTATTTTCGTTACTTGAAACACTGAGTGATAAAACTTCACATTAACGTTCGTCGCATAAAGTGAGAAGTTGGAAGAATCGAGTTGGAACCACACGTCAGCAATATTAGTGTCAGCTAATCGGGCTACGAAAAAATTTCTAATCATGTCGCTGTACCGCCGCCCACCATTGATAGTCACATTCTGATCATCATTATGTTTGAAGACACACATACGGAAATATGGGCTCGCGCATAAAGCGCACTAAACAATAATTTTCTGTAGATGTAATAGTGTTTCGATAAAGCTTGTGGATTATCCTCTCTCCAAATGCGACATTTATGCTTATTGACGTACCCTAACCAAAAATTGACTTAACCGTAGAACAAAATTTTGAATGTAAATTTAACATCATTATCAATTTGTGTTTCAGCCCATTCACCGAATTGATGGTCGTGTGGCTTAAATACCTTCACACGCTGAAACTTGAAAGCTTTTAATGCAAGATCCTTTCGTAAATCCTTCTATAAAGTGAAAGGATACAACCTTAGACGAATTGATTGATTTCGATCTTTTTTAATGTTTTCCTGTACAGCGGCTACAGGAGCAACTAGTTGATTCAGTGTGCACAGTTCGGCGTCTCACGGGATTTACATTAACATTATGAGTAAACGTGGTCTGAAAACGATCTATGGTTATACGAATTGCCACTCTGAAGGACGATTATACATGATAAATTTAACGAGCAGAACCATTATTTTGATAAAAAATTTCAACAATTTACAAGGGTTGCTCTTATGTAAGTCTATCCATAATGAAATGTCAAACCAACGTAAACAAAAGCAACTATCAGCTGTTAAATGAGTTGTCAAATAAAGTAGTGTTGCCAACTCAAAGTTGTGAACCTCTAAAAAAAGACCCTTTTTATATGTACGTATAGTTTTATTGGTTCCTTACGAAAACATTTGTGGGACAGCATTCGAATATGCAAACTCTTAACTGAGATTTTGCTCTCTTTTGTTTTATATGATTATGGAACATTTATATGCTATTTTTTACACATTGTTAATGTATATGTCACACTCTCCGTACAAGAAATGTTAACTCAAAAAATGAGTTTTTCCATGTATTGTTGCACAATGAACTTGTTGCTTCGATCAAGTTGTACCATTTAACGAAACATCTTCAGAATTTGTTCATAATTGAACACTAATTTAAGGATATGTATATATTTATTTAAAACCTATTTTAGATTACATATTTAATAAAAATTAAGCAAGTCATTTTATCGTGTGTGGATAGAATCAAAACTTCAACATTATGTCTCAAATTTTCACTCTAATGTTGTTTTAATTATTGTTAGAATTTTGTAAGTTTTATCTTTTACGTATCTGAATTACAATTTTGAGCTTAAAAGATCATTCGCAAAAACGATGTGGAGTTCTTTCAAATTTCAAACAGAAAACAGAAATTAATACTAAGTAACAATTTATATACCTGGTCGGTATGATCAATGTAGTATTGTCTCTTTTCTATATTGGTTACATATTTCACCACTTTCCACATTGTTGCATTATCATACATAGGTTTAGTAGAGCATATAATGGTTATGGTGTCAACCAAACAAGTCAAAAGTGTTATGTGAGGTATATATTATACATATAAGCTAGTAAGACACGATAGTTAAGCAAACTGTGTTGATAATTGATAAACCCAGTCTTTGCGATCATGTTCGAACTAATATTTTCCCTAGATCAAGTTGGATAAAAACATAGCTTTATTTTATTCAATCTTTAAATGTAGTTGTCAATATAGAGTGATTGTTGTTCTGTTGACAGATCAAAAATTAAATTTATTTCGAAAATATTTTCAGGCTACTTACAATAATCACATCTTCAAAATACAAATTCGCTTGACTAGTTTTCATATTAACCGTATAAACTATTTCTGTGTATACTCTAATAATTATCATATATAGAAAATATATTACAATAATCGCAACAATTAATTCAAGATAATTTTACATTTAAATTTAAAATAGTTTTCATTTCCATATATACTATAATATCAAGTGTGTACGTACACTGCATATACACATACATGAAACACATTCACAAAATTAAATCTAGATCAAAATACATGTAAATACTCATATTTTATATTCACTTTCAATTTGACCTCATTTCGACGAGTAATTTAAAAAAACCGTATTTATAAAAAAAAAATGAAAAATACTACCATAAATATACAACACAATTATAATGAATACAACTTTTCATTATTTTTATTTTAAATCTCTCATTCAACATTCTTTAACTTACGGAAGTTAACAAACGTGTATTATTGTTATTACAATAATACTGTATTTAGTATAATAACTATGTATATGTATGTATTTGATATTTTTAAATGGAAATCTAATAAAATTATTGCTGTATTTGTTTTTTATTTTCGATTTTCAGCATTAATACAATATAATATGCATTTGTATGTATGTTGTTTCAATGAATGCGTTTTCCGTTACTAAAACTATGCAAGTATGTCAATTCTAAATAAAAATTGAACGAATATTACAGTACATTTGTTATTAGTGTATGCATTTAAAAAAGTAAAAGTGGGATGGGGTTAAGAGATGCGAACCGTTCATAAAAGGCTTATACAACCATTACAAATGTTGTAAACATATATTAGTGGATATATTAACAGGTCTTGATGAGAAAAAAACGAAATTTTGACAAAACTCGATTTTATTGTTCAACATAGTTGCCTTCGAAGGCGATACACCTAGTATAGCGATTTTCCAACTTTTTTCGATACCACTTTTATAGTACGATTTCTCTTTCTCGTCAAAAAAGCATTCTCTTAAGATCTGAAAATAGGAAAAAGTCCCTGTGGGCTAAATCTGCAGAATATGGGTAAGCAATTCCACGCCCAATTCATTCAATTTTGCCATCGTTTTCATCGATTTTTGACACGTGCATTGTGTTGGTAATACAACACTTTTTTCTTTTGCAAATGTGGTTGTTACTACTTTGCGTTTTCAGAGTAATAGTCGCTGTTGATGGTGGTTCCTTTTTGGAGATAGTTCGATGAATATTACTCCGTTCGCCTCCCAAAATACAGACGCTATCACCTAACCGGCCGTCTGTTGAGTCTTTGCTCGCTTTGGATTCGGTTCGATAACTTATTTAAACACGAAATTCACTTTTTTCCATTTTTTTTTTCAAAACTAAAAGCTGCTTCACACCAAACTCACGAATCAATAGTCAGATTGCTGTGAAATTTTTAAACGTATCGTTTGAAAGTTAGTACTAAATAAAAATTATGTATATGGAAAAATTCTAGTAACGCCATCTATGTATCATCCTACGGACTTATTGATTGATCCTGTGGTAAACTTATCACCCAATTAATAATAAAATAATATTATTTTTCATTCGACATGAACAACAAATAATTAAACTTAATTACACTATTTTATTTAAATGGTGTAATTTTTACATTGTTAAATTTTGTACAAAATAATTTTTTAGATGAATGTCAAAAAACAAAATTACTAATTTAATACGCATATAGATGATTATTTGATACGGCTACGATCATACTCCCTTTTTTCTTGTGCATTCTAGTCTCTCTAAATTCTGGATTCAACTATATAGTTTTCTATATTGCTCAATTTTCTTATTTCTAACTTTATGTTTTAATTGCAAAGCAAACATACAAGTATAAATATATAACATGTATCATCTATCATTTGCATCTTATCCACACACATGTACGAGTAGATATACAATAGAAAGGCATACATATATTTTGTTATAAAACTTTTTCACATAAATTTTCCTATATACAATACATGCATACCATCTAATAATGGTTAAGATAGTATTATGTAACGTGAATTTAGGCCAATCGTGTAACAATATAAAATATATACATACGTAAATACAGTTTGACTTACAAAAATGTGTGTCAAGGATGTTTTCAATTTTTATGAATAAAATATAAAAAGTAAAATATACAATAATTATTAAAAAAAAGTAAGTGAAATTATAAGTTAAACATAATTTGTTTTATTTTGTTTCTGTCTTACGTCTTACTGTAATAAATTTGTTTGACCTACATTAATCGATTTTATATTAGAGAACTAATTTTGGTGTTATATGTTTGTGTAATTGTAAAACGAAATCTTTATTCATTTACTCGTGATTAAGAAAATATTTTATAGAATTGGGCGTGAATGTTGTAAGTGGAAGTTGTATGATTAATCTCAATTCCTATTTATGTAATCACATAATTTGAAAATATTATTTGTAATTATAAAAATATTATAAAAATAATATTAATATAATTTTATAATTATTATAAAAATATTATTAATTGTGATCACATAATTTGAAAATATTAATGGATTAAAGACTTCGTTGCAAATCGATGGATATTTAATCGTTAGGAATCTCTGAAAGAGATAGCCGATGACAAAATTAGTATAGATTTAAATTTTTTCTAGACGATTTGTAGTTAATATTCGACTACGCCCATCTGATAACACTTTATTTCTTTATATAAGAAAATGATACTTTAAATAAGTTTTTTCTCTAGATTTTAAGAAAATGAAATTTAATGACGGTGTTTAGTCGTTGCGCTGTAAAGGGTTTTTCAAATGACAAATGATATTAAATTATATTAAGTATTTGGGCAGCGCTAATAATAAATTCCAATTAGGTTTTCCCATAAGATATTTCATTTTGAATAACCTGCTATTTGAGCAGCTGTCAATTTTAAATCTGCTTCTTTTGACATTTGACAAGTAAAAACTTCGCCATTACTAAAGATGATGCGATACACGCTTTAACAACATACTGAAATTGTTAAACTTCTCTGAAATTGTAAAATTTCGATTTGGTAATTCAAATGCATCAAAATACTTAATTCGGATTTTCATCGCAAAGTCATCGTCAGGGATGAGGTCCATGTTTAATTCGGGGGTTACGTTGATAAACAGAATTAAATCACATTTAGGACTCAGAAGCTCCAAGAATGATTGTTGCAAAGCCGCTCCATCTTTAAAGTCTCATCACTGTTTCGTGCGGGTTTTGGGCGGATGGATTGGACCTTACATTTTCGAAAATGAACTGGTAAATGGATTGCGCTACCGAGCCATGATTAATGATTTGTTTTGGCCGGAATTGGAATATATTGATGAGTACGACGTTTATTTGCACACAAGCAACGAAACAACCGCCATTTTGCAAGAAATGTTTCTTGACCGTGTTATTTTTCGAAGAGGTGATCACAATTGGCCACCGAGGTGTTTTAACACCTTTAGAGTTTTTCTTTGAGGTCACGTAAAAGCTATACCATACTCCACAATATACCAATGCTCCACAATCGATCCAAGATGGAATACGTAAAGTTATCGAGGAGATACAGCCGCAAATGTACAAGAAGAGACAGAAAACGATTACATATAGTAGAAAAATCAATGAATAACACCATCACTATTAACTGCCTTTCTCAATAATAGGGCTTTAAGTTTTCAATTCTGAGAAAAAAGTTGGTCATCTGGTTTACCTGATAAATTTAACCTATATTTCCGAAAGCCGGAATTATCAGAAGGAACAAAAAAAAATCGATTTAACTGACTAAAAAATAACCAACATTGACCTACTTTGAAATGTTGATAAGCTATGAACTATTGCAGATGCAATCAGAAAAAGAACGGCTCAAAAAAATTGGGTGTAAAAATTGGAAAACATAGGATTAATCTTCGCAGCGCGTTCTACTTTTGAATTATCTAAGAAATTTAAAATGTTCTTTCGAGTAACTTTATATTCAAGGCTATATGAATGAACAACGTTTTCAATAAACATTGACAGCCGAACAACCATTTGTTGAAGTTAAGATTAACCAATTGTTATCTAAAGTTTACTGATCGAAGTACACTTAGCTTAGTTTGATCAATGCAGTGTTCTATATAAACTTTATCAATGTTAACTATAATAATTGTCAAATCAAACGAAAAGTGTCACTTAAAGTAATCATAGGCTATTGACATCAAAACATTAACACTGAAGCGGGAGATATCATCTGTCTATATAGTTAGCCACTTTATCAACGACGTAATGAAGTCATTTAATCCCTCGAAGAAAATAATCTTCAGAGATTATTTCCGTCGAGCTAGTCCTCAACCGTGAGAAAAAAAAGGGGTATAGTTTTCTAGTTTTTAATACGTACTGGAACAGTGGACAACGCAACAAACTTTCATTGGCGTTTCACTAGTTGTTTGATGACTATTTTCGATTTTTGCATTAAGTAATATTCCTATCTCATCATCTATAATAGCTAACTGTTTCACTTGTGTAATAAGTGTTAAATCGCTTTAAGGATATTTAATGTTACATTTATCATAGTCTTTTTGTTCTTACGCATACAACTTCTTTTTCCCCAGTCACTCAGGCTCGATTGGCCCATTGTGATATCCCTTCCCAGACGTACATTCTCTTGTCCCGAAATCTGTTTGTTCTTCTAATGAAGTTCAAAATATCTAGTATTCTCAAGGTCGTCAGTTGATCCTCAAATATGAATTGTGATCTAAAGCAGTGCAGTCGATAAGAAGATTATGAAAAAAAGGAACACAAGAAGTAGTCAACAGTTTCATCTTTTCATCCTCCACACTGTTCGCAGTTTGCGATTTTCGTTCGGAAAATATTCCGTTTATTCAGGTAACAATGCCCTATTAGCGTCTATCATAATTCAAGAAGGGATGAGATTTTTATTTATCTAACGAAGATTTTGGATATTCGATAAGAGTTATCCCTTCTTTTCTGGCGCAGATCACCAAAGTGAACACGATATCTCTTTTAAGAGATAATGACATAATTGCGAACGCAGGTTCAGGTCCCACAAAAGTGGAAGATGCACCCAAATGGGCCATTTATTAGCATACAACTTGGAAATATGTTTAGTCCCGAACTCCAGGATCTGCAGTGGTTCGATTTATTTAAATTCGATAATTGAATGAAATGTTTTCTGAGTCGGACTTCAATGAAATTGGATCACAACTGATTTCTGGTTTTATAATAAATTAACATAAATGATACAGATGAGTAATCTAGTAAAACACATTGGTATTGTATATGTGTGTCTATCGGAATCCTAAACGAACAATATTAGTAGTGACATATTCAACTATTTTATAAAGAAACAATTCATTCATAAAGATAATATATTATTATAAGATTGTCTCTTTATTCGATTTATACATTTTTCTACACCGTCATGTAGTTGTGGATAAGTACACGTTATGCATTTGTATTACATACATAGCATTATAAACAACTGTTATCATACTTTTGATTTAACGTCATCTATTACAAAAACTTAAGGAAAACAAAATTTAAAATTAGCAACGCCTTGGGGTTGTGTAACAAGTAAAATGTATTATTGTTACTGTACATATATACATTATTGTGTATACGTAATTGTGTATTTCTTAACATCGCGGAGTTTGAAATTTTTACTGAACATCGCGCATATGTCTAAACTATTATAGAACAAAAACGAATGTATAATTGCTTTGTGATGAATGAATTGTACATTGAGTGCACAATGTAAAGTGTATGAATGGTGTGGGTCAAATATTTGTTTGGGTTATTAATTTATTATTAAAACTTTCAAAAAAAAGTTTAGATGTTTCAATGCCGTAGTTTTAGTCTAGACGATGTTCGTTTTAATGATTTCAAGTACGAATTCAAATTATTTTCGTATATAAACATTTATGTTCGAATACAATTTTATAAAAATATTTTAGAATTACAATTAACTTATTTAATATGCAATAAATTAAAAAAAATTTGACCATCAACATTTGTATACATACTTAATATGTTGAGTTCTTTAAGGAATAGTTTATATTTACATTCTTATAATACGTGTGTATCTAAGAATAGATGAGTGAATTAGAATAAATTTAGAATATTTACAAATTTCGATTGTTTAGAAATAAATAAAATATTTTGATCAATTTTAAATATTTTTCTTCAATATATCATCAGCATAACTCTAAACTAAAGTAATGAAAATAATTTCAAAATAAATTATATTACTTAAGATTAGTTAAGAATAGAGATGTGTAAATAAATTTTAACATAAACTGAATATTAAAGATCCCAGAACCAGCGTTCTTCATTATCCACGAGACCGATAGCATTCATTATACTCGTATGTAGCATGTAACTGAGTTTTTTTCTAGAAAATTTGCTTCATCTTTTGAAATGGAATCTACTTCAATTTTCTAGTATGCATTGCCCTCCTACTTTAGTAATAATTTAAATGATTAGTTAATAAAATAGTGTTAATGAAATAGTGCGTCACTCAAGAAAAATAAAATAATCTATTGCTAAGAGGCCGAAAAGGCTCTTGCCGCGTTTCAACTGAAACCTTACGAACTATTTTACCGATTGGAGCACATTGTATAGGTGATCAGGCCAACGAATGTTTTTATACACAATCGCATTTTACATCATCCGGTGCATGTTAGTGTTTGGTCAACAGCGAGAATCAAACTCGAGACTGCGGCGTGATTGTGCAATTGAGAATATTTTCGCTGAGTGTGTCCTTCAAATTTGATGCATTTGAGAATGATCCGGATTTTCTTCGATAAATCATCTTAAGTGATGAGACCCATTTTCGACTCAGACGCTACCTTAATAAGCAGAATTGTCGAATTTGGCGTTCAGAAAATCCAAGGATGAGTGTTGAAAAGCCTCTCTATTCTCAACATGTCACTGTTTGGTGCAGGTTTTGGGCTTGCGGTGTGTTTGGACCTTACTTTTTCGAAAATGATGCTTCTACAACTGTTACGGAGGATTGCAATATCGAGCTATGATTTAATGTTTTTTTATAACCAGAACTGGAAGATACGTTTATTTTCAGCAAGACGGCGCTAAATGCCACACAAAAATGAAGCAATCGCAATTTTGCAAGAACCCTGACCGTGTTATTGCTTGAAAAAGTGATCACAATTGACAACCGAGGTCTTGTGATTTAACACCTTTTGACTTTTTACTTTGGGACCACGTGAAACATCTCCCAATGCTCTATGCCAATGCTCCACAATCAACGAAGATGGGATTCGTGAAGTTATCGAGCATGTAGTCGAAAATGTGCGAATTTGGTCATGGAAAATTTCACATGCGTAGCCTTGGCGGCCATTTGACTGATATCGTTAATTCATATTTCGTGATAGATATATTGTTTGCAATGAACAACCAGTCTTTGTCATGCTAAATTTATATTGTGAGAAGAATTTTATTTCCTTTGGCTTTAAACTAACATAAATGCTATTGTGCAGGGAGTATATTTTGATTGTTTCTGGTTTTGAATTGATTTTAAAGCTTTAACTCTTTTGAACTGTTTATCTATATTTGGTAATTATTTATCATAATTTGACTACAAAGAAATAATAAGAGCATACAGAGACAGACGATGCTGTCGAAACATATATATGTTAAACGAATCTGTGGACGAGGGCATACTTCAGCTAGATTATTATCTGTGATGATCCAATCAAATTATCAACCGCTCCTAGATGTTCATTTCTATAGCTAGTTGAAGATAAAATATGATGATGTCATTGATGAAGTAGGATTAGAAGAAGTAATAATCCAATTGTAGCGATCGAAATATATGTATAGAAATAAACGGAATAACAATATTACTTGGTGGTTGATTGATTCCAACAACTAAATAAAAATCTGTTCCGTATCTTGTAGCACTGAAGAAAGACGAAGTAAATCAGCGTGCACAAAATCCTAAAATATACTTTTAGTGCTTTACGCTATAGGGTTGTGAAGTCAAGTTTAATCACAGTTCTAGATTTATTGCACCATACTCAAATGCCATTTGATAAACAAGTGATGTAGTTGGAAAGATGATTCATTGTATTTTTGTATAAAGTCTAAAAGTAATCTATCATATTAGGACTATACTTGTATAAAATTAATTCGTGGGTCATTCCATCGAAAGAATCCGTATCCAATTTATAGTGAAACAGATGCGAAATTATGCCAGTCTTAAATCATAATAATCGAACACATGCACAGAAGTTTTAGGCACTGTTCAGCATGATAAAATGAGGAAGTACAGATCTTGCATTAAGTAAAAACAAATTTTACCATTAACAAAAGACGTGTTTTTTGGGACTTAATATGACTAAAACAGGTCTGGTCATACACTAAACTTCAGTCCAAGTGAAATTACCTTCTAATGCAGAACAACGAGTCACAAGTGATAAAACCTACCAAAATGCATAACCTGCACACACGATGGTTCTCATGTTAAACATAAAGAATTTTTGTGTCAATTGTGATATTATTGGAAATACTTAGATTTTTTCATGTAATAAGTATCTTCTCTTACTCTCTTAGATTATAAAATATGCTAGCTATCGTATAATCTGAATAAATGATGACTAAACTAGTAGTAAAATGGTTAAAATCAATATAAGTTACTTTAATAAGGCTTTTAAGCAAGATACCGCTGACATTATATATGTATATAAATAAGGTGCCCGAATATTTTCAGTAGGATCTACAAATTGTATATGAGCTGCTACTGAACCATAGTTATAGAGAAGATGATCTCTAAATTGGAATATTATGCTTATTCATGGTTAAGTTTAAGAAATTTGGTTCTTAAATTTACTGTGTTTCTGAAACAAAACATTTAGATCAAGCATTATGTACACCATAGAGGAATGACCTAGGACAAGGTGGAAGTATTTGATATTGAACGAATTAAATTTCAGACAGAATCCCAATCACGATCTCCCAAAACGCAAAAACTAAACTTTCTGGTGATGCCTTAACGGATCATGTTTATATGATATCATTGACAGAGGTCAAAATGACAGAAAAGAGAACCACATCAGAGAAATTGAGAATGGTGATTAAATATTCGCATAAAATTCAGACTCCGGGATCTTGTAGAGATGATGTCTACAATAGTATCCGCTTGGTCTGACAAAAAGTAGTTAATTTCTGTAACAAGACGCTGACTTGGGTAATAGGGATATGAGAAGACACAGAGTTTAGTTTCATACATTTTTAGAACCAGGTGGACTTTAGATTGGTCAAGTTGTATTATGTGCAAATTGTGTGTATATACATTATACGAATATTTGTCAAACATTTGTTACTCTCAAAAAAATGTATTATTGAAAAACTCTTGCTTTAGGTGGAAGCTCGAAGCATAATTGAAAATCAAAGCGAAATAATTATGATAAATGTTGCACCACTTTAAATTTTTTGATAACAACACTTTAAAAAAACACTACAAGTAAATGGTTCGTTCCATGCTTAAATATCGGATTATCAACGTTTATTTTGTAATAAGATACAATGTTTGTAGATACAACCAAGGAGCTTCTACCAACTAAAGTTCAAATTGGCTTAAGATACGATCTTAAAAATAAGGTTCAAAATTCATTAAAAGCTCTTATATAAACCGGAAGGCTAGCTTAAAGGAGAGTATAGTACGATACTCTGCAGATCAATGCACTTACTCAATAATACAGATATAAACGATCTTCGATCGCTCGATAATACTATCGAAAACTTTAGGGTGACCGCCCAGGTGGCGTAGTGGTTAAAGCTGCGGCAGTTGGAGCGGGAGATACCGGGTTCGAATCCCGATAGGGGCAGGATGGTAAAGGGATTTTTCACCATATGATTACGATCGGTGGTGTGAATGAACACATCTTTGACCTCCTGTTGGAGTGCAGAATTCATGGGCCAGCCCATCTTCCATGTCAGTACTATAGGCTGGCATGGCGCTATACAATGTGCAGATGGTTCTACGTAAATCGAACCTATAGCCGTACGTCCTCAATTTGGCTGTAATGGCGTAAGGTAAGGACGTAAATAAGCGAAAGAGTTGAAAGAGCCTCGAAACAGATTGTAGAGATAAAAACAAAAACCAAAAAAACTTTAAAGTGTTTTTCTTTTGTTATTTATTTTTGATTTACCAGACTTATGCAATCGGTGGACAAAGGGGTTATCTCTGCGCTTAAACCTAATTATTGACGAGATTCATTTTTAATGAGGATGATGAAAATGAAGAGTTATCACTTATAGAAATATGAAAAAAATACAATATGAAATTATGACTGGAAGTAAACGCAGCATAACCAGCGATATTGTGATAATTTTAAGTTAAGCCAATTTGAAAGAGTGGACGAAGAGGGCATTCAAGAGCCCGCAGAAAGTTCTATTGGTGATGTTTAAGTAATTATGAATCACGTTCTAAATCATCAATAGATAATGAAGAGCCACAAAAACGCCGGCACATTCTAAAATAATTTTTTTTTAAAATGGATGCAAGATATGAGATTATCAAAGGAACCAAACTAATAATTTCTCATATAAAACCATATAATTTGAAACCCAGATTAACAAACTGGAGCAGAAGGTACCGGGTTCGAGAGATTTTTCACCATCCGATTGCAATCTGTGTTGTGAATAAACACATCTATGACCCCCCTGTTGGTGTGCAGAATTCATAGGCCTTACCAATTTCTATGTCAGTACTATAGGCTGGCATGGGCTGTAATAGCGTAAGGTAGGATGTAAATAAGCGAACCACGAAAGAGTTGGGAGTACAGTGCATAGTGGATAGTACAGTGTAAATCAAATACGTACTAGTCTATGGTATATTGAAATTGAAAACAATCGAAAATGAATTGTAATAATTATACTATAAAATTATGTAAGAAATTAAATCGGGTCATTATGTAAATAATCTGGTTTTAGAAATTGAACCTGCTCACATTATATTTTAAATCGATTGTGAAAAAAAAATGCGGGAATGGAGTATTTTCTCACAGACCTATATAACATACTGTAAAGAGGAAATTAATCTCAATATACTAGCACCTAGGTAACTTTTATCATAGCCGTATATGTCACACATTCATTCATGAAAATATACAAAGCCCCATATTGCAAACTATTTTCTAACAAACAGATTGAATGCTAAAACTGTAAACAAAAAGTACTTTGAACCCTTTGCCATTCTTTATTATTATTCTACCCGTATCATATATAACACAATACACACTATTTCGCGAACACTTATATTATATATTACTTATTATTACAATATGTGTATATATATAATACATACATATTTATTATTTTTATTTACATAAGAATTTCATTAGTTTGTAAAGTGTGTATGTGTACAGTCAAATGTCTGCAATTCATATGTTGGCTTCTCATTCTCTCTCGTTGTTTTTGTTTTGAAATGTCACTAACTTCATTTTAATTCACCGCAATAATTATGATTATGAAAAACACTTGGCTCGTAAATTTACGATAGTATTTATTTTTTATTGATATTTTTTTTAAATAAAATAATTTCGATTTTTTTTGTCTAATAAATTATAATAATAATAATAAAGCGAAAAATTTATACATAAATATGTGTGTTACTTACATCATCACATTCAAAAATATCGTCGTCTGAATCTTTTGCATTGTCTTCCTCGTGTAATTCTAAATCGAAAACATCAGCCATGATGATTTTTTTCCCTTTCAAAAAAATTTTTATCCTATCTCTTTTTGGATTGTTATTAACACAACAATATTTGTAATTATTTTGTTCTAATTTATGAATCAAAACAAAAAATAATGTCTCTACAAACTTTCCTTATTTTGTCTTTATTGTTTCTATCAATATTTGTATATTTAAATCACATTTGAACACTTTTGTTTTTGTTGTTGTTGAATTGGATTATTTTTGTTCACTTTTTTTTTGTTATCCACCGTCCACGCCAAAATTTATTACCAAAAATCGAAAAAAAAAAATTTCCAACACAAACAATACGGTATCAAATTATAATTTTATTTCAAACTAAATTACGTAAATATATATATATTTGTTTATATAAAATATGAAAACAAATATTTAAACTTTATTTATTATTGTACAATACACTATTATTTATTTATTTACTCAGTATTTTTGCACAAAATAGTTTTGTATTTTGTTGACGATTTTTTTACTTTATAACTTTTTTTTATTTATTACGTGTTTTTGAAAAGGCGAAATAGATACTACTTTCATTCAATTCGAAGAAAAGGGATGGTAAAAAAATAATAAAATATTTGGGTTTTATTTCAGTATATTGGTAGCTATGCTTTTAATGCATTGAACTATACTTGCAATGGTTTTCGACGTTGGCTGATAGATGGAAACACAAACGAAGAGGAGAAAACGTTAAACAAAACTAAACTTTTATGATTTAATAATTTTTATTATATTTTTCACTTTAATTTATAAATTAAACAAGTGCGAAAATATTTATTTGTTATAATAAATTATACAGTTTAATAAATTCATTAGTTTTAGTATATTATTATCGTTCTGGGATGTGCTGTGTACCGTGTACCTTCCAATGGTTCTTCTCGTCCCATGCAAATTATTTTTAGGGTCAGGGAATGGTTTATACTCTAATCCAATTCGCCTAATTTTAAAACACTACAAGCGTATAAATTAAAATATTTTAGAGTACATTTTGTGAATGGCCATGTTCTCAATACGGAATCTGTTATTCGACTCATATTCGATTTGCCATAAAGTGTAGTGCATTTAGGTTCTATATTATTATTATATATTTTACTAAAATAATACTTTTATATCTTACTTGAAATAAAAACTGATATTTCAGAATTTACTATTCATATTAACTAATAAGCTTCATCAAGCACAAGTCAAAAGTTGTGTCGGTTGTGTATTACATCAAATAAGTGTTTTTTGCTAGCATTTAGGCGTCCATATTTATTTATTCAAGACATTTGTAATGTTCGAGTGTACACTTATTTCGATGTTATACAGCCATGGCCAAAACATATCGACTTGTGCACAAAAAAATAGAAAAACTTATTTCTCAAAAGCTTTTTGGTTTGAATATTTATATAAATGTATATATATATTATAGAATGTATATTTATGAAATTTAAATATTTGTTAGTATTTATAATCACATTATATTCGTTTTTACCACAATATTATTATTCTGTCAGAATTATGGGTTTCTGTCATGATTTTTCGTAGATACGAACGATGTATAAAATAGCACATAATTTAGCGTTTTTCATGTTTGATAAACTCATTGTACAAATTTAAATGTTATTTCAAGCTGTTGCAACTGATTGAATCCTTTAAAATTTTATTTTCATGTTGATTTGCATTTTTAAGGGACGAAACAGCCGTTGTGGTTGAAAAATCAAAACTGTTCCGTTGCGCACTGTTACGATATGATGGTACTTTATATTTTAAATTTGGATTTGTGACATCGACGCTGCGTAGCTTCACCTGTGAAGTACAAGATAAATCATTAGAATAGTTATAATAGTTGGAAAAATTGTAAACTACCTGATGGGATGAGCCTGTACCAATAACACCGTCTTGTTGGCCAGTAACAACATACGATTGAAATGATGGAACATCTCGTTTTGTCACCACTTTGTCTTGTATCGTGTTTATTGTTTTCATAAACCATGGTTGCCAACTGCTTCGATTCGATTCAATTTCGGTGAGTGTTGCGTTCAGCTTGTGATTCAAGTCCTGATTTGTACACTCGGCCTCAACTTTTGCCAACTTTGTTTGTGCCAATTCAATTTCGAGTTCACGAATTTTTTGTTGTGCTACATTTAATGGATCGAGTGGTCCCAATGGCATTTCTTTCATACGATTGGTGTTACTATTCGAGTTATCTGTTGTGTCGAGTGATTTGTGTAGCGGTGAATCGGGGTGAATATTTAACGAACAACTTTTACAATGGGTCACTAATTTTTTGACCTCATCGAATGTGTCGGTTAGCCTCGCTATTTGTTGCTCTTGTCGCTGGATTATTTGTTTATAATCAATGATTATGGTTTTGTTCATTTTGTCCTTCGAAATTAGTTGCTCGATTTCTTCTTGCATTTTTGTAATTTCGTTTGACATCCGCTTTCGATCACTTTCAATTTCGCGAACTTCATTTTCCTCTTTTTCTTTCAAATCAGCCGCCTCCTTTTCACCCATTCGCTTTGTATGTAAAAACTCTTCCTCGTATTGCTTTAACTTTTTCACCTTTCGCTCGCACGCCGATTTCATTAGTTTTCTCGCTTGCGATACATTGCGACATTTTTTTGGCAGTGTAACACGGAAATATTTTAAGATACCCTCGAAATCAAGCTGTCGCAAATCACTTTCACATGTTGCTAGCAATGTGAGCGCAACTTGAAATAGTATTGGCATCCCGTCTAATAGGAATACGTCAAGTATATGGAACACAAAATACAACGGAAATCTCGCTGTGAACAATGTTAAAAACCATTGACTGGCGAACATGTGAGTTTCAACTCCCATTCGATCAAAATGTTCGAATAATTTCGGAAGTTGATCCTTCATTAAACGATTTAATTGGTACAATCGCATGTAGAGACTTTCAAATCCGTGCTTATATAAGTCTCTTAAACCGTAACTGTACATTAAAGCAACAAGGACAGAGAATGCTTCCTCCTCGGGCATCTGAAAAAACACAATAAATAAAATCGAAAAAATCGAAATTACAAATAAGACTTACATGAAGCAATAGGCTGGCAGCGACAAAACTTAATCCTTGACAGTAGCCTACTTCTGAATCGTGAACCGCATATGCTTTTGAGACTTTATATAGAGCATCTTGTCCTGATCCACCAATCTCTCTAAAAAATTTATGTGCCGGAAAAGTTCGATGAATATCACGTAAAATAATTGGCTCACACGCCGTTTCTCTCGTCAATAAAACGCGATATTTTTCAATCATATCACTATTATTATCAACACTGGCTAGTTTTTGCCAAACTTTTCCCCTAAGTGTTTCTGGTATTCCTTGTCGCACTAAATGAGACAAATATTTTGGTCGCTTTCGATCATTTGTCCATTCCTGTAGAATTGGGCCCCACTCGTCTAACGATTCCTGTGGACATTCTTTAGACACTTCGCCCGTTCCACTCAATAATGGTTCATCACCATCAGAACTAATATCGGTTGGACTATAATCGTCGACTAGTGAAGTGACGGACGAAGATCGCACCATTTTCGATAAACCATTTATACCTAATTTAAGTATAGATGCTGATGCGGATTGTGGATTTGGTTCAATTATCTCCTCGGATGGATCAATTGAATTAACCTCCCAAGTTCCTTCGCCATTCTATAAAATATTAACTGTCTAGACCCAATCTTAAATAGTACAAACAAATCAACTTATACTTACGTCTTTCAACTGTAGGTAAAATCTTTGCGACATTGATCGCTTATTAATAAAATGATCCATGAATCGCATTTCATTGCCCGACGATATAGTAACAGGTGTTTCAATAACAAATCGTACCGGTTCCTGTATCCCTTTGATAACCAAATCAACGGCGACTGTAATAAATTTTGAATCCAAATGCAACTGTCCAAATGCTTTATCGGACGCTTTTCCCTCGGCAATAATTTGATATGGCAAAGTGGCAGTGATTAAATTTGATTCCACTTTATTGACATAACCCATCGTAACCATATCCAAAAGCTGCATATCAGCTTGTCGAATTAATTTGCCTGGGCTAAGGAGTACGCCAAAACATCGCTCGATAAACAATGGTGGCAATTTATCCGATAGCGTTTGTTTAACAGTTATACAAACTTCTTTATCGACATTCGTTCGTAAACGAAAACATGAACGATCTCGCGGCACTGCTTGATATGAAGTTTTGGCAACTTTTTCTCGTATTTCCAACGAAACTGTAAATTCATATTCGGCCGATGTTAGTGGATTGCCAGTCAAATCTGATGTGATCGACGCCAACATAATACTGTTATTATCGACGGCTGATGATGATATTACACTTCCGGTTAGGCTTTGAGGCACACGATGGAATGCCTTCGCAAAACAGGCTGGAAGTTAAAAGAAAATAAATTTATCTATAATACATTTGAAAACTATTATTATTGTTTTGTACTTAATTAGAAAACACAACTAATTTATTTCAAACAAAACCAGAAAATATAATAAATATAGTTATAGATATTTGTACAGATGAATCGATGACGATTATTTTTGTAATCATTTTATTCCATTTAGTAACTCATTCACTTATCAGTATATTATTATTCTTGTTAACACTGTTGTTCCCCAGTTACGATATCTTCTGACAATACCGAATTTATCTATGTATAATTTGTATGGTAAAATTAAAACAAATTAGTACATTACTGGTGCGTACATGCGAACTATAAAACAACGACTTCTGTGCGACTTTGATCAAATAACTAAATATATCTACTCTACATTAAAATTATAGTGTTCAATCACGAAATATATGTGTCGCATCATTTGGCTTTAGTCATCGTGAGCAGTATAACATTGTGGACGGGATTATTTAGAAAAAGTAGGACGTGGTAGTAAATCTAAGTTTCCAAAGCCCAAGAAATGAGCGTGTATCGAACGAGAATACCTTTATTATGCAAGCTTGTATCCTCTTATAAGTCTTGTATGTTCTCCAAATCTTGTTTCGAAGCGCTGGCAGTTACACCGTAACAGTCTTCTCCACTCTTTCGGGTACCAAATAGGGAGCTATAACATACTTAGCTAATTTGGTAGCCTAGTAGTTTCCGAAATTAGTCAATATTCATTTAAGTGCATACAGGTGGTTTCTATATATTGTAGAAATCAGTTCTGGGTTGAAATATAATCTTTTCTTTTGGTTTGGAAAAAGGTAATATTATTCCTATTTATGTTTTCAATTAATACCCTTTCGATTGGTAACCAGATTACTACGTAAAATAAAAATTTCATCTTCAGTTCTAACACTAATTTACTTCCGGATAAGATAGAGCACGGCTCCTTGCGTTGTTCCTCTGACTAACATCTTTCTAACAGTCGACACTTTCAGCTCAGACTTGACAGTGTTGATTTATTAATTTATTATTCCCCCTTTCCACGATTAGTCCTTACTTTTCAAGCGCACTAGGGTCTTTGGTATAGGCGAAATCAATCTCAAGGACCAGATTATCATTTTTTAATTTTTATTACCTCCTATTGAATTGGACTGAATTTTTGCTGGTATGATCCGGTTTGGGTCGGTTTATATATATCACTTAAAGCAATTTAACACCTACATAACCTGTATAGGTAGTGAATTTCGCTCGGAGGCCTGAGTTGCAACATATACTCAGAGTTCATTAGTAGCTTCCAGGATTCCTCTTTGTGCGTTTCTAAATTCTTGTTTGTATAATTTTAGATTATTTTGTAAGTGTGCCAGCTTTATATCTTATATATTTTCTGATAGGTCACCAATCACAAATCCAACCGGACCAGTTTTTGTTTGCAACTAGATAGGCTTAACTACTGGACAACTTTCTTCTAATACCGTTTGAATGCACTAGTTAGATGTTCACTAAAAACTCAAGTTCCTCTAAGTGCACTTCACAAAAGTTTTCTCAATACCATCTTTTGTCTATCTCAGTTAGGTCTCCTTTAATACCTTAAGAACTACTGGGTAGCCGGATGAATCCCGCAGTTTGAACCAGGATAGAGAAGACAGTAGATTTACAGGAATAGTAGAGTTGAACACAAGGGATCTCATGCGGTCGAAAGCCGAACAACTGCTGATAAAGGGTAAGCTATCATCAACATCATCAAGACAATCGTCGCATACGGCATCACTGGCAAGTAACATGCGATGAAAATGATTTTTGAAATGGCCATCGTCACTAAGTAGAGAAACCAATATTCGCAAGCTGTTCTTTTTCAATGAAAGTTGGTCTGCTTCGAGTTAGGCTCCCTTACAAATTATTTCGCCAAGATAAGTAGGGATGGATAACCTCGTCAGCTTTAGTTTCGATAGGGCAACGGTTTATATTGTTTTTTCACTATGCAAAGAGGTAAAGGAGCAGCTGGTTCAGGGCCTACGAAAAATAAGCGAAATCGTTTAAGCCAAAGTGTCTGCAACTTCATTGCCGTCAATATTGCCGTCTTATTGTAAGAATCGATGAGGTTCAACAGTTTCTTACTACATAGTACTACCGTACAAAATATAATCTATTTGTCATGGGCAACGAGATTAAAAGCTGAAAACACGCAGTGAGTAACCGCAATTAATACCGCTTGATAATTAGTACAGTTGGTCCCCACTACCAGAGATTCTCAGATCGACGGACAGTAGTAGCCAAAGCCAGCACCCCGTTCTGAGGCCGACTCATCTGAAAAGTATGCAAGCCATTCGGATATCTTATTGAGCAAGTTTGCAGAAAATCACATATCCCTGGATGGATAAACCACCTCGAAAGATTGTAACTGGGATAGGCAGAGGATAAACTTTATCGCTAGGAGCGGTGTAGAAGACATGACTCCAGTTACAGCACTACAAGCGATATTTTGCAAATAGTTGAGTTTACCAATTGAAGATTTTACTTTAACCACTGGCCACCAAACAACAGATGCTTAAGTTAGCATTGGTAGAACCAGTGATTTGTAGATAAAATACAGCAGTTTGGGGGATAATCTCCAGGAATTACCAAAAACTCTACGGCATTGCCAAAAAATAGCAGTGGCATTTAGTTTATAATCCAGATAATACTTTCAAGAAACTTTATTATCCAGGAAAACACCAAGGTGTTTGACGTAGGCTAAGCTATTAACCTTACATCTGAAAAGTGATGGTACACATAAGGCTGCAGTGTTCCTACGCCTTGTAAAACGTGCGAACCAAATCGGTTTTAGACGGATTCACATGTAAATTCTCATCCAGATACCACTGATCTATAATGAGAAGAGCGTGTTGAGTTTAATCTGATAAGACATTTAGGTGCTTGCCTGACGTTCAGGTCTCTCACGAAAAATAAAAAGAAGTTCGTCGATGACCAGAAACCAGAACAGACATAAAAGCACACTTCATTGCGGGCATCCTTTAGATGCTTTGACCGAAGTAAAGATTCACTACGCAAGATTCAAGAATACATTCAACCCGTTTGATGATATTGGGTTCGATACCAAATTTAGTAATGATAGTATTATCAGAAAAGTGCTCCGGCAATATCCAGAAAAAGTGCCCACAAGAAACTCGTTGCTGTGAATAGATCTCTCAATACTAATTACGATTTTATGAAAGGCAGTCTCACATGATTTGCCCATTCTGTAAGCATGTTGTATGCTTCTGAGCGGAGCTGTGACTAAATGTTGGTTTCTCATGAACCTATCAACAATCCATTCTAAAAAATTCAAAAAACTAAAAGCGATACAAGCCTGGAAATCAATGCTACAATACAGCAGTCCTGATGGTATAGGACCGGCAGATTTGAAGGGTTCGAAAGAGAACAAGCTCCAACGTAGGACATCATGATTAATTAATCTGCCAGCTAAGTCCCAATTGGCAATAACATCCAAATCGTTGGTGGTTGCAATGGTTTTATAGCTCGGAAAATGGGTAGTGAGAAGTAGGTCACCTATTTATTTTTTAGAGGATGTAAGCTTACCATTAGGTAAACGAAGTTTATCAAGTCGACAAGAATTATTCTTGCTCAGCGACTTGGTAAGTCTAACTATAGCAGGTAAGCTATTAATTTCCTTACAGAAGATTACGCAAGAGGATTCTCTGTGATGTTCTTAATTCTTTTTTGTACACCTTTTGTGCATCTATGAAGCTAACCCAATCAGACTGAAGTTAAGATCGTCTGGCCTTAATCTTTAGCTTTCTTGTCGCTTTCGTTAACCATTATAGAGAAGAGCACAAGAAAGGTTTGTTGCGAGTTATTTGGTTAGATATAAATGAACACGAAATCTAATACACAGTTGTGATTGCTTTAGATAGTGCAGAAGCCTGTAGCTCTAAGTCCACAGACGATCATAGGTGAAATGAGTAAGAAAACAAGCTCAAGAGAGAAGGTTGGTAAGCTTCCTATTACGGTAAATTTAAAGCGGCGTTCTTTTAAGATTAGTATTAAAGGAAATACACCTGTGATCGGAGGTGAGAATATCATTCGTCACTCTCCAGTTAAAAAAAAATTTAGTGAAGGATATGGAACACAAACTGATGTCAATTACCTCTCTGCGAGGAGCAGAGGTAACAAAAGTAGGCCCACATCCAACATTGAGGATATTTAATTCAGAAGTTTAGCAGAGCAGAACTTCTATTGTTAACGTTAGTACTTCCCCATGGTGAGTGATGTGCATTAGCATCACAGCCCGCTATCAGAGAAATAATTTCGACCTTACATCACCTTACTAGGTATGTGAAATCGTCAAAAGGTGGCAGAGTAGCGGAACCGTAAGGAAAATACACTGAAACTAGAACAACTCCAGTTAGAAAGTTGAGAATAATGCGTGCAGCTGCAATTTCAGCCGAACTACACTCCTCAATGAAAGATTGATATTATTATTTTATCATTAATATTCTTCGAGATACATATGCACGCTCTGGTTCTCGCAGTAGTACTCTTGTACAGAATTCTGCCACCGGGGGTATTTAGTCCAGAAACCGAGCCATCAAGAAGGTACGGTTCCTGAACTATGCATACATTTGTGTGCGAATTAACAAGCAGCTTCTTTGATTCTGAACTTGCTATGTTGCAAGTAAGTCTGTTTAATTATATGCATAGATGCCATGAGAACACCAGCAAGATAAAAAAATAATAAATAAAACTTAAAATTAGAACAATACGGGCCTGAGGGAGTCTTAAAACAGACCCTCTCAAGCACGTACTTTAAGGATGATTTGAACCCTATAATGTACTCAATAGACTTTAAATTAACCCGGCGCACAGTTGATTGGCGATTAGCCTCACGTATGAGTCGGACGATATTCATTGATATTAACATTTGGCTACATCACACTAAGGTTGGCTAGAACCACACTAGGTTCCTCCGGAGGACCAGGGACTCAGTTGTAGATTAGTAGTAGTTTAGAAGGGGGAAAAACTGATAACTACTCCAAAGATCTGCTACTTTGGCAATCTCCTCGACAAACCAATTGTAGGTTTCGTATTGGCACATTTGCATAGAAAGACGCCATCACTTAGCTAGCATCCCAAAATCTACACCACAAATCCGTTGATTTTGCCACCACATCAATACAACGACTCAACTCAATCCGTAAAATATCTAACTTAGTCTTAATGAAAACGTCAAGGTTAGCGCTACAAAATCGAAACAAGGATTTGTTTACAAGACAAGACATACACAACGAATGTGTATGTTAACAACACCTACACTAAAAAATACTAACTACACCTACTTTCATCCAAATATAATAAATGATAGATACACAACACAAGATTAACCCTTGAGCGATATAGATTCCACTTATCTATTGCATACACCAAGGTTTAGCCATTACCAACTGGTGAAAATATACTTGGATCAGCCATCAACAAAATGTTCCAGGATATTATTTGATCTATTTAGAGCAGACGATTTAAATAAATCGCTATTAGCAATTATACTTCAAAGAACTTTCGATATTTAGAATTTTTCGACAACTATCTTACCGAAAACGTAAAATTTTGAAGGCTGTCATTGAATATTACATTATATCAGCTAATTTTCTAGTTTGGTAAATAATAAAAATTCGCTTGGAAAACACTTTTAAATTAAGTCAGACTTTGGGAAACCAGTGTCTATGTAGGAATCCTTAATAGTTTGTTAAATGAAATTGAGTTTTGATCATCAAAGATGTTAGATTAATTTTAATAAGGAAATGCAAGCAATTCGAGCAAAATAATTAATCGGAACCCATAAAAAAATTACCTTAAATAAATAATATTCAAAATTCACTACACATAATCAAAACTATTCACAGACTAATGAATAACAGAATAATTAAAATTATTAAGCCTTGAAAATATTTTCTATAATACCAGATTTAACAACAAAATCTTTGTTTTACGCTTAAATTATTTGTTCATTAACCGACTGACTTATCTCAGTGAATCTTGTGTATAAATCAACATAAACGCCTCTTTATTCGATTTTCCTTGTGCATTTCAGTATTAAGTAAGACATCATCTCATCGTACGTAATCGATTAACATACATATAATGTCTTCTAATTTAATCTCGCAATCAATAAAATATAAGAACAAACACAGTAACGATGTTGTGTCGACAAACATAGAAATGAAAAAAAAACTTATTCTTAAACTACTTATGTGATACTTAATTTGTATCTTTACTTACTGCTAACTTGGGTTACAGCCTCTGGTATTTGACATCGAAACACATGACACTGGAATATCGCTGACTCCTGTGAATCACCATGCGACCATGTGAACGCAAAACATGCTTGATCTGGTGAATTTAATGCGCCTCGCGCATAAAACAATATTCGATGAACTTCATACGCTGAAACCACGGCATTTGTTGTTGCATCGTATAAACTGTAAATGTTAGTCAATTTATTTGTGTTAAGAAGTAAGATGATGCTCAACTATCGATATATAACTTACACAACGAGTCCTTCCGAGCAGGTTGGTATACTAACCGACACTTTAAGGCCGGCCGCATCCAAGCTACTATTCATTTCGGACATTTTCCGATGAATTTCGGTTTCGGATTTTGGTGCATTTATATTGGCCGCTCCCAAAAATGTAACGCCTGAAAATACCGTACAATCTTGATCAATATCCGACATTTCTTCGTCGGTATCACTTCGTTCTGGTTTCATATCGTCTTGTTTTTCAGCTGCCGAACTAATATCGGTACAATCGTAAAAAATCGATTGTCCGACTTTATTGAAATCATTTGACGATGCCATTGGATTTTGGGTTAAAATTTGTTGCGGTTGTATTTGTTGTTGATGTTGATGTGGCCGATTTTGAGATTCATTTGTATGAACAAGACGACTTGTTGACGGCATTGTCATTGTTGACGATTCAACATTATCCTCACTACTATTTTGTAATAATAAATTAGTGTTTACAGTGACACTGGTATTCATTTTGCTGCCGTCCAATTCGTGTATAACTTCCGATAAATTTTTCTCTAAATCATTTAGATCACCATCGTTTGCGATATTTAAAACCGGTGATACTCCACTGCTGCCACCTTCTGCACCGCTACCACTATCACCAGCAAGAGATAAATTTGGATTTAATTGGCGATCGCTGGCGATTAACTTTAGAACATCAACTTGTGTCTCAATTTTCTCCAAGTCTGTTGTACAATCATATGGTGTTTCGGGGACTATCTCATATTCACCACTTGTTGTAACAGAATCAGATGATTTTATGCTGACATTATCATCCATATTTTGTATTTATAAATCTCATTGGTGATGGATTTCTTATTATTTTTTTTAGTACTAACTTGATCTTACTAAAACTATTTATTGAGCTGATTAAAACTAATTAAAACCAATTAATAGATATTTGTGTTTTACTTCACTTCATTAATCTAATAAAATATTTGTGTCTTTCAGATAGTTTTTAGTCTTTGTAATAATTTATTTCTAATTTTATTGATTGTTCATTTGTAACAAATGAATATTTGATAGTTTTAATTCTGAAATAAAAAATTTATATATAAATCGACTGACTATAAATACTTTGAAGAATATAATAAAATGTTAACTCGCGCATTAGTACGTTCAGCATTTGAAATTAAATAGAAAAGAAAATCGTTTTCTCATTTTGCAAGAGCAGACATGAACTAAGTATTTGCTTAATTAATTTTAAATCAATAACTAAGCCTTCCAGAAGTCTTTGTAGGATGATTTAGAGTGAAGCAATATTTGCAAAATCATGTCCAAAATTGAACTTCATGTCCAACAATTTTTGGGTTACATGAATATTTATTACAAGGTTAGGTTATGTTGATTGGCACACTTAGACCGACGATGGTCCTTTGTGATACCACAGGATCTTACCCTTATGAGAACCAGTTTGAGCTACTTATGTAGCGTGATAAGTCTCGCACCTAACAGATTTCGAGCTGAGAGGCAGTCCATTAAAATTTACCCAAATATTCATGACTTTTGTGTGCTAGAGCCGGGCATGAGCATAGGAGGTGGACTACCCCCTCTTACTCCTCCTCGTCTATACAGCTTCTGCAAAAGTCATTTGCTTCTAGACCTAGCGTCCCCGCATGTTCTCCAAGCAGAGTCCTGTGAGTAGCCTCACATTCGTGTTTGGTTCACGTCTTCGTATGGAGATCAATATCTTTGAGCGTTTCAAGTCCAACTTTGGCCATACTTGACTTGATACCCTACATGAGAAGGTGTTCGTTCACCTTTCGTTCGCTGAGGCTACTACCCAGACTATCTGACTGTTGAAATGCTCATTCATCTCATTCAGAGACGAGCGGAAACCCAACACCACTCTAGAAGTCAGAGAAACAGAATCCAGCGACTTGATTGCCGCTATATATACTTCCAATTTATTAAAGAAGACTCCCGCTTCTACTTTATCGTGTAGCTGGGAGCCATCTGTACAGAATTGCAATGCTTCCGTGTCCGCCGTCGACTCGCTCCTCCACCATTTTCTTGAGAAGCAAGAAGCTCGGAACCTTTTCTCGACGCATAAAGTCGGTGTAACATAGATTCGCCAGTTCCTTCCTTAGCGATCTAATTATCGTCGATTGTCCTGTCTGAAAACATTTCCACTGAGATATTGCTGATAGTCGGGTGGCCGTAATCTCGCCATCTGCTTATCATAAATGTCCACGGGGAGAAGGTCAAAAATTACCTCCAAGGCACGTGTAGGTGTTGTCCTCAGCACCCACTTTTAAGCATGCAGGCCGTTCTTTCCATCTTTTCGATCCCCTTTTTGTACGTTACTTTATCAAGAGCTCAACCCATACAGAAGTACAGATCTTACTACGGAAGTGAATAGCCAGTGTACCAATTCTGGCTTCAGGCCCCATCTCCTTCCGATGGCGTTTCTGCATGAGTACACGGTTATATTAGCCTTGTTTACTCTCTCCAAAACGTTGGGCTTCAAACAAAGCTTATGTCTAAGATTACGACTAGAAATCTTGCCTTGTCAGTAAAAGCTAGTCTCCTGCCATTTAAGAGAGGTGGATCTGCTACCGAGTATTTACATTTCCTAGTGAAAAGTACCAGTTCAATTTTAGACGAGTTAATTGTCAGTCCACAGCTGAAGGCTCAACTCACGATTTAGAGGGCGTTTTGGATTATCTTCTTCACCGTTCTTAACACGGCTATAGCTTCGTCATCTGCATAAGCAATCACTCCGATCCCCTCTTCCCCAGCTCTAACAACAACCCGTTGATTGCTATGTTCCAGAGAAGAGGAGACAGGACACCTCCCTGCGGTGCTCCCTTAATCATCCGCCTCCAGATGGGGATTCTCCCAGCTCCGAGTTAATCCTGCACCCAAGCATGTAATTGATTAACCCACTTACAGGGTAATCCACCCCTGGGAACAACAATCCCTCCAGAATCGCTTTCGTCTTTATATTGTTAAAGGCGCCCTCAATATCAAGGAACGCCACCATACAAAACTCTTGCGAGAATATTGGTTTTTCAATTGTAATTATACCAAGGAGTTGAGAGCTGTGTCTACAGATTTCCTTTTACAATAAGCTTGTTGAGTCTGGGCTCAGGCACTAGGCTTTATTTTTGAGCGTATGTAGATATCCATCAGCCTTTCCAAGGTTTTCATTAGAAAGAATGATAGAGTTATGTGTCTTAAGTCTTTTGGGTAGCCATGTGAGCTCTTATTTACAACAAACGCAGATCGATCAGTAGGATGGTCAGATATCCGAAAAATACAATAACGGTTACAAATGTCAATGTCATATACTAGATTTTTCAATTTTTGTGCATCAATAAACTCGATGGCTTAAGGTGAAAATCAAGTGTTCCAAAGTTATACGTTGCTCCGCAATGGACGTGACCTTGACAATATGACTGGTGTAGGATTTTTCCAATAATTGATTTGCTAATAGAAACCGTCCCTTCTTAAAATCGTTTTAAGGCACTTACCAAAGGACAAAATACAGGGACCAACTTGGACTGACTGATTTGAAATATTTTATATTGCAGATCATAAAGAATTCGCAGTTTTTACAGGCCATTGTTGGTCCGTACCGTTTCAACAATCTGACTCCATTGGTTTCGATCACGAGTCAGTTTTTTACACTGTTGCTCTCTACGCCTTCAAAATTATCATTCGATTCGGATCAGCAAACAAAACTCGGTATGTGCCATCAACGTCGCGTTTTAGGCCATATATCATATGCACGATTGTTCTCTCAAATGTAAGAAGCCATCTTTTGTGCTGGTAATAGGTATAAAGAGGTATCACAACGGACCATCGCCGGTCTAAGTGCGGTAGCAGCCACCCAACAAAAAAAACACTTCCAGATGTGTCAAATTAATATACGAAAGAACTTTCAACAAATTAATGTATTAACAAAGAGAATATCCAAAGAACTTTAAATACGAAAATGACAGTTTGTTATACCAACGGCTTCTTACAATATAAGGACAAGAAGTTAAAACTTTCTTGCAGCCATATTCGGAATATAAAATACCAATAAAAAAAGACACTTACAGCTAAAATCAAAAAGGATCGGCACATAAAGCAATTATTGTATAGTAATAGAAAGAAGGCCGGGATCTACGATATATCAGGTCATGACACTTTTTAAATGTCAAAAGTCAACAAAATGATTAATTTTAGGATAGGTATGACCATTAGTACAAAATTTCACTTCTCATAATTTGGCAGTGTACATTTCAATTTTCGATCGTATTACCAAAAATCAATTCATGTTCGAATCGAACTGATGGTTCGAATCGAATAGCAATACGAATCGAATTCTCAAACAGGCCTGCAGGTTTGTCGATTCTTCGTCGATCTTTGGAATTACACATTCCACAAACGACATTACACCGTATTTTGCATAAAGACTAAAGTTTTAAGGATTTTAAAGTTCAGTTAACATAAGAACTCAAGATGGTCGATCACCATAAACGTCGTTTCATCGTTGATTAGATCTTTCAAATGCATCAAAATGATCCGGATTTTCATCGAAAAATCATCTTCAGTGATGAGATTTATTTTGACCTCGGAGGCTGCGTTAATAAGCAGAATTGTCGCATTTGAGGCTCACAAAATCCAAGAATGATTGTTGAAAAGCCTCTTCATATTCAACGGTTTGGTCCAGGTTTTAGGTTGGCGGTGTGATTCCTTTTTTTCAAAAATGAGGCTGGCGCAACTGTTACGGTGAATGGATTGCTGCGAGCTATGATTTTTTATATCCGGAATTGGAAGATATTGATGTTGGTCGACGTTTATTTTCAGCATGACGGTGCGACATGCCAGACAAGCAACGAAACAATCGCAATTTTGCATTAAAAGTTTCCTGATCGTGTTATTTCTCGAAGAGGTGATCAGAATTGCCCACCGAGATTTTGTGATTTAACATCTTTAACATCTCTTTGGGGCAACGTGATAAATAAGGTCTATGCCAATGCTCCACAATCGATTCAAGCCATTAAAGATGGAATTCGTGAAGTTTTTGGGAATATACCGCGAAATGTGCGAATTGGTCATGGAAAATTTCATTAAAAGAGTATGGTGCTGCAAGCGTAGCCTTGGCCGCTATTTGGCTGATATCGTTACCTTCTTTACACTCGACTTTCTTTTTAAATATCGAAATGAATCCTCTTTAATATAAAGAATGACCGGCTCGCAGTTGGTTTCATTCCCATGATGAATTGGTTGAATAAATAGCCAAATAATTAGGAAAACCAATTGAATCAATAAATAATAAATGAAGTTTATCATATCCTAAATGTTAAGCATTAAAATCCGATAAAATATGTTTATAGATTTTCAATTATGACTATAACAAAACGTTAGATTTCCCCAATTTGATATCATAAAAATAAAATCATGACTTTTCGTTTCGCTGACTAGTCGATATAAATGTCTGCGTTCTACAACAATTAATTCAGTAGTCGGTTCAAGTTTTTCATTTCGCATTTAAAGATTTCATTGTGGATACAAAGATACACATAACAAAATTAGTCATCGTCCAAGTAATTATTGTTGCTGTTTTCAACTTCATGTATCTATAGCGTTTCATAAATCAAATAGTTTGTCAGACTATAAATGATTTTAATAGTTTTGTGATTTCCCCTAAGAAATGATAATACTATTTTGATTGTTATGTAAGAATAATTGGCCATTGTAAATATAACATGATTTGTTACTCTAATACATGAGTAAAAACGAATTTCTAAAATTGAAAAAAAACTATTAACTATTGACAAAGGTAATTTTGGTTTATAAAATGTATTAGTAATTATGAATACTCAAGTGAACCATTATATCGATTTCAATAACTACTTTATGACCACGATATCGAAAATCGTCGTTATCTGATCAAAGTTTCGAAGCTCTACGTGTGGAAGATCACAGAAAAGATGAAAATGAATAGTCCAAAGAGACACTTCCGACTATCTACTTTAGAGAGGCACCATTGAAACAATTGGTAACTGCACTTAACGCAGAAACTAACGGTTTATTCTTCACTGCCCAAATTAAACGTGGCAATATAAGTGAAACAAGAATTTCTGCTTCACGTATAAATTAAAGAGTACGAAAGAAATCATGGTTGCAATAAAATAATCGAGTCTACTGTGTAACCAGGAGGAATCAGCGAAGAGCTAAAAACTACGAACTTTAAGGTGAAAAGCGTGATTAATATAATAAATCGCGAGAGAAAACCACAACCATTGTTTGAAGTTAAGTTGGAACTAGAGTCAATAATATCTAAGGGCTCTCACCCGATCAACAATATTAGATATTTAGTATATAGAAAAGCACAAACGTAAATCAGTTTTACAGTGTACCAACTACCAAGCTACATGTGTTGCTCTCATGGCAGAGAAGGTAGCGTACTTGCTCTGTCATTCGGAGGTCTCGGGTTCGATTCACGGGGTGGTGATGATTGATCAATTACGATTGGGTGTTTTAAATCTGTATGTGTATGTGGGTTGAACCGTGGGCATTGAGTTCTGGAATTATTTCCGCCTTCTTTAATTATTATTATTAAGCAAATATGAGCTGGATAAAAAAAAATCTGGAGAAAATCATAGTGCAAACTATAGAGTTTAAAGAGTTAGGTAGAAAACTGACTCCATGACAAATATATTATCCAGAAGCAGTCACTCATTTAAATGCAAACACAAACGATGACCATGATATTTATAATATGATCAGTTCTCCCAATGAATCAATGAACACATGTATGGAGATGATGGAGACTTATATTAGCCTCATGCTTAAAAACATGAACATTCTCATGCAAATCTTATCAAAAACCAAAAATGAATGCAATTAAGTTAGTTATAAGGACCCCAATGGGCTAGAGCAACATAAACTAAAAGTACTAAACTTTCTTATTGAAAATTATATCGATATTATGCTGATTTCTAAAACTCACTTTAATAATATGAGTTACCTCAAGATCTCAGGATATATAATCTGCGATACTAAGCATCCTAGCAGAAAATTACATAGTGGAACTGCTACCACTATCAAGCCATTATGAACTCCAAAAATATAGAGAAAAACACATCCATGCAACTAGCATTTATTTTGTGGGTTAGGGAAATGCATTATATCTGCGGTTTACTGTCGACCGAGCACTCAATTAAGGGCGAACAATTTGCAAAATACTTCAAAACTCTAGGAGATAAGTTCATAGCAGGAGTTGACTACAACGCCAAGTATGTTCTAAAACTAGCGCCATCTAGATTCCTGACTAATCAACATAATTGTTTTCTATTTAAAAGCTAGTACTCACTCCAAAGTGAACTCAGAAATGAAAAATTCTGTTTTCACTCACCAGTACTCAGTTCATTAGCGCAAAAACTATAGTTATCTCAATGCACCAAAGATGGCGCGCATAAACTCTACAAGTTGGTTTCACGCGAAAATAATGATTCGAACCATTTTTCTCACGTGAAATTTGAACAATTGAACTGTTTGAACATTGAATTCTTCAAAAAAAAATCATTTCTATTTCAAAACTCTCTACGCAGGCAATGGCAGCTCCACAGGTCACCTACTCTTAAATCAAGGTTAAATAAAGCGATTAAAACCCTGAAAATCGCTTGATTAAATGAACATGACAAAGTGCTTCAACATTATCTCTAGAGACTTACAGCTATTGAAGCAATGAATTTCTCATTATGGAGCGCTACACGTAAGCTGAACCGACCAACATTCTCATTCCATCCAATACGGTTCGCTGATGGAAGCTGGGCAAGAATTCTTAGTGAAGTGTTTAAATCTAACGAGGAAGTAAAAAGTCAAGAAACTGAGTGTCAAACAAATACAATTGGCGCAATGTCAAACAAACGATCAAGGACAATATCGATATAAGACTGACACCCGGACATAATCTGATAAGTGTAAAAATAGTCAAATCTATCGGACAAATGTATCAAATTAATAATTTATATTTATTAACTATATAGATAGTTCTGAGAATGGCGGATTCTATACTGATCAGTCCTTCAATCTGTTCTATTTTACTTCTGTACACCTAAACAGGTGCAGATACCGCCAAAATATAATAGTTGACATATTGAATCCTATGTTTGTATTTAGCAATAGATGTCTTATGTTTATAGGGTACCAAACGACGTGGTTTCGAAAAAGTTCCGAAGATTAACTGCTATTTGGATCTGGATGGAATTGTGGAAACATCAGTCTGATAACAAATACATCGATTGAATAGTTTTCGGTGTCCCAAAATAAACGGTTCAGATTTAATATGTGTTATTTTGTTTCTGGCAACACTAATGTCATTCTTTCTTTGATAGAAACTAAGTATATTTTTTCAAGTTGACGTAATGAGTAGCTTACCGCTTCAACAAAAGTGCGAAATGTTGGAAATTTACTTCCACAACGAAGACAATTGGTTCCAAATCGCAAAAAAATCGTACAAAATTTGATCAAAAGACCGGAGTCACACCCAACGGTATCAAGACGTTTGTGCAGAAAGTGCATGATACGAGCTACCTAGTCGACAGTCCAATGCATACCCGGGCTCGTCGTGTTCGCCTCTATAGCCGAAAATGTGTGCCAACGGCCTAAGAGGATCAATTCGTTTTTAGGCATCGGAAATCAACATCATGAATTCTGCGTAAAGATCTTGGATTGTGGGTCTATAAAGATCAATTGGTCCAGCAATTGAAGCCCCGCGACTACTTGATATGCGGAGAAGCCCATCCATTGCGTGCTACTGTTTGGAGCGGCATATGGCGTGGCGGCATTATTGCGCCGTATTTATTTGAAGACGAGACCGGTGTGACTATTACGGTCAACGGAATCAACTACCGCCACATGTTAACATATTTTTTGTGACCATACCTTGAAAATATTAGTTCGGACGACGTTCGGTTCCAACAAGATGGTGCATCACAATAAGATGGTGCCGTTACAATAGCGAAACTTCGTCAAAAATTCAATGGCTGTATTATCAGTCAAAATTCTGACGTGAATTTGCAAGTAAGAAGTTGTAATTTGACTCCTTTGGATTTTTATTTGTGGGGTGTGATTGTGAAGGAAACGTTAAAACCAACTACAACAATTGAACATTTGAAAGCCAATATTGAAGCAGGCATTGCCGAAATAGATCCGCACACAATCAAAATGTGCTCAGAAATTGAATCGACCGATGAAGTACTGCTTACTTGGACTGTCTTCGGTCTTACCCTGTACTTTATGCTTAGCCTGTGTCAGAGACTGTATTTGAGTATCAAATATATAAATTGCAGAGATCACCAATCTTGCGATAAATTCAAAATGTCAAAACAGAGACTAAAGAAAACTGGACAGTGTGTTCTTTACTCGAAGCACTTCATATTTAAAGGAGTAATTTTATGGAACTGTTTCATTTCGACTTCATTAGTATAGAGAAATGATGTTATGTCCAAGGATTCTTTGCATATACAAATAACTGTCTGGCCTTTTTATTTGGAAAGAAGGAACAATCTCGGGTTTTAGCACTTTTATGGAAGTATTAAGACTCAAGTATTTTGGGTCTATAATCATAATAGAGTTTATGTAAAGGTGTATCTCATGATGAAGATAATCTTGATTTGAGCGCTCCACGTCGTCCTCTGATATCTAAATATTTTGTAAATGCAGGCAACTTGACATTGTTCGTACTGGTGAGCAAACACATTACTATGTATGTAAGAGTTGAACGGAGAATTATGAGAGATGTCCCAGAATGGAGAAGAAGCATAGGTTTGGTATACGACACAAAAAATTAAGTTTTTGATTTGCCGAGTTCTATTCAATCACGAGATCAGTCGTGAAAATTGTGAGCAACAACCAAAGAACACTGTGTGATAATCTATTAAAATACAATTTGAATGGTCAAGAGAGTGATCTGGCATTTTCTGGCCGATGAAAACATAACCGCAATTCGAAACTCAATCGAACTTTTTCAAACAAAAACCGGTGGTTTAGAAATGACATTTGTACTATCCAGAATATGACAAATGGCAAAAACAGTTTATCAGTCAGATCACTCAGAGATAGAGACATCGAATCGAAAATCTATTGAATATTTTTATACGAGAATAATTTTGTTGTACGATGTAAAATTGGTATGACACGATTATGTACAAAATTATGACGTTGCATCGTATTGTAATGCCAAGTAAAATGATAAGAAAAGACAACAAGATAAGAAAGAACTATGGGTTAACCTAAAATTATATTGAAATGACTCAGAGAACCGGAAATTCTAAAAATTAAATTAAATTAAATAAACATGGGCTTTAGGAAATAAAAGTTGAATTCAATTGTTCAGGGATTGGTATAATATTGGAACATTGACCCATATATGACCCAGTTGTCATGTATATGGATGTGAGATTTGGATCTTGACGGATGGGTACGAAAGATGGCTTTTCACATTCGAGAGAAGCGATTATGCGTGTGATATATGACCCAACACGATTAGGGATGCAAATTCCGAGTACGCTTTAATGGCAAAACTTTATACCTGTACCTCTATTTTTACAGTATTATATTTTTTAAGGATAGTTAGAAGGCAAGATTGAATTAAAGTTCTACAATCAAACATTATCATTTTGAATAAGTCCAAAATTATTTAACTCTTATTCTTGATGACTAATCTATTCAGCATACGTCTTATATAAGCCAGAAAATTACAAAACTGAATACTAGATTGCTCAACACATTAGCTACATCATGTGTTGTAATTACAGAGATTTGGCTAAATCTATGAACTATGAATTAGTAAAATTATGTATGCCATCACAAGATACTTCTCATTTGTAAGGATTCGAGCTGGCTTGACGTTTATCATATCAAATACGGGGTAGAAACTAAGTATATCCAATTCAAAATACCTGTTATAGTCTGGCACAAAACAGACAGGTTTCTGGACTCTAAAATGATTTCAATGAAGTACTGCTGAAAATATAAATTATAATGTGATTATGGGGGAAGTGTGTTTATGTTTCGTTCTTTGAATTGGAGCAAGAGGTACCGTCGATCCCGATAGGGGCAGAATGCAAAAGGGATTTTCACCATTACCACCTATGACCCTTTGTTGGAGTGCAGAATTCATGAACCAACCCATCTTCCCATATCAGTATTATCGGCTGACGATACAATGTGCAGATGGTTCTACGTATAAATCGAACCTATAGTCGCACTAAATTTTGCTAAGTAATGTCGTAAAGTAGGATGTAAATAAACGAACCGCGAAAGAGTTGGAAGAGCCATGAGGCCCAAAATAGATTGTAAAGATAGAAACAGACAGACATACACTAGTAGAACGTTTAAAGAATCTATAACTTTAGAGAATTATTACTTCGCAGCTATAGCTATCAGTTCTTGAATAGCATATATAGCTCAAAAGAAATCCTACTTATAGTAAGCAATACGCTACTTATCCGGAATAATACCAAATACAGGTAATACAGGTATATTCAATAACTGCGATGGCAGTTACAAGGATTTTGATTCTAGATATAATTATGACCGACTGCTTGATCAAGTCATTAACAAAATCATGTAGTGAACACTGTTGACACTGGAAGCATTAGGAAGCAACACCGTGCTGTAATTGTTAAGATTACATGTTAACTGACCGTGATCATTCTGGAAAGCAGCGTATACTGTATAATGCAGCAGTGTGTTTAGTTGGTGAAGGTCCAAAACTTCTGTAAGTGTTCACTAATAGTCCACATGCTTTTTTGTTATTGGCTCATTGTGATATCTTACCTTTTTTACTTGACGTTCCGGCTATAGTTCCTATTTTACGTAGCAACCATCTGCAAATTGCATAGCTCCATGCCAGTCTATAGTACTGACATGGAAGATGGGACGGCACACGGATTTGTGGCGTTCAGAGCAACTCAAATAAATCGCAAATTAGCTCACTGCCACACGCAATTAATAAAAAAATTGATATTTCGAGTTAAGTTCTTGTAATTCACTAGTACTGTCGCTCCACGACTGTTCGTATATATACTAATCGCACAATATGAACATCAAGTCCGGTAGCATATATGCCTGATGAGATGAATTTGATCTTTTCGTTTACGCAGTCATTCTATGACGTCATCATCAAATCGAAACCGGCATAGTAGATTACAAGATACAAGCAACAACCCCGAAGTACAACACACATTCAAAAATTACATAAAGCTACAAGCTTCATTGGTGACCCTAACTGCCCTGTTTAGGGAACAACACGTCAATACCTTCTGACACAACCTCCCGATACCCTCCTGCCTAACCTAACACGACAAAAATAACTTCCCACAGTGTAATTTCTGCCTTTTCTCTCTCAATACGTGGTAGTTCGTTTCGCGCTCAAGGCACAGATATATTCAGGACGTTCGTCTCATGTGGCAACAAGCCTAATCAGACCAAAGCAGGGCACCTCAACGATCATTAATTTGATCATTTTCAAAACGAGAGGAGGAATCCCCCTTTCGGGGACAGTAATGGCATTTCATGTTTTCGATCACGCAGTCATTCAATGACGGCATCATCAGATCGAAACCGGCCTAGTGGATTACAAGATACAAGCAACAACTCCGAAGTACAACACACATTCAAAAATTACATAAAGCTACACGCTTCAGATTCTAAACTCAACAGGATCTCAGATGAGTTCATTCGCATCACCGATCGCACCGCCCAAACGTGAAAATCCTCTTTCGCATTCTACCTCTATCAGGATTCGAAACTGGTACCTCCAGCTCTAAGCCCCGGCTTCTTAACCACCTCGCAACCTGACCAGTCCACATGTAAAATTGTTGAGGATTTTCTATCACCATCATCTAAAAAAAACCCTCAGTCGTCTAAACAGATTGAATGGTGGACAAACCCGACCTCGATTAAGTTATCGTAAGAATATCATAAACTGCCCCAATAACGTTGCGGCAAACCCTGGTTGTATGTATTTGTAAGATACATACGGTAACAATAGATTTATTTACATATTACGAGGTTAATGCACAACGAATTAAAACAAATATAATAGTTTTACGAACAATACCCTACGTCTTACTTCATTACTAATTGACTATATGCATTATTGTAGAAAATCTGAAATCGCGGAAACCAATTTTATGAACAACATAATTGCACAGTTAATTAATATATAAGATTTTATTGATCAATGTTTTAAATAAAATTTCATTTTAAGAAAAATGTCTTATATGATATGGATGGATCGTCTTACAGATACTGTCTTGTATACAAAGGTATAATTGGGTTCAAATCACCGCGTTCAATTCTTGTACTGTGATTAAACTAGTTTCGTGATAAGACACTCGTCCATGCACGTATACCGACTATATGAGTGCGGCACCAAACTGAAATCGAAAAGCAAATAGTTTTGAAATTTTATTTGTTTCTTATAAGTTTATGTTTCATTGTTTACGCGATAATCACTATTCAAATAAATAAATTTTTGAAATTTAATGCGCTTCTCGCTTTGCAACACAAACATGTACATAATTATCTTTTAAAAATAATATTGAAGTGTTTATAAGAACGAGTCATAGATACAAAATACAAAATTATCAAAATATGTGTTACGAATCAATTTGGGTAATGTGGCAACTAAGAAAAGCATAAGCATATGGGTAAGCGATAGGCTTAACTGAAGAAAGGCTATTTGTCACTCGAAGTGTAACGCAACGTTGTTTCAGCACAACTGATGACAGCGGTTTGCAAGCCCAAACCATACAATAAAATTGGTATAGCATCACAAAATTATATATTTCTATACAAACTCAAAGAAATCCACGTCATACAGCGCAACGAATTTACATAAAAAGTTAATATAAGACGTAGAAAATTAATTTAATTTAACCGATACCAACCGGTGATCTCAAAAAGTTATTATTTTCCGTTGCAAACACCTTTATTTGTTTTTATCTTTATCATCTGCCTTGTGGTCGCACCATCCTTAAATTTTTTAACAATACTCTTTAAACTACTTCCTATCTCATGCCGTTGTCAACACGTTGACGTACGGCAATAGAACCAACTTACGTAGACACATTGCATTACTCTTAGTCAGTCTAAATTTTTTTTAGGACTCTTACAGGCTATTGTTGGCCGTACCGTGTCAACAATCTGACTCCGTCGGTTTCGATCATAATTGCTTGTAACAGTATGGACCAATTCTTCATACTGTTACAAGCAATTATAAGATTCTTCTACCGAAAGGCGGCTTGCAAAACGTGATCGAATCAGCGTACTCACTGTCCTTTGATTTCATGCATGATATCAGAAATTTCATGCATGATATCAGAAGCCATCTTTCGTACTCATCCGTCAAGGTCCAACTCTCACATCCATACATGACAACGGGTCTGATCAACACTCTGTACAGTTTCAACTTATCAGTATTTGCAAGATATTTTGATTTCCCAAGTGGACATAGAGTATATAAAATTCGATTGCCAGCGGCAAGGCGAACCTTGATATCCTCTCCCACACTATTATCGTCAGTAATGAGAGATCCAAGATCCTTCGAACGTGTGGTTACCACTACTGAAATCAATTGCGTCTTGGTCTCGAAAACAACAGATCAGATATATGATTTTGGACTCGTTGACTTTGAGACCAACGGAAGCTGAACACGGTTCTAGTGGATCAAGTATCTCTTTCACTCCGTTGCCATTTAATCCAATCACACAGATATCATCTGCATATGCAAAAGTCGATTGTTTTGCCGGAATAAGAAATGGTCTTGAGATGTTTCACTTTTACGAAGGATAAGATTAAAAAGTAGTCAGTCACTAGTTCACTGTCATGAAAAATACTACCGGCAGGAGGTTTAAACATCACATCATACCAATCGTAAAGGATAATGAAAAGACGTTTTACAACCTACCGTATCGGAATTCGAACACGGTAACTTCTGCTCTAACTGACACAACTTCAATCTCTGAGCCATTTGGTCGGAAAACACTTTGTGGTGTTTTATCATAGTTTTATATCACGGTTGGAGACTTTTTTCGTGATATAATAAAAATAAAATAAGTCTACAAGAACAACCCTGTGTAATAAATTTAGAAGGGGAAATAATGAATTTTAAGGAGAAATAAATATTTTAGAGTGATAAATTGACGTTTCTACATAACCCCAAAAGTAATTATATCATTTTTTATATGAAGTGGTTGAATAAGTAGTGATAACATTTTTATAATGTGGTAAGTATACGAATACAACTTAATTAGAGGTATTGGAAATAATTTTAACATGAAATAAGACAAGCAGTTTAAAATATTGACTGGTAAAAGCGAGATGGAAGATATTTTTGTCTTTTTTACCCTATTCAATATACGACGTGAAGTTGTTCATTCGTGATTAACCGGCAGCAAGCTACGATAATTTCATTATATCATACTTTTTATCACTAAATGTGATAAAGCACCACAAAATGACCACCGATGCAGGGCGGACTTTTAGACGGTCCTAGCTCCTTGTAACTGGCAAAGCTCCTGCACCCAACGCGCGGTCCTTTAAAGTAAAGGTTGATAGCTGCCTTAAACTTGTGCATTTTATACTCAAACGGAAACTGAAAACCGGATAACGAATTCCACATCCTGGATGTTCGATAAATAAATTCGCGGTTTGCACCTTCAGTTCGAGGTTTCGGCAGCTTCACCGTAAACCTTTGCGCACTGACCATTCCTCGTGTTATGCGTCCTGGCGTAAAAAATGGTGGCATTTTCTCCTTTAATTCTTTTACTGTCCAACAATACAAAATGATACTGTGTATCGAGTAACAATTTAAACAACCAAGTTACTATGTGTTAACAAAACTCTATTTTTAGTTTAACTATACAAATGGTCACTCTCTGCTCGTTTTTTGTTCGACCACTGTTTAAACTAGCAAGTATACCAAGAAAAGGTACCAATAAATTTGAAGAGCATCCATACTCCATATAATAATAATCTAAAGGCCTCAACTAACACCTTACGAACCATTAATACGTATTGATACCCACTGTAGGTGATGACGAATGATGTTTTTTTTAACACAAAATCGTTTTTTATATCATCCGGAACATGTTAATTTTTGATGAGAAACTCTCTTAACCATTAAACTACAACCGGCGATCACACTCCATATCAACCCTTTAAAATTGGACAGGAATAATAAATGAATTTACTAGATTTACATTTGTATATCGTAAAATGGCTTAATCACGAGACTTGGTTGACCAACTGCACTAGTGAGGACCATTTCAAATAAAGAGACATGTTCAGCATGAAAGGTTTTGTGTGGTCTCTGTTTCTCAATAGTATAAATTGAGATATTGAATAACATTTTGGTTTTACTGAAGCTATGTCACAGTATACTGTCGTAACCGGAAACGAATAATCGTTTATTAGTAACGATAATTAACAATATTTACAGTCCATTATAGAAGATATACACGGGTCGCCTTTATTATAATAACGTGGTTGTAACGGAGGAAATTAAATAAATCAATTGCAACCACTTGATATCAATCGATCTCACTTTTCCATTTCATTAGAGCTCTGGTGTAGCATCAAATATTTTGCACATTACTGTGATCTTGACTGACGATCAGTATGCTGTAATCTAGATGGTGCCGCGTTATACATACAAAATCCTAAGGACGAATTATCTATCCCCCCTGGTCGGTACACCACTGTCTTTCAGGCGGAAAGTGCTGCAACTTCGAAAACAGCACTCGTTGTCAAGGAGATGAATTGCAAAGATCGTCATATCTGAATCCTTTCTGACACCCAGGCTGTTTTAAAGAATGGTTTCTAATACTGTTTCATCGAAACTTGTTATGAAGACGTTAGTCTTCACTAGATACCCACCCAGTCACATGGATATCCAAGGAAATGCATTGACTGATAAACTGGCCCGGTTGGACACAGCTTCCTCTTTTGTGGGACCTGAGTCCACCTTACTAGTGACGTTATTATCTCTTTAAAAGAAATATCGACTGTCACTTTGGTGAGCTGAACCAGAAGAAATGGGATAACCATATCTTTTGTCGACTATCCAAAATCTTTAATACATTTGGATCAATAAATCAGAAAAGATCCCAATTCTTCTTGAATTAAGATAGACGAAATTTGAGGATCTTGCTGGGCATTCTCACGAGGCATTGTTGCCTAACTAATCATAATGCAAACAGTGTGGAGGATGAGAAGAAGAAACAGTGCATTTTTTGTGCTCAAAAAATGCACTGATGCAACATGGATTTTTCACCATCTGATTACGATCTGTGGTGCAAATGAACACATCTATCACCCCCTATTGGCTTGCAGAATTCGTAAATAATCGAACCGCGAAAGAGTTGGGAGTACCTTGAACTCCAAAAATGATTGCAAAGATGGAAACAAACAAAATAAGATTAGACCCACATTTATGTCCGAAATCAGTTTGTTGTGGGAGATATTGGATTAGACATTGGAACTTTGAAGACGTCATCTCGGCTCACCTTGTAGATTTTCCAGTTTTTTGCATTAGGAATCAATAGAAGTGATTTCACCGGAACATTATAAACGATTTTCTCAAGAGAAATTGGTGTCTTAACAATACAAATCAGTTGTATGATTCGATCTAATCTATAGCTTAAAGGCTGTAAACGACCCTTACCGCGTCTCAACTGAGACCTTACGAACCATTTTTTAACGATTGGTGCACATTTTAAGTCATCCGGTGCATGTTAATTTTTGGTCAACGGCGAGAATCGAACTTGAGACCGTGGCGAAATGAGAAACTCTCTTAACCATTAAGCTACAACCGGCGATTATGATTCGATAATGCTTTTTGTTCCCAGTATCTTCTTCCCAGGAATTTTAAAGAAGATCTGCAACGTAAATTTGAGGTTTTACTATTTTTTACGAATAGCTCCAAGCTACTAGTCTTCTGTGTTAAAGTTATTGTTTATACTTCGAGACGTTTTGATGATTACTGCAACGTGTTTATCTGGGTATTCAGACAACAATCTAAACGTTGAATCAGTTTCACTGTTGCCAAGAGTGGAGCTGAGTGAAATCACCTAGGACGGAAATATTCCTTCATAGTATTCCCTGCTTGGAACGAAGAACAATTTAAGACGGGACCGTAATAATCAATGTATCATTATTGAAACTTCAGATGTAGAAAAGAAAAGTCATGTATGAAGATATTTGTCTTAGTATGTATAAATACAATTGAGGAAGATATGAAAAATATTCCATGTACTGTAACAAAATGGACTAACGACTAGAGATTTCTCAATCCGTCCAAAACAATTGCATTCCTAACTTTAAGCGACAATCACTAGCTTTTATCGAAAAAGGTAGATTTCTAAGCACTATCAAAAGACAGTAATCTTACACGACAATTGAATTACTTTAAAGCTACTATAGCCTTGTACTAATCTAGATATCTGAAGTAGATCGTTAGAAATCTTTTAAGACATAACACTGACAATAATCGAAAAGCAGGATGGACGAACTAATAAGTCAAAGTACAAAGTTGATACTGGCAATAGAATTCTTGCTAGAGTATTATCAGGACACTTAGATTGGGAGGCATTGTTCAATAAAAACTGTTTTTGTTCAAAACATATATTATGTTTCCGTATGCAATGTTGCATGAACATATGTACACAATTATACCCCACCGACTGATTCTTCAATTCTATAAATAGACCAGCTATCTGGAAATTCCATACGAAACGTAAACGAAATCAATGCAAAGCAACAGAACTTAAAACGCGGAATGATTCAATTATTCATCGTTCGCAATTATATATTTGTACTATCAATATAATATATCGAATTGAATCATCATCTAATATAACATCTACATACTTTTATACTACAAATTAAGTATCGAATCGAAGAACAACAAAACCACCAACTTACGATAGGCCCAAACCAAGGCATTAAGGCAACAACAACATTTTGTAAAATTTGTTTATTTTTTCGATGTTTTTGTATTTTTATCAGTAGCTTTTAACTGTCCTTTTCTAACATACATAAATTGAGGTCACTTGCACGAATACTCTTTCTCGACACTTTTCACACAGACGACAATGAATGAAAATTAAAGTTTATGCACAGAATATTAATTATTTCGACAACACTTTTTTGTTTAATACCACACAAAACGGACCGCAAATCTATACAAATAATTAATTTATAATTATATCGTATTACCAAAATAAATGTAATTAATGCTATCACACAAAATCATAAAACGTAGAAAAAAGGAAAAATCAATCAATGTAATGTGACGTACTTTCGAACTTTTTTTAGCCACGAAAAATGGAAAACTTAAAATCTTATTTTACTTACTATTAAAATACAAATTGTTTTTCACAGTTGGCACCAATAATTTATATATTTACTAGGATTGTATTAACAATATAGAATTTCCAACTTTATTGTTTTAATTTTTATGTTAATCTTCTGTACCAAAATAATTTTCTTTCGCCTACACACACAAACTTATCTGACTGAAAGTAAGAAAATGTCAAAAAATATACAACATTGCGACGACAAAACAAATAGTCGTATAAAAGAAACAACAATATGGTTTATTTACCGAAAAATTAGACAGATGCTTTTATTTATATATTTTACATGCGAAATTACGTATGTCGGAAAGAGTTGGGCATATAATGATAGATTTGTCAAAACTAAATAAGAAAAGGACAAAGTAAAATGCGTATTATATTGATTAAAGATGTTGATACTCAGCGTTAGATGTAGCTACAAAATGTAAAAAGAAATTAAATTAAACATTTTGAGGGTATACATCTACGTAATTAAGTATATAAAACTTAATATAATTAAGTTATTTTTCAATTAACAATTAGTTGAATCTAATACTGAAATGGATATTAAATTATTTGAGACACCGAGTATAAGATGTCGCTGTTTGCTGTAAGCACATCAAGAGCTTTATTTGCTCAATATGTAAACGTCAGTTTTGTGTCATAATAAATGTCGATTGTATCGTCAAACTGAAAAATAATAATTTTCATAACAAATCGTTAAAATAAGGTGATTAAATATACATTTTAAACAATATTATTTATATATTTGCAATCAATCAAAACATGACGAGGCGGTGATACACAATCCTCAATACTTTCCATTTATATTTATTTGGCGACAGTTCAATTTAATTTCATGACTTGATTTCGCATTTATACATTTTTAAAATAATAATTAATAATAATAGTATTTAGTTATATTTCTGTAGTTGGAATATATGTATATTATATACACTTTCAATTTTATTATAAATTTTGATTGATAGACAATTAACATGAGGGTTGATATGCAAAAAAAAAAATTACGAAGATCGTCAAAATGTCGCGACAAATTTAAATTTTTTTTTTATTTTTCAAAGCAAGACACAGTCTTAACAAGTTAAATGGAAATGTCAGCCAATTCTTGAACCCTCAGTGTCTCCATTTTAATTAATTCAAATATTATATTTAGAAAAGAAACAATAATTTTGTAGAAGTGAATCGAGTTGGGATACTAACTATTTCTCTGTTCAAACCGCTCTGTTGGAGCCGCGTCACCCTGGTCACTTCGAATTCTCGTTAAATTACCGATATCATAGAAGGTTTCTCTTTGCCTAACTAACCTTTAAAGATTCTGCTTTACTATAGAAATGTTGAACGTAGAACTTGATTGTGTCAATGAACTCCATGTCCTACTCTCGAACGTTAGAAGCCAGAGCTTATACTAATGACTATAAGCCATCTTGAAAACGATGAACATTTTGTACAATATAAACTTATTTGCATTTGAGAGATATTCAGATTTCGGAAGTGAACGTGCCATTAAGAGGGTTATTCTTAATGGTACGTTCACTTCCGAACTTTTCTCCTTCCTTAATTCTAACGATATAATCAGTACTAATAAGATCCACGATACATGAGTATCATCACTCTCTGATATTCAATCATGTAGTAATTCCTTGCTGCTTCTGAAATACATTGCTATTTGGTTTGTCTGGAAAGGTCTTTCACTTTTACAGGACTCTCTAACATAAGATTAAAATTATTTTATAACAAGTTTTGTAATGTTTAATTTTATTGTGCCCAAGGCACTTCCACCTCTTTCGCGGTTCGCTTATTTACGTCCCACCAAAAGCCATTCCAACCAAATCAAGGTCGTGCGGCTGATCTTATCACATGTATAAAAGAGTATCGGTTAGAACTCGTAGCGCTATAAGAAGCTCGATGACCTAAAAGTGGATTATATGTGTCCAAAGGCTAGACGTTGCTACACAGTGGAGAAGACCTCGGAAATCTTGGAATTGGATTTCTCTTTGGGCCACAGGTAAAAAAAGTCGTACTGGACTTCAGAATAATCGAATGACGATAATCGAATGTGTAAGCTTCGCTTGCACATGAACTAGCCAACATGTCAACTGTGTGTGTAAGTGCGCCCACTGTTGTAATCCAATACGAAGATAAAGACTCATTATACAGTAATTTTGATAATCTGATGAGCTCTTTACCTGATCACTATGTTAGATTGGTGACTTTAATGCCAGAACTGGCTGCAATCCGACCGACTTATGTAATAATATAGCTCCATACTCCGGACACGAAACTGCAACCAAAAATGGGGAAAATGATGTACTTTGCGATCGCTCATGATCTCAAAGAGGCAATTACATTCTTTCCTCATAAAAACATCCATTGGGAAACATGAACATATCCAAGTAAAACATCCCGAAGCCAAATTGATCATGTGTTGATTTCAAAAGATGGGGCTCGAGTTGTCCAAGGCGTGAGATCGTATCGGTCGTCAACAAAATTCGTAAGCAGTGAACATTATCTGGTCACTGCAAAGCTATAATTGGCATTTTCGTAACAGTCAGGGAGGACAGTCACAAAATACGTTTACCCTACTTTAAAAGAACACCAAAAGGTGCTGTCGTTAAATCTATAGATCAATCGAAGCTTAATAATTAGCTGAAAAAGAGATTTTCAACATCTAACCAAGAAACACGAAACTTTGACAATTTGAGGTGTTCGAATCGATTCGCCAGTAGAAATCCACTGTTTAGTCTGTTCTTTGGTGCCCTGATCTATGTTTCATCCACAGTTATAAAACTTTTTATTTCGGTTGAACATCACCAAACCTGCCTCTAAAGTTGTCACACGTGTGCGTTTTTGGACGATTAAAGCAAACGCGGTACGCAACGCGTTCATATTCAAATGTTCGTGTTATAAGTACCCGAGATCACCTAAGATGCCTACTATCTCGGCTATTTCGCGCATGTATACTCTGCGGACTTGCAATACCGTATAATGCATTTTGTCAAACATTGGTGGTTGTGACTTCATTTGAGCGTCCTCAACGTTCGGCATCAGTGCTTTTAAGACCATAACGGGAATCAGTAAACCATTTGTGAATCATTTCAATCGTTGGTGAAAAGTGTCCCCATAGTGACAGATGGTATTGACACATGATATCTAGAATTTGCGCTTTTGGCACCCTCTATTGCAATTTTATCAGATTTCTCACTGCGCCCTCGTATAAAGAAAAGACAAAGTCAGGGTTTTCTTCTAAGGAATACATAGTACGTTCATCAATAGTCAAAATAAATCCCTGTAGTGAACGTATAAATCCACGAGCAATTGCGTCAAATGATTTCAAAACCATCAACCAAATGTTGGGGTGCAGAATTCATACGCCGACCCATCTTCCATAAAATTATGATAATTATCTATGGCATAAATGGGTCTTACAGCGTTTCAACTGAAGATCTTTTGTTTACCGATTGGTGCACATTGTAGGTGGTCAGCCCAACGAATGTTTTTACACGCAATTGCTTTTTATATCACCCGGTGCATATTAATTTTTGGTCAACGGCGAGAATCGAACTCGAGGCCGCGGTGTGATGAAAAACTCTGTTAACCATTAAGCTACAACCGGCGATAAATTATGATCATTGCTCGCTGAATAATCATATGTTTTGAATGAAAATTCTAAACAATGCAAACTGCGAACAGTGTGGGGAGAGGAAAATAAGAAACTGTTGAGCACTTCTTGAGCTCCTGTTCTTCATACTCTTTCTATAAACTGCACTGCTTTTGATCACAATTCTTGTTTAGTGATCAACTGATGACCTTGAGGATACCGTTCAGCTTGGACTTGAAGCGTGTAGCTTACTGTAGTTTTTGAGAATCTGTTGTTCTTCCGAGTTGTTTGCTTGTAACTTGGCCGATTACGATCTGATGATGGTTTCGATCTGATGATGACGTCATCATGCGTGATCATTTTGCACAAACATGTTACCATTTTGCACAAACATTTGAGTATGCGAAAGCTCTGTGAGCACACGCGCACAGTCGACCAAAAACAACAACGAATCGATGTTTCAGAGGAACTCTCTGAGGGATGCTGTCAAACCGCAATAAAATGGAATTCTATCGTCGATATGTGACAATGGACAAGACATGGTTTCACAGTTACACACCAGAATCCAAAAGACAAGCGAACAAAGACGCAACAGTCGGCCGGTAAGGTGATGGCATCTGTATTTTGAGATCCGAACAGAATATCACCGAACAGAATATCATCGACAATCTCCAAAAATGAACCATCATCAACAGCGACTGTTACTCTGTGCACTTTTGGATCGATTGAAGGCCGAAATCGCAAAGAAACGGCCACATTTGCAAATGAAAAAAGTGTTGTTTCACCAATACAATGCACCGTGTAACAGATCGATGAAAACGATGGCAAAATTGAATGAATTGGGCTTCGAATTGCTTACCCATCCACTATATTCTCCAGATTTAGCATCTAGCGACTTTTTCCTGTTTTGAGAACTCAAAAAAATGCTTGCTGGAAAGCAAGTCTATTATCTCATTAGCCAAATCAGCTTCACATAAACTCGGGTTCCTTAATAGATGCAGACGGTTTTTTTAAATCGCATCAGGTTCTCCAGATATATAAAACCTTTATTAGACCTTGTATAGAATATTGCTGTCAGGTTGGGGGTGGAGCATATGGCATTGCTCTCCAGTTGCTGGATAGTGTTCAGCGGCGTGCAATCCTAATAATACGAAACTCCAGACTTACGAAAGATCTAGACAGCCTACAGCATCACAGAGATGTGGCAGAACTCTGTGCGTTCTATAGATTATTAAATGGTAAATGTTCTGCAGAATTAAAGGAGAAAATACCAGCATTTTTTAATATTGTAGGTTAAAAGAGTTTGTCATCACGCCGCGGTCTCGAGTTCGATTCCCGCCGTTGACCAAAAATTAACATGCAACTGGATGACATAAAAACGCGTTTGTGTGTAAAAACATTCGTTGGGTTGACCACCTACAATGTGCACCAATGGTTAAAATGGTTCGTAAGGTCTCATTTGAGACGCGGTAAGGGCCGTTTACGGCCTCTAAGCCATAGATTATTTTTTTTTTTATGTTGAATAATAAAATCGAATTGGGTCAAAATTTTGTTTTTTTCCTTACTTATCCTACGGACTTATTGAATGACCTGTTATGTATGAGCTTTTTACTTTACGCTGATTTACTTAAATCGATCGTTTCTAGTAAAGTTGTATTAATAAATTTTATTTTAATTCCAGATGGCGCTGAAAACATCACACGTTCTGATTCATACGACAGAAGATGCATCACGCAAGCAACCTGCAATATTAATCAACAATGATCTTATTCTTGCACATGGTACCATCCTAAATTATAATTCGATCGGTACGAACACTAGTCTGCTGCAGAGTTTAAAAAATTATCAACCATATTTCATAAATAAAACTACAAATCCACAATTTTACATCACCTATGAATCGAAGCGCGAACTATATTCGAAACAAATTTTCCTCCATTCCGTCTACAATGTGGCCAATTTGTCGAAAGATTTGACGCGACATATATTAAAAAAATTTAAGGTTGCCAAGAACGAAAATGAATTATTTTTATCGACATTCCTGTTGTGCTCGTTAAATGAAAATTTCGATTACACGCTCGTAATGCGAAATTTATACGATAACTATATAAAATTAAACTATATTAACGTAAACTGTCTCGACGAAATAGTAACGTATGCCACACCATTTAACTTCGATGTTTTTCACAATTTCATCGCATCTGGGTATATAAGCACAACGTTTCACGACAGCAACAGTAATTTATTTATAGTGGATCTAAATAGTCCCTATAATCAAAATGGTCAGGGGATATATAATCAGGCGAATAGTTTAATTGGTGTTATAATTCTAAATAGCTTAGAATATTTAAATGATAGTTTTGGTGCGGTATTTGTAGCGAATTTCTACAACATTATCGAAAGTATACTGCTGCAATTGAATTTAATCAAGAATATTAAATCGATCGCCCTAAATTCGTATTGTGATGCATCGATTTACAATAAAATTAAAAATTATTCAATTTTAATAAAAAATAATAACTTTTTTGGTTCCGGATGTTTCGCTCGCATCAACAATAAGCGGTTCATAATGTCCTGTTCTCATATATTGAACAGCGGCGACTCAACAAACAACAATATAACATGTTACTATAAAAATATTAAATTTAATATTGAAAACATTTTATTTTATAATAATCGTGGTACGGATTTGAAAATTTTCGACGTATCGTTGTTCGAAATACCCGCAAACATTTCGATCGACGATGCTAATTTTGCCGAAATTAAAAATTACGAGCGAAACGAGTTAACGGATAAATTAATCTATTCCATTGGATTTCATCAATTTTCGATCGTCGATCATGAATGGAATCCGTCTGTGTACAAGGGTCGTGTCGTCAAATCAAAACGCGGTGTATTATTTACAAATGTATTGGTGCAAGCAGGTCAGTCAGGTGGTCCGCTGGTCGATGAGCATGGACATTTAATCGGGATATCGATTTTAAATTTAAAACATTTAGATACAATTTATCCTAATTTGAATATGGCTGTACCGATATGTGATATATTTCATGTGCTCGATAAATATTCGAAAACGAATGATGTAAAAACGTTGGATGGTTTAGTTAACAAGGATCCACATATTGAACGAGTTTGGAATTTAGAGAGTCCGGTTATTAATCATAAATTGTAAATTTTTTTTATAATATAGACAACTAGCTAATTATATTTTATATAGATTATTTAATGTCACGTGAGATTCTATTTTGCAGCCACTATCCTCTAAGTTCCTACCTTTTTGGCTCACAAAAAGCCAAGCTTGTATTGATTATTAGTAAATGGCCAGGTGAGGAAAGAATGTATATGACTTTTTGAGGTCATGAAAGATCGAGAAATCTAACATTAGACGAGAGTAAGAGCTTACTTTATTTGAGGATCTGTGTGTTGGTAAACAATTTTGACGAAAAAAACAATTTTAAGAAAATCCAAAACTGGAAGTGTTTAAATCAGGGCAGATAAGACAGTAGACGTACAAAAATATTTCTGGAATTAAACACAAGGGATCTCATGCGATCGAAAGCCGGACAAGTTGTTCTTTATCATGGAAAGAGTGTGAACATCATCAGGTTAAATCCTTTAAACCCTCTGACAAAGTATTTTGCCTTACGATAAGTAGGAATAGCTGACCACGTCAGCTTTAGATTCAATATAGAGCAACGTTTTTATTTTTATATTTTTCAAACTATATAAAGAGGCGAAGCAGTAGTTAGTGCAGGACTTATGAAATAAGGGACAACCAGTTTTAGCCAAACAGTCTGCAATTTGGTTGCCCTCAATGTGACAGTGGCCAACCAATCATGACCATTACCTTATCGAAACCGAGAAGATTCCAAAATTTCTAGAATTTAGAACCAATTTAGAACTGGTTAGAGGATTGTTCAAAAAGAGAGAGAGTAAGATCCATCTGAAAAGAATACAGGCGATTCGGATATCAGTCTGGTGTTCTCAAATGATTTGTTGAAATTAAAACCAGGCAGAAGCCTATGATTTAGCATGTCGAATTCTGGCATAGTTCGTTTAAATTCATGGCCACCAAACATTAGAAGCATATATTAATATTTGTAGAAGCTGTGATTTGTAAGTAAAAGATAGCATTTTGGATGACAATCCCCAAGAATTATTAAAAGCTCTTTGGCACTGACAAAAATAGCAGTGACATTTTGTAGTTTGAAATCCAAATGAGACTTTCAAGAAAGTTTATTATCTAGAAAACCACCAAGGTGTTTGAAGTTGCACTATTACCCTTAAATCCAAAAAGTGATCGTGCAGAAAGTGCTGCAGTGTTTCTATCTTAGGCAGTTTTCGTCGGGTTTAGATGAACATTTATCCATTCATCACTCTTCTGTAATGATGCAGAGCGTGTTGAGTTAATTCTGATGCTTGTCTGACATTGCCAGAATCAGATCGTCATCGTAACTTTGTGCGATGAAAACGGACTCATAAAGTTAAACAAAGATGGGTGAAAATTCCCTTTTGCAACCTGCCCCTATCGGGATTCGAACCCGGTACCTCCCGCTCCAACTGCCGCAGCTTTAACCACTGCGCCACCTGGGCGGTATGTTGCAAGTTAATCTGTTTAATTACATATACCAAGAACACTATTGGCTTGAGATAATCTTAACAGAGATACATACTGGAATCAATAATACACTTAATGGGCTTCAAATCAACTTGGAACACAATCGATTGGTGATCAGCCTCTCGTCTATGTCAGTAGATTTTCCACCCATTAATACTAACATTTAGATTCGCCAAAACAACACTAGGTTCGCCTGGATGACCAAGAACCCAGAATTAACAGTGGTTTAAGAGGGTCACCCAAACGTAGGTGATAACCACTCCATGGTTATACAATTACTACTAATTCAGAACGGTAGAGGCACTCAATTGAGGTCACCACACAGAAATAGTTGAGAATATTCATGGCACGATTCTGGATAATCGGAGAGTTAAATGCATAAGGTTCTTTGGCTTTTTGCATTTTAATCAGGCAACTCCATAGCATCTTATTTCAATTGTCTGGTTACAATCACAAGCGAATTAAATGGGTCCATTAACGTCCACTGGAAACCAAGTAAGACAGTGAGAAATAGTGGTGCCATTATTATTATATAATTAAAGTTGGCTGGAACCCTTTAAGGTTCCGCATTCAATGCCACAAGAGGCCCATGGTGCAAACCTAGGATTTCATCATAGTGCACAGACACGCTCTGCAGCATTAGCAAATGGAGCAGTTTGAACCATGGTAGAGAAGAAGTGATCTCATGCGAGCGAAGGTGAGGAATTTCCACGCTATGAAGGTGACTTTTGAGACGACCATGACCAGTTAGTATATAAACTAATATTCTCAAGTGGTCCTTTTTCAATGAAAGAACGTAACTGGCCAGCTTCGAGTTGATACCTTTGACAAACTATTTCCCCTTACGATGAGGAGAGCTCACCAGGTCAGCTTCAGGACCTACGAAATATGAGCAAGAGCCAGTTTTAGCCAAACAGTCTGCAATTTCATTACCCTCAATGTCACAATAGGCAGGAACCTACATGAACGTTACCTTGTTGTTACAACCAAGAAGGTTCAGAAATTTCTTACAATCCCCTACCAGGTCAGAACTGGTTAGAGGATTGTTGAAGGAAAGCTTTACTATCCGTACTAAATATAAACTCTTTGTCGCCGGCAACGAGATTAAAAGCTGAAATCACGCAGTGAGTAATCAAAATTAATTCCGCTTGATAATTAGTACAGTTGGTCTCCAGACTTCCTGTGATTTTCAGATCATGCGATTGATAGTCGTAATCAAAGCGTAATCTAAGTCGTAATCTAAGAATACAAGCGATTCGGATATCTGTTTGAGCAAGTCTGGTGAGAACCATATACATACACTTGGATGCATAAAACACCTCAAATGATCGGTACCAACAGGCGAAAGCGTATCAATAACCATGTCTTTTTCAAGTTAGATTATATACATTATGATTTGATCTAAAGCCTGAAGTAAAATGAAGCATACTTAGGAGCAGAGTTAAGACATGCCTCCAGTTAAAATTACTAGCTACCTCATTTAAAACATGCGTGCAGACATAGCGTATTATTACACGAGTGCTTGCCCGAAGATCAAAATGGTTGCTCAATGAGGTAGGGTTAAGATGTGGTTAAATTTGTAGTGAATCGAACACCTTATGAACACTACACTGTTGTGACGTTAGCCATACTGTTGAATTACGATAAGTCGATAACGGATAACTTTGAATCTACCTCTAATAAACAATTTGAGTTTATTATTAACTTGAAGTTAGGCAACGATATAGAAAGATCAATAAATTATTATTATAATTTTTGTATCTTACAGTTTCCTTGATCGTTGATGGTGGTTGGTTATCTCGAATATAATATTATGGGTTTCGCCTCATAAAGAATTAACTTTATACAAAAATCTTTGTTTGATTTTATTGTAAGACCATGAACAGCAATTTTCTTTTTATTTATGAAATAATAGTAATAAAATAAGCTTTACTCTATAATTTGCTAATTTTTATACATTTGATCATTAAACAATTTAGGATTCTACTTTACTATATATTTACATATATTCTATCTAACACATGCCAAGTTGTGTCGTAACATTGGAAGATTTTTCGTAATCTTAGTGGCGTATCCATAAGATATCAATATAAAGATGTATTATTTATTCTGTTTTGATCAACACACAGGCCGTGACCGAGGCAGCGTGCCCACTGTCCTTTGATTTCATGGCCGATATTTTGATTTCAGAAGAGATCCTTGACGTCCTCTCCCACCCTATTATCGAGAGTAATGAGAGATCCAAGATACTTGAATGTCATACGTGGCTGCTTCAGCACAGTCCGGCCACGGTCCGTTGTGATACCACAGGATCTTACTTCTGCATTACCATTATGAGAACTAGTTTGAATTACTTACGTAGCGTGATAAGTCTCGCACCTTACAGTTTTCGAGATCAGAGGGGCAGTCCATTTAAACTTACCTAAATATTCATGTCTTTTGTGTGCCAGAGCCAGGCATAGGAGGTGGACTACCACATCTCTTACTCGCCCATACAGCTTCTGAAAAACTCATTAAATTTTAGAACTAGCCTCCTCGCATGTTCTCCAAGTAAGCAGTGTTCTGTGAGTACCCCCACGATCGTTTTTACTTCACGTCTTCGTAGGGAGATTAGTGTCTTTGAGCGTTTCAAGTCCAGCTTTGGCCAGACTTGACTTGCTACTCTACATGAGAGCCTGTTCGTCCACCTTTCATTCACTGAGGCTACTGCCTCCGTTTTAAGCATAGTCTTGAGTGCCTTAATGGGTCTCCCCACTTTTCAGTAGCAGTTGGAGAGTTGTACCTCGCTAGTTCGTCCGCCCTAAAGTTTCCCATGGCGCCCGAGTGGCCAGGGACCCAGACTATCTGAATGTTGAAATGCTCACTCATCTCATTCAGAGACTAGTGGCAACCCAATGCCACTCTAGATGTTAGATAAACAGAGTCCAGTAACTTGATTGCCGCCTGACTGTCCACATAGATTGGGATATCAGTCGAGGATACCACATTATGTTTCAACCAAGTCAGGACTTCCTCAATCGCTATCACCTCTGCCTAGTACACGCTGCAGTGATCAGGACGACGAACTGCTATATCTACTTCTAATTTATCACAGGAGACTCCAGCTCATACTTTTCCATGTAGCTTGGAGCCATCCGTAAAGAATTTCAATGCCATCATTTTCGCAGCCGACCCACTCCTCCAAGATTCTCTTGAGGGGCAGGTAGTTCAGAACCTTTTCTCGAAGCAAAAAGTCGGTGTAACATAGTCTAGATTCGCCAGTTCCATCATTTTTACATTGTTAATGTGCTTCTTGGTGAGTATTAGTCCCTGTCGAGTCTTCGAAGCTTCCTAGAAAGTGGATTTCGATGAGAATTTTCGAAGATTCCTCACTAAAAGCAGTCCAGGGTCCATCCGGTTTAATTAAATAACTGGGACTGGTAAGATTGGAAGACAGAATCTTACTAAGACGAGAGGTCTCGCAGACTTCTTTCATTTTATCGCACAAGAGTCTCCATGACCTCCTTTGTGCCTTCTTTAATTCTTTTTTGTATACTTTGAGGCCCTCCTTGTAGTTGTCCCAGTCTTGAGCCTATCCCGTACTTTTGGCTTTAGTAAATGCTATCCTACATCCCTTCCGGTAGGTTCCCAGTTCCTTGGATCACCATGCCGGTTTTTGCTTGACCCTGGACTTAACCATTGAGCAAGCAGCGTTGAAGGACTGATTACAGGCACTAGTGAAAATATCCGCTATTCAGTTCCCTTCCTTCACTGTCGCTGGTGGCTCAGGGGTATCTGGTGTTAGTATTTCTATAAGAATTTCCCCATACTTGCTCCAGTTTGTCCTTCTAGGATCCCTAAAAGCTTTCCGTGTGGCAGGGGAAACGTTACGGCTAAAGTTTATATAACGATGGTCAGAGAAGGAGTGTTTCTGCGCCACTCTTCATTCTCTGACCATAGGATACATATACATACATATGGATTTGTATGGTGTAGGATACATTTGTGTGATATTTAGCATAACACCAAGTTGAGCCTACTTACCTATTTCACTCCCCGCTAAACAGGCTAATGTGCTTCGGTTCCATTGGAGTCGTCGGTGGCTCCCGTCTCTCCTCCCACGGAATTTGGTTCCCCGATATTGGCAGGCCTCCCATCCCTCAAGTCCGACAAATCTTCCTCGTCCGACACCAGGAGAGCCCCATTGGTTGGACTACCTCTCCTCCTGGTTCATCTGCTCCTGTCGTGGACAGGCTGTCACCCTCGCGTGTTTCAGTCTCGTCCGTTTTGTAGACTTTGAGAGTAATCGACTTGATATCGAAGTCGATTACCCCCTTAGGCACGGCAAGCGGCGCCAGGGACTCCTTATTGATTACCTTAGTAGATAATCTGGGGCCCCTCTTGGTATCTTCTTGCCTCACGATCTTCCAGTTTCCTGTCGTAAGATTGCGGTTGCTGATACTTATAATTTCCAGGAAGTTTTCTGGGCTTACCGGTTTGGTTGATTATGTGTGGTTATCACTACTGAAATTAATTGCATCTGTTTGTTGAACACCGAAGTTAGTTGCACAAGTTCTCGACACCATGTTCTCAGCTTTGACACAGCATTGTGACTGCATTACTGCCATATTACACAGATGTACGCATTCCTAATTATTAAAGCGAATATATACCATAGTCTCTCTCGATTGATCGAGTCATAAGCTTGCTTGAAATCTAGGAATAGCTGGTGTACATCGCGAAATGTTTCGTAGTACTTGGAAGAAATCATCCATAGCGAAGAAACTTGATCAATAGTCACCGAAAATTTCCTCTGCCAGAGTAATTATTCTTCCCAAGATAATGAACGACAGTAACTTGTAAGCTGTGCAAAAGAGAGTTATGCCGCGATAGTTCTCGCACTTCAATCTCACCCTTCTTGAATATTAGTTGGGCATAACGCGGGCGAACTTTCCATTCTCCAGGTATTACTTCGTTTCGTCATACCAATCGAACAAGGTCGAAAAGGTAGTGCCACAAAGTTACCCCATCGAATATAAGCCCTCCGACGTCGCTATTAAAAATTAAACTTAATAATTCGGGTTTTTCTACCTAAAGATACGGATGTGGACGATATGTAGATTCAACGAGACAGTGCCGCATGCCCGAAAAATAATTCAAATACGCAGCATGAGTTATTTATTGTTTGGTCATCAGAATTGATTGCCCAGTTTCTGAGATTTAACGGCGTTTGGTTTGGTTTATTTTGTGGTCTAAGGACATTCCTGGCAAACCCACAAAAACTCTAATTGAAGGATTAAATTGAGCATATTAACGGAATTCAACCATATTTAGGCAAAATGGACGTTTTGACTAGCCTATTGGAAAATATTATGATATCAAAACAATCGGTCAGCTGGACTGCAAATACTAGTTCAGATGAATATTTTGCTTTTGATTACTTCACCCATATGGAAGATGCAGGTATTGCATTATGTCCCTATGGAACCTGTTACTGAATTTAGAGGGTTTGCTATATTGCAGTTACGAACGTCTTTAATCTTCATAAACCTTTTATTCAATAAATATTTTCATGAAAAATGAGGACCACCTCTTGAAAAAATATCTATTCAACTCGTTCTGAGAACGATCTGAAAAAACTAACCAAGTGAATTAGGCTTGACAATAAAAATCATATTTAACTCTAAATGCCATACTTTAATTTTTTTGGAAGGTCATGGACATGTTGCTGGATTTTGGGCCTATCAGCTTTTCTTACAAATTGAAGCGGTGATCAAAAATTTCACTCAAACTTTTCAAATGCATTTACCTGGGTTGATTACACATTAATCGCGTAGATGACGATATAGATAGCAACGATTGTAATGCACAAATCGATTGGGGCGATCGAAATCTTCAACAAGTGTACCGAAAGGTTTACTTTCCTACCCTGCCTAGATAAACGATCAGAGCCTAAAGTAAAAGCATAACCATTTTCTCATAGTATCAAAATAAGAGGTTGCTTAAAAGAAGGAAAGTGGTACTGGAATGTTTTATACGTACAATTATATTACATTCAAATCTATAAGTGTCTTCTTGATTCGAGAACCATTGGTTTACGGAAATAAAATATGAGTCAATTCAGAAACCTCAGAATCTCTCCTGATAAGTGAATTAAAGACCTCTTGCAATCGTTTTTGAAGTAAAGGAAAGTGTATTAGACAGGAGGTTCTTTTAATATCTGGCTACATCCTATATGAACTGAAACTTTAACCGCAGTACATAACACAAATGAGGATGCGATGCAAACACACATTATTACTTATTTGTATCTAATCTGCCCAAGTTAAATAGATCACCTTTCTGACAATTTTAGGACAGGAAGTAATTGAAACTATCAAAATTGGACAATTTAGGAACATGTATATAGCCTTTAGGCACAACCTCAACAAGATTTCTGGTATCTTCAAGGTCATCAGTTGATCCGTAAATAGGAATTGTGATCCAAATAGCTTTAGAGCAGTCTGTCTGTCAGAAAGAATGCAGATACGACGATCATTGAAATTCATCTCCTTTGCAAAGAATGCTGCTTTCAAAATTATAGCAATTCCCTGAAAGACAGTAGCGTATATATTCCAAGGGGGATAGCTAATTTAACCTCAGGATCTGGTATGTATAACCTAGCACCAGACAGATTATAGCATACTGATCCGTCATTAAGGATCAGCATATCCTCACCGGAGAGTGATTTTCGATAATAATTACACAAAATATTTACATACTAAATAATTTCCCGAAAATGTGATTCGTCACCAAACTGTCTCTGCATTGTATGCGAGCGGCTGTTGTAACGAGTTACTATGGGATTTCTCTGTTTTGAAAATTTTTCCTTTGTTTCTGTTAACAGGATCTCTTGCAATATCTTATGGTGGAGCAGCACATTGCATACCGGCTAGGTGGTAGTCGTATGGGCGAGGATCTTTGCACCAATCACAAAGAGCTAGAAAATGCTGCTAATAATTATATCCCTTTCTGGATCATGAACACAAACGCACACTATACATTAATTGAATAAATAAATGACCACTTATAGATATAAATAAAGGAAATATCACAGCTTGTTTATCACGGTTAGTATCACAGTTTGATATACAACTATGTTGTGTGCCCTTTGGTATTCTGGTCACTTTTCTTAACCCACACCTCCATAGTGTATGGTCTCATCGACTTAAGACTCCCTCAGTGGTTAAAAGAACTTAACACATCACAGTAAAGTTGCGCTGAACACCTTTTGATCCACAGATTAAGCGGCAGCAGACACACAGCCACCTCAAGAGCTGCAGTAGGTGTGATTAAAATAAATGCATTCGTATTAATGAAAAGGTTTCGCAATAGAAATCTTTCTTTGAGAGAGCTTCACAGTAAAGTTTTCTGTGGAAACATGAAACTAACTATCGGTTGTCGTTCTTGTTGCAGAGACTTGCTCTGTCATTTGGGGGTCTCGGGTTCGATTCCCGGGGTGGTGACGATTCATCAATCACGATTGGGCATTTTTAATCTGTATGTGTATGTGGGTTTAACCGTGGGTCTCTAATGGCATTGAGTTCTGGAATTATTTTCCACCTTCTTTAATTATTATTATTTTTTTTTACTATCGGAACCCAGAGAAGCTGGAAGTAAGGAGTTTAATATATAAGTAAAGATCACCAGTTAAGCTGGATTAGCACAACGTGACATGATAACACAATTGTCATTTCTGCATCAGCATAACGGGCCTAATAGGACACCATCGGAAATGCTGCATCAACACAACGTGCAACTACTGCACGCGAAAGCTAAAAGTGTTGACTCAGCAACAATATATTTTTATTTTTTAATATATAAAATTATGTAAAATTTCAATGTTAAGGCTAGTACTCAGATCGATTTTGCGTGAAATTTCCATACGATTTTACCAAAGTGGACTCAGATATGAAAAATTCCATGTCTGTTTTCACTAAAAGCGCAAAAACTATAGTTATCTCAATGCACCAAAGATGGCGCGCATAAACTTTACAAATTTGTTTCACGCGAAAATAATGATTCGAACTATTTTTTTACGTGAAATTTGAACATTTGAACTGTTTGAACATATGAATTCTCCAAAAAATTCATTTCTATTTCACGTGAAAATAAATAAATTTTTGGAGACCGCGGTAAAATTTCATTTCACTTTGAACTTCATTTCACTTGGGTCTGTTTTATAAGTGATGAAATAAAGTTATTTTTTTTACTTCGAATTCTAACAGAATTCTTAACTGGCGCCGAAACAGGGACCAACAGGGAAGAAGTTATAGCAAATATTATATAGTATAATAACTAGTCCATCTGTACGTACCAAAACTGGTTCATCTATACGCAACAAATTGTTTAGGCTAGTAGTCAGTTTAAAGTGAAATGAAATTTTATCGCGGTTTCCAAAAATTTATTTATTTTCACGTGAAATAGAAATGAATTATTGTTTGGAGAATTCATACAGTTCAAATGTTCAAATTTCACGTGAAAAAAAAAATGATTATTTTCGCGTGAAACAAATTTGTAGAGTTTATGCGTGCCATCTTTGGTGCATTTAGATAACTATAGTTTTTGCGCTAACGAAATGAGTACTGCTTGGTACTGCTTAGTAAAAACCATAGAAAAAAACAGAAATGAAGTTTTTCATTCCTGAGTTCACTTTTGTAAAATGGTATGGAAATTTCACGTGAAATCGATCTGAGTACTAGCCTTAAGTAATGATTTGAAATTTCATTTGTTCATGTCGCAACATGATTTTGTTTAAGTTTTGTCCTTTGTTTTATTTGGAATTTTATTTTTTTTACTGTTTTTGTCCTTTGTTTTATTTGGGTTTTTGTTTTAGTCTTGTTTGGTAGTTATTTCATCGTGACGTGAACCAGTCAATAAATAACTTCTCAAAATTTTTTAAAAATTCTGTTAGTAGAGCCCAACAAATATTTTCTAAACTTGACTAAGCATTCAAAATTATAATGACATTCAGTATGTAGTCGTAAAAAATTCTACACAGTTAATTATTTCACAAATTCTTTTCATAAATTAGTAAGAAGATTTTTTAACAGATGATGTTTTACTTACAAATAGATTAGATAAGAGATAGAGCGTCAGTTTTTTTACATAAAATCATTTTTTACGCTTTTTACATATTAAATGTAAAAAATAACCTTATGTTGATAACACGTTTTTACATGTAAAAACCGTGTAAATTACATCGTGCAATTCACACGCCCGACAGTGCCTAAATAACAGAATAAAAAAATCACCACCTGTTCATAGTGTGAATAGCCATAATGATGGAAAGAGTTTACGTTTTGGGATTGTATTTTTTACAATGGTATTGGAAATGTGGTCCTTTTGCTTGTAAGTTTGATAAAAATATTTACCTTGATACTATGATATTATTCGATACTACGATTAAATCGATCTGAGTACTAGTTGGTACTAGCCTTATATTACGATAGTGATTCAAGTGTAGTGATCATAAGCGTACCGCAGTAGGCCGTTAGTGAACAGTAAAAACATACGGTTAAAAAGGAAATCTACGTTCCGTTCGCACTCTCGGTTGGTCTCTGGTGTCCACAGTCTCGCGGTGCCCGTCAGATGGAAATTTAATTAATTTTCCTGTAAGTAAAATATTTAAAGCACAATTTCAGTGTACAAATCTAGTGTAAGATCTAGTGCACAAATCTAGTGTACAACTAAACAAAAATCTTAAAACTCAAATTTAGTAAACTAAAAATTTGAATATTTTAATAACAAATAATAAAAATTCTATAATTAAAAATATAACAATACAGTGAAAAGTGTCAAGATCGAAATTTTAAATACAAGAAATATCATGGCAAATTGGGAGCAAATTCATGACACGCTCAATCAAATCACCGGAGACTTATATGCCCAGATTGAATTGACTAAAAAAATTGAGTAAACTGGAAGAGGTAACTAGTTCCAAGGCAGTACCAACAACTTCCAGAAATGAAGAGGAGTTAAAAGAAATTAGCCTTTGCCAGATTCCGTTAAAGAATTACAGATTTTTGATGGAAATCCCACCCAATATCTTTCATGGGTGCATAACGTCGAAACTATACTACGTGACTACGAAATAATACAACACAAACCTATCTACCGGGCTATATTGCAACACAACCGTCAGAAAATTCGTGGTAATGCCGACTCAGCGTTTATTTTATATAACATCTTTAATGAAGAATGAACTGCAATAAAAAAAAGTGGCTATTATGTGGTTACATTACGCTGATAAAAGGGTACTCCGTACACTGGAGCACCAACTAAGTACTCTATCGCAGAAAAAAATGACGTGGACGAATTTTACGCCAATGTGAACCATCAGTTCTCTTTAATTGTCAACAAAATCATGACAGAGGACTACTCATTCGAAACAATCAATGTGTTAGTTTAAACATACCGAAATCGGGCACTAGACGTGTTCATTCGTGGGTTAAATGAAGACCTATCCAAGATGCTGATCATCCAGAAAATATCTACACTACCTGAGGCTTATGCATCCCGCATTGAAATCCAGAACCTGAAAACATAGCCATCCATAAAAGAGATTTCAACAATGTGGTTACAGCACCAATAAACCAAATTGCCTACACATACACACAAGACCATTGCCCAGAAATAGTGATGCGTTAACACAACGTAAAAACATGGCATACAATATCCAGCATCAGAGGTCTAACAACGTCTTACCACCAAGACCGAACTATCCTAAACCACCAACTCCAATGAAACTTGAATCATCTATTCAAACACGACAAGTAAACTATATCAACCGCCCTTCTCAGGATCCAGTTATAAAGCGAGAACATTCGTCCGTTGTGATACCACTTCTTATGTCTGGTCCGATTTTCGTAGAACCATCTGCGCATTGCATAGCTCCATCTCAGCCTATAGTACTGACATGAACGATGGGACGGTCCATGGATTCTAAATTCGACAGAGGATCTGTCCCCCTTATGGGGATCAATCCCTTATTGCATCTTTACCCGGATCGGGATTCGAACCCGGTACCTCTCGCTCCAACTGCCGAAGCTATAACCACTTGTAGTTTAATATATAAAAGATGGTAATCATCTCATCAAGCAACTTAAATGTTTTAGCTATTGGATCCTGGCAGCCAACTGGATGATTAATGATACAATTTGATAGAGCAATTGTTTATTTTCGTTGAGACAGGTTATTTATTGCATTACTGAGCCCTGTGAAATATGTTGTTCGATGAGCGAGCATAGTTTACATTTTCCTAGATACTGAGGATTTCAAACCGAATAGTTGCCGGAGTTAAACATTTTCAGGCGAATATTTTGATAGCAACATTGTATGTGAGTGGAAACAATTATCTCTGACAGCCAAGGTGTTTTAACATTAATTGACTCCCATATTGTTTAAATTGGCAGTCTAATTGAAGTTAGACGTCACTGCATATCTGCAGGTACATGAATATCAAACGAAACATGTAAGCCGATAACTTGTCCTGGGAGAATGCATCCTCCACCCTTCTGATCACCAGGCACATTGGTTACATCATACATGTTGTAACATTGGAGAGATGTTATTATTTTTTTTTGCACATATAAGTTCGAATTCTTAAATCTCCTAAATGTGGAGGAATGAATTTCAAACAAATTCCAAAATTCATCAAAATTGTCTAATTGTTACTTGTTAGTTGTGGGGAATTCATCAGTGTGATTCATCCGGTTGATTTAATCGTGTAATTTCGTATCCGGTTTTTTCCTCCCACCACACCTTGTGCATAATGAATAAATCGAATACATGTCGGAAAGACTAAAATCGCATTCTTTTCTCGAGTGACTTGCAAATGATCACCATCGCCTACTATTTTGGTATTAAATAGCGTCTGACGGCATTATTTGGATCAATTACTTTTTGGATTTATTATTTGTTTTTACTTCCTGTAATCACCTTTTATACTGAGATCAAGGTAAATACTTATCTTATATTTCTGTGAGATATTTATAGTCGAACTTAAATTCATATTTATTTATCAATTGTCTTGTTGTTTTCTTCTTAGTTCCGCCGGTTGTTTGCATTATAGTTTTTTTTTTGTTGCAATTGGAATCCAAGAACAACTAAGAAAACAAAAACACATTATATATTTGTGGGGTGAGGCTGGGCCTCACGGTTCAGCTAACGGCCGGCTGTAAAAATTTGGGTGCCTTGCATGCATACTTTTAATAAGACGAAAGAAGTTTTGCTACAAACTAGTGCAAAAGCATAAGTGGCGTGGATGATAAGGTTGGAGCGAATAGAATCTCATCGGATACCGGGGAATCGTTACTACCTACATATTTGAGCCAATTCCTTCATATGTAGTTTATATGTGTGATTATATAGTTCCGGTTATGCAATTTGAACTAAATTGAGTGCCATAATGAGTGTTAAAATTTATACTACATGCATATATATTTTTGTTTCTTTTGAATTATTTTTTTTTATCTAAAAATTATGCCATAGAGCCTGTGTCAGTTAATTTAATTAAAAGAAAAACCAAAATTTACCACAATTCAGTTTGAATTGAAAAAAAAAAAAAAAAAAACTTTATGGTGCCTCATTTCACTGTTTGGTGTGATTAGAAAACTTTAATTTTTTTTAGCGAATTAACGGATGAGTTTTTGTCCGATGCACCGCAACCCTGAGCGCTCTGGAGTCGTGGGTAAGTGATTTTTTTTGTTGTTATTTTTTTCTTATTTCACCAAAACGAAATTATGTGCCATAAATACATATACACGTAGATATGTGTATATTATCTTCATTAAATTAATTTATTATTTATAATATATTACAAGTGTGTTAGTGAATAGTAAATTTTGGTATTCATTCAAATTTTGGTTTAGATTTTCATAGATATATTTTTTTTATTATTATTACTTATTGGTTATTGGTTAACCATTTGATGAATTCTTTAAAATAAAAGATCTTTAAATTTAACATGGTGGCTTAAGTTTATTTATTTAAGGGGAAGTAAACATGACTGGATCGGCCGGTGAGGTTGCAATGGTCAACCGGATTTTTTTTTTATTGCACATGAATGTTTTTTTTGTAATGCGTAAAGTGGTGACTAATTTCTAACGAATCCTACCAGCCCTGAGCTCTCTGGATACAGATACCCAAGCATGTGCATCATTTAACCACGAAGAAGCGTTACAAAAATGGCGCCGAAACAGGGACACGAAAGGTCTTGCATGAAATAAATTATTGTGCTTTAACTTTGGTGGCTCGAAAAAAAAAGGCATTCAAGGAGCTTCACTCCTCAACTATAGAAGATTGTATGGCCGCTTGTACATTATTGGTGACAAAATGTTTGCGGTTCAATTTTCATCAATTTTTCTTATTTTTTTGTGTTTAACTCCGTTGTAATTTTGATAATATTGCGAAGTTAATTAATAATCGATTACAAAGTGATTCTTTGCGTTCTTGTTAATGAATCGTCAATATTTATCTCATGAGGTTTTTTTGTTCGTTTTTGGGTGGGTGATGTCTTATTTGTTGGTCGGCGGACTAATTTCTCGTTAATCGACTGACCATGATTTGGTATGATCTTAACGTGATAATTTTGTTCCGTAAACTAAACATAGTGAGTCTACCCATTCACTGAACAAGTTGTAGCTTATTTTATTTTCCTTTCATTATATTCAAGTTTGAGATACTGTTCCAGGATGTATAATTTCGGTCTCTGACCAAATTTGGAAAAGTGCAAATTGTTCGTGAAATATATTAGTTACAATGAGCTAATCGATTTGCTGTGATTCAGTTATTCTTAGTTCATTGTACCATATATTCTTCGACGATCTAAACACAAATTTTCCCAAAAAAATACAGTATGTCATTCAACTCTGAAGTTTTCGTTCTTGAGATTATTTGATTAGTGGGGTTTGTTCAATGAGACATATGTGTTATAAATGAGCTAATCGATTTGCGGTGATTCCGTTATTCTTAGGTCATTGTCCACTATGACTTTCCTTGACTAACCGAACACTTCCATGACTTAAGGCGAACATTTCTTTTCTCCTTCTCATTTTAAAAAAAAAAAATTTCTTTTTTTGGGTTGGCTTCATTAGTCACTGGTGCGATGCGAAAAGTTTTGTTGCTTCCCCTTAGTTTGTGATTATAAATTATTAAATTTTTTTTTTGATTATTGGTTTCGGGTTTTTGATTCGAATATTTTGTTATATTTTTTTTTGTTGCAAATCTTATCTCTTTTCGAATAGAATATTTCGAAACTTTTGAAATCTAGTTCATAACCTATTTTATATACTATCAATTATTTAAATAAAATAAAAAAAAAAAATAAATAAATAAATAAATAAAAATAGATATATATAGTATCGTATAAGTTAAATTTAAACAAATCATGGATGTTCATAGCTACCTCAAGGCGCTTAGCGATGACGAATTAAAGATAGAACTCCGTATTCGTGAGATCGATCCAAATTTGGAAAATGCTATTGAATTACTTTCAAATTACTTGCTAGAAGAAGAATCCGATTCGCGACCTAGACCAAGTAAACCCCACCACGATAACGAGGCCAGTCTGGAAATAGGTTCCGCGAAAGATGTAGCCGATGCCTGTGCTAAATTGACCGATAACCGAAATCAACCAGTCGATAGACAAGTACTTATACGTGGTGGTTATCGAGTGATACATTGGCAAAGAAGACTTCAGCGGTTGAAAAATACCTCTGGTGAAATTCTTAATATAAGTAGCGTAATATCTAAACTCCGTCGTATATCCCAATACGTGGAAAAGGTCATAAAAGATAGTTCAGAACCACCTAAAACTAAAAATCGAAATGATCTTGATTCCATTCGTAATATAGAAGACGTAGGTGCTGACCAAGAGGCAGATCAGGACATAAATTTACAGCCTCAGCCCACAAGTAAATCTTTGGAGACAAATGATGGGTTAGGGTTGGGATATAATCCTTGGCAGTCGCCGTCAATTGAAAGAGGTGTGCAATTGAACCAGTCATCAATTTTTACTATCAACTCTGTTGATAAACCGTTTCAAAATAGAGACCCTTATTCCAATTATGACCATCAAGCAAACACTAAATCAACGTATCCTATGGTAAACTCTCTCGATCAGTATTCAAAAGATTTAGGGGCACGGCCTAAATACCAGAACCTGAATCCTAGCTTTTCTGAGACAGGATCACCTCGAAACATTCCACAATGGAAACTTTCTTTCGATGGTAATTCAAAAGGGTTAGACGCACACGATTTTGTTTTTCGATTGGAAACTTTCGCCAAAAGGGATGGTTATTCAGAGAAAAAATTACCTCTCATCATTTATAACTTTGTTAGTGGCATGGCGGAAAAATGGTTGTGGGTATTTTCCCGTAGTAACCCAAACGCGACATGGAAGGAAATGCGGTTGGCGTTCATTTCGAGATTTTCTAGCCATGAAAATGAACGCGAAACTCGATTATCGATTGAACGAAAAACTCAGGGCAGAGAAAGCTTCAATGACTTCGCTCTGGAAATACAAACATTAAACGGTCATCTCTCCAGACAGTTTTCTGAAATTGAATTAGTGGAAATTTTACGAGAGAATATGAATCCAGTTTTAAGGACAGTCACTTTAGCGATGCACTTTAAAACCGTCGAACAACTTAGAGCTACCTGTCAACAATTTGAACGAATTTGGTCGAATTCGGGTTATGACCCTAGGCAAACCACTGAACAGACTAAGCGACGGTATTCCGTTCACGAGCTTAGCGAGAGCAATTCTGCTCTATCACTTAATCAGCTATCGCTATCTGAAGAAAATGTCATCGAAAATGCGGCCGTATCAGCCTTAACGAGATCCAGTAACGTAAGAGATTCGCAGAACAACACTTACCTGGTTTGTTGGAACTGCAAAAATCTTGGTCACCGTTATCAAGACTGTGGATTGGATCTTCAAGGATTGTTTTGTTTCGGTTGTGGAATGGCGGGAGTGAAAAAACCTAACTGTCTTAATTGTGCAAAATATAATTTAAACCGAAAACCGAGCGAGATTCATCCTGGAGAAACTCGTTCGAATCCAATACCTGCCAGGAAAACATAAACAACACTTCTTCCACCGAACATACAAAGTCGGTGGGAACTCAAACTTATAGTTTTAACTCAACAGCACTATCAGCCGTAGAGGCACATCCAATTGTGGAACCTAACAAAATAAACTATGAGTTCCCTTCTTTCGAACAATCTGGCAATTCTATTAAGTCTACAAGCGTTAATCCTCCTTTAAATACGTTACCAGCATATTCTACAAAACTTAGTGGTTGTGAAAGTATTGATGTTCATGGGAAGCGATCAACCGGATACTGGCAGTTTAGGCGTTTCATCAACAAATTATGCCTTAACTCAATTTTAGCACTGAAAAACGATAAAAGACCTCATATTAAGATTTCATTTGGCGAGCACCAGCTTGTCGGACTTCTAGATAGTGGCGCGTCTATAAGTATTTTGGGTAAAGACTCTTTGGAATTCGTTAAGAAAGCAGGTCTTAAGGTGCGGAATTTTCATTCGGTGGTGAAAACAGCTGATGGCACGACAAACTCTATACTAGGATATGTGGAAACAAAGGTGAAATATAACAATAATTGGCAAAATATGCGATTTTATATCGTTCCTACGTTATGTAGTCCACTTTATTTAGGCATAGATTTTTGGGCAAAATTTAATTTAGCGCCTACTTTTATCAATGAAGTTACCACTGTGGCAACTAATGATCCCACACAACATTGTTTAACCCCAGCGCAAACTGAAACTCTGGAGTCCATTAAAAAGGCATTCCCATCGTTTGAAGTACACGGTTTAGGACGTACAAACTTGATGGAACATATCATTGATGTCGGCCAAACTACTCCAATAAAGCAAAGATTTTATAATGTGTCACCTGCTATTCAAAGTCTTATGTACTCCGAACTAGATCGTATGATAGAATTGGGGGTGATTGAGGAGTCAGTTAGTGCCTGGAGTTCGCCAGTAGTGCTGGTAAGAAAACCCAATGGCAAGGTTCGACTATGTTTAGATTCCCGAAAGCTGAACCTCGTTACAAAAAAGGACGCTTATCCGCTTCCTCACATAGATGCGTTAATAGGCCGCTTAAATACTACGAAATATATCAGTTCATTAGACCTAAAAGATGCCTTCTGGCAAATACCTCTGGAGGCAGCATCTCGAGAGAAGACGGCGTTCACGGTGCCTGGTAGGCCCCTCTACCAGTTCACCGTGATGCCGTTTGGCCTCTGCAATGCGCCTCAGAGTATGTGCAGGCTAATGGACAAAGTCATTCCTCATCAGTATCATGAGAGAGTCTTCGTTTATTTGGACGATCTATTAATCATTTCCGCCACTTTAGAAGACCACTTTGAGATATTGGAAACGGTAGCAGATCTCTTATCAAAAGCAGGACTGACAATAAATCTATCAAAAAGTAAATTTCTCCAGCGTCAGATCAAGTATTTAGGATTTATTGTTGGAGAGGAGGGCCTCCGTACCGATCCAGCCAAGGTTGAAGCCATCTGTGGTTTCCCAAGTCCAACATCAGTCAAGCAAGTACGTAGGTTCTTAGGCATGGCAGGCTGGTATCGCCGGTTTATTCCCAACTTTGCCGAAATTTCCACTTCAATCACGAACTTACTTAAAAAGGGACAGAAATTTATTTGGACCAGCGAGGCACAGTTATCTTTTGAAAGGCTAAAAGTGATCCTTACCTCAGCTCCAGTTCTTATTAACGCGGACTATTCAAAACCCTTCTTTATCAGATGTGATGCCAGTTCCGAAGGTATAGGAGGAGTCTTGTTCCAAAAAGATAAAGATGATCAGGAACGCCCGATTGCGTACATATCTCAGAAGTTAAATCGTGCTCAACGCAACTATTGTGTTTCCGAATTGGAATGTTTGGCGGCTCTCGTATGTGTTCAAAAATTTCGACCCTATATAGAGGGTTATAAATTTACTTTAATTACTGACCATGCGAGTCTGAAGTGGCTCATGTCCCAAAAGGACTTGAACGGTCGGCTTGCACGGTGGTCTCTTAAGCTACAGTCCTTCGATTTTACCATCGAACATCAAAGAGGTTCGTTAAATGTGGTACCGGACACTCTTTCACGGGTATTTTGTGATACTATTAACGAACTGTTAGATAACAACCTGTTGATGAACGAAGTCGTTAATCTGGACTCTACACATTTTTCGGATGCCAAGTATGTTGAGTTAGCTAATAAAATTCTAGCTTGTCCAACAACCTATCCAAATCATAAAGTGGTAGATAACAAAATATACATACGAATCGAGCCTCTTCAGCATCAAATACTTTCCGACGTTTCACTGTGGAAATTGTGGGTTCCATTAAGTCTAACCAAATTAATTATTAGACAGGAGCATGATGAACCTAGTGCCGCACACGGTGGCTGTCGAAAAACTCTAGAACGTATACGTCGACTTTACTTTTGGCCCCATATGAGAAAACATATCGAACAGTATATAAAGGAGTGCACAACATGTAAATCGTCAAAATCGGCTAACCAAATGTTAACTCCAACTATGATTGCCAATCGATGTACGGAAAGACCCTTTCAACGAATATATATGGATATTTTGGGGCCATATCCACGATCCAAAAATGGAAAAACCACAATTTTTATCGTAATGGATAAATTAACAAAATTTGTTTTACTAAAACCGCTCAATAAAGCCATTGCTTCTAAAATAGTAGAATATCTGAAAGACGAGATATTCTATGTATATGGTGTTCCCGAGGTTGTTCATACTGACAATGGAGTTCAGTTTTTAAGCAAAGAATTTCAGCAACTTCTAAAGGAGTTCGGAATTCAACATTTTAAAACGGCTTATTACTCTCCGCAATCTAACGCTTCGGAGCGCGTTAATCGGTCCATCATTGAAGCGATACGATCTTATGTCACCGATGACCATCGGCTCTGGGATACTCACCTAGGGGCAATCAGTGGAGCAATACGGAATTCAATTCACGAATCGTTGACGATATCGCCCCACATGTGTTTATTTGGATATCATCGTGTCGGACATGGTAACGAGTATAAAATACTTAAAGAAATAGATTGTTTGAATGAGAATAGCGTTAATGTTAATTGTTTACCTGATAGACTTCAGATTCTTCATGAACAAGTTCGTAATAAGGTGTCACAAGCGTATAAGAAATATGCGTCGCGGTACAATTTACGCGCACGCGAAGTGGAGTTCAAACCGGGAGATACGGTGTACTATCGAAATCATTCTCAGAGCAGTGCAGTTAACCTTCACTGTGCTAAGTTTGCTCCTAAATTTATCAAAGCAAGAGTAAAGTGGCGATTAGGAAGAGTTAATTATGTCTTAGAGGATGATGCCGGGAAAATATTAGGTACTTACCATGCCAAAGATATAAAATTGTAAGACTTCAGCTTTTGTTGGCTTTATCTCAAGTGATATCAACAAAATCTGCCCTGTAACATTGGAGAGATGTTATTATTTTTTTTTGCACATATAAGTTCGAATTCTTAAATCTCCTAAATGTGGAGGAATGAATTTCAAACAAATTCCAAAATTCATCAAAATTGTCTAATTGTTACTTGTTAGTTGTGGGGAATTCATCAGTGTGATTCATCCGGTTGATTTAATCGTGTAATTTCGTATCCGGTTTTTTCCTCCCACCACACCTTGTGCATAATGAATAAATCGAATACATGTCGGAAAGACTAAAATCGCATTCTTTTCTCGAGTGACTTGCAAATGATCACCATCGCCTACTATTTTGGTATTAAATAGCGTCTGACGGCATTATTTGGATCAATTACTTTTTGGATTTATTATTTGTTTTTACTTCCTGTAATCACCTTTTATACTGAGATCAAGGTAAATACTTATCTTATATTTCTGTGAGATATTTATAGTCGAACTTAAATTCATATTTATTTATCAATTGTCTTGTTGTTTTCTTCTTAGTTCCGCCGGTTGTTTGCATTATAGTTTTTTTTTTGTTGCAATTGGAATCCAAGAACAACTAAGAAAACAAAAACACATTATATATTTGTGGGGTGAGGCTGGGCCTCACGGTTCAGCTAACGGCCGGCTGTAAAAATTTGGGTGCCTTGCATGCATACTTTTAATAAGACGAAAGAAGTTTTGCTACAAACTAGTGCAAAAGCATAAGTGGCGTGGATGATAAGGTTGGAGCGAATAGAATCTCATCGGATACCGGGGAATCGTTACTACCTACATATTTGAGCCAATTCCTTCATATGTAGTTTATATGTGTGATTATATAGTTCCGGTTATGCAATTTGAACTAAATTGAGTGCCATAATGAGTGTTAAAATTTATACTACATGCATATATATTTTTGTTTCTTTTGAATTATTTTTTTTTATCTAAAAATTATGCCATAGAGCCTGTGTCAGTTAATTTAATTAAAAGAAAAACCAAAATTTACCACAATTCAGTTTGAATTGAAAAAAAAAAAAAAAAAAACTTTATGGTGCCTCATTTCACTGTTTGGTGTGATTAGAAAACTTTAATTTTTTTTAGCGAATTAACGGATGAGTTTTTGTCCGATGCACCGCAACCCTGAGCGCTCTGGAGTCGTGGGTAAGTGATTTTTTTTGTTGTTATTTTTTTCTTATTTCACCAAAACGAAATTATGTGCCATAAATACATATACACGTAGATATGTGTATATTATCTTCATTAAATTAATTTATTATTTATAATATATTACAAGTGTGTTAGTGAATAGTAAATTTTGGTATTCATTCAAATTTTGGTTTAGATTTTCATAGATATATTTTTTTTATTATTATTACTTATTGGTTATTGGTTAACCATTTGATGAATTCTTTAAAATAAAAGATCTTTAAATTTAACATGGTGGCTTAAGTTTATTTATTTAAGGGGAAGTAAACATGACTGGATCGGCCGGTGAGGTTGCAATGGTCAACCGGATTTTTTTTTTATTGCACATGAATGTTTTTTTTGTAATGCGTAAAGTGGTGACTAATTTCTAACGAATCCTACCAGCCCTGAGCTCTCTGGATACAGATACCCAAGCATGTGCATCATTTAACCACGAAGAAGCGTTACAATGTGTATTGTGATTATAGAAATTGTATATTTGGATTTACTTCTTTTATCTTAATCATTTTCTCATAAAATCATTTTAAGATACTTATTCGACATCATCTTCGTTAAAAGGACAAATTATCCTAAACTCAAACATACTCGTATATATCGAAAAACCTTAACTTATTTTATTATCATTTCTCGTTTGGGGGTCAACACAAAAGATGTTTCGCAATAATATTTTTATTGCAATTATACACATTAGGTATAGACATCATCGCACAGTTCTCTTGGCATTGTTTAGAAAATTGTCTACGGCACGTCACTAATTAAATTCATCACCAGTCAACTGAATAAGATACTTTTTATGTTTTATCAATATTTCTTTATAGTCGAGTCAAGGTTCATTGTTGTCTTATTGTCTTACGCATTATATATAAATAAGTTTGTTATTTATGTATAATGTATCTATACAGGGGATGGTTGATCTGTACCGGGTCAGCAATAAGCTCCTTTCCAACAATCAACTCTATACAATATCACTGTAAGCCAGTAATGAGCGATTCAAGCACTTGAATCCCTCATCATACTTTCAAACGATGACCACCAGAAAGGGGTGTTCTTAATGTGGAGTTCTGTTTCTATTCTAGTCCAATTTAATGACAATGGATTTTACTGTCAGGGGTATATCATTATACTGGTTGGTAAATATAACTGACAATATTACTGTTATATGCCTTAGTGTTGAGTAAAACCCACGAGACCTCGTCAATCTTTGGAGTTAGACATTCCACAAAATATTTTGCATACAGAATTAGGTCTTAAGGCTTTTAAAGTTCAGTTAGTACAAGAACTCAAGCCGGTTTGATCATCATTAACGTCGTACCTTCGCTGATTGGGTTTTTCAAATGCATCAAAATGATCCGGGTTTATCTTCAGTGATATTTTCACCTTGGAGGCTTCGTGAATAAGCATTTGGGACTCAGAAACAACAGTGCACCTGTTTCTATGAATGGATTGCGCTACCGAGCTATGATCAATGATTTTCTATGGCCGAAAGATATTGATGTGGACGACGTTTATTTTCGGAAACGGAGCAAGCAACGAAGCAATCGCAATTTTGCAAAAAAAGTTCTATTCTCGAAGAGGTGATCACAATTGGGAATCAAGATCTTGTGATTTAACATCTTTAGACTTTTTTCTTGGTCCACGTGAAATAATAAGGTCTATGTCAATGCTCCACATACGATTCAAGACCTTAAAGATGAAATTCGTAAAGTTATCGAGGAAATACAGTCGTAAACGTTCGAATTGGTCATGGAAAAATTCATGGAAAGTTTATGGTGCTGCAAGCCGTGGTGGCCATTGGGCTGATATCGTTTTCAAATGTAAATGGCTTCAAAAATACTCGTTTTTTTTAAATATCAAAATGAAACCTCTTATTGGAAAACCCATTAGTTGTGGCCTGGTGTAGTAATCAACCCTAGGAAAACTGATGTGGTTCTTCTCATAAGGCGTTACACTCTGGGAAACTTTAGTCTTCTAAAAATTGGGCTCATATCATCCCACTCACTTCAGAAGTTAAGCGTCTGGTTATCTGATTAGATCGGTAGATTACCTGGTAAAAACAAACTTTTAGGAATGCAATATAGCATGTTACCTATACTAGACATGCAAACAGTCATTTGGAAAATCATGAGGGTTGCAACCCAGGCGCATGTACCGACTACACGTCGTTTCGATTTTCAGATCCATAATCTCGTTCGCCGCATTTATTTGTCTGGCGGGAAACTTTAGTCCGCCTTCAAAAACTTGTTTGTCTATATAGGTATTGGCTCTTGAGATGATTTGTTGATCAGAAGGTTTGCAGTGCAAACAGCTACAAGGCAGAGACAGTCAGTTTAGCCCTTCTGGGTACTTCCTAATATAAAGGGAGATGGGACGGCCAATAACTGTCACTGTGGCTTCGAAGCACGTTCATGCTGCTGTTGAAGCATCAGTCTATTCTACTTCTCTGGTGACGTTATGATGATGTTTACTGATGGATCATTATACAGGAATCTGGCTTTTGTCGGGTTATACTTGCTTAATCTTGAGTTGAAATTATCCATTTCCCTTTGGTGGGTACATTACTGAATATAAGACGAAAATTGCTGCAATTTTGAGAGCAGTGGTCTATGCAAAGGAGATGTATTGCAGAGAACAACATATTTGCATACTTTCTGACAATCACGCTGCTCTAAAGACGATTGACTCTAATACTGTTTCATCAAAACATGTTTTGGAGACGGTAATTGCTTTGTATCGAACGAAGTTAAATTATACTGGATACACAGTCACATGGATAAATGTATCGACTGATGAATTGGCCGCTTTGGGTGCAACTAACACTTTTGTGGGACTTGAGCCCACTCTAGGGCGGCGTTATTATCTCTTAAGAGAGGCAACGACTGTCATTTTGGTGGACTACATCAGAAAAATGGGACAACCCCATCTATTGCTGCTGAAATGTCTAACAGTTCTTTGGAACAATAAATCATTACTGCTCCTTATAAAAATTCAGAACAATACAAACTACGAATACTGTGATGGAGGTAAAGAAGAAACTGTTGAGCACTTCTAGTTTCTGTCCTTTATACTCTCTCCAAAGAATCAACTTCACGACCTTGAAGTGTACGTCTGAGACGGGATGTCACTAGTATTGCCGTATCATCGGCAAAAATTACCATTGTTGCTGTTGCAATTGGCACATCTCTAGTATATAGGAGACAAAGGATTGGTCAAAGAACACTCCCTTGTGGTACTCCAACTATTATTCTTTTAAATATGGAATATTAATTCTCACATCTTACTCGGAAGTGCCTCTATCGTAGAATGTTTTTCCCTAAATCCAAACTGATGTGTGAGGATAAGATTCCTTTCTTCGATAATTATTTTTAATCTTTTTAGAAGAACCTTTTCAAATAGTTTCGATAATGTTGGTATAGCAGAGAAATTGGCCTATATGACGCTTTATCATTTGGAAGTTTGTTCGGCTTAAGTATCATAATTACTTCTGCAACATTCCATTGTCTTGGTACATATCTTAGTCGAAATGCTGCATTAATTTTGTGCACTAGTTTCATCAACGCTTTCTTAACTGAACGTAACACTTTTATTAACTACCCCGTTATAAGATCATATCTTAGATCATATCTTATTCACATTATTCTTGATTTCCCATTTTACTTTGTTCAATGTTACAGGTGTAATTTTTGGGGTTAGGCTGGTTCTTCAAGGTGATGCAAACAAACCTGCTTTTTGTTTAGTATTTCAAATCCAATTTTCTTTATTTTTAGTTGGAGGAACTTGAAAATTCGGTCTTTTAAGGTTCTGAATTGCTTTCCATAATGAATAGTCAGTACCTTTTTGCCCAGTAAAAGTGCTAAGGTATTTATTAACTGGCTGATCTTAAATGTCTTTTATTCCCTGTTAAAGGGTTAAATAAATCTTATTTTCAGGGTTTCGATGTTTTTTCCAATTCTTCCGTGTTTTTATTTTAAAGAAGTTCTCTTACTTGTTCTGGATAGCTAGCGTTGCGCTTCATTTCCTGACTATTATTAGAAGTGCTTTACCTCGCAGCATTTTGGATATTATGAATTAACTTTTCTATAGTTTGTCTTATATTTGGACTGTTCCTTGTACATAAATTACCAAATAATATAGTTAATTTTGGTTGGAGTGGAAGTACTAGTGTTTAAAATTTCTGTTAAAATTAGAATTCGCTAGAGTACTGTTAACATAACACGACCTATATACAAATTGGACAATTCTAAATCAGTCTAACTCAATATGCTTGCTGGAATGATATTGAACTTTTCTATCAACAGGTCGTTCAATGAGACGATGACGTCACTAAAAACAAAACAGAATACAAAGGTTTCGCCAAAAGCCAAAGTTTTGCATGGTTTCGATGATGCATGGTTTAATTTAATTTATAATTTTACTTTAAGAAATTGAACTACTATCAATTTCACACTAACATAGCTGATTATGCCAATTTACACCGAAAATTTTTTCAAGATTTAAATAAATATTTCACTCTAGTACATAGTTTGCCTTTTATATTTTGGGATTAGAGAACAAAAACAAAAATTAATCATCGAAAAACACTTTATTGTTTTTCAAAATATTTTCCCATGAAGATCTATAAACTTTTGCATGCGTTTGAACCAATTGTCGAAGCACTTTTTCCACTCTGATTGAGGTATCTCCAAAACATGCATTCTGAATGCAGCAACCGCTTCTTCAGGTGTCGAAAAACCTTGACCTCTCAGTTTGTTTTTTACGTGCGGGAATAAAAAAAAGTCATTTGGTGAAAGGTCAGGACTATAAGGCGGATGACTCATCAAATCGATGTTTTGGGTGCTCAAAAATGCAGTTGTTTGAGCCGATGTGTGAGAGCTCGCATTGTCGTGGTGTAGAGTGATCCGTCTTCGGCGGTTGATTTTCCTGAGTTCTTGGAGGACAACTGACAAACAAATTGTTGTGTACCACTCATAATTGACTGTTCTGCGTTGTTATAGTGGTACGGGTGCAACATGTCCAGTTCTTCCGAAAAAACATGCGACCATTTGCTTGGAAGAGCTTCGTGCGCGAACAACTTTTGTTGTATTTGGCTCATCTTGAAACACCCATGCAGTCGACTGCTGTTTACTTTCGAGCTCATACGCGTAAATACACGATTAAACCGCCATCGTATTTTTCGAACATTTCTTTCGACCAATCGACACGAGCCTTTTTTTGAGCGATTGACAAATTGTGTGGAATCCATCGCAAACAAATTTTTTTGACAGTTAAATGTTCATGCAATATTGAGTGTATGCTGGTCCCACTAATGCCTAAGGTTGTCTCTATCTCACAATAGGTCACATGACGATCTTGCAATATCAGTTCGCGCACATCATGAATGTTTTTCGGAACAACAACTGATTTTAGACGACCTTCACGAAATTTTTCTTGGAGTGAACTCCGACCATGGTTGATATCGACCATACTATCGATAAACACTGGTCCTTGATGAAGCTTCATCGCCAAAAGTTGATTTAAGTTCATTCATGCACTGCTGCATGAGTTAATCCACATCGAAAGTTGTAAAAATAATCGCACGAAAATGTTCACGATTTAATTCCATTCTTGGGAACAGATGAATCTTTTAATTTACTGTAAACAACACAAATAGCGCTCGTATGTCAAAACGTTCTGAGTACGTATAACCTCAAAACATCTAACTTTACGATAGAGCTGTCAGTTGACAGATTGCAACACCAGGGCTGCCAAATCCCGAAATGTAAAAGGCAACATGTAATTTTTCTAAATCACGCTACGATGAAAATTAACTACAATAATTCAAGGAAACAGATTACCTGTTTAGAGTGTAGTTTTGGAATTTGAAAATCATTCACTCATTTCAATTGTTTTTTATTTTTATCTCTAATCTGTTTTTGGGGCTCAAGGCACTCCATACTTGTTCGCGGTTCGCTTATTTACGTCCTTACTTTTACGCCATTACAGCCAATTCGAGGACGTACGGCTAAAGGTCCGATTTTCCTAACCATCTGCACATTGCATAGCTCCATGCCAGCTTATAGTGTTGACATGGAAGATGAGTCGGCCCATGAGTTCTGCACTCCAACAGGGGGTAATAGTTGGGTTCCTTCACAACACAGATCGTTATCTCATTGTAAAAAATCCTATTTGCATCCTGAACCTATCGGGATTCGAAGATCATCAGGCAATTGGCAGTATTTCAATTGTTATAACCGCCACTGTACCATACTTGAATTCCTGTATATACAAAGGGTGATCTAAAAGGAGATTTCGGAATTTTTATTAAATAAAACGCATTAAAATCAGTTTTGTTTATTAAGGCTTAATCTTGCCATTTTTAAATATTAAAAATAATTATTTAACAATGATTTTATTTTTGTTTGTGTATAATTTTTAATAAACTATTTAAAAATGGTTAATAATGTTGCTCTCATAAGCTCATATATCTCATTAAATCCACCTACTTTCATAACACCAATCAAAGTATTTGTATAACTAAGGATAGCGAGACCTGCTTTTAGGTTAGGTTAGGTTGAGTGGCTGCTACCGCATACTTAGACCGGCGACGGTCCGTTGTGATACCACAGGATCGTACTTCCTTATTACCTTTATACGAACCAGATTGAGCTAGTTATGTAGCGTGATAGGTCTCACACCTTACAACTTTCGAGATCAGAGGGGCAGTCCATTAAGAATTTATCCAAATAGTCATGTATTTTGTGTGCCAAAGCCGGGCATGAGAATAGGAGGCGGACTTACGTCTCTTCTTTCTCCTCGTCAATACAGTTTCTGCAAAAGTCGTTTGCTTCTATTCCTAACCTCTTCGCATGTTCTCTAAGAAGGCAGTGTCCTGTGAATATCCGCACGATCGTTTTTAGTTCACGTCTTCGTAGTGTCTTTTAGCGTTTCAAGTCCAGGTTTGGCCAGACTTGCCTGGCTACACTTTCATTCGCTGAGGCTACTATAATTTGCTGTAAATAAATAAATAAACAATAACGTTATCTTTGTCTTTTAGTTGGAGTTTTATAATTATTAGAAGTGCAAAAAAGGGAGCAGAAAATAAAAAATTCCATTAGAGTGACAGAGACTATTTTTACTTTTTCCTTTTTTATAGTAAAACTAAATGGATATATTTTGACAGATGCTTATAACATAACCAATAAATTTCAAATTTTTTTTGCTAATCAAAAAATAGACAAAAACACTTTGAATCTACAACAATAAATAAAAAAAATAAACTTAACATTATTCATTATTTTAATTACTTCCACAATAAATTAAGATGAATGACACAAAACGAAATGCTAAAAATTATGAATTAACCGTAAAAAACTACTATAAAATGCTTCATATTTAAGAAATGACTTCACTTTTTAAATATGGTTTCACTGCATAGAAACGATTTTTCATTCATATACAGTTTCCTATACAATATTTTCCAGTACTGAATAAAAATACTTCTCTTGATATATTTTGTCAGTACTGCTATAATAATTTTTTCAGTAACCATAAAAATTTATTCAGTACTGAATAAATTTTTTGCACTGCAAATGTTTTTTATTTCACACTCTCACACTTTAAGAATAATAATATTTTTATCCTACTTTGACTATATTGTCAGTATATTTTTCATAATGTGGCACTACAAATGTAAGCGAAGTTATATTTTTTAATGGAGTTATATTCTACTCCACTATCTTTTTGATAGAAGTGCTACCTGGAATGCAAATGGTCTTGCGCAACGCATTTCAGAATTAGAAGTATTTTTTAACACAAAAAACATTGATATATGCCTATAATCTCAGAAAGTCACTCTACTAGAATCTCGTTTTTCAAAATTCGTGGATACCAGTACTATCAAGCTCTTCACCCAGGCGGAACAGCAATCTTCATCAAGGAAAATATTTAACATCATGAAGAACTTAAAATAGAGGAAGCAGCTATGCAAGTAGCAACTGTTTCTATTGAAACCAAAAACTACAAGAGCTACACTATATCAGCAATCTACTGTCCACCCAGATAAAACCCAAAAAAGGAAGACTACATCAAACTTTTTAAATCGCTTGGTAAAAATTTCATTGTTGGAGGCGATTTTAATGCAAAAAATATATTTTGGGGATCAAATCGAACTACTCGCAAAGGAAGAGAGCTATTTGAAGCAGGCAGAATATTAAAATGTGAGTTCCACTCCAGTAGAAAGCCAACCTACTGGCCTACGGACGTAAATAAAATTCCTGATCTTCTAGACTTCTATATATCAAGAGGTATCTCCGAAAATTACTTAGTAGTTGAAAATGAAGAAGGGCTATCATCGGATCACTCTCCAGTCTTAACGACAATAAGTTTCACGGCAATAAGGAAAGAAAGCCCTCCAAGACTAACAAATAACAAAACAAACTGGGAATACTATCGCCAGCTAGTCGAAGAAAGCGTCAATCTACAGGTGCCGATCTCGAACGATCATATGATAGAAGAAGAGCTGGAAAATCTCATTGAAAGTATACAGAAAGCGGCATGGGAAAGTACTCCCATCCAGCATGAAATAATACAGAAAAGTATAAGCTACCCAGTTGAAGTGAGAGACTTGGTTAACGAAAAAAACGAGCTCACAAGACTTGGCAGAGAACTAGAGCTCCTGAAGATAAAACAATCCTAAATAATCTGTGCAACAAACTTAAACTGCTTATAAAAGAGATCAAGACAAGTCAGTTTACAGGTAAATCTGACCCGGACTGTTCATTGTGGAAGGCCACTAAAAGTCTGAAAAGACCTAAACTGCAAGTGCCGCCCATAAAAAAAGTTGATGGAACCTGGGCTCGCAGCGATAAACAAAAAGCTGATCTGTTTGCCGAACACCTAGAAATTACCTTCAAACCACCAACTGGGCAGGTAGAGAATGAATATTTAACACCGGTCAACAAAATAAACGAGGTACTTCTCCTGCCAGTCACTGTGAAAGAAATCAAATAAGAAGTAAAAAATTTTAAAGATAAAAAAGCTCCTGGTCACGACCTGATAACAGCAAATATAATCAAAGCACTGCCAGAAAAAGCACTACGGAAGCTACAACACATAATCAATGCTGTCTTTAGACAAAGTTATGTTTCGAGACAGTGGAAAGTAGCAGAAATAATAATGTTTGCTAAGCCTAATAAACCGTTAAATGACAAAACATAATACAGGCCAATCTATTTATTAACAACCACATCAACAATTTTCGAAAGATTGTTTCTGAAGAGACTTAAGCCAATTATAGAGACTAGGAAACTTATACCACCACATCAGTTTGGGTTTCGAGAAGGCCACTCAACAATAGAACAGGTACATAGAATCACTGATACGATTGAAGAGGCGCTGGAAGAGAAGAAGGTATGTTCAGCAGTAGTCCTAGACGTAGCCCAAGCATTTGATAAGGTTTGGCACCATGGTCTGGAATTTAAGCTTCAACGAGATACGAGAGACAAGAAGAGGAGTGCTCAAAACTAAAGAAAATATTGGCAGGAGTCCCACAATGTAGTGTGTTGGCCCTGTGTCATACCTTCTGTATACAAATGATTTACCAAATATAGCAGAAGCCAGAATAGGGACTTTTGCTGTCACACTGCAATTATGACCACTGGTATTAGTATTTTCGAGTCAACACGGAAACTACAAAATGCTGTTAATACAGTAAACACTTGGACAAAAACTTGAAGAATAATGCTAAACGAATCAAAATCAACACACATCAACTTCACCAACAAGAAAGTGAAATACATCCCGATTAGATTGAATTCTCAACAAATTCCTTACTCTGACAATGCGAAATACCTTGGCATGACACTAGACACTAAGCTTAGGTGGAAAGCGCATGTTAAAAAGAAAAGACAATAATTGAATTTTAAATTCAGAAAATGCAGTGGCTTATTGGAAGAAACTCTGAGCTGACAAATCCTTAAACCTATCTGGACATGCGGCATTCAACTTTGGGGCTGTGCAAAGAAAACTACAGTTAAGATCATACAAACATTTCAAAACAAAGTACTACCATGGTACATTGTCAATGCTCCATGGTATATTAGAAATGACAACCTCCATCGAGACCTTAACATGGAATACTTCAGTGATGAAATATTTAAGTTTGCAAGGAGTCATGTACTGCGACTGCAGCAACATGACAACGAGGAGCTGCGGAACCTACTGAATCACACCAATGGACCAAAGCGCCTAAAAAGAACAAAGCCTTTAGAATTAGTGGTTCCCTGAACTACTGCAATCAAAGGACTGGACGAAATGGGATGATGATTTCTTAAACAAACAAAAAAAAACAATATTTTTTTTGAAATTTGAAATATTGTAGTCTATTTCTCTTCTTTCTCTCTTTCGATGTAAACAAAAAACAGTGCTTCACAACAAACATTTTGCTGTTGTATCTATAGTTAATCTAAGGTTAATCCTGACTGGCATTGGTTAATTTGGTTTTGTTGTACATTGTTATTGGTGTTGTTTGATTTCAATATCTCGTTTGAATTGGTGTTATCATTTTTTTTAATTGTGTTGTGATCTCGTTGTTGTTGAATTTTCTTCTCGTGATATTGGATGTTGTTATTTGTTGATTGATTATTTTGTAATGTTGGTTGGTTGATTTTTGTGGTAGGTAAAATGGTTGGGGGACATTCATAAACTTCGTCACGCTATTTTTGAATAATTTTTATCCCCCCTCCCCCCTTATCACATCTCGTCACAAAATTGTATATACCTCATTAAAAACTACGTCACAAATTTAACAAGCAAACCCCCCACCCCCTTTACAATTCCCAAATGAAAAAACAAATAATAAACATGATGTATAATGAACAAATAAATAGTTTATTTATATTTTTTCGTATTTAATTCTAAAAATTTCATTTTTCCTTAAACTGTTCACAAAATAACAAAATTATAAAATAAGCATTGATGATATCATTAAAAAAAAATATAAAATAAGCATTAATATCATTTAAAAAACTTAACTCTAGAAATTTCTTCAAAAACCAAAATTGAAATGAATTCATTATTCATCCTGCCACGAATTTTTGATATACTCATTAACCGATATAATTGGGCAACATAGGACTGGTGTTTCCTCAGGAGGAATATCCATATCATGCATATCTAACTCCGTTTCATCATACCAATCTGCAGTTTCTTCGTTTTCTTGATAAGCAATCAAGGCCATTAGTTCTCGCTGTCTGCGTGCAGCTATCCGGACTGGTCTTACACGTTTTATTGACCCTGCATGATATTTTTTGTGGGTGGTGGAAACGTGTTTTCGTAACATTGCCTGAGTTCCAAAATACATATCACATGTATTGCAAACTCTATCTTTTAAAATCAATTTGACTGAAGGACAATACAAGTCGTATGGAACAATTTTGAACGACATATTATTAAGAATATTCTTGTTTTGTAAACTTAATAGAACGAAAAGAGAAGGGAAGTTGAGCGTATCATCTTTCAATGGCAATTCTGGTGCCCGGAGTCCTATATCCGTTTGGATGAGGGGAATAGGTGGAGGAAGAAATCGATCTCTTATTATATCAAAATATGAACTGCGAAACTTCGTGCAGCAATGGTTGTTAAAACATTTCACAATCTGTGTCAAATATTGACTCGATCGAACATGAACATCATACCAATCCTGACCTTTCACTATAAGTTCATTTGCCTGTAGTTCAGATTTTTCTGGAACAATAAATTCGGCTACTGTTGGAAAATTATCTATGATTGTTTGGCACCAAATTTCATCCAAAGTTTGGCCAGCAAAAATAAAATTTTGCTTCTCCAACTCTTTGTTAACTGTTTCGCTTTTCTCATTAAGATGGGTACCATAATGATCATGAGGTAATATTAGTCCGCTTAAGTCCGGTGCCATCCTTCTTTCAACACGGTTGAATGCGCTGCGCCCTGGTGCGTTGGTGGCGATAAATACTGCATCAGCATTATGCTTTATAAAGTGATGAACCGCCACTGTAATCGTTTTTTGATATCGTGGATTTTCATCTGGCCCACCATCAACGGTAAAAACTAGAACAGGTTTTACTAATCCATCTTTTCCATGTCGAGTAATAGGATTGAATTCCTCTAAATTTAAAATCTTTTCAAAATCCAAAGCGTGACTCATAGCTGTTGATGTTGAATGTTTACCTGATCGTATAGCAATATATGTTGGTCCAGAATACGTGACATTTTCATCTTTACCAAGTCCATCTGACAAAATTTCAATTCCTGCATATACTGAAGGGATAAGTTTATGTTGGGCTGCTACAACCCAGTCATGATCAGGCAATTGAATTCTGTATTCTACATGCATTAAGAGAGGGCTTTGTTTATTAGCTGCTGCAAGACCTAATGGTACCCGAGATTTGTCGTCTTGGCTTACGAAGCAAACTTCAGAAGGGCCTAGAAGTGAAGATAATTCTTCTAAACAGCTAATTGTTGATCGGCAAAACGAACCATCGATATGTTTTGAGTGTTTATCATTTTGAGCCCTGATCAGTTTAACTGGAACGGTTTTAACATGGCGTTTTCCTTAAAGAGATGAGCTTCGTTTTGGTAGTAGTCTAAGATACAGCCCGGATCTACTTATGTTAAAGCCGTCATTTTTTAATACCATCGATAGTTCATTAAGTGTTCTGACACTACGATATACGTCACTTTGTCGCCGCTCATGGGCTGCCGATCCATGCATAGCTATATTTATAATAGTCTGGAGTAGCTGCGGCTGGTCTTCTTCCATTCTTGGTCTTCCGACATGCTCTCTAATTTTCAAAGCTTGGCGTACTTCCGGGTTTTTTTCCATAATTGCGTTAAGCTTTAATTTTCTCGCGTTTCGGTACTTTTGCGATCGTCTCAACTGAGCCTCTAAATCGATTTTTTGTTTCTTTTTGGCATTTAAATCTTTTTCCTGCGTATCAGATAGAAGGCCTCGCTTGTGGCGTTCATATAAACCAATTATTTCGGAATTCAGTACTTCAATCTCGGATTGTAGTTTTTTTTTAACTATAGCGACTCGTGGTGATTCACGAGAGGTGGATGCTAAATTATCTACAGATTTGTTTATTAAACTACTAGTATTAGTCGAGTTAATAGCAGTGGATGTTGATGGCTCAGTTACCGAAGCTGAACAATTTAAAATTGTACTGTTTGAATCAACAATTGTTGTTGCTTGTTTTCCCCAAAATGAAAACAGACTTCCTTTTTTCCTTGTGGTAATTGCATTTAATTGTTTTAAATAATTGGCCACCTCTGTTTGCAAATCATCTTCATTTTTCATTTTGTTCCATTGTTTTACAACTTCTTCCTGGCACAATTTTCTAGTTTTTTCTGGATATGCTAGTACATAAGCATTATAAATCGATTGATACATATTATTTTTGTCCATTCTGAAACCACAAATAACTACTACAGATAGCCAAATTATATGGAAACATGACGTACTTAAATCGAAACTCAATAAATTTGCAGGGGAAATAATTGTACCCTGAACGAAAGACTATATATGAATTTATTTAATTTTATTGTCTCTTTTCTTCCTTTAGCATTGGTATTATAATAAATAAAATTCAATAAAATGTATAAAACCAAGTTGTATAGAATCAAATACATACATGAAACCAAATAAAAGTTTCGTTTGTATATACATTTTGTGTAAAATATAATTAACATATTTACTGGCGCGAAACTCGTCGTAGTGGCATGAAATAAATTTCTTTCATTTTGACTCTGTGCTAACACTTTTGGTGGGTCACAAGCATACGAAAATTAAATATACGAAAGTGAAGCATTTGGTCGACACTTGAATTGGCCGTAAAGATCATATTTCATTAATTAATTTTCAGTTTTGTAATACTTTTTGTTCTTGCTATGGCGGTAAACGTGTTAATGCGATATTGTTTATGTAGAGGATGAAATTAATTTAAAACCCAGTAGTTTTTAAGTAACAAATGTATTTGTGATATTTTTGTTATTATTTTATAAGCTATGAGCGAAACTGTCGCAAGTGTGCGTATTTAAACACACAATTAGAGGAAATTTTAGCTACAAGTTTATGCTGAAAACAGATGGTCAGAATTCTGACAGCAGCGAAATTAGAATACACACGTTTATATGAAGTGAATTACATGTATTCTGCTCGACATGTAGAATTCTGCTTCATGTCTCTATTTCTAATTTCGCTGATCAGAATAAGGGCGACAACACACAAAACTAAAAAAAACGTAAATCGTGACTAGTTCAAGTTGTTTTTTTCATTTAATTTTCTGTTGATAGGAAATATTTTTGTATGCTGTCAAAACAAAATGGAGGAACAATATAATTGTAAAAATTGAAAAATAATAAACAGGATTAGTTATGACAAATTTGTGTTTTTATTTAAGTATTTTATACATTGGTTAACATATATCTCGTAAAATATCTTGTGAAATTATATCCAGTTGCTTATACAAAATACCGTGATATTGTCTCTCAGTTTCGATTTAAATTGACCGCGTACATAGCGTTGTAATTTAATTTTTCCCTACATAACTAAACTTTATGAAGATATGAACTATAACATGAATTAAACATGATCATTTTATTTAAACATAATCATATTTTATTAAAACACTCACGTTAATTTGGTTCTATTTTCGATTTTTTTATAACACACAAAAAATAAAAAAACACTTTGACAGCTCGAATTCTGCTTGACGCGGCAGAAAAAAACGTTCATGTAATTTGCAGGCAGCACTGTCAGCAGTGCTGCCGGCAGAAATTCTGACCATCTGTTTTCAGCATTAATGAATGACAAATGCAGTTGTAAATTTATTCTATGGAATACAAACGTAAAATGCCTCACTATGTGCATATTTAGAAAATAATCTAATAATTTTCGAAGTTCTATTGGAACTAAATGCAGCGATAATTTGGTTATTTTTTCATTTGATACGTAGAGATTATGCATTCATAATTATGGAATGTAATTTTCCATACGAAATGTGTCGATATATATTATAATTTATATATATATATATATATATATATATATATATATATATATATATATATATATATATATATATATATATATATATATATATATATATATATATGCCTCTTATAATTTGTTTAAAATTAAAGTAATTTTTAATATGTAGAAAATCGATGATGCATAATTTAAGATCATTGAATTAAAATATATGTGACACTATCGATTTATGTAGGTATATAATTTTACACATATTTGTTAGTGTATACTAATTACTTAACATTTACAAATGGGAAATGATAAATTTATTGTATGATAAATTAACGAAGGGTTTATTTGTAATAATCTTAAATTTATCAAAGTTATTCTGGAAAATGCAACGATATTTTGAAAGTATTTTGTTTTTATACATGCATAAATATTTCTATTCCCAATTTTAATAGGAATGTGTAAAGAAGTATAAAGTACACGAAACAAATCGACCATCGATATCAACAAATTAATGAGTTTCTATAGTTTCGTATTTCGCTATTATTTTTAAAGTATTTCAAGATTCAAAAACTTAAATATGAATGATGAACAAAACGTAAATTATTAACAAATATTTCATAAATTTTAATTTTTATTTAAAATAGTTTAACAACTGTAAAGTAAAGAGCACTTACAAAGTAATTTTGTTAACGATTGATTAGTTTTCATTTATTTATTGCTAAAAATGAAATCATTGCTAAAAATGAAATCATACAAAAATAAGACTCAGCTATATTCGAATAGTAATACGGGTATCAATTTAGATCGATTTGATTTAATCCTTTAACGATTAAATCAAATCGGTCTTAATTGAAGGTCATATCGATAAGTTACAATTATAATATGACTTACAGAAAGACATTATTAATCAGGCTTCGAGTAGATCCGTACTAAATTTTCCGGAAGAAGAGATCCGGAACACCAAACTGAACACATTGCTCTCAATTAGCATATTGTATCCTAATAACACAAACAATTATTTATGGAAATAAACATGGGGTACACGATTGTTAAAAGTTTTAAACAACTTTTAATAATCTAAGAGTATTAAAAGTTGTGCCAAATTTTAGATTTTGACATATCACTCATAAAATTCACCGCGCATTTAATTAAAAATATAGGTTCATAAAATTTGGTAAATTCATATGTGTGAACTATTTTTTGGTCTTGTTATCTTATAAATATGCTAAATGGAAATGCAATCGATATCGGTATTGTGGATAAAGTCAGAGTCCAAAATTTTTTACAATGATCAATATAAGTTTTTAAAACTATCATGGCTTTTTGATGAGACATAATATTATAAATGTTGGTTGGATTGAAACGAATTGTTTAATGTAACCTGCACTAAATGACTAATACATGAAAAATAAAATAAAAAATAAATTAATAAAAACACATTTAAAGTGTAGTTAACCATTTAACATTTTTAATTTTTTAGATGTCGTGGCAGATTGGGAAATGGTTTTCTTTGGACGTTTTTTGGCTTGTCAAATGCATTGTTTCCAGAAGACCATTTAAAATTGTTACTGATTAAAACTAAAATAAAAAATGAAGCCAGTTTCTTATGTGGCCTACACATTCCTTATTGAGATTTGCTAGAAACATTGGGTACAACATTTCTAGCCTTGTCATACATTTTTCCGTAATTTTTGTACAAATATTTCTTAAATGACATTCTGCTTTATAATATTTTTTGAAGACTTCTATAATGTACTTGATATTTGAATATATTGAGAGTTTGGTGCCTTTAATGAACCATAATTACTTATATATTTCTTACATTTTTTTTCATTCAATAGCTGTTCCGATTTAAAAATAGTTACTTCTTCATTTTTTAGTGATTTCACTGTACAATTTTGATAATTTAGAGCTTTGCAAGCACAATACCCTGCAAAATAAACTGTTGAATTATTTTTCAGTTCAGTATCATTAAAGGTACATATAATATCGTCATCATTATCTTCTTCCATATATGTATGATAATGGATCCCAATATCATGAGATGTTGGAATGAAATTGTAGCCACCTCTACCTCGAAGAATAGAAAAAATAATAATTTCTAACACCCCTTGGTATGTTTTCCCCGTCAGAGAATTAATTGCGCCTTGATTCTTAATTGTAATCCTTTGACAAATTTGAAATAATTTTCATTTGATGATATAACTTTTAAATGTTTTAAAAATTCCAGGGAATGCTCTAGGTAATTGTAAATGTTGTTGCCTGGGCGTAAAGGTTGTTCAAACGGTGATTTTGACGAAAAATTACGAGAATTTAGACAATCGAATATATTGCTGAATTTTTCTATTAAATTCGATATTGGAAATGCATTTTGAATGAATATTCCGAATGATTCTGGTGAAACCTGTCAAGCAGAAAGATATAGGAAATAACTAAAAATAAAATTAAAAAATGTATGTACTCATATCAAATAAATTAATTCTAGAATAAGAAATGAATGGACATTTTGAAAGAAAATTTAGTTAGTATATTAATAAAATAATAAGATAATATATATGATATATCACAATTTATCTTAAGAGTAGTTCTAAAAACGGATGCAACCGCATTGCTTAGCAATTGAACAGCTAGATTAAAATTAAAATCTTAAATTATAAAAGCTATTAAAATTGGGAATAGATATATTTAAAAAGTTAAGTTAAAAGAGGCATATATATATATATATATATATATATATATATATATATATATATATATATATATATATATATATATATATATATATATATATATATATATATATATATATATTTGAAATATATATATATATATATATTTGAAATATATATATTAGGAGTACAAATTGAAAATGCGGGATTTTTTCTATTTTTGAACGTTTATTCTGAAAAAATGGTAACAACTGAATTATTCAAAGTATTGTCCATTGCTAGTCACAACTTTTTCCCATCTTTCTGGCAATTTACGGATACCGTCGCGAAAAAATTCGGCCGGCTTGGCTGCTATCCAGTCATCGACCCATTTTTGGGCTTCTTCGTAAGAATGGAAGCGCTGGTCAGCTAGGCCATGTGTCATCGATCGGAAAAGGTGGTAATCGAAAGGAGCAATGTCTGGGCTATACGGCGGGTGGGGTAAGACTTCCCATTTCAGTGTTTGTAGGTATGTTTTGACCGGCGCTGCAACATGTGGCCGAGCGTTGTCATGTTGCAAAATTACTTTGTCGTGTGTTTGCGAATTCGACGATAACAATAACACGAATAATCTATTAACTCATTTATTTTAACTTAAAACTAGTCAACACATTAGAAATATCTTAACAAAACTAAAGTTCACTTAAGTACCACGTAAATTAAAGGCAAACCGTCCCGACGTCATTAATCTGAAAGAAAACAATAACATTAGAACATTTAAAACTTTATAATTAATTGTTAAACTTTACTTACTCACCTTTGAATTGTATAATTGTCATTATTACCTACAATTAAAATCAAACATATTAATACTTATGTACAAACCAATAATACAATATAAATACTTAGCTTGTAAAATTTGTAACCATCCAATAATCACAACATTAATTACCTGTAAACAATTGACAGATGAAATCTATGCATGTATATATTGTACAGGTATATTTAGCTCAATATTATGATGAGTTGATTTAATGCGTTACAGCTTAAGTTATTCAGCCATCTATACTCAAATAGAATCATCTCATCATATTGAGGTAAAATAAAAAAGCTAAATGACGTTCTTCTCAATCAAACTGGCGATAGTACAACATCAAATATATTATATTGTTAATTATCTAAATCATAAAACAAATTGTTACTTCCTAAACTTACAAATACAACATAACTTAAATATAAATAAATCAAAATTACACCATCCAGAGTTTTTCATCCAGTTTCACATACATTTTTTGGTGCCGAAACCCGGGACAACCGGGGACATTTAGATTGGAATTTTTCAAATTTTGGAAAGTTATTACCGACGGATTCATTCGCCCACATTTGCTTTGATTCGCTGTCCACCTTTGTCAATAAAATGTGTATAAGCCATGGATCTCTTTGTTCTGCGTCTGGCCCCACTGCCCGAAGACCACGAATTATTTCATCAGCTGCTTCTGTAACACGACGTAATTCCTTGCCATTGGTTTGAGAACATGGTTTTTGATCAAAAAATGATTGTATCAATGATGAGACTATAGGAATGAGTTTATTATATCGGCTACATATTTTATCCCATGCTTCGGCGTAATTGTTTTGTGTAACTGGTATATGTCTTATTAGAGCAGCGGCTTCACCAGAAAGAAGTCCCTTTAGTATTTGAAGTTTATGTACTTCGGTAATGTTGTGATTATCATGCACAGTGGTCTTGTATAAATCATGAAATGAAGCCCAGTGCTTGTAATCTCCTGAAAACTGTTCGATTTGGATTTTTGGTAATCGCACGTGTTGAGACGTATTAACACCTTCGTAGAACGTCCTCTGCTGATCGATGAACTGTCCTAAGGTAGTGTTCAATTCCTGATTGTCCTTGACTCCACCATGAGTAGTAGCAGCTTTGGTTAGCAGTGCATGTGCCGTGTAATAAATATCATCTGTTTCGTTGGTGATTGGTTCATATTTTGGGTCTTCGCATAGTTGGTTTTCCAGATCGTTCACCGTTTGGTATCGAGACTCTAATGTTTCCAGTCTGACCCTTATATCTTCAACGGTTGTATTCTCATTGATCGATTCACTAAATTGCTTTATGTAAAGCATTTGATTAAGCGCTCGATCACGCATTCGAATAACTCTATCGCTCATCTTTTCACTAAGTCACTTTATCACTGATCACTTGTTGCACGCGCGGTTTTGAGTAGCTCGACGGCTATTAATTGTCACCCAAATTTCAGGTTGTAAATTTAGAAAATTTAATAAGTAAGATAAATGTACTTATCTATTTTGTGGGAAATTCCCGGGTTTCGGCACCAAAAAATGTATGTGAAACTGGATGAAAAACTCTGGATGGTGTAATTTTGATTTTTTTTTCTGGACGCTTGAATTTTAGTTCCATCTCTAACAATCGCTGCTGGGCTGCTTGAAACGAACTGCCTAATGGATGTCTAGAGTTCTCCTTAAGTGGCAGTCTTACGATGCATCGACCAGATGAATCCATTATGATTGTATCTTCAACATATTGTTCAGACAACCTGCTCGTCGAATTTTGATGGCCATCGTGTCTTTGCTCGTATTGTGGCCGTTTTTCTTTGAGTGCGCGGCTCAAACGCATCAATTGAGTTCGGTATAGTGCTCCTGTGATGGTTTCGTTCGATTTCAATAGCTCATAATACACCACACCCAGCTGGTCCCACCAAATACAGAGCATGAGCTTGGCGCCGTGAATATTTGGTTTGGTTACCATACCATATGATTTTTTGCGCTTCGGGTTATCGTAATGGATCCACTTTTCATCACCAGTGACAATGCGATGCAAAAAACCCTTCCGTTTTTGCCGTTCGAGCAGCAGTTCGCATGCAAAAAAACGGCGCTCGACGTCTCTCGGCTTCAGCTCATACGGCACCCAATGTCCTTGCTTTTGGATCATTCCGAGGGCTTTTATACGATGGGAAATGGCTTGTTGTGTCACTCCCAATGAATCTGCGAGCTCTTGTTGAGTTTGACACGAGTCTTCATTGAGTATTGCCTCCAATTCAGCATTCTCAAACTTTTTCACTTGGCCCGGCCGCTCTTTGTCCTCAACGTCAAAATCACCACTTCTAAACCGCACAAACCATCTCTCGCACGTTGAAACCGATGGAACATGACTCGGATAAGTCTCGGAGACCAATCGATGTGCTTCAGCAGCACTTTTCTTCAAATTTCCTGTTTTGTTGGCATGAAACTCGACATAGTGAGAGCTCAAAAAAACTATGAATTTGACACTGCGACAAATTGACACATACTGAAAATTAAAGCTATAAGACGTAGCTTTGACATGAACATAGTCACAGTACTGCCTGATGCGTATAGCGTTAGTAACGCCATCTGTTATCAATCCCGCATTTTCAATTTGTACTCCTAATATATATATATATATATATATATATATATATATATATATATATATATATATATATATATATATATATATATATATATATAAATTATAATATATATCGACACATTTCGTATGGAAAATTACATTCCATAATTATGAATGCATAATCTCTACGTATCAAATGAAAAAATAACCAAATTATCGCTGCATTTAGTTCCAATAGAACTTCGAAAATTATTAGATTATTTTCTAAATATGCACATAGTGAGGCATTTTACGTTTGTATTCCATAGAATAAATTTACAACTGCATTTGTCATTCATTAAACTTGTAGCTAAAATTTCCTCTAATTGTGTGTTTAAATACGCACACTTGCGACAGTTTCGCTCATAGCTTATAAAATAATAACAAAAATATCACAAATACATTTGTTACTTAAAAACTACTGGGTTTTAAATTAATTTCATCCTCTACATAAACAATATCGCATTAACACGTTTACCGCCATAGCAAGAACAAAAAGTATTACAAAACTGAAAATTAATTAATGAAATATGATCTTTACGGCCAATTCAAGTGTCGACCAAATGCTTCACTTTCGTATATTTAATTTTCGTATGCTTGTGACCCACCAAAAGTGTTAGCACAGAGTCAAAATGAAAGAAATTTATTTCATGCCACTACGACGAGTTTCGCGCCAGTAAATATGTTAATTATATTTTACACAAAATGTATATACAAACGAAACTTTTATTTGGTTTCATGTATGTATTTGATTCTATACAACTTGGTTTTATACATTTTATTGAATTTTATTTATCATAATACCAATGCTAAAGGAAGAAAAGAGACAATAAAATTAAATAAATTCATATATAGTCTTTCGTTCAGGGTACAATTATTTCCCCTGCAAATTTATTGAGTTTCGATTTAAGTACGTCATGTTTCCATATAATTTGGCTATCTGTAGTAGTTATTTGTGCTGAAACTATAAACTTTATATTTAAATGGGAAATTTTATGTTGTATTATTTAATACCTTATGCTCGACGAATTAAAGTATATTAAAGTGCAACAATAACTGCATTTAAACACTTTTAAAATTATTTTCACAATTTCAATAATATAATTGAACTCCTTGAAATCCTCGCTGATTCTAACAGAATATAATTTTTACTTTTTTATTTGAATGTTTAAAAAATAAAATCGGTTACAAAATTAAAATCCAAGTCAAATTATTATTGAAAATCTGAATTTTTGTTATTTAAGAATTGAAATAAACTGAACTTGGTGATTCACGGATATATACACAATACGAACACTTTTAAAAATACATTTAGAGAAACGAGAACAAACGGAATATGAAAAATTCTTTTTTTTTTGTTTGAATTTTGTATTTTTTTTCTCATTCCTTCTTCGAACACGGAATAAGTTTTGCTCAAAAAAATTGATTTTCATCAAATTGTGTGCTGAAAACAAAATAAATAAATATGAAATATGAACTTATCTTTAGTCCTAGTTTCGACCAAGAAATTCGTTGTTTCTTTTACAACGGGAAATTTGGTTTAGATTGTTTTAATATTGAAGTTTTCGCTTGTGTTAGAATTTTTAAATTAGTTTGTTTTTTAAATTATCCAAGCAGCCAAACTCTTAATAACGGTAATCGTCTGTCAACAATACGGGGAAAGTCAAAAATTAAAACATAACGGTTGTTTTTTCCAAAAATCGGTTATATTTTCCAATATTTTTTTGTATGTGTGAATTACAAATTGTTTGTCGAGACACCATTTTTTAGGGTATGTGTACTATCCATGTGAGTTCTTTGTAAAAATTACAATGAATTTTTTGGTGGAAACTAGTACAGCATTTAAAACCGTTTTAATTATGTGATGTCACATTTTAAAATCCCCCTCCCTCCCCAACATCACACATCATCACGTCAGCTTATACTCCCTCCCCCCAGAAGAGCGTGACGTAGTTTATGGATGGCCCCTTGACGGTTTTAATTTCCTTTTTTTTAAAATGTTGGACATAAATTACTGTTACTCGCATGATCGTGTTTGCAGTTTACATATTTTTACGCTAAACAGTTGTGTTCTTCCATTAGTTCTGCGAACTTTTCACATTTACTCGGATTCATGCAGAATTTTTTGGAGTGTCCATACTTCTGATAACTATGACATTTTAATGTATTTAGTATGTGCATTCTCACATCCAGGTTTAAATATTACGCTTTTGTGTAACTTACCCCGTTGGTTGAACCAAAGGTTAACATAGGTAAAGCCGTATTGATTAGTTCTCCATTAAAAAGTTTTTTGATTTATCGAATATGGTGACGTTATCTTCTCTTAATCCTTTTGAAATTGCTGGCTCGGTTATACATTTGAGCTCATGGTAGAAGATTACACCTTTGCACGAGTTTTAGGTGGCATGTTTACTTACAATGATTGGCATATTCGATAAGTTTTTTGCTTTTTCTAAACTAGCAATGCTTTTGTCTGTAGTTAGATCTTCGTTTCTCGTTTTTTGGACTTGTTTAATTTGTTTTGAGATGATTTCAAGACCCTTTTGTATGATGTAGGCTTCATCGTCGTCTCGTTTTATTACAAAGTATTTTTCGCGTTTATCACCTTCTAAGGATACTCTTACTCTTTTTTGTTGATTACTGTAGATCTAGAATCCGCTCTTGAATCTCTTCTGGTTTCATCTGCCCAAATACGACAACTTTGTTTGTAACGTGATTCAGCCAAAAATGAGCTTCATAGCTGAAAAAAATTATTCAATAAAAACTGATCAATTTGGAGCTCAAGGTCAACCGGCTTCAATTCTGGAACAAGCTGTATTTTGTGTGTATTTTGAGAGACCCAGAGATTGAGCAGCAGCAATATTCACATTAAATTGGCTTGTACCTGAATAGTGCGTTCAGTTGGACGATTATATGATCACCATAAAATAGTCGAAGAGTTGTAAATGTTGTGCTCGCGTAAGTCCATTCTCGGTGAAATGTCAATACTTAACACAAAGGTCATATGAACATGACAGTTGTCACGCATCAATCCCAATCGGAAAAATTACCTCCTATTGGATCACTCTTTAGTTATAATAATTCAAGATTATTCGAACTTAAATCGACTTACTACCCAAATATAGTAATAACAACTGTTAGTATACGAAAGAAATAATTTAACAATTTTGGTAAATAAAAAGTTTCACGATTTACATAATACATAGTACGAGCAGTAGCTTTAATCTTAATACTCGTATATACACTTAAGCGTACTACGCGATTTCAAAACGGTTAAGATATAGACTACCTGTTGTACAATATATGTATGTACTATCTTATAATACAATTTGTAATTGCATAATTAAATATAGTTTCCACATCCACGATGATAGTTGGTTAGTTTTTGTTGTAGTCTATCTAAACGTGTTTACTCGTATATGCGAGGTATGAAAAATCCCCTCGCATCATCATAGAACATAATTATAATGGAACAAGTTTTATGCAAATAGTATTGAAAACTTCACATAATCACCATAATTATATAGTTCTGTTGTAACTGTATAATTCTGTGTGGAAAATACGAGTACGTACTGCAGGTAAACAACATTCAGTTTTCAATGAAAATATTTATAAAACAAAAACCACTTACCGACCAAATGGTGCAGTAGTTAAAGCGACAATTGGAGAGGGAGGTACCGGATTCAAATCCAGATAGAGGCCGGACGCCATTTTTCACCATCAGAACACGATCGGTGGTGTGAATGAACACATCTATGACCTCCTGCCGGAGTGCAGAAGTTATGGCCCAACCCATCTTCCATGTCAGTACTATATAGTTTGGCATGGAGATTTGCAATGTGCAAACCACTTGACTATACTATAAACTGACTATTAAGTAACATACGGTTGTTATTTCAGCTGATTCGGTTATGTTTAAAGTTTATACGATCAAGTATGAATTTAAATGTATAATTAATGATTGTGTGCGATTCATTGATAAGATGTTTTATTATGTTAATAAATTGTAAAATGATCGCAACTTAAAAATCAATGAAGGCTACACGCTGTGAGAATATATATTAAGCGAAGAAGAAGAACGAAAATTTCAACGGCGTTTTCTTAAGTTGTATATAAAACTGCGCAGTTAACAATTTTTAACAAAGCGATGGTCGACAGATATATACAAGATTCAAAAGTTTGTTGCTACACTATCTCGTGTAAGATAAGATTGAAGAAACTGATAATTATAATGATTATGATAATTGCATGGCTTATAAATTATATATTTATTTACCATATTGTTTGAAATGAGGCTTCGATAAAATATTTATAGCTTCTCTGGTCGTTTCACTTGTTTAGTTGTTATGATGAACGCGCGTTTCTGTCGTTCATCATATTTCAAACGAAATTGTAGGCGTCCCTCGATTTGCGTTAGGTTTCGTTTTCGTTTACCATATATCATGTTAATCGGTGAAAATCTTCAATCAGTTATTTCAGTTGTCTAGTAGAAACTTTATACAATTCTCGGTATGAGTTCATGTTGACATCACGTGACATTTTATTTCATCGAGAATCAAACCAAAGAAGGTAACTGACACTTTTTATAGAGGTCACTACCAACTATTTCTTTGCTTCCTTCTACAACTCTCAGTCTCTCAATTGTTTGATGGCTCAATATAGTTAGCATCACGATTGTTTATGATTTTTTATCCGTAATTCCATTGCAGCTTAATATGATCATTACTTAATGTAGTTCGCTCAACATCTAACATGAATATCACTTCACCAATAACTTCATTTTATCAATTTGTGTATCAACTTCCTTCTTTCCCTTAATCTATGTACTTTCACCGTTTGCTGTTTTACATTTTAATCGTCCTATGTTGGATAAATTTCATCGTTGACTAAATCACTCTTCGCAATCGTCCACACACCGCCTCTTGATAATTGATTGTAGAAGTTAGCTTTCCCTCTCGTTTAATGTCTGTAATCTTACAGGACTCTCCATTTCTCTGATATATTGTGATCTTACCTTCTCCTCTAATACAATGCTGATGATATCATTGCTCACAGCAGTCTCTCAAAATATGACCAGGTTTGTCACAGACCCAACATCTTATTCTGTTCTTGCCATCCCGGAACCTAGTTGGTAGCCAATTAATTACTGGTTTGTCGTTACCTCTTGAATTATAACTGACTGGTGGAAATCCAACCTTTGGTTTGATCATGTTATAGGCAGTCTCGATTGCTAATGCACAAGCGATTAATTCAGCAAATGTTGTTCTCAAAGCTAATACAGCCGCTCATCTTGTTTCTACATCACGAATACAATCAGTTAATGCATTTAATTTAATTCTCTCGATATGTTCGGGGATCGTATTGTAATGTGTGAGTGAGATGCACCTATTGTTCTATTTCTGTAGTGTTTGTCCGAACTGTAGTGTTTTCCTTACTTTATGAAATCGATCTTTGTAGAGCTGTTACCCAGTCTTCCATGCCCCAATTATTGTTTTATTTTATTTATCATCGCTGCCTTTTCAAATTGTAATTTGAAAATGTTGAATGTCGTTGTTTCGTCGAATGCTGGAGGCTTTAATTTTGGATCTTTCTTTTGTTTAATCATCATTTTTTATTTTCCGGTTTTCAAATTTTCTTTCCCGGTTAGGATTTCAGTTCTCATCTTTTATCGTATCGAGGCCCTTAACTACACCACATCAAAATTTTCAGGAGCTTGGGTATGTTCACTTATAATTGTTTCAACAAAGATATTTTTGGCTTTTGTTGCCGCTTCTCCGCATCCTATGCATTTGATATCCCAATATTAAACTCGTACTCATCTGGATCTGTTTTCTTTGAAAAAAGCTTGTTGCAGCTTTTATTGTAGTTCAGATTTACTACCTTTTTTTATCTTCAGCTCTTTTTTCAGCCCCGGCACTTTCAACTCTAGTAGTTTTAGTTTCTTTTATTCACTATCCAACCACTGACCCTAGCAGATATTCCATAGCAGAGTTTCCCTAGCAGAGATTCCTTAGCAGAGATTCCTTAGCGGAGATTTGAACCAAAATAAGGTTCGATCACTGGATTGTGAATAAAAATTCCTCTTTGCCTATTTTCATCAAAGTTTATTATTATCACAACAATTCACCTGTTGACCACTATTATTTCACTTTTACTTTCTATTTTCACTAGTTATTTCACTTCTGTTTACCCAATTTTAACTTGTGGTTTAAATTCAAACTTATTGAGTAAGCTTTCTGTTCGCGTATTTATATCCAATTCACTTGCTTCTAGATCATCATAGAATTAAATTTATGTACCGCCCAGGTGGCGCAATGGTTAAAGCTGCGGCAGTTGGAGCGGGAGGTACCGGGTTCGAATCCCGATAGGGCTAGGATGTAATTGGCTGTAATGGCGTAAAAGCAAGGACGTAAATAAGCGAACAAGTAGTACTATGAATACTGCGTTCATGATGCTTTTCAATTAGAAATATTTAGTTATTTTACTGACCCAGAGATGCCACCCGCGGCCGTAACACAAACTTATTTAAAAATTTTAATTTAATTATTGTTGCTGTTTTTGGACAATTTGTTGGAAATAATTTGTATTTGAAGTTGAAAGCTTTTCGAGACATTTTGTTAGGACTGCTACAGTTTAGAGTTAATCACTTGCCAAAAATGTAGAGTTAAACAGAACCTTCGACTTGGTAGCTAATACAATTTGTTTTGTAAAACTCGGCATTGCTGCAAAGTTTTAGTTGATAATATTACTTAAAATATGACTGGTTTGTTTAATATGTTCCAGTCCAGTGCTGTTGTTGCCAACAACTTTATAAAATTTTGTTGTTGCTATCGTTTCAGTTATCAAAGTTAATCAAAATGTATCAGAGAAAGTTATTTTTGGAAGTGGATTCGATGGAATAGTTTGTCGTATGATAATCCAGCATTAATAGTTATAGTTAGTTTTTGTGCTGATGTTACTAATGCAAACGGAATAAAGTCCTGTGAGAAAGTACTCAAATACGTTTCGGGTTTCGAATTCTACCACTTTGGATATATTAAGAATCATCTTTGGATTGGAGACTATAAAGACATCATCGAGCGATCAAAATACATTTGCCAGTATCCATGTATAGATTAATATCTGAGCTAATGGAATTATTTGCACTAATTTCTCGTGATCGTTTGAAATTTTGAAATATTTACTCGTAGAGAAGTTTAAATGATTCATAATTTTAAATTTTTTTAATGATATTCAAAGCTTGTGAAACCATTTGAGAAAAATTTAAACATGTTTTGAAAAAATTTACTATATCCGACATACCCAATCCGACATAAAGCGTTACATGGAATCTTAAGACGTTATTAGTCATCTTTTTGGCGTTATTGATGATTGGGGCAGTACAATTTTGTAACTTTCATCGACCACACGTATCTCATGTTTCAACTGTAAATATAACTGAAAAACCTATCAGCTTAAAGAACTAGTACAAGAATGAAGTTTACCGAGAAGAGATTTTTTATATCGACACTGTCAACCGATCAGATCCAAATAACATTGCATGCTCTGTTTGTTCAGTATCAGTAACAATTAGCTAAGGTCCTCAAAGAAGAAGAGCAAGATCAGCATCAATTCTAATAGCAAGAATAGCAGTAATTTAAGCAGTAAAAATAATATCATAGACCATCGAAAACATAAACCAACATTTTGGCTAAATATCAACTCCTCAAAGGTAGGAGGTAGTACAGTAACAAAAAAAGTTGTTTGGTGGTTTTGAGAAACATCTAAATGTGTCTAAAATCATAAATTGAGCCTCGATTTAATGAAAGAGCACCAGTTTGTGTTGGGCCTCAGAAATACGTTGTGAAATTTGTGTTGAGAATAAATGGAAGGTGAGTTCTTATTGAATTAGTTATGGCTGATAGTAGGAAAAGCAATAATATGAACTAGGTTTTAAAACAACAGGACTTCTAAATCACTGATTTTAACTGAGCTTTATATAGCTTTACTCTTGACAGAATATTATACTCAACTGAACACTAGCAGCCGCAACGGATGGCGAAGAACCAGTACACCTGATAAACTTATCTTTTGAAAACAAAACGATCAACAATGGCGAGCGAGTCGCAATTGATCACTCTTTTCAAGAGATTATTAGTGGTCAGAAATGATGCTTACATGATGAGAAAACTGATAGCCCAGTGATCAGCCAATTTTACGAGACTTGAAAAGCAGATTGTAGCTCGCGGAATACGTATAGATTTCCTTCAGGTGATCAACCGAGAAGACTGCTGTTAGCTCAGCAGGACAAAACCAAAACTTGTCAACCAAGATGAAAAAGAGAGAATAATTGTTTGCAGATAAAGTTAAATACTTGGACTAACTTGTACCAGAGAAGGGAATCAGCGACGATAGATTACGTCAAAGAATAGACAGTACTCAAGAACGTCTATGAGCTATGTCTTAGGATTATGTATTTATTCCTAGAATTCGAAGGTTAAAGATATGTTCAGTTAGAAGCAGCTGTTTGATAACAAATTTGATAAGTTAATTATTCTGATATTTGATACATTTTGTAATTAAATAAATTCAATTGATGAAGTCTCGCAGGTTAATGTTGTGTTTACTGATTGATTTGAAGAGATCATTTGGTCTCGTATAAGGTAGTTTAACCTAAATCGTAGAAGATCATAGTGTAATCAAATCTGTTACTGTGAGTAAGATCTTACCACTATGAATATAAACCATCTGTAAACCATGAGTGATTGCTGATTAAGACACTGTATAGCTTCACTTGTGTTTCTTTACTATAGCTCATGTCGAGAATCCTTATTATTCCTCATTTTTTGTGTCTTTGTTAATTCTAAATTTCTGATGCATGTTAACCAGAGGTGCATTTTCAGTGAAGGTAATGTTATAATGAAATCTACGAAACCTTCTAAAGAATAAGATGAATTGTACGGAATTATGACCAAAGTTTTTCGAGCTTCACTTCAAACGCATGTATATGAAAGGACATATAGTGGTGTTAAAAGTTGAAACGTATATAGCGAATAAATTTTCAAAGTTCGTTGAACACCTTAGTTGTAAATATCTCAATCGATAGTTGAAAACCTGCTTATTTGTGGAAACGTATATATTAACACTCCAATCATGAAACCAAGAACCAACTAGGTACAACATTGACCGGCAATTATAAAGGATGTCTTTCTTTTTTAAGAATAGTTCAATGGCCTGGAGATGAAATAGAGTCCGAATGGAGAGTTACAAAAGTATATTGAATTCTTTAAAACTAAACTATAATGTGGTCACAGTTGATTCAAACTATAAAGTGGTCACAGTGATGCACCAATGCCTGTTCATTGGAAGGTAGCTGCTCATATACTAACGAACTTCAAGGTTTGGTTCGTTTTAGTCTCCTAACCAAATGTTCATTATCGAGTAGCCGAGATACTTCCGCACTGACATGTTCTATAAGCCTATTTTATATCCACAATCCCCAAATCACGGTGCAAATCTATAATTCGAATATACCACGATGCGATAACTTCACTCCGAATTACCTTATTGTGGAAGTTTTGTTTAAGGGTGATGTTAGTATTCTTAGTACAGCTCCAAAGCTGAATGCCATAAAGCCAGATCGGCTTTAAGACTGATTGTAAATCAGTATTTTATTGTTTTTGCTTAATTTTGACCTTCGTCCAATTAGCCAGTACAATTGTCAATATTTTAGATCAAGCTCTTTCTTTTTCTTCTCCACAGACTCTTTCTATTTAAACTTAACATCCAGAATCATATCCAAGTATTTAGCAGAGTTCTCGAACGGCACCATCACATCGTTTAATATCATGGGTGGCGGATTAACCAATGGTTTGTTCGTAAAATTGACATGGGCAGATTTTAATTTATTGAGTTAGGTTTTCCATCGCATGGTCTACTGGTGAATATCTTCACTTGCACATATAAGTTTACTCGCTATCTCTCATATGCTAGGTAACGTTGCTTTGCATACGTGATCGGACTGTAGTATATCACTTATATATAGTAGGTATAGGACTGGTCTCAGAACGCTGTCTTGTGGGACTCCTGCCCTTATCTCTCAGTCCAGAATACACATCTTCTTGTCTTACTCTAAAAAGACTTTCAAATAAATATGATCTCAAAAGAGTCCCGGAAGCATAACTTTTAGTTTATGAATTAAACCCTCGTGCCATACCGTATCGAAAGCTGCTGCCAGATTCAAAAATAAAGATGAACAAATTTGTTCATCTTCTTATGCCTTTTTATAATATCCAAATTGGTGATTCAGTATTTGGTCTCTACTTCGTATTATTGACTTCATTCTGCTCAGGAGTAATCTTTGAAATGACTGGAAGCAGGGATATCGGACGGTACGAATTAGCTTTATTGGGTGGTTTACTTGGTTTCGGTAACATAATACCTTCCGCAACTTTCCGGGCAGAAGGAACGTGCCGTAATCTAATAGCAGCAATAAGTTAATGAGTTAAATCATCAATAGCTCGTATGTAACTGTTTATAATAATAAAAATAATCTTATGTAACAGTTACATAAGATTTACATAAGATGTAATAATCTTATGTAAATCTTATGTAACTGTTTTAGAATTTCTCTCGTATGATGTTTCATATCCAGGAGCTTTGCTTCAGATTGAGTATATTTTCCCTATTAACTTCTTCTGGATTATTGGAGGGATTCTATTCCCATAATCATTGCTTCCATTTTCGATTCTAATATCCGATTCGGCCTCATTCGGTTTAAAAATATCAGTCAGATGATCAGCAAATTCTTCATCGTTTAATTTGTTATCGGTAGCCCACGAGCCATCACTTCGTTTAATAGGAGGGATCTGCGTATTTGGGGTTTTTATTTTTTTTGTTTTCGTCCATAGTGAAAACGATTTTTCATTTAACTTCTGAATTTCTCCCTTAAGATGTTGTGATTTATTAGTTAGTCAGCTGTCAGCAGTCGTCTTGTCAGCTAGACTTCTCTTATCTTGCCATGTTTTCCTAGCTTTCCTTTTTTCACTATGTGGTGCATTATTGCATTTTGTTAGGTCCATGACATAAATACCTTACGCTGCTTAAGCAGCAGAGATTTAGGACATCGAACGTCTTACGCGGTCGATGGTAACCGCAATTATAAACTCCGAAAGAATTGCACCTTCAACCACTTCGATGAAACCAACAAATAAAATTTTCTAACACAATTTTCGAACACAAATGTGCGTAAACTGTGCCACGTAAATCGAAGAACACCTGTACATCGGCAAAGTAGTTTGTATTTTTAAATTACATACACGAGTGTATATATGTATAAAGACGCAAGATAAAACAAATGAATGTTATAAATAAATAAATAAATAAACATTTAAGACGATCACACCATAATCGTGAATAGTTTTGCAGACTGCTTGTCGCTTTGCTATGTATATAAATGAATGTAAAAAAAATGGTTGGTTGTTTTAACTCGTACATGGTCGTTTCGTTACATAAAGACTTTATATACGAGTATATGACAATACTGTGACGTGAATTATTAATTAAAATGTCAAATCACAGGGTGAAGCGATTATGTTACTTTATATATCAGGTTTAGTAAATGATACTTAAAATTTTCCGGGTGGTCTCATTTTAACGAAGCAGATAAGCGTGCCCTTTTCGTGCTGCCTTGACTAAGTGTTCAAATAGAGATCAATGACTCTTATAGAAGATTACCTTGATTGTAGAAATTTTCTAAAACCAAAACCCACTCGGGTTTGAAGTAAAAAAGTCAAACAAATTTCTTTGCTCTTTTGAATTACTTTTAAAGATCAATTTGAGTATGGAACAATATCTTTGTCTGAAACAGGTACTTCATGTCTCTTTGATATAATGGTTTTGACTAAGTGATTTTGACTCATGGTGCAAGCCTAGGATTTCTGCAACCAGAGAAGACTATAGATTTACAGGAATAGTCCTAGGGCTGAACACAAGGGATCTCATGTGGTCAAAAGGCGAACAACTGCTGAAGAAGTGTAAGCTATCATCAATATCCTCAAGACATTCGTCGCATACAAACCAGTAAAGAAACAAATATTCTAAAGCTGTTCTTCGGGTTAAGCCCTCTTACAAATACTACGTCATACGAAAAGTAGGGGTGGCTAACCACGTAAGCTTAGTTTTGATAGGGCAACGGTTTTAACGGTTTTTTTCACTATGAAGAGGTAAAGGTGGTTCAGAGCCTACAAAAAATAAGCGAGAACCAGTTTTAGCCAAACTGTATGCAACTTCGTAGCCGCCAATGTCACAATGGACAGGGACCCATATGGACGTTATCTTATTGGAAGAACCAAGGAAGTTCGGCAATTTCTTGCAATCCCCAATAATACAGTCTGTTTGAGCAAGTCTGGTGAGAAACACATTCCGTAGATGGATAAACGACCTCAAAAGATTTGTAGAAATTAAAAACAGGCCAACACCAATCAATAACATGTCGATTTCTGACATAGCTCGTTTGAAATGATTAAGAATTGAACTATGGCTTGAAGAAGTGCTGAAAGCATTCCACGCTTCAGCTCTCTTTAAGTGAAAGGCAGCCAATAAACTGAACCTAAAATGAAGGCTTCTAACTAGGGTAGGGAGAGTATAAGCACCACCACTGGGAGCCGAGTAGAAAACATGGCTCCAGTTAAAGCCCTACAAGCGATATTTAGCAAATAGTTGAGTTTACCAATTCAAGATTTACCAAAAGCTCTACGGCATTGCCAAAAAATAGTAGTGGCTTTTTGTAGTTTAAAATCTAGATGATGCTTCCAAGAAAGTATTATCCCGGAAAACACCACTTTTTTTATCTAGATCAATTGCAGGGATATGAACGTTTATATGATTGTGAGTTAGAATAACAGAGGTTTAATTCACAATTAAATTGAAAATTATAATTCGAAAGCTTCCTAAAAGCCAATTCAAACTTAACTGTAGACCTAAACACGACGAGCTCAACTTTTATTTTGGGTGGAATGTAGGAGCATAGGATGTAATAGAGTGAAGCGTTTAAATGTGTTAAAGAAAGAGAACTACTATTTTAATGTATGCACATGTTGGTGTTGCCCGATGTAACAATCGCCTACTGAAGAACTGTGTTCCAAATAGCGAGGCTGAATAATTTATCAAAGCGAGGAAAGAAAAAATCTGATCGGTTTCTAGCCGAATCCGGAAGAAACTGACGCCGAATAAATGTTTAAGGTGTCATGGCTTCGGTCATTGCACTCTTAACTGTAAAAACAGTACTGCCAGATCAAACTCTACGGAAGATGTGGTGAGGTAGGACACATAGCTAAGATATGCAAAAATTCTGCCTAATCATTTTTCTTCTGTAGGAAGAATGTTGAAAATAAACATGTTAAATCCCCAGTAGGTCAGAAATCGAGCGCAGAAAATGAACGTCGTTCAAATCAATCTTAATCACTGTGAGGCTGCTCAACGTCACAGTGATTAAAATTGATTTGAACGATTTCTTGCACTACTGTTCTCGGCTATATCAGAGTAAAGGTCAACGATATTTAAAAAAATATATAAAACTATGGAGGGCATATCGTAAAAACATAGTAACGACCATTAGGTACTTAGTGGTAATGGTTGATGCTAGACTGTCATATACGACACATTGCATTATATGTATCGAGCAGAATGAACGGAGCATTTGCACGGATAATGCCGAATACGACAGGAGCACGACAAAGCAGAAGTGCTCTACTAGCTAGCGAAGTTATATACACTGATATGTAGAGTACCAATTTGGGCAACATATAGAAAAAAATTGTTAGAAGACATATATAAAAAAATTGTTCAAAGATTAGGTATACTTAGAGTATATGCGAATTTCTAACGGTATCGGATGACACTGTCGGTGTGCTTACGGAAATGCATCTCATAAATACACCGGCTAAGGAACATCAACTTATATATCTAAGATGTGGTCACGGAAGAGATTCGCATGATAGCGCAGGCGGAGCGAGATCATGACAGCATGGCAGAAACAATGGGTTAGGGTTTAGGCGGGAAATATCCAAAACTCTTGCATGTTCTGTAATGGTCCACATGTGATGTCTATCGAATCTTCTTCCCTCCACCACAAAAACAAGTCGTTGTGTTGCCCTATTTCTACCAAATTTGACGGTTCAACTCAAACAACATGCATGTACGTGACTATATATAGGAGGCTTCCATTTTAACTTTGACCATTTTATTTGCGTCTTCCATTCCTATATTCAGGTTCAAACTCCTGTATGCCTTATGCTAGTGTTTATTTGTAGATTATCGTGTTTTAAGAACTGATAAGGGTGCTTATTTCTGCTGCGTTAGACAACTGTTATTTCCATATTTAGTAAATCCAGATAATTATTTTCCTGTTCATCTTCACGGGATGCTGTAAATGGTCACACTATACTTTCTCATGATTAGATAGTTCGCGATATATAATACGATAAGTATATTATTTTCATAGGAAGTTAATGCATATTTTAAACCCAAGGTTGTTGTCAAGTTGCTGTTTATCTCTCCAAATTTTGAACAGTTTCCCTAACAATTTAACTTAATCGTCAGAAACAGTCGTCGAAAAGTATATAGAATACAGTTTTTAAGAACATATCACCACATTTTAATACAATTTGTGGTGGATCTGGTCATCAGTCTTTAAATGTATATTAAGGCGAGTTCATTTATTATGACCTTCCTACACTACACCGCTGCCTCTTATCGAGGACGCAGGGCTATTTAATCGGTTTGCGAAGACAAATGCCAGGATATAACACTAACACACGGAAGATGGGTCCGATATAGGGCATCAGATATTTTAAAGGTTATACTTCGTTATAAAGTAAGTAATTGTCAGTTCGTTCTGAAGTTATGAATGGTATTGTTAACGCAAGTTAACGTCAGTGTTGTTTGCGTAACTATCTATAGTCGACAATACACATAAGCTTTTATCAATTATTACAAAAAGAGGTCACAATGCATTATATTTGTATAAATAGATCGCTATTTGTGGGAAAAGATCGCTCAAGAATCTGATAGATCGGAATTTTATACGTCGTATATACATAAAAGATGACTAATTAAAGATTGCATCTGTAATATTCAGATAATTAATTAAAGAAATAATGAATATATGTATATATATATATGTATATATATATATATATATATATATATATATATATATATATATATATATATATATATATATATATATATATATATATATATATATATATATATATATATGGTATATATATATACATTTTTATATATATATATATATATATATATATATATATATATATATATATATATATATATATATATATATATATATATATATCTACGGTTTTTACAGGCCTGTACCGTGTCAACAATCTGACTCCATCGGTTTCGATCACGAGCTAGCTCTTCATACTGTTGCAAGCAACCAGAAGATGCCTCGTGATTGAACAAAACTCGGTTTGTGTCTTCAACGTCGAGTTTTGGGCCATATATCACAATCACACACATGATTCTTCTCTCCAATGGTAGAAGCCATCTTTCGTACTCATTCGTCAAGGTCCAACTCTCACATCCATACATGACAACGGGTCTGATCAACACTCTGTACAGTTTCAGCTTGTACGTATTTCCAAGATATTTTGATTTCAGAAGTGGCCGTAGAGGATATAAAGCTCGATTGCCAGCGGCAAAGCAAACCTTGATATCCTCTCCCACACTATTATCGTGAGTAATGAGAGATCAAAGACACTTGAATCTCATTACTCCTTCAAACGTGTGGTTTCCACTACTGAAATCAGTTGCGTCTTGATTTCTAAAACCAGAGATCAGATATTTGCTTTTGCATTCCTTGATTTTGAGACCAACGAAAGCTGAACACTGTTTCAGTGGATTAATTATCTCTTACACTCCGTCGCCATTTAATCCAATCCCACAGATATCATCTGTATCTGCAAATTGCATATGCATATTGTCCTGAGGTGTTTCACTTTTACGAAGGATGTATTTCAACATGAGAATAAAAAGTATCGGGGACAGCCCATTTCCTTGTCGAACACCAGTAGTAATTGCAAACATTCTCGATAGCCTGTTCTCTCGGAATTCAAAATTTGATAGTGAAATTACAATCAAATTTTAAATTTCGGTGAGTTACCGAATTAAAAGAAATCGTGATATAAATAAAAATAAAAAATACTAAAAATGACCGGAAGAAAAATGTCGGGATAGTGGAAAGAAGGAAAATATGAGACCTTGAATGAAATTAATAAGAGTGCGAGGAAGCAGTTACTCGCTTTATGCAAATATTGCAACGTGATTCTTAAAAATACATCTCAGAGTCGACTTATCGCTCACAGGTACATAATTTAATTTTTATTTTATAAAATAATGTGATTGAAATTTAATTATTTTGATAGGAAATGATATTGATGCAAATCTGGCTGATGACGATTCCATAATTGAAGCAGAATTGGTAGTGAGTTAAAATTAAAATAAAATTAAAATCAGGCCGTTCTTGCTTCAGAACCAAATTCAAATTTGTGTAAGGATTCAAACGAGATTGAAGTCTCATTCATTGAGCAGTCATCTTCTCTTAGTGGGCCCGAAAGTTCCACTTCAATTTCATCCACGCCAATACGGCCATTTCGTCAGGATTTGGTTCATCCGCATCGTCATCGCCAACGACATTATCAAATAATCGTAAAAGAACTTTTCGCATCCCGGAAGATCCTTCGCGGAAAAAAATGATTGCATCACAAAGGAAGATATCCAATTATATTGACTGCACCACAACCGAACAAAAGTCCAAACTTGACCTTTGTTTGGGAACATTTTTCTTTGGATGTAATATTTCATTTCATATGGTAGACTCTAAAAATTTTAAAGAGTTGATATCCGAGCTGCGACCGTCTTATAAACTACCTTGCCGTCAGACACTGTCTACTACTTTTTTGAATACTGCCCATACAGAAATTACGGAAAATGACAAAAGTAGTATTGGACGAGCACAAGAGTCTGTATAATTAATAGATGGCTGGAAAAATGCATCCAGTAACTCAAAGCAAATTGTCACCATGTGACTGTCACCATGTGACAAACTACGGATAATAAATTATGTTTTTTGGAATGTCACGACTTCACTTGCATTTCGGAGACGGGATATGAATTAAATAAAATAGTGAAAAATCTATTCAAATGGCAAAGGCGAAATTAGGAACCGAGACATATAGTAGCCACACTGGAAATTTACTGGCGAAGGATATAATTGATTAGGAAACCGCTGCAAAATTAAGTAAAGTACTTGTGCAATTAAAAAATCCAGAACGTCTGGTCATCCAAAATAAGGAACGTCTGGTCATCCAAAATAAGGGATCAACAATAAAAATGCGAGAAACTCGTTGGTGCAGCTATAGAGATGCATTTTCTTGCTTTGTGAATAATTTATCAATATTTAAAAAAATTACAGCGGAACTAACTAGACACAAATAGAAAACCGAAATTATTCAACTAATCTATGATGAGGAACTCCTGGAACAAGTGAAACACATAATGATTTCTGATCCAGTTTGTACATTAATCAACAAAGCACAATCTACATGTTACTCTATTGCAGACGCTGCACAGGATTGGTTAACTTTGAAGGTATTTATTGCAACTTATGCCACTATTTAAAACATGCATCTAGTTCATCTAGATGTACGGTGCATATATAACTTGATTGATGTACTATAATTTATTATTCTCTCAGCTTCCAGAAGAGTATCAAGACCAACACAATAAAAGAAAATCAATGGCAATTGATGTAGTGGATCAGTTTCTTTTAGATAATCTGGATAGTAGCAGATTGGACAGCCTTCAACAATTTAAATTAAACGAAGGTATATTTGAAATATTAAAAGTCAAACTGGTAACAAAATCACGGACATTCTGGTCCTTAACAGAGGCGATACAAGGACCTTACAAGTCTGGCTAATAAACTATTAAAGATACCAGCATCATCGGCCCAGTTAAAGCGGTTATTTAGTAACTGGGGACATATTCATAGCCTTCGTCGAAATAGACTGCAGTCCACTACACCTCAAAAATTATTACACACAAATAAGAATTTGAGGAAGACATTATTTTATCTGATTCTGAATAATTGATAGACCATATTATGTCGTTTTTTGAATTTCTGATTCTAATTCGTTTTGATGTTCATCACTATTCAAAATAATAAAGAAATAAGGTTTATTCATATACAATAATTACAATTATTTCCCATTTATTGATACGTACTGTCAGGGCTGGCGCTAGACTATTTTTCACCCGGTGCAATTTTCGAAAATGGCGCCCTATATAAAAATCTGTTTCCACATTACCCTGGAGGTAAGATTTATAATGCGTTTTTTTTAACGAGGTATCTCCAGGAAACCTAATCTTCATAAGCAAAATACATTAAAAGAAAGAGACTCTATGAAAACTTGCTAATTAGTTATTGTAAAAAGTTAATTCGACGAGCTTTTATTTTAACAAAATCACCTATTAAATCATTATAATCCAAATTTTGAAGTTTTTCGCTTTCAATTGATATCATAGCCAATCCTACTAATCTGTCTTGTGCCATTGTTTTTCGAAGATAATTTTTTATAATTTTTAATTTATAAAAGCTTCGTTCGCCTGAAGCTACAGTTACAGGTATAGTTAATAAAATTTTCAGAGCTATCACGCTGTTAGGAAATAATGATTCTATTTTCTTATTGAAGATGTAATTCGATGTTTCAATTGGTGGTACTTTTGGAAAATTTAGCGTTGAAAAAATTCTAAGCTCATCTAATAATTCCGATCCACTTATATCTGACTTACCATTATGTGAAAGAGAGTGCTCTGACTTAAGACAATTCTCTTCTAAAATGTCAGAAGTATATGATGATATCGATGAAATTTCATATAAGAATTTAAAATTATTGTTGTGTTCAGAAATTTGATCGAACCGTTCTGTAACAGATTGTATAGCTTGATCAAGAATTTTAAAATAAAATTCTATTGTAAACTTACATTCTTGATCAACTATTACTGCATCTATACCTTCATAAGAAAAAAGAGGTGTTTTTCGATTGGTGCAAAGTGTTGAGGCGGAAAGAAAGTCTTAGATACAAACTCTTGAAACTTCTCATCAGTTCTTAAATTAATTAGAAATAATTTAAGCGAGTTTAACATACTTACAGCTGACGTTAAGCATATAGCGGGACTTTGTAAATATTTACTAAAAATATTAATTCTGTCTAAAACTGCATACCAAATTTGAAGTGAACAAATAAAATGATACTTCAAAATTTTATTTCCTAAAACTTCTGTAGCATGTCGTGTTGCTGGATCTTTATTGGTTGTTAGTTCCACTAAAGCTTCATAAATATCCTCTAAATTTAAAATTAAGGGCTTTAATGCGTCTATACGACTTTCCCAACTGTTTGTACACAGTGGCTAGAGAGTTAAAACCTTAACGTTCTTTTTCAATGTTTCCCATCTAGAAACTGAGCTAGAAAAGAAAATGTATACGGTGAACATTGTACTGAATCTGAAAGTACCAAATAAGCGGAATGAGATGCACAAGGAACAAAAAACGCACGAGGTTCCAATTGCCTCTACAGTCATTAATTGATAATCCCAATCTAACTAATCGCTCTAAAACTAAATCGGTTAAACCTTTACCAGTCGTATCTGAGGCTACTAAGAAACGTAAAAAAAATTCTTTGATAACAAATCTACCTTCGCATTGGTCTTCGATTCTAATGGTAAGTGTCAATTGTTCTTTCCTACTCAAATCAGGTGTGCAATCAACAATTACTGAATAGTATTTTGCTTGTTTAATCATAGTTACAATTTTAGTTTGAATTACATTGGTTATAATAGTAATAAGCTCATTTTGAATATCTTTACTTAAATATTTGTTTTGAGTTTCATGATTATTAATCCGACGCAAGTGCTAGGAGTGAATAGGATCAAATTTTCCAATGGCTTCCACCAATTTCAGAAAATTTCCAATATTTCTTTCAAATATATTGTCGGATCCACCTCTAAATGCTAAAGATTGCACAGCAAGGAATTCTATTATAATTAAAAGTCGCTTTAGAACTTCTCTCCAATGCTGAATTTATTTTGACATATTTTTTTCAAAGGATGAGTCTATTGTCAGGTTTTTAACTAATCGTAATTCTAGTTCCTTCCATTTTTGAAAATTCCCCATATGCAATGAGCTTTTTTCATGTTCCTTAAATAATGTACCTAAATGATTCCAATCACTGACGCCTGAACTGGAAATTAAATTATTTGCAAATAATTTACAACAGAAACAGTAAACTGCATTTTTAGATATGGAATAAACTAACCAAGAGCGCATAACCTTTTCCCGATTTGATAAAATTCTGGTGTAATGTTTGGGATTGAATTTTCTACCTGATGTCATCGGAAAACATATATGGTCTACTTGTATCGGACCTTTCTCAACCAGCAGAGTTATTAGTTTATTATTTAATTCTGGATCCGGCCAATTTTCAGGATCTTCTAAATTATTAACTTTCTTAATTGATGAAGCAATCGATCTGTCATTTGCTGTTGAACTAACTACTTCGCCATTTAAAGAACTTAATGAAAGAAGTTGATTGGATTGAACTTCACTAGTTTGCACTTGCGTCATGTTACAGACTGTATGCGATTGGTTTTCAACTCTAAAAAATTTCTGTAGTGCATTTTTTCCGTTGTTTTCCAAAATTCCTCTTTGTTTCTTTTTTGTCTATAGGCGAAGCCAGACAATTTTCGTTTGGAAGACATCGATTTAAAGTTAACCACCAAAAAACTACCACTAACCTTATTACACTTTAAAGTAAATTTTTCCCGATACAAAACTATACACACACAGGCACAGATTTTACTATAAAAAATAGTCAATTTTATTTAATATTTTGGTTTTAATAACCACTATTTAATTTATAATTGTACTGCGTATACTATTTATTTATACTGTACCTTTTAAATTATGCTATTAGTATAAGTATTTGTTATATTATTAAAACTTAATATTTGCATTTAATAATTCTCGTATACCAAAATCTGTAAGTACAATTCATTAACGCATAAACTGTATAAAACATTCGATGCGCGTTTGTAACTGACAATTATTGTTTCTCCTTGTTATGGGCCTATAGCAGTAGCACTTTTGGGTCCGGGTTACACTGTCATATTTTAAAATGTCATATTTCAAAATAGCATATTTCAAAACGACATAAGGTACAAAACGGCATAAAACACAAAATAACATTTTTATAACCTCATAATACAATAAAAATAGCAACTACATTCATAAAAAATATTTTGATGCATTGTTGCCAATAATTACGAATATGACAAAAACTACTAGAGAGATAATAAAAATATTACGTATTTTATTACGCCTTGGTTATTTTCATATACCTGTATAATAATAATATATAACAAGAAATTCAAAACTTCTGCTTTCTATATCCTCGCAATATATCCGAGACTTGTTTAAACATTTAAGTGATCTTTCAATATATTACAATATACCGAATCAAAAGTCAAATTTAATATATTTCATATATGTATTTCTTCTTTCATATAAATAAGCTATAATCAATTGTATAAGTTTAATGTATATAAAATATGTATAATACCGTAGTCTATTTCATTTACTTCAAACTCATTTTTGACTTTCAACCCTAATTTAAGAACGTTTAAAATTTGACCTTAATCGATAAAGAAAGAATCCAACTCCTTTTTCTTTTGTCCATACTGAGATTTTAATCGAAACATCGATCTAAAAGTTCATTTTCTTCTAACATCTTAACTTTCATTGTCATCGATTAACAATTTCATTTTCTACCTTATCCTGTTTGAAAGATGACATTTTGAACTTTATGCCGTTTTGAAAAATGCCGCTTTAAAAAATGTCGTTTTAAAATATACAGTTGTGAACGGATCCCCACACTTTTGTATAAAATAAATCTGTTATACACAATAATTGTTTTGTATTATTGACGATTGGAAAACCTAAAATGCGATACCTATCGGAGAAAAAAATAACTGTGACACCCAGATAAAAATATTTACTAAACGTCAAATTCCATAGGTTTATGCTTAAAAAACTTGTATAAAAATTTTCAATATTGTTTTACAAATATATTTTAGCTTAATATGTTTATTATTCAATTTCATTTGAAATATGTTCTTTATGTTTTATAGGATAACAAAAGAATTTTGTTTTAGTTAGTGTGTCATATATGTTTAATTTATAATTCAAAAAGTTCATTTTTTTATTTTAACAATATGTCAAAATTAAATGTGTCTTAATATTTTATTTTACTATCTAGTTAGACTCGAGTATATCTGAAAATATTTTATTTGTGTTTTTAATGACCCGTCGTATGTTTTTAAATAAGTTATAGCTGTTTGCATTTTAGGAAATACACAAATATTGACATTTATGTGGGTGAGACAGTTACATTTTCTTCCGCTAGAGAACCCATTCCAATCGTCAATTAACTTAAATTCATTTCACATTCATACAATTTGAAACCTATAATTTTGGACAATATCAAAAATAATTCTAGTTATTAAAAATTTATTTAGAAATTATTATACGCATTAATATACATAATATTATTAGGGAATTCATAAAATAGAAATTCTACAAAAACTGTTATATTTTTGATTTGAGTTGGAGAAAATTATTTAGAGAAGAGGACGTATATACGTAAAACAACTATACAAAACTGAAAAATGTATGTGTAACAAAAATAAAATAAAAAAATGAGCAGTGCCAATATTCTGGTTTTCCCTGGGAATTGGGAAAAAAATTTCCCAATTCCCAACTATAATTCACAATATTTTATTCCCCAATTCCCAAAAGTGTATTTGTGTACAAGTGGCGTGCTGGGAATTATTTCCCCTCTGCGAAACACATAGTTTTATATGTTTGCCACTAGAGTACCTTTTTCATGGTTTTTTTCATGGTGTGCTATGTTATTATATTTGAATATGATTTGAATATTGACGGATGAATAACAAATATAAAAAAAAAATAAGTGTTTTCGCTTTTGTAAAACAATTAAATTTTTTAGGATCGGAATTATTTTCTACATTCATTATTTATTATGATTATTAGTATTTATCAATGAGCTAATTTTTTTATATTTTAGGACAGATAAGATCAAATTTAAAAAAATAGGTGTTTTTGCATTTAAGAAATAATAAAAAAAAATTTAAATGTAAACTCTAGTATTATGATTATGAGCAAGAAATATGAATTCCTAACAATTTTAATAGGGAAAAATAAACGTCCAAACTATTATAATTGGGAATTATTTTGCAAACGATATATTTTCCCAATAGCCAGAATACACTTTTGGGAAAAATAATTCCCAACTGTTATAAAAACGTCAAAAATTCCCAATTCCCTGGGAAAACCAGAATAGGGCCACAGGTGGGGATTAACCAAAACAAAAAAGTCTACAAAAAATTGCTTGGTGTTTTATATTATGCGATATTCTTTGGTAAAAACAAAGTGCTCTGACAACAGAAAAAGTGCTCTTTTTGCTCGAAACACGTGCGTTTTTGACATTACACATTCTTTGGAAATGATCTCGAGCACTTTTTTTTTTATCTCGAGCACTTTTGAAAAATCGAGATTTTTTCACAGATTTACCCACACATATAAATTTTTAAATGCCAAAACAATATAAACAAAAACAAAACGCCATTTTTAATTTCATTTGTGAACTATATTTTGTCGTAAGTGTGTGAAATTATCAAAATTAAATAAAAAGTTAATAACAATAATAAAAAAGAATTATAATAAAATAAATCTATATGTTTTAAAAGACTATACTATGAAATTTATGTTTGTGTAAATTGTGTAGCATAATAATTTGTATTTTATTTTCACCAATACATCGACTAAAAGGGCAATTTTTTTTCGTATTCTTTGATAAAAAAAAGTGCTCTTTTCACTCATTTTGCATAGAATATCCGAATATCACATTAGTTTCGATAGGAACAAAATAGATTTTTGTGTGTGTATGTGTGTAATCACCCCCTAATATTAATCAATTAGTTTTTGTATAAGAGGTAGAGACTGAGGAGAGAAATGTTTTGTTTTAACTAAAGATACATATGTATTATGTATGCATGGGCTTGGTGCAAAATAAATTCTCTGTTCCAACAACCAAATACAATTTTCATTTCTATGAACGAAAAAAATAATTGTTGTTGTTGTTTCTATGCCTTTGCGTATCTTAACAGGTGCATTTTTGTTTATTTGAAAAATTTGTGCCAATATTTGTTATTGTTGTATGTAATAGAAAATCAAAAACCACTCGCACGAATATCATTTTTATACTATGAACAATGAACTAATATGTAGTTTTAATAACATATTATTATTGATTCTGTTTGTATTTTCTTACATATTTTAAAATTTTAGATAGTGAACGTACATTATTTTTTATGATTTTGTTATAGTATTTTTCGATTAATGTTATAGTTTAAGAAATTTTCCATGTTTTGATTTTTCTTAAGTATAATTAAGATGAACTTGTTTATTTTTTGCTAATATTCATAAATATGTTGGCCACCCTAAAATTTTTTCGCCCTGGTTTACTGCAGCATCTGCACCTATGAGAGCGGCGGCCCTGCGTACTGTACAATTATTGATACGTACTGTATAATACGATACGTACTCAAAATTTTTCGTTCATAAGAAATTTTCCTAATTTCTATTTTTATTTTCGGCTAATATGTTAGTTCGATAATATTTCGTTTCTCGAATATGATCACATGATCAAAATAGTTCAATGTGATTCGATAAAATTTATAAAGAGTGATTATATAACGTAACTCTTCTTTTGCATTTGATTCTTGTATAGGAAAAACACTCTAGCACACAAAGAATACAGTCACAAAAATTATTTGTTTTTGTTTTGTTTACGTTGATTTTTTTGTTTCTTTTTGTTCCTGGTACATTGTCTGTTACTGTTTTTGTATTGTATTGTATTGTATGTTTACTTGTCAGTATGAAAAAAATTGACGAAAAATATATTCAATTTTTGGCTAATTTAAAATATATTTGCGGAAATATAAATTTTAATAAACATATAAATATAAATAAATTTGATATATTTTAATGAATACTTCGGGTCCCAGAATTTGTATAATTGTTAATTCGTTAATTCTATTTCGAAAAATTAAACGAAACATCAATTTAATTATTTTTGGAAATAATAAAATTTACGTTTTGTTTAATTTATTTCCTAGTTAAAATTCAGATAGACATTATCAAAATCCTAATAAAATTGATTAATATCAATAAACCTAAAAAACAATTCCGAACAGATAAAATTTTATATATACATATTGAAAATAAATTACAAAAACAAAAAATTTATCATAAAAACAAACACATCATTTCGTCGCTTGTGCTCGTAGCAAACTACAAAAACTAAAACAAAAAATAACAAAGCAATAAAATCAAAAATTTATTAAATAGAAACGAATGCACTAAAAAACAACAAAGCAAAACAAACGTAATTGACCAAAATATCAATTTTATAGTTTTTATAAAGAATGAAAGTAATTTAAGTGAAACAATTCAAACGTTTAATAATCCTAAATAAAAATTCTGTAAGCCTAAAAAAAATTAAAACGCATACAATTTTTTGTGAACTAAAAATATTTCGTAAACACAAAATCATACTGACAACGAACACGTGCTTTCGCCTCAAATGCTGTATACATATACACATTGATAATATATATCAATGCGTATGAGTATGAGATTTAATGGTATTGTTCAATGCGTATATGTATACGGCCGTTTCCCATCGAAAAACATGGCCGATCCTATGTATGTGTAATGGGTTAGAAAGTGGTAAATACATCAACAATCGTATGAAAAAGCTGATTTTTTCGAAATTTTTGACTTTTAACTTCCTATAACTTGGTAGGCACGCCCGATAACCAAATACTCACTATCCAGAGTTTGGAAAATGATTATTTATCAACAATCCTGGATTAATAATTTTCATTTAAACCAATATTTTAATTCATGTTTTTGAAGATTTAAGAATCTAGATTTCTATATTTTCGATCGTGAATAGAAAAATAAAACGAAATGAATTTGTAATATCGGGTTTAAATACATATTGTTTGTTATATTTTGCTCTGTTTCCCGTTTACAAGTAGTAATATGATTTGATTTTACATCCCGCTTGTTTTTTTTTCATTTTCCTTCGTTTCAATATTTTTTAGAAATAATGCAAACAGTTTTGTGCTTCGTTGTCTTTTAGTGCATTTCGCTTCATTTTTATTTTATTTTTGATTTTGTTTCCTTGTTTTAGTTTGCTACGAGCATTTGAAGCGAAAGCACGTGTTCGTTGTCAGTATGATTTGGTTTTTACGTAATATTTTTAGATTACATACAATTTTATGAGTTTTAATTTTGTTTTAGGCTTACAGAATTTTTATTTAGGATTATTAAAACAGTTTGAGTATGACTTAAATTATTTTCATTCTTTATAAAAATTATAAAATTGATATTTTGGTCAATTATGTTTGTGTGCTTTGTTGTCTTTTAGTGCATTCGTTTCGGTTTTAATTTAGTTTTGATTTTGTTGCTTTGTTTTAGTTTGCTACGAGCAGTTGCGATGGGAGGATGTATTTGTTTTATGATAAATTTTATGTTTTCGTAATTTATCTTCAATTTACATAAAATTTTACCTGTTCGAATTTTTTTTTTAGGTTTTTAGATATTTGTCAATTTTATTGGGATTTTGATAATATCTATCTGAATTTTGACTAGGAAATAAATTAAACAAAACGTTAATTTTATTATTTCCAAAAATAATTAAATTGATGTTTCGTTTAATTTTTCGAAATAGAATTAACGAATTAACAATTATACAAATTTTGTCAACCGATATAGTCAATAAAATTATGAATTGAATAATATAAAATTTATTTATATTTATATGTTTATTAAAATTTATATTTTCGCAAATATATTTTAAATTTGCCAAAAGTTAAATATATTTTAGGTCAATTTTTTTCATACTGACAAGTAAACAAACAATACAATACAATAACAGTAACAGACAATGTACCATCAAAAACAAAAAGAAACAAAAAAATCAACGTAAACAAAACAAAAAAATAATTTTCGTGACTTTGTGTATTCTTTGTGTGCTAGAGTGTTTTTCCTATACAAAATTCAAATGCAAAAGAGGAGTTACGTTATATAATCACTGTTTATACATTTTCTCGAATCACATTGAACCATTTTGATCATGTGATCATATTCGATAAACGAAATATTATCGAACTAACATATTAGCCGAAAATAAAAATAAAAATCAGGAAAATTTCTTATGAATGAAAAATTTTAGCATGTATCAATAAATGGGAAATTTATTGTACAGCAGTCTTGATAAATAATCATATTTAGATGCCTCATATACAAAAACTGATGTTAAGGCCTGTATTGTAAGATACTACAAAGCAAAGTCAAAAAATTGCGAGAAATCGACAGTTTACGAACGAATTGTACAAATTTTGTTGTTTTCTAACCCTTTACTCATACTAACTCATAAAAAAGAATAATCGGCCTGATCTTTAGTGGTATTGGTATTGTTACATATGTATATATATATTAAGTTCAGTGTTTGTTAGTCGCCATACTGAGCGGACGTGGTTTTTTCCGCTTGGTGTTTTATTAAATAAAATAAATTCGTTTGTGTGTGTGTGTGTGTGTTTGTGGCTCTGGAATTTCAGATGAGTATTGTTATTATATTATATTATATTTTATTATATTTTAAACTATATTATATTATGTATTGCATTATATATATAGGCTTTTGAGTTTATAAAGTATATATCAATACCATTGCAATGCGTATACGGACGCTGTATAGTATGTATAGGTGTATATAGCTTGTATATATCCAATAGTTGTATATATCTAATGGTATTGATATATCTATACATTGCCATGTCTATATCTATACAGTGCCATGCAATGTATAAATGTATACAGATATATACATCTTGTTTATATTTGTGTACATATAATATAATATATCAATGCATGGCACTGTATTACATCCATATTATTACTGGTTTTTGGTTTTGCTATTTGGTTGGTTTGCAATTAATGTTCTAATGTATATGTATTTAATTATTGTATGAAAATTTAAATTTAGTTTTTGCTTGTAATGCTATTAGGATGTTAATGCAGTTTTATGTATATATTAATGGTCGAAGGGATGGTTTTTATATGAACAGGGAGGTTACTTGTATGTGGGGGTATTTTTTTTCTGGCATACTGAGGTAAAAAACTAGTATTAAATTGGGAATAATTTTTCCTTTCAATTTTGGTATGGAAAAATTATTTCCAATTTATAAATATTTACATCGAACTTTTTTCGTCAGTAGGCCGGAAAAAATATATTTGAACAGAAATTTCATATAAAATCTTTTCCCAATTCAGGATTGATTGTTTAGTGATTTTAGGTCACGATTGTGGAGTTGTTGCAGTCTTGTTGACATTTGAGTGTTGTTGGTTTTAATTTTTCGTTGTTGGAGTCGGGTCTGTGCTTAACTTGGTTTTGCGATTGAATTGTTTTTCAGCCGTAGTCTCGTGGTGCTTTCCGGTGATGGAGAATGCAGGTTGTGTCTTGTATCGAGTTTAAGTGTCTTTGTTTTGGAAATTTTAAACGATGTGTATGCTTAAGTTCAGGGTGTCACTTTGCTGTTAGTGTGGCGGATCTGCTTCGAGTTTTGCTGTTCATGGGTTCAGTAGCCGCTTTTTCAAATTTGTAAAAAGAGTTTTGATGTTTTGGCTGGATTTTTGGAGGATGTCGCCCGATTCTGGAGTGGGATGGGGTTGTGCAGGAGTGTCTTGGTGGAAGCGGTTTGTGTAGGTATTTGTAACTGCATGCTGGTGATTTGTTCTTTGCCTCATGGTACTACTGTGGTTGAGAGTAGGGGGATTTCGGGGCTGGTTTTGATTGGGACTGGCATGTGGGATGATCTAGTTGCGGTGGTGGTTGGGAGCCTATGTTGGCATGGGGTTTTGGACGCGAGTGGGATTTGTTGGGAGCTGGAGGATTCGTCGGAATGTGGGGTGTTTGAATGAATTTCAGTTTGTAGGATGTCAGTTGTCAGGTGTGCACTTTTTATTTTTGTGTATGTTGGTGTCCCGTTGTTGGGGGTGATTTGAATGAGTTTGTAGTTTGCATGCTTACAATTATGTTCTCGTGTTAGAGTTTGTTTACTACTAATAGATTTATGTTTGGTTGAATGTTGAGTCTGCTCCATAATTTCTACATGTATGTGGCATCTCTGCCTGTGTGTCGTACGTGCCGGTGGGTTATTCATGCGTGATTTAAGTTTCGTATTTGGATTTAATGGTGCTTTTTGAAGTCAATAAAATTGTTCATTTTTGATTTACGAACGGTGAAGGTCGGGGTGGATCTACTACATTTGTAGTAAAGTGACATCCCTAATCACGACCATTAATATAAAAATAATAATAATAATTTATGGAAGAGCTTTGGTTCTAGTTATTTATATAAGTGTAAATATGATTATAGTTTATTTTATTAAAAAAAAAAGATGTTGCATAATTTTGATGTTAAACGTTTTCAGAGATTTATTTTGATTTTCTGACAAACATATTCTAATATTATAGTATCATCAGCGTAATGGTTGAAGGTTACTTAATCTAGCATACCATATTAATTTAATTTATTGTTACAGATTCAGAGACAATAAAAAAGTTAATCAGAACAGATCACTTGAGCGATATAGAAACAACAACTCTTATTAATTTAACCCAGAAAAATCAAACTGTTTTGTTTGAAACAAACTCAGCTAATACTTCAGTCGATTATTTTTTACACTTTGCCGATCGTCCAATAAACTACTATCGGAATCAAATAATATTTAAGTTCTCCAGTACCGTCGATACTATTATCTCAGAGGAAGTATTTCCAAACTATAAAAGAATCATAATTGCAAAAGAAAATTTTACAAGGGCAGATATTACGCACTTCCCTAAAAATTTCCACAATGGGAAGCAACCAGCAATACTAGCCCCAGAACCGTTACACGGGACAATACAAGAAAACTTTCGAGAAAATTTTTCCCAAAACGGCCACTTCGTCTTCGTCACCAAGATGGTCGAAGATTTAACCAACGAAGATAGGCACATGAGAGAGCACATAGACACATGAGAGAGCACGAACATGATAGGCACATGAGAGAGTACGAACATGAGAGAGCACATAGAGAAATTCAAGAAGTGGAGAGACAAATTAGACGTGCTTACTTTTTTCCAAATATGGCAAAAAAGATAAAGAGTCTCATAAATGCACGCAACACATGGAATACACATAAGTACGAACGGAAACCGTACAATATAAAAATCTCTTCTAGGCCTTGCACGAAAAAGCCACTAGAGAGAATCCACATCAACATATTTAATATTAACCATACCAATTTTCTTTCCATAATAGATTCCTTCCCCAAAACACCTCCAAATGATCAAAATGAACACTAAAAACCTAATTGATACTACGAACGCACTAACCAGGGATACTCAACACAATTATTTCAGATCATGAAACAACCTTTTCATCCCTTCAACTTAAAGAGTATCTAAGAAAACTAAACGTTAAACTAGAATACGCCTCTTCGTCCGAGTCAAACGGGCAATTAGAAAAAACTCATTCGACAATTATTGAACTCCTTAATACTAACAAATATAAGTTCCCAAATCCTTTCGTTCAAAGTTGCGTAGAACTGGCCATTGCACTTTATAACAACACAGTTCATTCAGCTACTGGCTTCACGCCAAACGAAATTATTTTTAACCAAAATAAAAATTGTTTAATCTAAATGAAATCCAAAGAAAAGCGAATGAGTTATTTAACAATGTAACACCTCGATTCCCTTAGTCGTGTCACTTGTAGCGACAGACAAATATTGGTATTCTCTTAGTCGATTTGTTCGTCAATTATTAATTAAAGTAAAAATCTTTTTATTCTAGTAGTCGTTTAAAACATTTCTTGTCACTTGGAACGACATTTATAGGCGCGTGAAAATTTCAGTCGACATATTCTGTTGAAATTATTAGTATTCCTTGAATAATTCGGCAGTTGATGTTCGTTACATCAGGTCACTTCAATCGACTAGCAGAATAAAAATTTATAGATAAAGTGACACGACAACTGTCACGACGAATTAAGTGACACGACTAAGAGAATCGAGGTGTAAATCTTAAACTAGAAGAAACCATTCATAGAATGGAAAATCAAAACATTAGAAAAAAGGAACCACCAACACTGGCAGAAAACCAAGTGGTGTACCTAAAACCCAATTTTCTTTCTAAAATGCAACCGAGGGAAATTAAGCGTAATATAACAAACGTAGCCTTTAAGACATTCGAGAAACAAAGAAAAATAAAAAGAAACATGAACAAAATTAAGAGAATTAAACAGTTATAATTATAAATTTCTTTTTATTTTTTTTTCAGAAGACCAAAATTTTACAAAAGTTATATTTTATTAAATACATAATATTAAAAGTAAAAAAAAAATACATAAATCAGTATTGTAAAAAAAATTAATTCCAAATTTTTTTAATAAATTTCTATTTTAATTAAAATGTTTAAGAAAATTTTGATAATAATAATAGTAATCAGTTTAACTCATCTAGTTGATACACAAAAATTAGAAATAAAGAATCTGCATGAAGATTCTATTTTATTAATAAAATTAAAACCATGTAAAATATAGACAGGAAGTATAAAAATTGTACATCCGTTTAACTTAAATAACTTAGAATTAATTGTAGAATCACTTAGTAGAATTGTTACAACTAAATTAAATGATAAATTAGATTTGTATAATATAATAGAATATAAAAAACTGGTCAATAATTTTTATCAAATAAAGCCAGCTCAAAGCAAACGACACAAGCGTTGGGGCGAGTTGTGCTCAACATGGAAATGACTTGTGGGTAACCCGGACGCTCACGATTTACGGTTAATCAACAGAACAATGAACGACTTATAACACGAAAATAACCAGCAGCTCAAAATAAACCAACAGATTAATAGTCGAATTTAGCTTATCACAGATACAGTGAACAGAGTAATGATGAACACCACCATAGCCAACAAAATCATCTTAACAGAAATCATAATGATTGCCACAATAATAAATTTGGACATGATTAATACGGTACTTGAAGGTACTCAAGATACAATTGTCAAAACAAAATTGGAACTTCCAAGTCATAAAATGCTAACACTCAAAGAAATTATTATGATCCAAAATATCTTAACCAGTCAAGGCATCAATATCACATTACCGCTCCAATACGTAATCTTAAAGATTGCGGTAAACAAGGACTTCTTTACAATATGCACGTGTCCAAGCTAGAAATGCAGGAATCTACCATAATGACTATCATACCTTTAGTCATAAATAACACGGTCATAGAGAACTACCCTCAACATCTAATAAAACCTGGTGGGAAGCTGTACAACACATTGAATCGCCACAATTTCGTACAGAAGCACTCGAATATTAAAGAATTTCGTGATGAGTGCCTAAAGCCATTAGTAATGGGTACCAAGAGCCGCTGCAATGTCACCAGAGAAACCGGGATAACAGCACAATGCATTTCGGAATACAAAATCCTAATAAGCAATGCTAAAAACTGGTAATTACTGGTAACTTTCTAATAATTTTCTGGAATTGTACCGTAGCATTCAATAATAAAACGTTCCACTCTTATGAGATAAGAAATGAAATACAGATTATCCAAGGAGCTTTTTATGATGTCGAGGGAACACGTATGCTAATTTCTAGCCTAAACATTGACAAGATCAATTAGGAAAATATAGAGAATAGAAAGAAATTAGAACATTTATATCTAAAACAGGCAAATCATCAGACCTGGATCTGGACACTAACAGAAGGAATATCCACATCTTCAATACGCATCATATGATAATTTTCATTGGCGGTCGGAAGAGTGAAACAAATTTATTAATACATAATTCAAGCAACCCACCTGCGATAGAACCAAACTCAGAACAAGCTGCAAAAAGCTTTGACATATTAAAAAAAACGGGATTACATCAAACACCGAGGACGCTCTTTCTTCACCCCTGGGTGGAGTTATATTGTGATAGCAACATCGTTTCATCATAATATACAACATTCCAAGATCATGTCCGTGTCGTTCCCACAATGGCAAAACAAACATCAGCGTAAAATGAAACGTCGAAGAACTTGAGCAGAACATGGAAATGTGCAAGACCAATTTTCCTAGTAAAGCATAAAACAGAATAAACGCTTAAAATAGAATAAGTACTTTTTGATGTAACATTTTTAGAATTAAAATTTAGTTAGTTGTAAGTTAGATTAAAAACGTGTAACACTTAATTTAAGAATAAAGTGAAGAAAATTAAAATAAATATTTTTTTTAAATCAGCGTAATCCTTCAGCTTATAATTATATATATATATATATATAAATATATATATATATATATATATATATATATATATATATATATATATATATATATATATATATATATATATATATTTATATATATATATGTATATATATAATATATATATATATATATATATATATATATATATATATATATATATATATATATATATATATAAATATATATATTTATATATATATATATATATATATATATATAACGGGTGATTTTTTAAGAGCTTGAGAACTTTTTTTTAAAAAAAAACGCATAAAATTTGCAAAATCTCATCGGTTCTTTATTTGAAACGTTAGATTGGTCCATGACATTTACTTTTTGAAGATAATTTCATTTAAATGTTGACCGCGGCTGCGTCTTAGGTGGTCCATTCGGAAAGTCCAATTTTGGGCAACTTTTTCGAGCATTTCGGCCGGAATAGCCCGAATTTATTCGGAAATGTTGTCTTCCAAAACTGGAATAGTTGCTGGCTTATTTCTGTAGACTTTAGACTTGACGTAGCCCCACAAAAAATAGTCTAAAGGCGTTAAATCGCATGATCTTGGAGGCCAACTTACCGGGCCATTTCTTGAGATGAATTGTTCTCCGAAGTTTTCCCTCAAAATGGCCATAGAATCGCGAGCTGTGTGGCATGTAGCGCCATCTTGTTGAAACCACATGTCAACTAAGTTCAGTTCTTCCATTTTTGGCAACAAAAAGTTTGTTAGCATCGAACGATAGCGATCGCCATTCACCGTAACGTTGCGTCCAACAGCATCTTTGAAAAAATACGGTCCAATGATTCCACCAGCGTACAAACCACACCAAACAGTGCATTTTTCGGGATGCTCGGGCAGTTCTTGAACGGCTTCTGGTTGCTCTTCACTCCAAATGCGGCAATTTTGCTTATTTACGTAGCCATTCAACCAGAAATGAGCCTCATCGCTGAACAAAATTTGTCGATAAAAAAGCGGATTTTCTGCCAACTTTTCTAGGGCTCATTCACTGAAAATTCGACGTTGTGGCAGATCGTTCGGCTTCAGTTATGAAATGTCAAAGCATACTGAGCATCTTTCTCTTTGACACCTTGTCTGAAATCCCGCGTGATCTGTCAAATACTAATGCATGAAAATCCTAACCACAAAAAAATCACCCTATATATATATATATATATATATATATATATATATATATATTTTTATATATATATATATATATATATATATATATATATAAACCACCTAACGATAAAAAAAATCATACATACCAATTTCTCTGCTGCCAATTATGTCAAAACTTTTTGAAAAATGATTACTAAAGAGAAATAAACCAATAATTGAGGACCGACAACTAATTCCTCGGATTCAGAGAAAAGCATTATACAATTGAACAGGTGCATAGAATAACAAATATAATTGAGAGAACGTTAGAACATACAAATTCGATAAAGTTTGGCACAGTGGTCTGGAATACAAGCTACATAGAGATTTGTCGAGGCAATTCTACGCCATACTAAAATCTTATTTATCCAATAGACATTTTCGAGTGAAATATGAGGATGAATACACTGAGCAGTATCTCTGCCGGTGTCCCACAGGGGAGTGTATTAGGACCAATCCTGTATTTACTATATACAAGAGACATACCAAACACAAATGAAAGAACCATAGCCACCTTTGCAGATGACAGCAATTATGGCAATTGGAAGTAATGTCGCCGATGCAACGAGCAAACTCCAGAGGATGACCAATGCGGTTTATAACTGGATAAAGCGTTGGCGAATCAAGTTAATGAGACAAAATCCACGCATATTAAGTTTACATATCAAAAAGATTACCTATATAGAAATTAACTCGTGACACGTGCCATATGCAAATACAGCTAAATATCTTGGCATGACCCTCGACACCAAACGTAAGTGGAGAGAGCATGTCAAAAAGAAAAAAGAAGAACTTAAAATAAAGTTCAGAAAAATGTATTGGCTCATAGGTAGAACTTACAATTCATAATAAGCTGCTGCTATATCGGCAAATTGTGAAACCGATATGGATCTACGGTATACAACTCTGGGATGTACCAAGCAAACAAACGCCAAAATGATACAGACGTTTCAAAACAAGGAAATAAAGACCTTTACAGGGACCTCCGGATGGAAATATGGAATACATCAAAGATGAAATAAAAATGCCTCAAAACATGAAAAAAGGCTCCAGGAACATGGAAACCCCTATATTCGTCATAGACAACCCTATCGTTGAAACAAGACTCCAAAGAACGAGGCCACTTGACCTAGTGAACTTACCAAATTAATATATATATATATATATATATATATATATATATATATATATATATATATATATATAAAATATATATATATATATATATATATATATATATATATATATATATATATATATATATATATATATATATATATATATATATATATATATATATATATATATATATATATATATATATATATATATATATATATATAACTTAATGAGTTCGAATGGAATTCGGTTTAAAAAAAACACTTTATTCAATAAAATCCAAACTAAAACTAAAGTTATACTAAAAATTACATGGTTTTATATCAAAATAAAATTATCTTAGTTTGCAAAAGGTAATATGAGAAATTCTTATTCTAATAATCTGGAAAAGATATATTAATTTGTAATATATTTATGGAGGATCAGCATATTTGGTCTTCGCGTGTCTCGGTAGTCACGTTGTGCTGAATCCGCATTATCGTTGGTGTTACTTAAGCATGTTGTGCTCATTCAACATTACTGATGGTGTTAACTCCTCCCTTCTTAAAAATCCACGTCCCGTGGATCAAAAATTTAACTGGATAGGTTGAATTCCAGGTTGATGAGTGGGAAGTTTCTCTTGGACAGATGGCTTTGAGAAGACCAGCAATCCTCTTCGATGAGCGAGTCTCGCCCTGTGTATTAAAAACATGACAACTAAGCCACAAATAATGACTATGATCCCGCCGTCAATGATGGCTGCTTCCTTGTGTTCATTGTATAACTCTTGTAATTGTGCAATGTTCCCTAGGTATAGATTATGTAGGTATCCGGAATCTATTTTAAAGCCCTTCTCCGTCATGTTCGTGCGTAATACAGATGGTAAGACTTGGAATGTCTTCACTTCCTTACTTACGAATGTGGAATTGTTGATTTGGACCGTTTCGTTAGCATATTGTACCAAAAAATTTAAGCCACAAATAATGACTATGATCCCGCCGTCAATGATGGCTGCTTCCTTGTGTTCATTGTATAACTCTTGTAATTGTGCAATGTTCCCTAGGTATAGATTATGTAGGTATCCGGAATCTATTTTAAAGCCCTTCTCCGTCATGTTCGTGCGTAATACAGATGGTAAGACTTGGAATGTCTTCACTTCCTTACTTACGAATGTGGAATTGTTGATTTGGACCGTTTCGTTAGCATATTGTACCAAAAAACTTCCTTTCAAGTGTTGGCTCGTGCTGTTATACGAAATTTTTCCATCGAAGTTGCTCAGAAATATGGTATGATCATTGAGGATTTCAATAATTTCTTGATTGTGGAACTGGTACTCGCATTTGGCATTCAATCCTTTTATCAGTTGATAGATACAATGATCCGGTAGTATTTTCTTTAACCCACTTAGATTGCAAATGGTCGTTTCTCCGAATGTGTGGTATTTTCTGACAATTCCAAATATCTCATCTTGACTGATAAGAAGTTCATTAAATTCCACGTATATGCGTTTCTTGTGATTGGATGTTGATCTTATGATGATGTGATTGTAGTCTTGTCTGCTAGTTTTCGGCATTGAGAGGACGTAAAGGAGAGTTGATTCTTTCATGATCATCATTGGTTCCGCATATTCGATTGCCTCTATCTCGTTGGCATACGGCAGGGTTTCAATTTCCATGATTAAACGATTAATTTCACCTTTACTCAACAAATTAGTGTTGACGATGTTTCCTTTGGCTAACTGGACAGCTCGGACTATTTCATATATTTCGTCTTTGAGAATTGTGAGTCGATTAAACAAGACTTGGTGAAGTTTTTCATCTGATTCGTTGTGTAAGTGGTCAATAATTTTGTTGTATTCTGCAAGCAATTGTTGAGTTGTATTTGTCAGACCTTTGTTAATCCTGTACTGTTGATTGTTGTTGCTAAATATCTTGTTTTGGCTGGTCATTATCTGGTCCCAATCAGTAGCATCGGGTGATCCTGCTATCCACTTCCAGGCGCTACTGATCCAGTTTATTGATCTTTGTGCGCGTGAGTGGCCTTTTAGTTCTGAAATCAGCTGTGTTATTACTTTCGCTTGATGGATCAATTGTGGTTGAAGGGTGTTGTCTTGGTGAATTCGGTTGATCGATGGTGTTATTCGATTCATGATTTCCTCATAATCCTTCAGGTTGATGACATGAATCAACTTGAAACTCCCTTGGATTATTCGTCCATTTCCTTGTTTTATTTTTACTAGTGGAGTATTGTATTCGTAGATGCTCAGTGGCATAGTAAAACGCCAGAGCCAGGAACTAGAAAAGAAGAGAGGGAAAGGTTGTTGTAAGTATTGTGATAATAGTGGGTAATTATTGTGGTAGGTTTTTGATATGGGTTTTGTGGATGCGCCTTCCAGAAGTAGTTGTTACAGTGACATTGTTATCTTGTGCCACTGTTTCTTGTCGAAATTTCGGTTTATCTTTTCGTTGGATTTGTTTCACTGCCGTATAGATGGTATCGCCTATTTCATAGGCCTTTGGATCGACTCTCTTACTGTTTTCCCTTGTAATGGTGGCGTCTTGATTTTTGCGTAGTCTTTCAATCAGATCCTCGTGAATTTTTGTCTTGAAATCTACCAGATTTTGATAGTTGGTTCTCTCAATTCTACCAAAAAAGATGTCGTTTGGTTTTCGTTGGATAACCGAGTGTATTGAATCGTTGTATCGGTCTACCGCAATGTTGATGAGTTCCTTTGTAGACAGTTCTCTGTATTCGTTCTGGAGGCATCTAACTATTTCCAGTACGGTAGAATGGACACGCTCGATCGCCCCATTTACCTCACTTCGTTGTGAAGGTGTTAGGCAGATTTGGATACCTAAGGTTTTTAAGTAATCCGTTACGACGGGACTCACAAAGCTTCTCTCATTATCCATCACAAGTATGCGAGGTGCGGTGAAGTAGTGTATCGCTTTGATAACTTTGTCTCGTACGTGCAAAATTGATTTGTTCTTGATGCGAAAAAATTTTGCAAATTTCGAAACTTTGTCGACACATGTTAAAAATTTTTCGTTTTTGATCTCCATTATATCCATATGAAGAATTTCTGCAGGATATGTTGGAATTGGCGTTTGTTGAAGAGCAACACGATAAGGATGCCGATCGTATTTATTTGTGTTGCATACATCGCATGTTTGCGTGTATTTTTTGATCAAGCTGGCCATCCTTGGAAAATAATAACTTTCCAAGATTTGTTTTCTGTTTTCCATGTGGTTCCTATGTGCCCGCTTGTGTTCTTCTTTTATGATGGAGAATTTATTTTCTTCATTCCGAATGTCTTCAACAATTCTCTGCGTTAAGCGTATTTTGAAGGTAGAAAAACTTTCTTTAAATACTTCTTGCAGAAGTTGAATATATTCCTCTGGTATTTTGATTCCGTTGATGATGGTTGGATGCAATCGTTCCCGTAAAATCCTGCCTAAAATTTCTTTATTTAGTTCTGGCCGACTAATGTAGTGTCTGTGGTAAGCGGGATGCGGCTCTTCATAAACATAAATGTCCTGACCATTTTGGAAGATCAGTTAGTTCCTGAAGACATTGATGGGTACATCACAGTATCGCACTAAGTCGGTAGAATCTTTGATATTGCGAAATGCTTCTAACTCTTTTTGGTTTAGTTCAATCTTAACTTTTTTGGATTGCGATGCTTTGATTTGCGCACTTTCTCCTCTCGTTAAGTTAGTAAGTGGCTTTGCTATAAGTGCAAAATCTCGGATAAATCGCCTATAATACGATGCAAGCCCTAGGAAAGATTTGAGATCTTTCAAGTTCTCGGGTTTCTTGATGTTTCGAATGGCCAGTACTTTTTTTTTATCCGGCTTGATGCCCATGTTTGTTACTAAATAACCCAAAAATTTCGTTTCTGTCTTTAGAAACTCTGTTTTGTCGAGATTTACACGTAAATTGGCTTTCTGCAATTTCGAAAAAACTTTCTCGACGTTGGCTAGATGTTCTTCTGCTGTTCTCCCTCCAAAGATAATTATGTCGTCTATGTACACGTAGCATAGTTCTCCAATGAATTCTTTCAGGACATCATCAATCATCCGTTGAAAGATTGCGGGTGCATTTTTTAATCCGAACGGGAGCCTTAGAAATTCGAATTTCCCATTCATTGTCGAAAACGAAGTCTTCGGAATATCGGCTTCCTTCATTTTGATTTGATGGAATCCTGACGTTAAATCAATAGTTGTAAAAAATTTGGAATTGCCTAGATTCACTATTGTATTTGAAATATCCGGAATGGGGTAGGAATCTGCTATTGTCACCGAATTCAACCTCTTGAAGTCTACTACCATTCGATATTTCTTTATTTGTGAAGCGTCTAATTTCTTTTCCACAATCCAAATCGGGGAATTATAGGGACTTTTGGAAGGTCGTATAATCCCATCTGCGAGGAGTTGAGCAATTTGCTTGTCCACTTCCTGCCTCATATTGTATGGGATCGGATATGATTTGGTGTATATCGGCTCCTCACTGGTGGTTTTGATTTCAGCGCGTACCTCGGTATCGATGGTTTCGAAATTATGAACGGGTCCAAAGAGCATTGTGAATTTCGAGATGACTGTGTGCAATATTTTTTTTGTGTCTGGTGAAAGATGACTATCCCGAACTTCTATATTATTGACTTGGCACGACGGGTTTTCTTTTAATGGAATGTGTATGTTGGGTGTAATGATCGATTCATTGTGTTTTCGATCGATAAGTGCCCCTAGTTCCTTTAATGTGTCATCTCCAATGATGCCATCAAATGATTTCAATCCTGGCAGAATAAAAAAATCGATGGTATTGTCGATGCCAATGCTTTTAAAGAATGGTCCACTAATTTTTTTACTGATTTTGATGTCCCCTCCAGCTGATCTAATTTGGAATTGGTTCTTGGTTGGTTTTGCATTAACGGCCAATTCTGTTTTTATGAAATTTTTATTGGCTCCTGTGTCGATGAGGAACTTGAGTGTATTCCCGTTTTTGAGCCGGTACTCTAGGTATGGTACGCTAGAGAGGCTTCCATCATAAAATTTACCTCTGAATTATCTTCAATTTCTAGCTCGTCATTGGATACCTCGTTTTCGGTGTTGTCATAAGCTAATTGGTTATAATGGTCTTCCTCCAGTTGTGTCTCTAGGTGGTTGATTCTTTGTTGTTTTCTGGGCTCGTGGATATGAGAATGTTCTCGTTTTGTCATCATATTATCCTGAGGAGTGGGGCGGTTGATATAATTCACTTGCCGTGTTTGTATTGATGGGTCAACTTCCATCGGTGCTGGTGGTTTAGGGTAGCTTGCCCTTGGTGGTTCGAAGTTGTTCGAGTTCTGGTTACCAAAAGGGCTACTGTAGTTTTGGTGTTGAATGTTGTATGCCATGTTTCTCCTTTGAATTGGTAATGCATTGTTACTTTTGGGTAGTGCATGAGTATACGAAATTTGGTTTATCGGAGCAGTTACAACATTGTTAATGCTTCTTTTGTGGATGGCCATGTTCCTGAAATTCAGGTTTTGAATTTCCAAGCAGGATGCGTATGCCTCGGGTAACGTAGCAGGCTTTTGAATGATCAGCATCTTGGCCAGTTCTCCATTTACTCCACGGATGAACACGTCCAGTGCTCGATTCCGATATGTTTCTACTAACACGTTAATTGTTTCTAATGTGTAATCCTCCGTCTTGATTTTGTTGACGATCAAGGAGAATTGGTGGTTTACATTAGCGTAAAATTCGTCTACTATCATATTTCTCTGTGATAACGTACTTAATTGATGTTCCAATGTGCGAAGGTCGCGTTTGTCGGCGTAATGTAACGACAGACATTTTTTTATTGCCGCCCATTCTTCATTGAAAATATTGTAGGATATTAGCGCTGAGTCGGCATTTCCACGAATTTTCTGCCGAATGTGTTGAAGTATTGCGCGGTATATTGGTTTGTTTCGTAGGATTTCGTAGCCTCGTAGTATATTTTCAACTCCGTGCACCCATGATAAGTATTGGGTGGGATTTCCATCAAATGTTTGTAATTCTTTGACGGAATCGGGTAACCGGCTTATTTCTTTTAATTCTTCCTCATTTTTCGGAGTAACTAGTGCTGTAGGTGTTGTTAAAATCACAGGATTTTCCAGCTTGTCCAATCGTCTTTCGATTTTCTTGGTCATTTCAATCTGGGCATTTAATGCTCCAGTGATTTCCTTTAATGTAGTTTTAATTATTTCTAAATCTGCCATGGTTTTTAAATTATTTTATTTTTCAAGTAGACTTCTTATTAAGGTTTCAAAAACCTGGTTATTATTATTATTTTATTATTGAAATTTTAATTATTATTTTTATTTTTATTTTACACTAGATTTGTGTAATTAAATTTTAATTTTTCACTTACAAGAAAATTATTATCTCAATCTTCATGTAGAGGGTGCACTCCGGGACTGTGCACAAGACAATACCAATCGGGCGTGCGTCGGACGGAACGTAGTTTTTTCTTTTTAGCTATTCGTTTTTATTTTCACAAACGGCCTACTGCGGTACGTTTGCGATCACTGCACTGTTCACTGTTATTATTACACTAATTGTAGTATAGAATTTGCTACAATTTTATGCACTTAGAATTATTCCCGATGGTTCGTCTGTTTCGGCGCCACTTAATGAGTTCGAATGGAATTCGGTTTAAAAAAAAACACTTTATTCAATAAAATCCAAACTTAAACTAAAGTTAAACTAAAAATTACATGGTTTTATATCAAAATAAAATTATCTTAGTTTGCAAAAGGTAATATGAGAAATTCTTATTCTAATAATCTGGAAAAGATATATTAATTTGTAATATATTTATGGAGGATCAGCATATTTGGTCTTCGCGTGTCTCGGTAGTCAGGTTGTGCTGAATCCGCATTATCGTTGGTGTTACTTAAGCACGTTGTGCTCATTCAACATTACTGATGGTGTTAACTTTCATACAATTTGAAACCTATAATTTTGGACAATATCAAAAATAATTCTAGTTATTAAAAATTTATTTAGAAATTATTATAGGTATTAATATACATAATATTATTAAGGAATTCATAAAATAGAAATTCTACAAAAACTGTTATATTTTTGATTTGAGTTGGAGAAAATTATTTAGAGAAGAGGACGTATATACGTAAAACAACTATAAAAAACTGAAAAATGAATGTATAACAAAAATAAAATAAAAAAATGAGCAGGTGGGGATTAACCAAAACAAAAAAGTCTACAAAAAATTGCTTCGTGTTTTATATCAGTTTCGATAGGAACAAAATAGATTTTTGTTTGTGTATGTGTGTAATCACCCCCTAATATTAGTCAATTAGTTTTTGTATAAGAGGTAGAGACTGAGGAGAGAAATGTTTTGTTTTAACTAGATACATATTATGTAATGCATGGGCTTGGTGCAAAATAAATTCTCTGTTCCAACAACCAAATACAATTTTCATTTCTATGAACGAAAAAAATAATGGTTGTTGTTGTTTCTATGCCTTTGCGTATCTTAACAGGTGCATTTTTGTTTATTTGAAAAATTTGTGCCAATATTTGTTTATTGTTGTATGTAATAGAAAATCAAAAACCACTCGCACGAATATCATTTTTATACTATGAACAATGAACTAATATGTAGTTTAAATAACATATTGTCACGAATCACAGATGTCACCTGTGATAGTTAAGAAGAAAATTATAGCAGTAGGGATTACCCTGTAACCAAATGTTTACATAAACGAACAAAATAAATAATGAAATAGGCGGAGCGAACCAAATACGACGCAACGAAAATTCGAGAAGTAAAGAGAAGCAAAATAATGGAATGTTCTACAAGCCTTTGCGTCGTATAAATACGTGTAGACATTTGAGTTACGGAATAGTTCAATTTTGAATTTCGAAGTGTTAATATCAAGAAGTGATAAAAAGTGAAGTGTTAAAATAATAGTAGTGATAAATATTGTGAAAATAAAAGTGAAAATAAATATTAGTTAATTATTTGTGAAATATTTGTGTAATTTTTGTGGGAAATAAATTTAATTGAAATTTAATCTTTGCGAGTTTAATATTCACAATCCAGTGATTGAACCGGATAAATTATTAGAATAACCACTCGGCGAAATCGTAACAATATTATTGATTCTGTTTGTATTTTCCTACATATTTTAAAATTTTAGATAGTGAACGTACATTATTTTTTATGATTTTGTTATAGTATTTTTCGATTAATGTTATAGTTTAAGAAATTTTCCATGTTTTGATTTTTCTTATGTATAATTAAGATGAACTTGTTTATTTTTTTCCTAATATTCATAAATATGTTGGCCACCCTAAAATTTTTTCGCCGTTTTACTGCACCATCTACACCTATGAGAGCGGCGGCCCTGCGTACTGTACAATTATTGATACGTACTGTATAATACGATACGTACTCAAATTTTTTCGTTCATAAGAAATTTTCCTAATTTCTATTTTTATTTTCGTTTTAGCGTAAAATTCGTCTACTATCATATTTCTCTGTGATAACGTACTTAATTGATGTTCCAATGTGCGAAGGTCGCGTTTGTCGGCGTAATGTAACGACAGACATTTTTTTATTGCCGCCCATTCTTCATTGAAAATATTGTAGGATATTAGCGCTGAGTCGGCATTTCCACGAATTTTCTGCCGAATGTGTTGAAGTATTGCGCGGTATATTGGTTTGTTTCGTAGGATTTCGTAGCCTCGTAGTATATTTTCAACTCCGTGCACCCATGATAAGTATTGGGTGGGATTTCCATCAAATGTTTGTAATTCTTTGACGGAATCGGGTAACCGGCTTATTTCTTTTAATTCTTCCTCATTTTTCGGAGTAACTAGTGCTGTAGGTGTTGTTAAAATCACAGGATTTTCCAGCTTGTCCAATCGTCTTTCGATTTTCTTGGTCATTTCAATCTGGGCATTTAATGCTCCAGTGATTTCCTTTAATGTAGTTTTAATTATTTCTAAATCTGCCATGGTTTTTAAATTATTTTATTTTTCAAGTAGACTTCTTATTAAGGTTTCAAAAACCTGGTTATTATTATTATTTTATTATTGAAATTTTAATTATTATTTTTATTTTTATTTTACACTAGATTTGTGTAATTAAATTTTAATTTTTCACTTACAAGAAAATTATTATCTCAATCTTCATGTAGAGGGTGCACTCCGGGACTGTGCACAAGACAATACCAATCGGGCGTGCGTCGGACGGAACGTAGTTTTTTCTTTTTAGCTATTCGTTTTTATTTTCACAAACGGCCTACTGCGGTACGTTTGCGATCACTGCACTGTTCACTGTTATTATTACACTAATTGTAGTATAGAATTTGCTACAATTTTATGCACTTAGAATTATTCCCGATGGTTCGTCTGTTTCGGCGCCACTTAATGAGTTCGAATGGAATTCGGTTTAAAAAAAAACACTTTATTCAATAAAATCCAAACTTAAACTAAAGTTAAACTAAAAATTACATGGTTTTATATCAAAATAAAATTATCTTAGTTTGCAAAAGGTAATATGAGAAATTCTTATTCTAATAATCTGGAAAAGATATATTAATTTGTAATATATTTATGGAGGATCAGCATATTTGGTCTTCGCGTGTCTCGGTAGTCAGGTTGTGCTGAATCCGCATTATCGTTGGTGTTACTTAAGCACGTTGTGCTCATTCAACATTACTGATGGTGTTAACTTTCATACAATTTGAAACCTATAATTTTGGACAATATCAAAAATAATTCTAGTTATTAAAAATTTATTTAGAAATTATTATAGGTATTAATATACATAATATTATTAAGGAATTCATAAAATAGAAATTCTACAAAAACTGTTATATTTTTGATTTGAGTTGGAGAAAATTATTTAGAGAAGAGGACGTATATACGTAAAACAACTATAAAAAACTGAAAAATGAATGTATAACAAAAATAAAATAAAAAAATGAGCAGGTGGGGATTAACCAAAACAAAAAAGTCTACAAAAAATTGCTTCGTGTTTTATATCAGTTTCGATAGGAACAAAATAGATTTTTGTTTGTGTATGTGTGTAATCACCCCCTAATATTAGTCAATTAGTTTTTGTATAAGAGGTAGAGACTGAGGAGAGAAATGTTTTGTTTTAACTAGATACATATTATGTAATGCATGGGCTTGGTGCAAAATAAATTCTCTGTTCCAACAACCAAATACAATTTTCATTTCTATGAACGAAAAAAATAATGGTTGTTGTTGTTTCTATGCCTTTGCGTATCTTAACAGGTGCATTTTTGTTTATTTGAAAAATTTGTGCCAATATTTGTTTATTGTTGTATGTAATAGAAAATCAAAAACCACTCGCACGAATATCATTTTTATACTATGAACAATGAACTAATATGTAGTTTAAATAACATATTGTCACGAATCACAGATGTCACCTGTGATAGTTAAGAAGAAAATTATAGCAGTAGGGATTACCCTGTAACCAAATGTTTACATAAACGAACAAAATAAATAATGAAATAGGCGGAGCGAACCAAATACGACGCAACGAAAATTCGAGAAGTAAAGAGAAGCAAAATAATGGAATGTTCTACAAGCCTTTGCGTCGTATAAATACGTGTAGACATTTGAGTTACGGAATAGTTCAATTTTGAATTTCGAAGTGTTAATATCAAGAAGTGATAAAAAGTGAAGTGTTAAAATAATAGTAGTGATAAATATTGTGAAAATAAAAGTGAAAATAAATATTAGTTAATTATTTGTGAAATATTTGTGTAATTTTTGTGGGAAATAAATTTAATTGAAATTTAATCTTTGCGAGTTTAATATTCACAATCCAGTGATTGAACCGGATAAATTATTAGAATAACCACTCGGCGAAATCGTAACAATATTATTGATTCTGTTTGTATTTTCCTACATATTTTAAAATTTTAGATAGTGAACGTACATTATTTTTTATGATTTTGTTATAGTATTTTTCGATTAATGTTATAGTTTAAGAAATTTTCCATGTTTTGATTTTTCTTATGTATAATTAAGATGAACTTGTTTATTTTTTTCCTAATATTCATAAATATGTTGGCCACCCTAAAATTTTTTCGCCGTTTTACTGCACCATCTACACCTATGAGAGCGGCGGCCCTGCGTACTGTACAATTATTGATACGTACTGTATAATACGATACGTACTCAAATTTTTTCGTTCATAAGAAATTTTCCTAATTTCTATTTTTATTTTCGGCTAATATGTTAGTTCGATAATATTTCGTTTCTCGAATATGATCCCATGATCAAAATAGTTCAATGTGATTCGATAAAATGTATAAACAGTGGTTATATAACGTAACTCTTCTTTTGCATTTGATTCTTGTATAGGAAAAACACTCTAGCACACAAAGAATACACAGTCCAATACCACTAAAGATCAGGCCGATTATTCTCTTTTATGAGTTAGTATGAGTAAAGGGTTAGAAAACAACAAAATTTGTACAATTCGTTCGTAAACTGTCGATTTCTCGCAATTTTTTGACTTTGCTTTGTAGTATCTTACAATACAGGCCTTAACATCAGTTTTTGTATATGAGGCATCTAAATATGATTATTTATCAAGACTGCTGTACAATAAATTTCCCATTTATTGATACATGCTAAAATTTTTCATTCATAAGAAATTTTCCTGATTTTTATTTTTATTTTCGGCTAATATGTTAGTTCGATAATATTTCGTTTATCGAATATGATCACATGATCAAAATGGTTCAATGTGATTCGAGAAAATGTATAAACAGTGATTATATAACGTAACTCCTCTTTTGCATTTGAATTTTGTATAGGAAAAACACTCTAGCACACAAAGAATACACAAAGTCACGAAAATTATTTTTTTTGTTTTGTTTACGTTGATTTTTTTGTTTCTTTTTGTTTTTGATGGTACATTGTCTGTTACTGTTATTGTATTGTATTGTTTGTTTACTTGTCAGTATGAAAAAAATTGACCTAAAATATATTTAATTTTTGGCAAATTTAAAATATATTTGCGAAAATATAAATTTTAATAAACATATAAATATAAATAAATTTTATATTATTCAATTCATAATTTTATTGACTATATCGGTTGACAAAATTTGTATAATTGTTAATTCGTTAATTCTATTTCGAAAAATTAAACGAAACATCAATTTAATTATTTTTGGAAATAATAAAATTAACGTTTTGTTTAATTTATTTTCTAGTCAAAATTCAGATAGATATTATCAAAATCCCAATAAAATTGACAAATATCTATATACCTAAAAAAAAAAATTCGAACAGGTAAAATTTTATGTAAATTGAAGATAAATTACGAAAACATAAAATTTATCATAAAACAAATACATCCTCCCGTCGCAACTGCTCGTAGCAAACTAAAACAAAACAAAGCAACAAAATCAAAAATAAATTAAAAACGAAACGAATGCACTAAAAGACAACAGAGCACACAAACGTAATTGACCAAAATATCAATTTTATAATTTTTATAAAGAATTAAGTAATTTAATTTTACAATTAAAACATTTTTAATAATCCTAAATAAAAATTCTGTAAGCCTAAAAAAAATTAAAACGCATAAAATGTTACGTGAATTAAAAATATTACGTAAAAATAAAATCATACTGACAACGAACACGTGCTTTCGCTGCAAATGCTCGTGGCAAACTAAAACAAAGAAACAAAATCAAAAATAAAATAAAAATGAAGCGAAATGCACTAAAAGACAACGAAGAACAAAACTGTTTGCATTATTTCTAAAAAAAATGGAAACGAAGGAAAAATGGAAAAAAACGAGCGGGATGCAAAATAACATCATATTACTATTCGTATGCGCGAACCAGAGCAAAATATAACAAATAATATGTATTTAAACCCGATATTACAAATTCATTTCGTTTTATTTTCTATTCACGATCGAAAATATAAAAATCTAGATTCTTAAATCTTCAAAAACATGAATTAAAATATTGGTTTTAATGAAAATTATTAATCCAGGATTGTTGATAAATAATCATTTTCCAAACTCTGGATAGTGAGTAATTCGCTATGGGGCCTGCCTACCAAGTTATAGGAAGTTAAAAGTCAAAAATTTCGAAAAAATCAGCTTTTTCATACGATTGTTGATGTATTTACCACTTTCTAACCCATTACACATACATAGGATCGGCCATGTTTTTCGATGGAAAACGGCCGTATACATATACGCATTGCACAGTCACAAAAATTATTTGTTTTTGTTTTGTTTAAGTTGATTTTTTTGTTTCTTTTTGTTCCTGGTACATTGCCTGTTACTGTTTTTGTATTGTTAATTGTATATGTATTGTATGTTTACTTGTCAGTATGAAAAAAATTGACGAAAAATATATTCAATTTTTGGCTAATTTAAAATATATTTGCGGAAATATAAATTTTAATAAACATATAAATATAAATAAATTTAATATATTTTAATGAAAACTTCGGGTCCGAGAATTTGTATAATTGTTAATTCGTTAATTCTATTTCGAAAAATTAAACGAAACATCAATTTAATTATTTTTGGAAATAATAAAATTTACGTTTTGTTTAATTTATTTCCTAGTTAAAATTCAGATAGACATTATCAAAATCCTAATAAAATTGATTAATATCTATAAACCTAAAAAAAAAATTGAAAATAAATTACAAAAACAAAAAATTTATCATAAAAACAAACACATCATTTCGTCGCTTGTGCTCGTAGCAAACTACAAAAACTAAAACAAAAAATAACAAAGCAATAAAATCAAAAATTTATTAAATAGAAACGAATGCACTAAAAGACAACAAAGCACAACAAACGTAATTGACCAAAATATCAATTTTTAAAGTTTTTATAAAGAATGAAAGTAATTTAAGTCAAACAGGTTTAATAATCCTAAATAAAAATTCTGTAAGCCTAAAAAAATTAAAACGCATAAAATTTTTTGTGAACTAAAAATATTTCGTAAACACAAAATCATACTGACAACGAACACGTGCTTTCGCCTCAAATGCTGTATACATATACACATTGATAATATATATCAATGCGTATGAGTATGAGATTTAATGGTATTGTTACATATGTATATATATATTAAGTTCAGTGTTTGTTAGTCGTCATACTGAGTGGACGTGTTTTTTCCACTTGGTGTTTTATTAAATAAAATAAATTCGTTTGTGTGTGTGTGTTTGTGGCTCTGGAATTTCAGATGAGTATTGTTATTATATTATATTATATTTTATTATATTTTAAATTATAATATATTATGTATTGCATTATATATATAGGCTTTTGAGTTTATAAAGTATATATCAATACCATTGCAATGCGTATACGGACGCTGTATAGTATGTATAGGTGTATACAGCTTGTATATATCCAATAGTTGTATATATCTAATGGCATTGATATATCTATACATTGCCATGTATATATCTATACAGTGCCATGCAATGTATAAATGTATACAGATATATATGTACATCTTGTTTATATTTGTGTACATATAATATAATATATCAATGCATGGCACTGTATTACATCCATATTATTACTGGTTTTTGGTTTTGCTATTTGATGGGTTTGCATGTAATGTTCTAATGTATATGTATTTAATTATTGTATGAAAATTTAAATTTAGTTTTTGCTTGTAATGCTATTAGGATGTTAATGCAGTTTTATGTATATATTAATGGTCGAAGGGATGGTTTTTATATGAACAGGGAGGTTACTTCTATGTGGGGGTATTTTTTTTCTGGCATACTGAGGTAAAAAACTAGTATTAAATTGGGAATAATTTTTCCTTTCAATTTTGGTATGGAAAAATTATTCCCATTTTATAAATATTTACATCGAACTTTTTTCGTCAGTAGGCCGGAAAAAATATATTTGAACAGAAATTTCATATAAAATCTTTTCCCAATTCAGCATAGCGATTATGTACACATTTTAGCTAAAAAAATCGATAAACTAGTAAATTTTTTTACTAGAAAAACATGTGTCGTAGATTAAACTACATATTTTGTATTGTAGTAGCGTACGTCGGTTCTAACTTCGCTATTTCTTGTTTACAAATTACAAGGCAATTTGACGTTTATCAATCAAGTCGTAGACGTTTACCAATCAAAAAATAATTCATCAATGTTATTATAATTTATTAACTATATAGGCATACACATAAAATAAAAACAATAATCAATCAAATAAAAAATTTGATATTTTAAGTTCAAAAATATTCCTTATAGTGGAATTTTTATTTTTTATATTATAAATATAATTTCGGCAATCAAGTTGCCATCTTCAGTATTTATCATTTATAGGAATTTAAAAGTGGAACAAGTCACACATAAGAGAAATTCTTAATATGAATTTCAACAATTTAAAAAACAATATATTTGAAATTCAAGAGTTTTATTTTAATGTTTTTTTTTATTCACACCTACCAACGTACATCTAAAAATTTTCATATTTTATCGAATTTTTTTATCATTGGTTACATACACGAAAATATGTATAGCAGTTTTGGTTGCATTCAGTTTTCTATATAAAATAAAATTGATTAGTTTATCGAATTTTAGCTAAAAAAGTTAGCTAAAATTTGTACATAATCGCTATGCAGGATTGATTGTTTAGTGATTTTATGTCACGATTGTGGAGTTGTTGTAGTCTTGTTGACATTTGAGTGTTGTTGGTTTTAATTTTTCGTTGTTGGAATCGGGTCTGCGCTGGACTTGGTCGTGGGTTTTGCGATTGAGTTGTTTTTCAGCCGTAGTCCCGTGGTGCTTTCCGGTGATGGAGAATGCAGATTGTGTCTTGTTTCGAGTTTAAGTGTCTTTGTTTTGTAAATTTTAAACGATGTGTATGCTTAAGTTCAGGGTGTCACTTTGCTGTTAGTGTGGCGGATCTGCTTCGATTTTTGCTGTTCATGGGTTCAGTAGCCACTTTTTCAAATTTGTAAAAAGAGTTTTGATGTTTTGGCTGGATTTTTGGAGGATGTCGCCCGATTCTGGAGTGGGATGGGGTTGTGCAGGAGTGTCTTGGTGGAAGCGGTTTTTGTAGGTATTTGTAGCTGCATGCTGGTGATTTGTTCTTTGCCTCATGGTACTACTGTGGTTGAGGGTAGGGGGATTTCGAGGCTGGTTTTGATTGGGACGGGCATGTGGGATGATTTAGTTGCGGTGGTGGTTGGGAGCCTATATTGGCATGGGGTTTTGGACGCGAGTGGGATTTGTTGGGAGCTGGAGGATTTTTCGGAATGTGAGGTGTTTGGATGAATTTCAGTTTGTAGGATGTCAGTTGTCAGGTGTGCACTTTTTATTTTTGTGTAGGTTGGTGTCCCGTTGAATGAGTTTGGGGGTGCTTTGAATGAGTTTGTAGTTTGGATGCTTACAATTATGTTCTCGTGTTAGAGTTTGTTTACTACTAATAGATTTATGTTTGGTTGAATGTTGAGTCTGCTCCATAATATTATTACATTATTAAAAAAAAAAAGGTTTTGCGTAATTTTGGAATGTAAAACGTTTTCAGAGATTTATTTTGATTTTCTGACAAACATATTCTAATATTATAGTATCATCAGCGTAATGGTTGAAGGTTACTTAATCTAGCATACCATATTAATTTAATTTATTGTTACAGATTCAGAGACAATAAAAAAGTTAATCAGAACAGATCACTTGAGCGATATAGAAACAACAACTCTTATTAATTTAACCCAGAAAAATCAAACTGTTTTGTTTGAAACAAACTCAGCTAATACTTCAGGCGATTATTTATTACACTTTGCCGATCGTCCAATAAACTACTATCGGAATCAAATAATATTTAAGTTCTCCAGTACCGTCGATACTTTTATCTCAGAGGAAGTATTCCCAAACTATAAAAGAATCATAATTGTAAAAGAAAATTTTACAAGAGCGGATATTACGCACTTCCCTAAAAATTTCCACAATGGCTAGCAAACAACAATACTAGCCCCAGAACCGTTACACGAGACAATACAAGAAAACTTTCGAGAAAATTTTTCCCAAAACGGCCACTTCGTCTACGCCACCAAGATGGTCGAAGATGTAACCAACGAAGATAGGCACATGAGAGAGCACATAGGCACATGAGAGAGCACGAACATGAGAGAGCACGAATATGAGAGAGCACATAGAGAAATTCAAGAAGTGGAGAGACAAATTAGACGTGCTTACTTTTTTCCAAATATGGCAAAAAAGATAAAGAGCCTCATAAATGCACGCAACACATGGAATACACATAAGTACGAACGGAAACCGTACAATATAAAAATCTCTCCTAGGCCTTGCACGAAAAAGCCACTAGAGAGAATCCACATCAACATATTTAATATTAACCATACCAATTTCCTTTCCATAATAGATTCCTTCCCCAAAACACCTCCAAATGATCAAAATGAACACTAAAAACCTAATTGATACTACGAACGCACTAACCAGGTATACTCAACACAATTATTTCAGATCATGAAACAACCTTTTCATCCCTTCAACTTAAAGAGTATCTAAGAAAACTAAACGTTAAACTAGAATACGCCTCTTCGTCCGAGTCAAACATGCAAATAGAAAAAACTCATTCGACAATTATTGAAATCCTTAATACTAACAAATATAAGTTCCCAAATCCTTTCGTTCAAACTGGCGTAGAACTGGCCGTTGCACTTTATAACAACACAGTTCATTCAGCTACTGGCTTCACGCCAAACGAAATTATTTTTAACCAAAATAAAAATTGTTTAATCTAAATGAAATCTAAAGAAAAGCGAATGAGTTATTTAACAATGTAACACCTCGATTCCCTTAGTCGTGTCACTTGTCACTTGTAGCGACAGACAAGTATTGGTATTCTCTTAGTCGATTTGTTCGTCAATTATTAATAAAAGTAAAAATCTTTTTATTCTAGTAGTCGTTTAAAACATTTCTTGTCACTTGGAACGACATTTATAGGCGCGTGAAAATTTCAGTCGACATATTCTGTTGAAATTATTAGTATTCCTTGAATAATTCGGCAGTTGACGTTCGTTGCATCAGGTCACTTCAATCGACTAGCAGAATAAAAATTTATAGATAAAGTGACACGACAACTGTCACGACGAATTAAGTGACACGACTAAGAGAATCGAGGTGTAAATCTTAAACTAGAAGAAACCATTCATAGAATGGAAAATCAAAACATTAGAAAAACGGAACCACCAACACTGGCAGAAAACCAAGTGGTGTACCTAAAACCCAATTTTCTTTCTAAAATGCAACCGAGGGAAGTTAAGCGTAATATAACAAACGTAGCCTTTAAGACATTCGAGAAACAAAGAAAAATAAAAAGAAACAAGAACAAAATTAAGAGAATTAAACAGTTATAATTATAAATTTCTTTTTATTTTTTTTTTCAGAAGACCAAAATTTTACAAAAGTTATATTTTATTAAATACATAATATTAAAAGTAAAAAAAAAAATACATAAATCAGTATTGTAAAAAAAATTAATTCCAAATTTTTTTAATAAATTTCTATTTTAATTTTAAATGTTTAAGAAAATTTTGATAATAATAATAGTAATCAGTTTAACTCATCTGGTTGATACACAAAAATTAGAAATAAAGAATCTGCATGAAGATTCTATTTTATTAATAAAATTAAAACCATGTAAAATATAGACAGGAAGTATAAAAATTGTACATCCGTTTAACTTAAATAACTTAGAATTAACTGTAGAATCGCTTAGTAGAATTGTTAAAACTAAATTAAATGATAAATTAGATTTGTATAATATAATAGAATATAAAAAACTGGTCAGTAATTTTTATCAAATTCACGAGTTTTGCTCAACATGGAAATGACTTGTGGGTAACCCGGACGCTCACGATTTACGGTTAATCAACAGAACAATGAACGACTTATAACACGAAAATAACCAGCAGCTCAAAATAAACCAACAGAGTAATAGTCGAATTCAGCTTATCACAGATACAGTGAACAGAGTAATGATGAACACCACCATAGCCAACAAAATCATCTTAACAGAATTCGAAATGATTGTCACAATAATAAATTTGGACATGATTGATACGGTACTTGAAGATATTCAAGATAAAATTGTCAAAACAAAATTGGAACTTCCAAGTAATAAAATGCTAACACTCAAAGAAATTATTATGATCCAAGATATTAGCGGACGAAACGCTCCAATACGTAAGCTTAAAGATTGCGGTAAACAAGGACTTCTTTACAATATGCACGTGTCCAAGCTAGAAATGCAGGAATCTACCATAATGACTATCATACCTTTAGTCATAAATAACACGATCATAGAGAACTACCCTCAACATCTAATAAAATCCGGTGGGGAGCTGTACAACACATTGAATCGCAACAATTCCGTACAGAAGCACTCGAATATAAAAGAATTTCGTGATGATTGCATAAAGCCATTAGTAATGGGTACCAAGATATGCTGCAATGTCGCCAGAGAAACCGGGACAACAGCACAATACATTTCGGAAGACAAAATCCTAATAAGCAATGCTAAAAATGAAACCTTATATTCAAATTGCGGGCCAAATAACCGAACAATTACTGGTTACTTTCTAATAAATTTCTGGAATTGTACCGTAGCATTCAATAATAAAACGTTTCACTCTTATGAGATAAGAAATGAAATACAGATTATCCAAGGAGCTTTTTATAATGTCGAGGGAACACGTATGCTAATTTCTAGTCTAAACATTGACAAGATTAATCAGGAAAATATAGAGAATAGAAAGAAATTAGAACATGTATATCTAAAACAGGCAAATCATCAGACCTGGATCTGGACACTAACATGAGGAATATCCGCATCTTCAATAAGCATCATATTGCTTATAATTTTCATTGGTGGCCGGAAGAGAGAAACAAAATTATTAATACATAATTCAAGCAACCCACCTGCGATAGAACCAAACTCAGAACAAGCTGCAAAAAGCTTTGAGTAATTAAAAAAAATACGGGCTTACATCAAACACCGAGGACGCTCTTTCTCCACCCCTGGGTGGAGTTATATTGTGATAGCAACATCGTTTCATCATAATATACAACATTCCAAGATCACGTTCGTGTCGTTCCCACAATGGAAAAACAAACATTAGCGTAAAATGAAACGTCGAAGAACTTGAGCCGCACATGGAAATGTACAAGACCAATTTTGCTAGTAAAGCATAAAATACAATAAACGCATAAAATAGAATAAGCACTTTTTGATGTAACATTTTTAGACTTAAAATTTAGTTAGTTGTAAGTTAGATTAAAAACGTGTAACACTAATTTAAGAATAAAGTGAAGATGATTAAAATAAATATTTGTTTTTAAATCAACGTAATCCTTCAGCTCATAATTATATATAGGATTATATATATATATATATATATATATAGGATTTTATATATATATATATATATATATATATATATATATATATATATATATATATATATATATATATATATATATATATATATATATTTATATATATATATATATATATATATATATATATATATATATTTATATATATATATATATATATATATATATATATATATATATATATATATATATATATATATTTATATATATATATATATATATATATATATATATATTTATCATATATATATATATATATAGATATATGTATATATATATATATATATAATATAAATTTATATATATATATATATATATATATATATATATATATATATATATATATATATATATATTTATATATATATATATATATATATATATATATATATATATATATATATATATATATAAATATATATATATATATATATATATATATATATATATATATATATACATATATATATATATATATATATATATATATATATATATATATATATATATATATATATATATATATATATATATATATATATATATTTATATTTATATATATAAGCTGAATATGGGATCCCTCCAGAAGCGGTCAGAATTGCATCTGACGTCCACTCAAAAATAATCTTGGATGTTATAAACCAAGCTTTTAAGAATGGAGAATTTCCACACATCTGGAAGATAGCTAAACTTGAGTTACTTAAAAAAGAGGGGAAACCGGATGGGGTGCCTGCATCATATGGACCACTCTGCCTATTGGACACCTTCGGGAAACTATATGAGCACCTACTGCGTCGCAGATTAATAGACGAAGTCAACAGAACTGGCGGACTTGCAGAGAACCAGTTCGGTTTCGATCGGGTTGTTCTACAGTAGATGCTATAGCGGAAGTCATGAGGTTTGTCGATAAAGCAGCTGACGGATCCAAACAAACACGGCGTATCCCAGTAGTAATTACTCTAGACGTACGGAATGCATTCAACAGCGCAGCTTGGGAGTTAATCCAGAAAAGGCTTGAGGAATGTCAAGTAAGTCTGAGTCTTAAGAGGGTTCTTCAGAGCTATCTGAGTGAACGAGAAATCATTGTCGAATCAGCGGGCGTAGCTACTTTGATGGAGGTTACGATCGGTGTACCACAAGTTTCGGTTTAAGGACCACTGCTCTGGAATATTCTATATGACGGTATTCTCAGAATTTCGTTGCCATAGGACTCCAAGCTAGTGGGATATGCCGATGACTTGGCACTTATTGTATCGGCGAGATATGAACAACAACTTGTGGAGCGAGTAGAAGCCGCAATCGAAGCCATCTCCAAGTGGCTCTGCACTCATCGGTTGCAGTTGGCACCAGAAAAGATCGAGGCAGTTGTAATGGCAGGTAAGCGGATGCTTTCGCCTATGGAATTCAACATAGGAGGAATAAAAACAGTACCAACAGCAAAAATTAAGTACTTGGGGGTATGGCTGGACCATCGAAGAAGCTTCCAAGAGCACATTAGACAAACGGTAGTAAAGGCGAATAGAACAACAACTGGCCTTATTCGATAAATGGCCAGCACTGGCGGATCGAGCGCAAATAAGAGGAAATTGCTCTCCTCTGTAGTCACATCTGTTATATTGTATGGGGTACCTGAATGGATCCGAGCATTGGACACTGCAAAGGCCCGTTGGAACGAGTTCAACGAACTATTGCACTCCGGGTATGTAGTGCTTATAGGACAATCTCGAAAGAGGCAGCCTTCGTACTATCAAGCATGCCACCTATGGCGTTAATGGCCAAACATAGAGTCACAGTACTCAGTGGACTCCTAAGGTAGACGCCAAACAAGAAATGCTGGAACAATGGAAAAGCGCAGACACTGCGTCGTGGACCAGACAGTTGATTCCTAAAATTAAAGAGTGGGTGGAGCGTAAGCATGGTAAAATCAACTTTCACTTAGCGCAATTCCTATCTGGCCATGGCTGTTTTAACAGCTATTTCTTTAAAATGCATATTAAAGAGAGGCTCTGTTGTTTTTAGTGTGATGATGAAGATACATCAGAACACACTATTTTTCACTGTGAACGGTGGGAGCGGGAGCGTCGTGAGTGTACTGAAAAGTAGGTCAGCTGACAATGGAAAACATTATCCCTAAGATGCTGTCGGAGGAGCGAAATTGGAACACCATAAATACCATGATAATGATGATATTACGTCAAAAAATGTCACAACATGAAGCTAACAACATACATTGATAAGAACATGAACATCCAACGTCTGAAGTTATGCAAACTTTGCGATCCCGGTCGTGTGGAGGAACGGAGGGTGAGGTTTTAGTCGGTAACAGTCCGGCACAGTGCCCATGAGGGTTTCCCTCCCTCAACTGAAGTTGATGCTTCATGCCACACCTTGTTGTTTCTCGATGAGATGATCGCAATTGGACATCAAGACCTTGTGATTGAACACCTTTAGTTTTTTCTTTGAGGCACGTGAAAGATAAAGTCTTTGCCAATGCTCCACAATCGATTCAAGACCTTCAACTTTCATGAAAAAGATATGGTATCCGTGGCGGCCATTTGGCTGATATCGTTTTAAAATGTTAATGGCATATCTTCCTCTTTACAAAGAAATAAACATTCGTTGGTTCGTTGAAGCAAAGAGGCATTATATCAGGTACTGCTTCTACCTAATAAATGAGGGAGTTAAGCTCTTCATAAGATACATTTACGTTATCCATTAATTTCCGTTTTGCCTCAACAGTCCTTTAAAGTGAGTTTAAAATTATATCTTCGAGAAATCACTGAGCTAGAATTGCTCGCTGTTGTGTGGAGGTTGTATAATATTCTTTGGCATAGAGGCCGTAAACGGCCGTTACCGCGACTGAGCTGAGACCTTACGAACCATTTTAACGATTGGGGTACATTGTGGGTTGTCAGCTCAAAGAATGTTTTTACACACAATCGCGTTTTATGTCATCATGTTAATTTTTGGTGAACGGCGCGAATTGAACTCGAGACCGCGGTGTGATTGGAAACACTCCAAATCGGAACTAAGCGAAGTGACAACTTCCAGCCGTTTACCGTTTAACTCTGAAGGAGTAGGCCTGACCTCGAATGAAATAGAGTGCAATGTTGCATCATCGACAAAACTGTGGATAGGGTTCACAATGCCATCCAACAAGTCATTAATGTATAACAAAACAAAGTTGGTGACAAAACTGATCCCTGGGAGACTCCGACATTTGGGGAGTGTCTCGTTGGTGATCTACCATTGGTCTTTGAGAAAGCTTTTTATCCACTTGATGGTCATCGAGTCCAACCCGTATGCCACAAGTGTACAAATGAGATTCTCATGCCAAACCTTGTCAAAAGCCTTGGATGTATCCAAAGTGATTACAAAGGCTTCTCCGTGATACTCAAGGGCAAGATTCTATTTGTTTACAAAATACGTCAAGAGATCGGTTGTGGAGCGGCTTTAACAGAAACCATATTGTTGATCTACAATTATTTTATTAATATCAAGATAATTCACCAATGTTGGTTAATGAATTTCTCACAAACTTTAGCCACGGCTGACACAATTGATATTGGCCGGTAGTTTGAGGGATCAGTTTTATCACAACCACGTCTAAGAACCGGTTGCACCATCGCACTCTTCCCGGCGTTCGGATATTTACCTTGCTTATAAGAAAAAAATGTTAGTTTATATTGGAGCCAAGTCGCTGTCAAACTTTCGTCTTTCCCAGTTGCCTTATTAATGTCCATTACCTTAAATTTTATTCAGATAATTTCCTCCGATATGTTGACAGGATCCATTTTGGAACCACATACGGAATTGACGGAGGCCTAATTTCATCGGGACAACTAAGGTCGAGTTCGAAGTGAAGATGTTTGCCAGTAAGTTGGCCTGCAAGTATGCATCCATCACCAAAGCACCGTCTGAACATTTCAATGCTGAAATAGATGTTTTAGAAATATTGGCACCCGACCATCTGGTAAAACTTATAATCGGATATTTTCAACTTGGAAGCGTTACGGCTTTCTTGTTGTCAGCTCTTTTCACTTCCTTAGCACAGATTTTTTTACAGATGTTACGTGTGACGTTATATCCTTCAAACGAAATTTCGTTACACAAAATTGCTATACAGTGAAGATCAATCGATAAACGAAAATATAATCTTCGCTTTCGTATGAGATTAGCCAGATATAAATGAAATCCAAAATAAATGTTTCGGGTAATCGTACTTCATATCTTCAAAGTTCACTGTCAATGGGCTGTAAACATCTTTTATTATTTTCTTATGCCTTGGTTCAATTTTTTGGTTTAATATTATCAATATCGATGTTGACAGTTTTCTGTTAAATTTGGAATAAATGACTTCCGTCAATAAGTCTTTGAATCAACATATTTACACTTCTAACATAACAGCAACTCTCATAGACAGAGCATCGGACCAATTCACTAACGATCGACTGACTCTCCAGTAAGTTAAAAATATATATGATCTCTGATTTTATAGGTGTTTAGGGGATCCCAACTGTCGATGGGATCGTCAACTAGCGATCGATCGAAACCCCTTACGTTATAGTACCCAGTATAGTCATTTAGAGCTAGCCACTAGGTAACAACAGCGTTGAGTATAAATTTTGTTTGATTTCATATTTTAACACATCCGTTTGATATTAGTCGAATATGTTCATATTATGCATATGAATAATTATGATGTAAAACCACAAATCATAATCATTTTCTATAACTATATAGTGTAATGACAAATGGTCTTGTGTTAAGAGCATAATGCGTACAACAAATTATGTGTATATGTAAATATAACCATTTTCACATATGGCAATTAAATAAGTCGACGCAATTAGAAATACAACAAGAAGACACAAACAACATACTCGTACATATTATCGTCATTCTGTCTAGCTAATCCAATTTTCCAACTTTTCACATTATTAATTGTTGTAATAAATAAGAGGCATAAACACATAATTACAAATACATCCACACATATATGAATATATATATATATATATATATATATATATATATATATCATCAGTTGAAATAATTACAAAAATGCTGCGCGACGCGTTCATGTAGTTAGTACTCGTACTAGTACTAGTACGAGAGTATAGATATATAATTACATGATTGACAAATTAATTTTTCATTTATAATTTATATTTCCGCCATATTATGATATGATAATGTTTTTTGTTTTCTTTTATATTTAAAAATTAAATTTCTTGGCAGATTAACATTTTTATGCACACATGAAAAGTCGATTTGTCTCATCCAACATTTGATGGATATATGTATTATGTATGTAGATATGCATAATAATAACCGCAGAGTCGGCAGCAGTTTAGCTTAAGTCATTCCCCCCTTCGTATCGATGTAATCGCCCAAGGTGATAATGTCGCAATATATTATATACCTTTACATAACCAAACCATATAAGATGTTATTAATTTGCTGGCCTATTGCAAAATGTTGATTAAACTTGACTATCCAGAAATGTTATAAAAAGGTATAGAAGAGTTGCGAGACGTTGTAGAGGATTAAATTGAATCTTAATCGAAAACAAGGCGGAAATGAGAATTTTTGTTATTGTTGTAACATGTTGTGTGTACTTGTATGTCATTTATCGATATGGCATTAAATCGGAATCACTTTGAGTAATTGAAAAATTAATCAAGTTTAATCAATACATAATTATACCATTTCATCTATCTACATTGAATGAGGAGTAAATCAACATATGGAACATGTTTAAGTATTTCTAGCTATTAAAATGTTGGCTCATCAATATCAGTATGGAGTGTGTATACTAATTCTGGTCATGGCTAGTGGTTTCGCTACACTTCTTCCTTCTATTTTAGGGACACCAATGAAGATTGGCAAAAAGTGCAACTTGGCTATAAGTGAATTTATTTGTTCTGTGTGGTGATTCCGGAGAGAAAGAGATAATGTAACTACCAAATTCAAAGGGTTCGTAGGATGTCACTTAGATAGCATTACTAGAAGTTTTTGTATATGGAATTTATTTAGCACTAATCTTCAAAGGATACGTGTACAACATTGACAGCAATCTGACTATTGATTCGTGAGTTATAGCATTTTGTGTGAATCAACTTTTGTTTTTGAAAAAAAAAAAATAGTTAAAAGTGAATGTCGAGTTTGGTTTTTGATGAAAAAAGTACAGTGGAGAACAAACAATAGCTTGATAAACATTATCCTAACTCTGTTCCATCGAGACAAATGTTAGAGAAGTGGATTGCTGAATATAAATGTGGTCGTATCAGCATAAATGATGCATAGCGCAGTGAACGCCCAAAGAAGGCCCAGAAAACATCAAAAAAATGGTTATGAACGATTGCAAATTGAAGGTGTACGAGCTAGCTGACAACCGACATTGTAAAGATAGCAGATGGTAGTATTATTTTACATGAACATTAGTATATACGAATGCTCTGTGCAAAGTGGGTTTCGCATGAGCTCACAGTCGACCAAAAAAACAACGAATCGAAGCTTCAGAGGAATGTTTGGCGCTGTTAAACCGAAATAAAATGGAATTCTGCCATCGACAATGGATGAAACATGGCTTTACAATCACACACCAAAAGACAGTCAGCTGAGTGAACAGCAATCGACGAACCGAATCCAAAGCGAGCAAAGACGCAACAGTCGGCGAGTAAGGTGATGGCGTCTGTTTTTTGGGATGCGAACGGAATAATATTCATCGACTATCTCCGAAAAGGAACCATCATCAAAACCGACTATTACTGTGTACTTTTGGATTGAATGAAGGCTGAAATCGCAAAGAAACGGCCTTATTTGCAAAATAAAAAAGTGTTGTTGCACCAAGACAATGCACCGTGTCACAGATCGATGAAAACGATGGCAAAATTTAATGAATTGGGCTTCGCATTGCTTACTCATTCACTCTATTCTGCAGATTTAGCCCCCAGCGTATTTTGACGAGAAAGAGAAATTGTACTGTAAAAGTGGTATCGAAAAGTTCGAATTTACTCGTTGTATCATCCTCGAAGGCAAATATGTAGAATAATAATATCGAGTTTGTCAAAATTTTGTTTTTTTCTTACTTTTCTATCCTATGGACTTATTGAATGACTGTTATAAACAGTAAGTGATGCTGATTTCAATCATTTGATTCAACTGTTTTCAGCTTATCGATTCACAACTTGTTAGATTCACTTTCTACTTTTGTTGCGACAAGCACTTCGAATTTTTTCTTTCAGAGACTTTTGTTGTTCTTGTTAGTTTTGAAACAGCTCTTCATTTGTTCATCCTAATGTTGTTGTTGCCGAGCAAGGCAATTATCAGCTACTGTTGTTGAGCTAGAAGTGCCTGAAACATCGTCTGCATCTAGTCCATTGATGATGGAGCTCGAGTAACTTCAGGCATCGATTGTTCCGACTCTCTTCGGTTCGTATACGGATTATTTACGCCACTTACACTGATTAAAATTAAAACGATCAAAATTTGATCAAAAAGATTTTTTTATTTATTTCCCTCAATAAATTAAGATTAGGCGATAGTCAGTAGTGAGCCACTTAACTTTTTTAATACTTTAACACTTTGCCGGGTATAAAACTTGTCCGATACGGTGATTTAGAAGCAGTGCTAAACAAATAACTTATAATACTATAAGGGAAATCGTGTCAATTTCCATAGTAAATGACAACATAATTTCGTTAAATTTAGTTTCGGCCAAGATTTCTAGATGGCATACCATACGTTTTTAACGAGAACAATAGATGGCACGCGAAATAATTTCATAATGAAATGAAATAATTTACAAAAAAACAAATTTTGTTTTATTTATTTATTACTATTTTTATTTCTTAAATTTCTATTCTAAAATTAAATTTTTTTTTTAGATTTTAAATTTTGGTTTCGTTAATAATCCGTTGAATATAAAAACAGAAGTAAAAAATGTTAATATTTCGTTCAACTACTACTAGTGCCATCTTTTAATCTTCGCCGAAATTATATTATGTTGGCACATGATATCGATGCGATTTTCCTTATAGTTATTATAAGTTATTTGGATTCTCGATATTTCCATTCTATTCGCAACAGTCAATGAAGTGGTGCATAAATTTCGGTGTAGTACCTTTCGAGATATTTCCATGCGTCACTGTAGTAGACTCTGTAATTCGTTTCTATTCATGTGTAGTGTTATCTCTCCTAATCTGAGTACTACTTCTCATACTGAAATCGAATATCATTACATCTTGACTCCTTGAGGTGTTGAAGAGATAACATCTCTCGCTCTCCGAAAGTCAATAGTAAAAATATTGCATGGTCTACTACTACGCATGCCACGTACTATAACCACCTGAGTATCACCTGAGTTATTCCTCCATTGCTCTACCAATGGTGTCATAAAAAGTATCGAAAGGTTTTTTAATGTCAATTAGTATCAGGGGACGATTTATTTTACGGCGATTGATCTCTCAATCGTACTATAGAGACAGGTTTAAGTTTTACGCTAGATTATAACTAGTAAACGGCTCCTATGGAGTTAGTTCGTGGATACGACTTTATTCTCGTGAATTACAATTTCTCTTGAAGATTCCCAGAAGATCTAAGTTTGCACTATATTCAACTTGGAGCCTTAAATGAAAATGGCATAAGATTTGGAATCACTTATAATGCATAGAACACATGAAGTGTAGTCAAAATTGGTCAGTTATTCGTCTATTGAATCGAATACTGTTGAGAGTCCGAACATTTTGACAAATTTGTTATAGTCTTGTTGCCGTATTGACTTCTATCTGCTTACAGAAGTTATCAACTGCAGGTATAAGGCACAAAAACTACAAGCCACATGTATATCTTTCTGTATTCCGCCTTTATGTGCTGGGCCTGTTCTTTACCCTTTTATCAGTTAATCTCTAGTAACTTATTTTATTAAGAGCCTTCTATATGTACGAGTCTTGCCACCGCAAAATATGTTCAGTGCGCCATCTTTAGTTCCAAACCATATGCCCAATAATCTCTTTAGTAAAGTTATTGTAGAACTTAACGTTATTGGTGGCTGTACATAAGGGACTTTGTATTTACTTTTAAAAATAAAACCTTTGCTTTCGATGGGTTAATAATCAGTCTCCATTTGCCAAACCAGTTTTTGAGAATTGTAAAGATATTATACATTTCCACAATAATTGTATATCTGCATGTATTTCTAGAGTAGCTTGTGCCCTATACCTCACAAGTGCTAATCGTATTTGATTGATTTCCAAGTTGAGAATAGGTGGTAGCAACCACTTTTTTGATGTCCAGTGGTTAGTGTTCCTAGCTTAGAGCTACTATCCTCATTTTCTAAAGGTCTTTAAGATAGTCATGTAAGCTCTACCTTATAATAGGATAAATATCCGTTGTGTGTTTATACTGCGATTATACTGGATTGCACACAATGATAAGTTGAGATGGTTCACCAGCCATTCGGTTAAATCAAATAACTTTATCAAACTATTAACTTAGATTTTTTTTAAGGTGAGAAGATTCGGGAACCTCTTTTATGTTATTACAGAACATCATTTACGCCTTTCTTATTTATTATTTGGTTTTCCTCTGAGTAGTCTCAGTCTCTTTTTAACCCAGTAAGGACTTCCGAGTAGTCGGATTCGGTCTATTTTTTAAATTTGTTGGATTTGGCAAGTCGCTCTTGTTATATGATTGGATAGCTGCTCCCCATTAAGAACCCGACTAGTATTAACCATCGCAATTGTGAGAAAAAAGAAAGTTCACTCATACCTCCATATTATGATTCCCGTTAGGCCGGCTCCCATTATCGGTATTTGTAGATTAGAGATCTATAGTGAGTATACCTATTTCCTCAGACTCATCTTTCTTTCCTTTAGAAGTTTATCGTTTTTAATATTTTTGAAAATGAGAAAACTTTCGTCTTTGAAAAAGATTCTTGTTATCACCAATTTAGAGTGTTCTATAGCATCACTCCATACTTCCTGGTTTGATTGAAAATCATGCACGCATTCACGGCCTACTAGCAATTTCATTTAGGCTGCCAGCTCCTGATCCTCTTTAAAAAGGGTCTTGTTGGAAGTGCAGTTAGCTTACCGTGTTTTAAATAACTACCAGCACATTTGAATGATGGGCTACGGATTTTTTAAGTATTAAAGAAAATGAAGTTACGTAGAGAAACGGTCAGGTGTACTTCCATGAGAAATGTTTGCAAGATCATTTTAAGTTTTTGTTTTAATAACCACGATTTTGGTCTGTATGATCGAGTTTCTGGTGAAGGAAATACGAACAGATACTGGCAGTTGTACATGTTTATGCCTAACTAAAGTGTTAATTAAATTCGACCAGAAGCTAAGACCATTTCTCTGTGAAATTGAGTAGGCTCATGGTTTATTCCTTTATCTCCAATCTTAGGAGCATCGAACACTGAACCATCGAACTCTATTTGGAGCTATTCTCTTTAGTTCCCCCCATGTTTTCTCAAGATGTTTTGCTTCAGTTAGCACCGTTCTTTTCCAAGTCACTGCTGGAGATTCCATTCTAATGACATCCTGGTTATGTCATTTGGTATCTTTCTCATCGTGTGTCCTATCCCTCTCCATTTCCGCTTCCTGATCTCCTTCAAATGTCCTCTTGGTTTGTTTGTCGTAGTAATTATTCATTTGTGATCTTATTCGGCCAGAAGTATTTGATCAATCGCGTAAAGCATTTATTCACAAACACTTGAAGTCTTCTTGTGATTTTCTACGTATGTTTCCACGTTTCAAAGTCAAACAGTAGTACTGATTTTACACAGGCATTGAACATTCGTATCTTGGTGTTTCTTGACAGGACGGATGCATTCTAGATCTTATGGAGCATGTTGAAAGTGTTTCTCGCTTTGCTGATGCGTTGGTTAATGTTTTCTTGCCTAGGGATACCTATTTCACAGAGTGCTTTCCAGATTGCGCTTCTAGAGTAGATATAGTGGTGAGTTTCTGTATGTTGAGGTTGCCTGAACATCTTTTTCCTGGTCTGAAACTAGCTTGTTTGATTCTTATGTATCGATTCACAGTTGATGAGATTCGTTTCAGGATGACCATTGCTAGTATTTTCATTGTATACTGTTGAGCAGGGAGATGCCTCGCCAGTTTTTGCATTCTCTTAAGTCGCCTTTCCTTGGAATCGTTATGGTTACACCCTCTTTTCATTTTTTTTGGAATTCTCCCAGTATTCCACACTTCTACTAATAATATTTTTAGCTTCAGCTGGTATGTTGTCGGTTCCCGTGGCTTTGTTATTTTTCAGCTTCATAATGGCACTTGTAACTTCCCGCTCCGGTGGTGGATTGGTATTTATGGTTTCGTTATAGTTTCCATCTGGAAGCTCCTCAATTGATTCGCAGTTGTCTCCTATCTATGCAGTTTTCTCCGAAGAACACTTTCCATCTATTTAGTTGTTGGCCGAATACGACCAACATATATGTATAGTTAGGACTTGTCCATGTGACCTTTCTTATACACTGGTGTAATGTGCGCATATTTCTATTTGCTGCCGCTGACTCGGCAGTCGTGAGATTTTCTACTGTGTATTTCCTACGATCACTCCTTCTCTACTTGCTTTTCCGCCGTATATTGATTGCCTATTTGTATTTTAAGTTGGCGGCATTCCTCAATTTTCTAATCCACGGTTTTCTTGTGTTGTATTGGTAGCCTAGTACACTTGTAGGAGTTCCAGTTTTTATGTAAGAGTCTTCTTTTACTTCCCATATTTGATCTTAAGAGTTGGTTTCGTTATTCGGCAGATTTATTTGTCAATGCTGTATCTATAATGAATTTCTGCAATTTCCTCCAATTGGTCTTTGTAGTTTTCACAGATACTGGTTTGATTTTGAAGTTGGCTATTACATAGTTGGCGTACATCTGCTCCTCAAATTGCTCTGACAACTTGTAGGGGGGATAGAAACTTCTTACTTGATTTCTTTATTTGCCATCTGGCGATGCCCAGGTGTATTTATGGATATCATTGTGTGGGAATTTGCTGCTGCCTATGAATAGCTGATTTGTGACACAATATTCGATGAGTCTAGTGCATGTTTAACAATGATTGTCGCCATTCCGGTGTTGTCAGTTCCAATTTTTGCTTTGAAATCTCATTGGATAATTTTGATTTCATTTCGGTATGCACTTGATATGGCGGCTTGTAGCTGCTCGTAGAATTCGTCTTTGACTGTGTCGTCTGCTTCTTCTGTGGGTGCATAGCGTTGTATGGTTGTTGTATTTCTGGTTTTTTAGTGGAGTAGTTATTATTCTGCTACTTATTGGTTTCCACTCGAGTAGTGATTTATTTCCTTTAGGCTTATCGTTATATACGCTTTATTCTGTCCCGTACTTGGTTGGAACTTGCTTTCTAGATGTTTTATGAATCTTATTGTTTTAAGAACAATATTTCTCAGTTCTGAATGATCCCTGATCCACATTTTTTATAGATAGAGTCTATATTAAAGGACGTGTTACATTTCAAGCTGCCTTTGCAGAGAGGCTATTTGGTGCTTTTGTCGTTTGTAATCTTTAGCTATCCGTTGGCCATTCTTCAGTTGATTTCTTTTCATAACTGAAGTGCATTGTGAGACCGTTTAGTCTTGTTTTTGTCTTGTATGCTCTTATATAGATGCGTAACCACGTATTGAAAAAACGAGATACAGTAGCTCAAATTTGTTCATTGCTCAACGGTTTCAATCTAAATTTGAACAAATCGGATTGTGTGATCGGATAGAAGCTATTATATGTGACTTATTTGGATCAAGGATTTTGAATAACATTTTTTGATGGATTTAGCATAACTATACTGTCTTATATTAAACCTATTATATCTTCAAAGCCCGCCGATTAGGCTATATACTTTATGTTAATTATAAGTTTTGCCCTATTTAGGCAAAGCCAAGCCTATAAATTTGTAATAAAAATTTTGACATATGGATGATATGTCCTCTAAGTATACTTTATGCATAACAACACAATTAAATTACATCAACCTTATAAATACATAAATTAAATTCATGTCATGTCTCGCAAAATATATTTCATTTCAATAATCATGCATAGACATTAAACATGAATCATTCGAATCAGTTTGAATTTGATTGACAAAATTGTCGAGAATCGAAAAAAAAATTTCTTTTTTGCTAATTCCTTAGAAAGCCCAACGTCAAAATGAATTATCGAATTTACCTGCAGATTTGAATTCAATTTCGTTACCTTTGAAGTCAACAGCTCCGTTAATTTATAAAACCAAATATGTAAATAATCTTATGTCTGCGTATATGTGTACGTACATATGATGTATTCCGAGCATAGTTATAAGATGATTGATTGATTGTTAAGCTAATTATTATGTATGGCTTAAGATCGAAGCAAAACTATTATAATTTAATAAGCAAACATCCATACGAGTATGTACAAGTTGAATAATTATTTTAATTTGAATAGCAAGATTTTATATAGAAACGTCGTTTGAAACTATATCAAACTCAACAATCATAGGCGGGGAGATATGCTTTAATAAACGTATCGGAAAATCCACATTACACAAGAGATTCATTGATAATTCCAATCTAAAAACTACCAAAGTTCGATTACGCACACTGTACATTGTTCATGTACTGGGAAATTACATACATATGTGAGTATAATATGTATACATAAATCTGTTGACGTAGATGTTGTTTGTCCAAAGTTATCTTTATCTTAGTAACGGGAATTTGCATTCATGTAAGTCCCCCATATAATTAATATTTAACATAATTACTATCAATTAAAAATATTGAATTGGTTTTCGTTGAATCATTTAGCTGATGGCAAACAGTTAATCGGTTCTTAAAATCAACAATATAGCGATGAAGGAGTTCTATTGGGAGTGATTGTAACATTCCTTACATATTAATCCATGCACCCAACTGTTTCGTATTTCACTTAGTGACGTCCTACTTAACATCGTTACAGCCTAATCGAGAATATTCGTTGATCGTGATCAGGTGGTGAAAATCTCTTTTGCATCCTGCTCCTATCGGGATTCGAACGCAGCTTTAACCATTGGGCCATTTGGAAGGTTATTATGTGCTTTGATCATTTTGCTTACGTGTTATCCCTTATATCCGATTTAAGGAGTATAGGTTGTCTTAGTACAGGCTAGATAATCAAATTTTATTCGATGCTTTGATTGCTGACCAGGTTATGGCTTCTGCTATATATATTTTTTTTACGGCTTTTGAAGGCCCTTATTTACAGATCGCTCTCAACGCCGTGGAGCCAACGACGCTAACAGTGACCTCTTCGCTTACCGAAAGGCGACTCTCCCTTCAAAGATCGCTGTATCATTCGGTTCGGATTAACTCACAGAAGTTGACCGATCCAGCGTACTCATCGTTTTTTTGATTTCATGCACGACATCAGGAATTTGCGTTAAATTCCTCATCTCGTGGTTGAAACGAACTCGGTATGTGCCATCGACGTCGCATTTAGGCCATATATTACACGCATGATTCTTCTCTCGAATGTTAGAAGCCATCTTTCATACTCAAATGTCAAGGTATAACTCTCACATCCATACATGACAACGGGTCTGATCAACACTCTGTACAGTTTCAGCTTATCCGCATTTGCAAGATATTTTGATTTCGGCAGTGGACGTAGAGGATATAAAGCCCGATTGCCAGCGGCAAGCCGAAACTTGATATATCCTCTCCCACACTATTATCGTGAATAATGAAAGATCCAAGATACTTAAATCTCATTACTCCTTCAAACGTGTGGTTACCACTACTGAAATCAGTTACGTCTTGATCTCGAAAACCAGGGATCAGATATTTGGTTTTGGACACCTTGATTTTGAGATCAACGGAAGCTGCACACTGTTTCAGTGGATCAAGTATCTATTTCACTCCGTTACCATTTAATCCAATCACACAGATATCATCTGCACATGCAAGAAATTGATTGGATTGTCGGAATATGTAAGATATTGTATTGAGGTGTTTGACTTTTACGAAGGATGTATTCCAACATGAGATTAAAAAGTATCGGAGACAGCGTATTTGCTTGGCGAACACCAAAAGTAATTGCAAAAGTTCTCGATAGCCGGTTCTTAACTTTAACACAACATTGTGACTGCGTTACTGTCATTCTACACAGATGTCCGTATTTTTTAGGTATTCCTAAATATTCAAGCACATACCATAGCCTCTCTCGATTGATCGAGTCATAAACATGCTTGAAATCTAGGAATACCTGGTGTACATCGCGAGTTATTTCATGACACTTGGAAAGAATCCTCCGTAGCGAAAAAACTTGATCAGTGACCGACCGATCTGAACGGAATCCTCCTTGGTAGTCACCGATAATTTCCTCCGCCAGAGGAGTAATTCTTCCCAAGATAATGTATGACAGTAACTTGTATGCTGTGCAAAGGAGAGCGCGATAATTCTCGCACTTGAATCGATCACTTTTGTTGAATATTGGGCATAACACTTCCACTTTCCATTCTTCAGGCATAATTTCATTTCGCCATACCAATCGAACAAGGTCGAATAGTTCCACAAAGTTAGCCCTCCGAATATCAAGAGCTCTGAAATAATGCAATCAACTCCCGGTGAACGATTTTCTCTGATTTCTCTGGTCTCTGGGCATGGCCATCGTGGATACTTTATAGGATGGAGCCTCAATGGACATCTTTGCGGTTTGTATTTGGAGATATTCAAATTCAGCTTGTGATACATGAGGAACATTTAGTAGATCAGAAAAATGTTCACGCCATGTATCGAGTATCGCATCGAAGTTAACACAGAAGTTTTCACCCTGGTCCCAAATGGCGGTTGACCGAGATGTTAAAGTAGGATCCAATTCGTGATTCCTTTAAAGAAACCACTTTCTGGACTTTATTGTTTCGCTCCTAAAAGCTGTTTGGTTCGTTTGTCGATGGATCTCAATATTTGATATTTTATTGGGCAAGAAGTACCTCAGTATCCTCTTTATTAGTAAGAGGTTTTTTTGAAAAGAATGCTATTTGGCAGCAGTCATCTTTTGACATTTAAGTAAAAACTATACGCTGTGCATCAAGCGTGGGCAACCGTGTGCCTCGCTTAAGAACAATTGATAATATTGCTGCTGTAACCCGAATAGTGTTAAAGAAAACTCACGGTTGTCGATTTCGCGTCGATCTTTGGAACTAGACAATCCACAACCGACATAACATCGTATTTTGCATAAACACTCAAGTCTAAATAAAGGCTTTCAAAGTTCAGTTAATACAAAAACTCAAGCCGGTCGATCACCATAAACGTTGTATCTTCGTTGATTAGGTCTTTCAAATGCATCAAAATGATCTGAATTTTCAACGAAAAGTCATCTTCAGTGATGAGGTCAATTTTGACCTCGGAGGTTACGTTAACAAGCAGAATTGTTGCATTTGGGGCTCAGAAAATCCAAGAATGATTTTTGAAAAGGCTGAATGAATCCATGCTGAATGGATTGCGCTACTGAGTTATGATTAATGATTTTTTATGGCCGGAATTGGAAGACATTGATGTGGACGACATTACGAAAAGGGTGCTTTGTACCACACAAGCAACGTGTCACAATCGCAATTTTGCAATTCCTGGCCATGTTATTTCTCGAAAGTGTGATTACTATTGACCACCGAGATCTTGTGATTTAACTCCTTGAGACTTTTTTCTTTGAGGTCACGTAAAAAGAAAGGTCTATGTCAATGCTCCACAATCGATTTAAAAAATTAAAGATGGAACTCGCGAAGTTATCGAGGACATATAGCCGCAAATGCGCGAATTGGTCATGGAAGATTTCATGAAAAGTATATTGTACTGCAAGCGTAGCCGTGGCGGCCATTATAATAGTGTTGCGTGATAGGACAGATGGCTTCCAGACTTTGAGTAATGTGCTGAATCTTCTTCTCCTGTGGTATTTTCGATGTCTTCTTGATTGAAGTACATATTTATTGGTTATATAAATTTGATTTTGAGACCAACTTACTTCCTTATGCCTGCATAGCTTCTTTGTTGTCTCTGACATGTCGATAAGTTTTTGTGGTAGCAGGCATATCATCTACCTTATCCAAATCAATAAGACTACACATCCTTTCTTACTCCTTGACAGTTATAATTTTTTGACTATGTCTATCTCTTTCTATTTATAAATTCGATTAATTTCTTTGGTATGACCATTTTCTAATGGGTCTTCTATATATTGTGTACAATTTCCTTTCGAAGTCCACATCCATTGGGCTGCACAATGATGATGTGATGATATGATCGATGCAACTTCATTCAGGTTCGATGGCAGATTATTCGATTTTATGTTTCAAGTTTACTGTCGGTGATATTCTTTCCAGGATGATTATTATTATATAATATCTTTAGGGTTGTGTTGAGGAGGAATATACCCAAATATACCTTTTGCCAGTTTTTGGATTTTATAACTAAAGTAAACTATCAGCTGTGTGTGTGCCCCAATTTTCATGATACCAGTAAGTGAAACCTGGATAAAAAACGTTAGAAATTGCAGCAACTTTGGGGAAAATAATACTGCAGACTGTAGAGGTTGTGTGATATCAAGGATTTAAAAACAGAAACTAGGTCAACCCAAATCTTCCAAAGTTGACGAAGATTCATGATTGCAACAAGAAATGTATACTGACGAATTGACCTTGGATGCCATTGCTGTATAGCGAATATTAAATAATCATCTGGGTTCCACGAGGACTGCATACCAACAGTAGTCAAAAATTTGTTGGAAAACCGGAAGAATATGACCAACACCATATTCCCCGGATCTAGCACCTTCTGATCTCTTGTTATTTCCAAACATTAAAACAAATTTGATGCGAACTATCTCAGTAACGCTGAGATAACTGATGCGATTCATGTTGAACTTGATAATCTTAAAAAACAAAATTTGAAGACTGTTATGAATCAGATCTTCGTACAAATGTGAGAATGTAAACAGATTGGAAATTGAATGGCTTTAGTCTCAACAGTCAAGTGCAAAATTTTTTAAATTTTCTAAACTTTTCTGTCTGTGTCTATTTTGGCCATCTGATTTTTCTGGCTCAACGCTCTGCCAACTCGTTTCAGTTCGGTTATTAACGTTCTACTTTCCATTGTCCTACTTATGCACATTGCAAAGCTCTATGCCAGCCTGTAGTATACTGATATGAAAGATGGGTTGGTCCATGGATTCTGCACTCCAATAGGCACAACGTCCATAGATTCTGCACTCCATAATCAGATGGTGAACATTTTTGCATTCTGCTCTTATCGGGATTCGAATCCAGTGCCTCCCGCTTCAATTGCGGCAGCTTTAACCACTGCACCATTTGGTTGGTGTCCTTGAATACTAGTAAAGGCCAAAAATATGTAACGATTTGTTAACATTAATTGGTTTGTCACAATTTAAGTCTTCTGTAACCCTGAGGGATGTTCTTTATACTTTCCTCTAAAAACAAAAAATTAAATTGATGCAATATCACAAAACTTAACGAGTGTAATACACAAAGCCATTAGGTTCGCCACGCCGAAAAACTTTGCTCATTTTAAGGCGCATAAGATGTTTTATGAAAACAGGTTGCGTTCCCAACACATAAAGATAATAATGCTTCTAAAATTGGCTAAAGTTGAATGAAAGTTTACTATCGTCTCTCTCAAAGTTGTTCGAAAATAAGATCCTGTAAAAAGTTCTAGACCATCACTTCCACTTTACGAATTGTGATACATATAGGCCCAAAGATTCGTCTCTGAAATCAAGGAATGCTTTTATAAGCTTTTAAAAACTCAAGCTTTCAACATAACATCAAGGCCGACAAGTATCTATAAAATTATGTACGTATTATTTCGTAAAATATAATAGCGCCTCTAATATCAGGAATTCGTTATATCGTACATGATATCGACAGCTGGCTCTGCCTGCTGAACCCGAGCCTTAAATTGAATGCCAACAAATCAAGTTAAAATGTGTTAAACTTCATTGGAAAATATTCAAACTTAAGTCTAGACTGTAAGGTATTGCTGTAGATGATACCTTTAACACCTGAATATATAAGGCATATATTAATGAGGCACCACATCTGCTTCTATAGAATAAAATTGAAAAGAATGCAGTCACGAATATTTCGAATAAAGGTAAAGCAATCTAAAAGGATATACATAATGTAAACTTAGGCATCGAACAAGGAGTAGATACTTTTAAGTAGTACCAAAGAGAATAAATATAAAGAAGAACATCTTATATGAACCGCGGTTGCATATAAACTAAAAATTTCATAACGTTTCTGAGTTCTTTTGTAATGGCAAACGAAATAGGATAAACATATATTTTTTATTTCGTTTTCTTTTTCGAACATCAACAAAAAAATTTAAGTATTTCAAAACATCGATTACTATTTCATATCATAATTCGGTTGTAAAATGGAAAAGATCATTATTTGAAAATATATCTATTCCATTTTACAATCGAATTATAATATGAAATAGTAAGCGAAGTTTTGAAATAGTCAAAAATTTGTTTTGTTGTCGTTCGAAAGAGGAAACGAAATCAAAAATATATGTTTATCCTATTTCGTTTGCCAGTTATACGTATATTATACAACTCCAGTTTGAAATGGTGACTACAAGAAACGGTTGGTGTGGGGAGGATCGGCAGCATTAATAGTGGCCTTAAAAGCAAGTGCTGCAGAGTTACTACAGATCGTGCCGGATTATGAACGAAAAGACTTCGAAAAATGTTGTCATGTTGCCTTTAGAGCGGAAATATGAAGATGGACACAAACGGGAGCTACGTCGTATGGAGTGAAAGAGACGATGTTATAGAATAGAAGAGATGTTTCAGTAGTATACAGATATCGAGCGGTTAGTGCTCCTAGCTCACTATAACTTGGCTAGTAAATATACAGAGCGAATCAAGATCAACACTTTCATCGACGGAATACGGGTTCTGGATTTGAGACGTACGGTAGTGTTGTCTCCAAAATCAACGTTCGCAGAAACCATCGCATGAGCACTTACAAAGAAGACTGCAAACAACATCAGCAGTCAAGGTGCGTCGTGTGGAATTGGAACCAGCATTCATAAACCAGAAAATAACATCAGAACAACAGATAATTGGCGGACAACGAGATTCCGGGATAGAAATGATAAAATTCGATGTTGGGTTTGTAACAAAACTAGACTGGGAAGTAAAGCGGGCGAGAACACCATCGCCGATGTACCGGATACCACCGCAGGAAAGAAAATTAGCAACCGAGGAGAAACGCCATACAATATCTAAGGCATAATCGAGTAAGAGTGAGCCGCAGGAGCAAAAGTTTTGTGGGGTATCTTTTATCAAATCTAATTGTAACTAAAGCACCATCTGGTAAAAAATCTTCTTACTATTTTATGAATGAAATAATTAACTGCTTACAATTATTTTCGACTTTATACTGAATGTTAAAATGTCACAATCAGTTTAACATTAAAATAATTAACAGATTAATTTCTATTAAATAAAATATTATATATTTAATTCAAAAATATTCCTTATAGTAAAATTATTTATTTTTTTATATTAAATATATTTCGGCAATCAGGTTGCCATCTTTAGTAGTTATTTTAAACTCTAATGTACATCTTCACACTGCGGTAACTTTTATCCGGTAACTACTTCGTTTTACCCCCTTTACCTACAAAATTGTTTTTTTGCGGATAGATTTTAGTTTCAAAAAATTTCAACACACCAACACAAAGAAAAATGAAATAGAAATATTCTCAAGGACATTTTGTTGTATTTTTTTAGTTTAATTTTGTTTTTGAGCTTTACTTGTGTTGGTAGAAAATTATAAAAGTTACCGAGTACAAATAAAATCTGTGGACGTGGAGGGTGTAAAAAAATTACGGATAGAAAAGATACCCAAGTGTAAAGATGCTCAATAACTACTGTTCATAATAACTACTGAAGATTGCAATTTGATTGATGAAATATTCTTACGGACGCGGGTGACATCTCTTATTGAGTATAATTACTAAATGTTCGTAATTGAAAATCAGCATGAATCGCAGTATACAGGCGAAATAATAAACAAATGGAAACTTCTACTTTGATCGGAGAGCGGGCAAAATGAGTATCAATACGCGAAGAGAAAGCGTAGAGTTTGAATTAGAACAGCGACAGATTAAAATCGGGAAAAGGTAATAAAAAGTGAAACAGTGAAATAAAAGTACGGTAAAAGTAAATTGTGGTGATTTTAATAAAAGTTTTAAAGCGGGATAAGTGACACATGAGAGAAATTTTCAGTATGAATTTCAACAAGATTAATTTCGTTTAAAATAACTTTAACTGGCTCGGTTGAAGGTAAAAATCCTTGATACTACTGCGCATGGTGCTGTTTTCATTGTTTACGTGTAATTTACGCAGTATTTTTTACATAATTTACATTTAAAAAACGTAAAAAACGTTTTAACCCGTATGTTTGGCATCTGTTGCAGTAGTAGTAGTAGTTTGCTGTTGGCGTGTTCGAATGACTGCTAGATCGGGTGCAGATTTATAAAACTGTCTTCTGGCCCAACTAATTTATAACGTGGTTTCGTTTTAAGGGTAACGTTAAGATCTACGTTGTTTACAAATAACAAAGTAGTTTTCTCGAAGCAATTATTTTACCGCATGCTCCGCTCCAACATGATATTGAATGTAGCAGACTTTGTGGAGATCGTGAAGTTATTTTTTGTTGCTGCTACAATATAACTCGTATGTACAATAAACTAAAAAGCTATAATAGAAATTTTTTTTAAATGACGATCATCAACTATTTGAGTTATGATTTGAATTTTGATATTTGGTACACGCAAAACTAGCAACATGTAAATGAATGAATAAATGTCATTTAATATAGTTTTTTAATCATTCATGACATGTTTTATCCAATTGTATGTATATATATTTTTTAAGTACGTAAATCAGGTTTTATTTCGTTGTCTCTAATCGTCTTATAGTTTTTTTTGTACAAATTATTTGATGTTTAACCAATTTGAAACTTTATAGACGTATCATACAAATTCCGTGAAAGTTGCGTACGAGTATGTTGACTATTTACATATGTTATACCTGGTATGTGGTATGCTCTAGAGTTCTAAGTTGATATATACAATTACATAGTATAACCACACCTGCGAAAATATCCAATTAATCGTTCGATATACGTAATCGAGCACTTTCCTCTAGATTACATCCAATCAGAAATCAATCAAACAGTCACAGAGTAACAAGCTTATTGAATTGCATCATACGATTTCGTATAGTGCATAATTAATATAATTTTTTTTTTGTAATTGAACTAAATTTTTTAGTACATGTGAACACATACATGTACTTATGTACAGTATATCCATACAAATCAAACAGACATACATCAATTACATCTTATATTCATTTTAATGAGAACACAATCGCAAAATGTCGTATTGTTGATAAAAAAAAAAACTATTTGAGATCTTAAATTTGGTTTATATGTATTATGTACGGTTGCACACATGCATCCAATTCAACATTGACAAGATAATCGACAAAAATTACAATATAAAATTGATCATAAATTTTCACTTTCGCACACTTAAGCGCTTGCAGAAAAAAAGAAAATGATTACGCGCCTCTTAAAATGCTGCTACACTATGAATGTTGGTGTGCGACCATTATTTTTATGGATAGGTTTGATCGTTTTGTTGTAAAATTGAATGAAAGTTTATTTTATGCGATAGTTTTTTTTAGAGTACTGGTAATTACAAACTACAGCGCAAAATATACAAGATTAGATAACAGTCCCATCTAATACTTGTTGACGAGATTAAAATATGTTCGGTTGAGGGTATATTTAATCAATCCAAATTTATCGAATTTAGCCCTGTGGGTGGACGCATACTTGTTTCGTAAATATTTCGAACGAAACATAAGACCTAGAGGCGACTATACTAAATTTGGTTAGATCGCTGGGTTTTCGATCCGCATCCGTAAAAAACCAAAAATGTTCAGAATGTCAACAAACATAAAATTCGGATACCGCTAAAACAACAATGACCTCCGCTTAAGTACCCGGAGCCACCACGAGCTTGAGGATCGGCACGTGGAACGTGCAGTCATTTACAAAACCTGACACGTTTGACGACGTTATCAAATGTATGAAAGAGTATCGGGCTGAACTCGTAGCATTTCAAGAAACTCGGTGGCCTGAAAGTGGAGACCATGTATCCCAAGGATATACGTTGCTACGATGTCAGATTAGTGGATTGGTGACATTAATGCTAGAGCTGGCAGAAATTAGACTGAATTATGTAATAATATAGGTCCGTGCTCCTGACACGAAAATGCGACCGAAAATGGGGAAAGAGTAATGTACTTTGTAATCGCTCATGATCTCAAAGTGAGAACTACATACTCATCATAACTAAAACGGACTTTAAAATAAAAATGGAAATATTAAAATCACGCATAAATAAGTAATCAAAGCTACATACCTGTTGTCCGGTTGGTCGAGGATACCTCGGTCCATGTTTCCAATCCCATGTATTCCTTAGGCACTAGCCTGTCAAGATGAACGAAACATGGCAAGCCACATACATATAATATTGAAAATATAGGATATAGGTGCAGTATTCGGCCGACGTTTTACACATACCAGAAGTTTTACAATAAACATTCACAGAAAACAATAATCACAATGAAACTTACACTTATTACATGAACGCATTACATTAACACAAAGTTATAGTAAAAAAAACACAAATGACAAATCACCACACAACACCACAAAATAGCACACAACTTTTCATATGACAGTGATACTGATATACGTCAGACCAATGTCAAATATACCTCCAAGTTGGTTGCATCTTGTTGGTCAAATATACCTCCAAGTTGGTTGGGTGAAAGAAGTGCGAAGAAGATAACTTATTGCCCGATGTACAGTGCGGTACGGGAAAGTTATATAAGGTGATTGCTTTTTGGTGTTTGTGGCGAGTCAAGACGGAAGGTGAGACAAGTGGGTCGGAAATAGAGAATCGACATACAAAATAAATAAAAGTGAAGCCAGTTGTCTAGTGAAGGAAAATTGGTATACAAACCGAAGAGAATATACAAACGAGTTGAAGAAATTCGTGCCAAGAGCCACATGGAGAGGAATCGACAAGTGGAACGCGAGCGATTGCGATGCTTGTTCGACATCGAGAGGCGTGAGATAGAAAGGTGGCATGTGGAATTACAGGTAAGGACCATTTTTATCTTTTCCGTTTCAAGTTCCAATGTGTAACAACTCCAATATATCAACAGCATAACCCCCCAATTTTTACACGCAGCCCTGCGAATTGTCTGCGAATTGGGGTGGTGAAGGAAGGGGAAGGGGAGAGGGCGGACCAAATCCACTTAACGTTGGTGTCGGCATTATTCCTATTAGTTTAATTAGAAATATAGTGTCTTAACAAATAACTTGTTTCATTTGTAAACGCGCCCAAGACATAAGATTGTCCAAGACATAAGATTTTATCGGTCGTCAACAAAATTCGTAGACAGTGACCATTACCTAGTCACTTCGATAGAAATGTTCGTAAAAGTTCAGAAAATCCGTCACGTAACTTGGAAGCATGTTCACGAATTACCGAACCATGAAAACATGCAATGTTTACCACTATATCTGGACTATTGTAAACATACAAAAATTCCAGATGATGTTTCAATGAGTCCATTCTCAGCTACTGTCTAATTTTAGCAAGTTGTTAATCATTTTGAGACGTGTCTCTTTGTATATTTGCCAAACTTGACTTCCGATAGTTGTTAATGCTTAAAATGAAGTTGGTACTTTTACTGTGTGAATCAGCATTCTTAAATAATAGCATTCATCATTAACAGTATAATAGTCCTAATTCACCAAAAACACTCACACCAGCATATTCGGGAATAACTACACTTTTCTAATTTTATTAATGTATTCCAAAATTTATTTTTGTCATCTCCTACACTGCTAGCAATATGAATGGTTCAGAATTTTCCCTTCGAACATGTCCAGTGAGAATAGAAAACAAAATTACTAACGCCATCTATGCAGGTTTAATGTCCTCCAAGAAAGATTATGTATAGGCGACATGATGAAGATGATAACAACTAAAAGGTTTCAAGTTGGTAATATTACAAACTCTGGTGACATCTCTGGATCAGAATAATAACTAAACTAACTTGTAACGAGTTGGTGGTCATGAATTGGGAATTAAGATAACCTTAAGCACCAATAAATGACCCTCGTTACCGAAAATTTATTTTTCACTATTCAGAGCTTTGGCGTGGTCATATTTTGCGGCTAAAGCTCAGGGATTGGGGTGGGTTTTGCCAAAGATGAATAGCGCGTGCTAGACCACTAAGGAAAAGGAAGAAATACAAAAAAAAGGAATCCAAAAGACAGGATGGGAGAAAAGGAACAGGGTTTACTTACCATACAGCAGGCTACGTTACGTTACCAATTCATACCACTGTTAGGTTTTAGCGTCTCATGTTAGCAAAAATAAATAAAGAAACACAACCAAAGAAAAAAAACAAAAAAAGAAAAGAAAAGAAAGCAATAAAAAAAAAAGAATAACACATGAAGATTTGTATCTAAACAATTATGTAACGTCAATTTATTTCTATAGTGAATTAACAGAAAAAAAATGCCGAAATACAAAAAAAATATAATCCAATATACACTATTACTATTTTAAGATGACGTCACTTCCCCCAAAAACCTTAATAATAACAGAAATTATATAAAACTAATCCTTAACTAAATGAAATTTAATTTATATGAAATAAGGTGAAAATTAGATATATAATTTATAATAATCTAATATAAAATAATAAAGACTTAATAGTAAATGAAATCATTAACCTTAGTACGTGCAATGTAGTTGCGACCTCCGTAGACGATTATCCACATGGGTTTATTTATTGAACCTCACTGTAGCGGTATATTCCAAGTACATATAAATATATTATTATCACGATGCTGGTTAAATATTTATATGTATCTATATTATTCCAGAACATGTGGTCCCTTACAAAATCAAATTACATTCACAGGTTATTATATATATGTATATTCATTCAAGTTTATTTGATTTTCAATTTAACTTGTAGGTGACCACAGTACATTTCTTTTTTTTTGTTTTATTAATTACACAAAACTTAGTTTATGCACTCCTATTACCTTAGATATATTTATTTATTTATTTTTTATTTTGTTCTTAGTGTTATTTATTTTAAACTTATAAACTTAAAATTATTAAAGTTTAATTCTATGTATAGTAAAAATTATTTCACAAAAAATATAATGGGCTATACCATTTATAATAGATTTTTGGTTTTTCTGTAAGCTCAGACATATTTTCTGTTCTCACTTATAGTATTTTTTTTAATTTATTCACTTTGACCAAATTATCTTCATTTACTTTTTTTTGGATTTAGCTCATTTATGTTTTATTTCTTTTTATTTTCTACACTATATTTACTTTCTTTTTATTTTCTATATTTTTTTTTCGACTTCGCTTGTTCACGACCAAACTTAACATGCCAAAAAAAATATTTTTTTTTCCAACTCCCGAAATTTGTTTCTTCTTCTTCAATGTACCACTCACTTTCCCACCAAAAATGTGGTCTTTACCGAATATAACCCAGTTACTTTTCGAAACTTATTTCTGGTTTGTTGTTTTCCCACTATTCTTGGATGCAAGAAAGAAGTCAGGGGCACGAAACTTTATGTCTTTGGAACGATGAATCGTTACAAATCGTGGGGACGACTCACCCCTGTTGATATGTCTCATAGCCGGGCCATTATGTAATATAACGTTAAGTATTATTTCCAGGATAGTTTATTTGGAAATACGTTTATTTTTATCTCTAAAGTTTAATGTCTTTTAAGTGATAAACCCCTAAGATATTACCATGTTCGTCCGCCACTTCACAAGAAACGTTGCCCACAAGTTTAGTTACGACGCACTTATTAAATTTCGGGGCCAATTTAGATGCATAATTGTCAATTGCCTTACTCTGTTTGAAGTTTCGAACAAATACTGTTTGGCCAATGTGGATTGTAGGTTTTCGGGTCCTTAAATTGTATCTTCTTTGACCATGTTCGGAAGCCATAACGAGGTTATTTTGGACCTCTTCATAGATTTTATAAAGAACCTCAGGTTTTTCATCACTATGAATAAGGGGTCCACCGAATTGGTATGCTTGGCTTAACAAGTGGTATACTGAACCATGTAAAATTGCATGCTGCCCAAAAACAAGGAAATGGGGGGAATATTTGGAGGAATCATGGACAGAGTTACGGAGAGCGTGAGTAATGGCGGGCAGATTTGAATCCCAAACCCGTTGGTCAGATTTGATATAAGCTCTTAGAGAGGCCAACAGGGTACGATTAACTCGCTCTGAAGCATTTGCCTGGGGCGAATACTTGGCTGTGAACATGTGGCGTACTCCATATTTCTTGCATAAATTTTGAACAAGAAGCGACTCAAACTGTCTACCATTATCAGTAAGGATAACCTCTGGAACCCCAAACATCAAGAATATCTCTTCTTCTAAGAACCTACACACTTCAATGGCAGTGGATTGACGAACTGGTTTAGTTATTACGAATTTTGAAAAATGATCAAGCGCTATCAATATTCCAGTGTTTCCTGTTTTTGTGCGAGGGTAGGGTCCTAGGAAGTCGAGATACACTCGCTGAAAGGGTCGAAAGGTCATAGGAAGGGAACCCAGGGGAGGCTTACATGATTGGTTAGGAGGTTTGTTAGACTTACAGGCATCACAAGAATTAACAAACTGCACTACATCCGCCATAATGGATGGCCAGTAATAATATCGCTGGATGAGCTCCGCAGTTTTGTTAATTCCAAGATGAGCTGCAGTTGGAGGGCAATGAGCAGTGGTAAGTATGGAGTGTTGAAGAGGTTTAGGGATAAGGAGTTTGTATGCGGGAATATCGGGTGGGTTGATTTTGTTTGGTGAAGGTTTAATAAAAATAGAATTTTGCACCGTAAAAAGATTAAGACCCTTCTTAGATTGTTGTAGAGATTGGGCTAACTGTTGATATGCAGGGTCAAGGAATGCCGAAGAGTTTTGGTCAACATGCAATGGAGAATCGAGTGGCGGGTGCGGAATAATATCGAGGGATTCCATTTCGACTCTGGATAATGCGTCTGGAACAGCATTTTGAGAGCCTTTCCGAAATTCAATTTCAAAGTTGAATCCTTGAAGCTTGAGGCTCCACCGGGCAAGTCTTCCTGAGATATCCTTAAGAGACATCAGCCACTTTAGACTAGCATGATCCGTTATTACTGTGAACGCCAATCCTTCCACGTAAAGTCGGAATTTTTTTATTGCTTCAATAGCTGCCAAACACTCTTGCTCAGTAACGGAGTAATTTCGCTGCGCAGAGTTCAGTTTTTTCGACATAAAGGCAATAGGCCGATCATTACCTTTCGTATCTCTTTGAAATAAAACTGCTCCGATGCCAGTTGAGCTTGCGTCACACTGGATATAAAACCGAGAGTTAAAATCCGGATTGACAAGGACGGGTGCTGACGCTAGTGTTTGTTTCAGCTGATTGAAAGCAAGTTCAGCCTCTTCGGACCATTGGAATTTCTTATTCTTTTTAAGGAGTGAAGTGAGAGGAGCCGATAATATAGAGTACCCGTTAATAAACCGCCGGTACCATCCCGAAACGCCAAGGAACCTTCTCAGTTGCCGTACATTTTTCGGCGTCGGAAACTTGATAATGGCCTCGACCTTGTCTGGGTTAGGTCGTAATCCGTGCTCACCAACTACATAACCTAGGTATTCTATCTCTTTCAGTAAGAATTTGCTTTTCTGAACATTTATGGTAAGCCCAGCTTTTATCAACCTTTCAGCGACATCCTGCAGCAATGATAAATGTTCATCGAAATCAGCAGTTGTTATTAACAAATCATCAAGATAGACGAATACTCTGTCATGCAGATGATAAGGAACGATATTTGACATTAACCTACACAAGGTCTGAGGCGCATTACAAAGACCGAAAGACATGACCTTAAACTGGTATAATGGACGCCCCGGGACAGTAAACGCAGTTTTTTCTTTCGAAGCTGGATCCAGAGGAATTTGCCAGAAGGCATCCTTTAAATCCAGGCTCGAAATATAACGGGTACGATCCAGTCGGCTCAGCAGTCCGTCGATCAATGGCAAGGGAAATGCATCTTTCTTAGTTACACTATTGAGCCGTCGAGCGTCAAGACAAAGTCGAACTTTACCATTTGCCTTCTTAACGATTGCCATTGGGGAGCTCCATGGGCTATGGCTTTCTTCAATAACATCAAGAGATATCATTCGATCTATCTCCTCATACATTTGCTGTTGAATAGCTGGTGATACAGCATAATGTCGTTGTTTAATCGGTTTAGCGTCCCCAATGTCAATTGTATGATACATCAGGTGAGTCCGACCCAATCCCAAACGCTCGAAGCTAGGTAACTTATCCACGATAGTCTGCAATCTCTGACATTGATCTTCAGAAAGCTGATGCCGACTATTATCGGGGGAAGGAGGAGGCGAAACGGGTAGATCAGATAAGGAAGGACAGGATATGGACATGGATGAAATTAGAGTAGGTTCAATACCAAAGGACTGCCAAAAATCACATCCCAGGTATAGCGTTTGCTGTAGGGCGGGAATCACATACAAAGGCATCTCAAGAGTCTTGTTGTTATAAGAGATTTTGGTTTTGACATATCCATGAATTTTAACAGTTGACCCGTTAGCAATTTGAACAACCGCCGGAATTGGATGGAGTGGAAGATTGCGTTCTTTAATAAAGCTGAGAGCGTCATGACCTAAAGCAGAAATATTGGCACCGCTATCGAGCAGTCCCTGAACTTCTGTTCCATTAATAGTTACGGTGGCATATGGACGCTTATCATCAAATCTAGTTTTATGAATATTTTGATACATTTTCTTACGATTTTTAAAATACTTGCAGGAACGGTGAAGCCGAGGGCTATTTTGGATTTTGAATATTGAGGGGTATTCTGTAACCGATTTTATTGTGGGTGTTTTGGCTGCGGATGCCCTCGGTATGGTATATTGTGTGGTGGGGGTCGTTGTAGGATTTGCATCGGAGAACGACTCGACACACCAGTAGTCGTCTCCTTTCTTTGGTTTAAATGCGGATTTAGGGATGAAGTCGTACGATTACAGAAAGTGCAATGTGGCTTTAACACATTTAATAATCCGCATCCGTAGCAAAATATTTGTGTTCGTACAACATCACAATCCACATAACAATGACCATTCCGTCGGCAGTTCCAACAAATTGGTATGGACGATTTATTCGGTTGAGTCATAGATGGAGAGCTAGGTGATACTTCATTAAAAGCCTCTAAATTTGGTGAATTTTCCATTGACGCGGTTAGTATCTGAGTATGTGTTCCAGACAACCATGAACCAGGTTGCACAGTTGATGGGTGTGTACCGTGTTCTTTAACAAAGTTTAACGACTCGTTATTTTGAATATCAATTTCATTGACCCTTGGAGAATGGAAGCTTCTTGGAATAGATTGTTCTGGAACCAGTCCGACATTCCGCCAAACATCTTCTGTAGCAATACAAGTTCTAACAAGTTCCGATACTGATAGGATATGTCTACCTGCTAAGTGGACTTGTAAGCCAGCCCGCATATTTCTTTTTAAAATCTCCAAAAGTTGAAGTTCGGAAAACGGCACTCTTAAGGGAAGAGCCAAATTCACGATATCATAATAAAATTCCGTAAAAGGTTCTTTTAACCGTTGTTTCCGAGCATCAATGATTCGCATAATATCGACGTCCGTCCGACGATCTTGAAATCGGTGAATGAAAGCCATTTTGAATTGATCCCAATTGCACCCAGGATTACTCTCAAAAACGAGCCAATAGTGCTCGGCAGCCAAACCTTTTAACAGAACAGGAACGTCATTGATCAATTCTGTTAATGGCAGATTATGCGTTCGTGCCATATGTTCAACTCGATAGAAAAACTTTTCCACAGCTAATCCTGAGGCGGATCCATCAAAAGAGATCCCCCATTTATATACGGGGTTTGAATATGAGATGGAATTTTGAAATCTATGGGGTTCGGGTAGCCGGTTTATTAAGCCGGGAGTATTCATCTGATTTATAGTGGACCCATTATATGACATAGAATGTGCAGTTGGTCTGGCATTGGGGTTTTGTGCAATTCCACCCGCGTATAGAGGAACTGGCATGACTGACTGGTAGGTTGTGCCATAAGATAAATTTTGCGGAGCCGTATATGGAGGAACCGAGTTAGGGTTTGCCTGTGCATATTCACTGTGTATTTGATGAGCCATAGACGTCGAATATCCATTTGGTTCTGTGGCTGGATAATTAGTTTGGTAATTTATTATAGTTGCATTATCCTGACCAGAAGGTATATTTGACGATATCGGATACTGCGAATAATTACGCTGTGGTTCGGATACTGCCATAGTAGTATCAAACCTCACTTTTAAAGGAGCCTGAGGCGGTTGGGTTCCGACTCTAGAGGTTGACGGTAATTGAGAACTACCGGTTCTCCTATTAGAGCTTGATTGAACTTCAGCGGTAGACGGTGACCCTGTTAAGGATTGAACTGCGGATACCACATTAGCATACAACGATTTGAATTGAGTAGGTTTAAATTTAACATTGGGGTCTTCGAAAGACTCATTAAAATTAGGATTTTCACCAAGCTTACCAGCCTGTTGATCTGGCTGGTTGATTAATGGGTTAACATGAGTTTCACTTCCGGAATCCGAATCAGATACGTCGTTGCCTTCAATTTCGATAGCTGCTAAAGAGGTTAACGAGTCATTTAGTGGAGTTTCAGCTAGTTTCATTTTTTGAACTAACTCTATAAGCATATTACTTGATGTGGTTTTTATAACATCAACCTCAATATTGTCAAAAATAGAAATGATGCGAACGCACTTTCAAGTTACAAACAAAAATAACTGAGGAAAATTTTAAATTTAGTGACGAACAAAAAAAATTATTATATTTTTTTATTTTTATTTTAAAGTCATAATTAACAAACAGCTGATTCAATCACTATACTGGTGAGATAACAGTTGCTTTTATGACCAGCAAGTAAAGATTTAAAATAAATTAATGAAAAAAAAAAATTGGGGAATAGAAGTGTCGTAAAATATTTAACAATGAAAACCGTTTATACACTTGGGCGCCATCTGTAACGAGTTGGTGGTCATGAATTGGGAATTAAGATAACCTTAAGCACCAATAAATGACCCTCGTTACCGAAAATTTATTTTTCACTATTCAGAGCTTTGGCGTGGTCATATTTTGCGGCTAAAGCTCAGGGATTGGGGTGGGTTTTGCCAAAGATGAATAGCGCGTGCTAGACCACTAAGGAAAAGGAAGAAATACAAAAAAAAGGAATCCAAAAGACAGGATGGGAGAAAAGGAACAGGGTTTACTTACCATACAGCAGGCTACGTTACGTTACCAATTCATACCACTGTTAGGTTTTAGCGTCTCATGTTAGCAAAAATAAATAAAGAAACACAACCAAAGAAAAAAAACAAAAAAAGAAAAGAAAAGAAAGCAATAAAAAAAAAAGAATAACACATGAAGATTTGTATCTAAACAATTATGTAACGTCAATTTATTTCTATAGTGAATTAACAGAAAAAAAATGCCGAAATACAAAAAAAATATAATCCAATATACACTATTACTATTTTAAGATGACGTCACTTCCCCCAAAAACCTTAATAATAACAGAAATTATATAAAACTAATCCTTAACTAAATGAAATTTAATTTATATGAAATAAGGTGAAAATTAGATATATAATTTATAATAATCTAATATAAAATAATAAAGACTTAATAGTAAATGAAATCATTAACCTTAGTACGTGCAATGTAGTTGCGACCTCCGTAGACGATTATCCACATGGGTTTATTTATTGAACCTCACTGTAGCGGTATATTCCAAGTACATATAAATATATTATTATCACGATGCTGGTTAAATATTTATATGTATCTATATTATTCCAGAACATGTGGTCCCTTACAAAATCAAATTACATTCACAGGTTATTATATATATGTATATTCATTCAAGTTTATTTGATTTTCAATTTAACTTGTAGGTGACCACAGTACATTTCTTTTTTTTTGTTTTATTAATTACACAAAACTTAGTTTATGCACTCCTATTACCTTAGATATATTTATTTATTTATTTTTTATTTTGTTCTTAGTGTTATTTATTTTAAACTTATAAACTTAAAATTATTAAAGTTTAATTCTATGTATAGTAAAAATTATTTCACAAAAAATATAATGGGCTATACCATTTATAATAGATTTTTGGTTTTTCTGTAAGCTCAGACATATTTTCTGTTCTCACTTATAGTATTTTTTTTAATTTATTCACTTTGACCAAATTATCTTCATTTACTTTTTTTTGGATTTAGCTCATTTATGTTTTATTTCTTTTTATTTTCTACACTATATTTACTTTCTTTTTATTTTCTATATTTTTTTTTCGACTTCGCTTGTTCACGACCAAACTTAACATGCCAAAAAAAATATTTTTTTTTCCAACTCCCGAAATTTGTTTCTTCTTCTTCAATGTACCACTCACTTTCCCACCAAAAATGTGGTCTTTACCGAATATAACCCAGTTACTTTTCGAAACTTATTTCTGGTTTGTTGTTTTCCCACTATTCTTGGATGCAAGAAAGAAGTCAGGGGCACGAAACTTTATGTCTTTGGAACGATGAATCGTTACAAACTTTACGATCGAAAACCAGCATCAACGCAGTACTCATGCCAAATAATAAACGAACTAGGTATAATTACGCTAGCAGAATGCGTATATGGATAGTTTGAATATAAACTTTGATAAGTTAAAATCGGGAAATGAAGTGACAATAAAGGTGAATTGCTTTCATCTCATTATTTACCAAGTATAGCCCGGCAACCACTAGGTAATAGTATAAAGTATGAGGTAAGATGGTTTATCATAGTGACATCTACATTTTTCGATTATAACTAAACAAAATAAAGTTCTAAAGAAGTGATTTAGTACTATTTTCTTTGTAGTCATGTACTATTTTCTTCAAGTTTCAGTGTTCCGTTGGTTTGGAGACAGTTCTTGTCTACGGTTCATGTTTTCAAATAAAAGTTGTTGCATATGGGGCAGAATATGATTAAATAGTCTTTATTCTGTCACAAAGTACAGTGTGCTCAACTTTAATAGATAGTTGTGATCGAATCTTTGGATATTACCGAGAAATGGACGTAACAGTATACCTTTATTCACGTCGATAGTAAGCTCCACTGGATAAGGGATTCTACTTGAAGTGATCTCAAATACCTCAGCCTTTCACGTTTTATAAGTCTACATGTCACCAACTTTAGCCCTTTGAGAATTTGAGTATAGGACAAATTGTAATGGAAGAACAAGCCGAGGTGTAAAGAAACCAGTTTGATAAGCAATTTACAGAAGAAAGAACAGTTATAGCAGAAGGAAATAGCCAGCATCGTTGAGTATATTCTAATGCAGTATATCGAATGAGACAATTTCCTCAGATTAATCCAATGCGGTTCTGAATTTATGAAATAACTAAATCTATGTGATCTGAATGCAGGTTTTATTCTAGACAGTCGTATCTATCTTAATTGTATCTGATATTATCAAAAGGTTGAGTATACTGTCCTTGAGTGTTCCAGCAATTTCATGACAGTAAGTACTACTAGAATCTACAGTTAAGCATAAACTACACTTGGGTGCAAAAAATCGCACGTTGCTCAATTTTTCCACAAAAGTTCGAAAATAACACAAATGTTTAGTTTTGATGCTGCATTGATTTCACCAAAGTTTTCACCAAAACTTGAGGTATCGCCTACCATTCCTCTACGATCACCTGTTGCAGCTCCTGGAGACCATTGGAGCAATATCTCTGCCTCGAATCCTTCTTTTCAACTCGTCCGGGTGAGGTCCGGCATTCGAGCTGGCCATTCTTTAACAGGCACATCCATCTATTGAAAGTAATAGTATACTACGTCAGTCGTTTGCGGTCTCGCAATATTCTTGCATGAACAGAAAAATAAACCCGACAAATCATACAATGTACTCCTCGAATACTTCCTCAATGTACCGTTGAAAAGTCATTCCTATTGATCGACAGCCAGTATTGGATCGGGTGATGAATGAATACAAGATTTATCTTCGCATTTAGTGATATGCCTCCCAGAACATGAACGATCCAATGCCATACGAGACATGTTCTTCAATGCAACATTGTGCATATCGCTCTTCTTGGTTTCTATATACTCTTTCGCATTCATCGGTGCCATATAAACACATCTTGCAGTCACCAGAGAACAGGACTCTTCTCTATTCTTGTTCTGTCCCATTCAAATGCTCTCGAGCGAACTCCCGACAGGCTTCTTGGTGGACTGCAGTCAATTTCGGCCCGTTCGCTGATCTATGTACAGTCAGATTAACTTCTCAAAGTCGTCTTCTGACTGTATTCCAGTTTTGACCAGTTTTCTGATATCTCTGCCACACTCGACGAACGGACTTTGGTGCTGTCCCGCATAAATTTGTGCAACCACTTGTGCGGCTTTCTAGTGTGGTATCCATTTCATTACTACGGTTGAAGACGTAAGAGGACCATTCATACCAAGCGTCGATATGCGAATGATCAGAATTCCGAGCAAGATATTTCATGACATGCTATTGTATGATCTAGTTTAATTATTTTTACAATTTAATTCGAAAGCCTGCTGCATGAAATTGACAGTTGTCTAGTACAAGTACAAAAAAGGTACCACTGGATAGGTATTGAAATAATTTTTGAATCATTAAAAAAAAAATTAACAAATATTAGTTTTTTTGATATTTTAAACTTTTGTGGAAAATTGAGCGCTGTGCTGTATGTTTTTAATTAAGTTTAGGTTCGTTGCAGGGTTGAAATATGATTTGTTACATAATAAAGTGATATAATTTACATATACGATTAAGATAAATGGTCATCAGGTATAAAACCTGGCGCAAATGGCGTTTAATTCATGCAAATCAACAAACGTCACACGCATGAACAACAACTCATTTGTTTAAATTTCCTCTTCGTAATCACACATGCAGATTGTACAAATAAAATGTTTAACCGAGAACGGCAACAAAAAAACTCAAGATATAAAAGTAAATCAAAGAAATATGTTGCTTCATGTTGTTTGTATATTGTACATAAATACATACATATATGTGTATGCTATTTCTTGTAATTAAGATGATTTCATAGCAATGATGTCATTTCTATAAATAAAATATAAATCAAACCCCTTTTTTTCGTTGTGCTGTAAATTTTATGTTGGTTTCTTAATCAGCGCGTATATCAAAAGTCTCATTCATACATATAAGAAACATACTCGTGCATGATGATGGAAGAAAAAGAAAATTTTCTGCGCGCTTAAAATTTACCATACGAAGCACACCAACAACAACATCACCGGCACAATATGCATCACATAATATTATGATTTATGTATGGTATGCTTACTCGAATCCTTAATGTCTCAGAAATTCTTTGAATTTTTATGATCTTCAATATTTTGTGAATTGTGCGTTACTTAATCATCATCAAATAGTAACGTGGTTTCCGGATTCTCATTGTTGAACATCAATTAAATATGTTTTCTTAAAGATCAGATCACGGCCACCCATATACATAATATAACAAATCAGCTATTCCAGTTATATAAAATCGAAATAAACTTCTAGGAAGGGTCATCTTATTTTATTTTCATCTTCCACGTAAATTTATATTTCGATGAAGGTTTCAATGCAAATCTTTTCGTCTCATATTGCTCCCCTTTTGTATAAAACTGTTCGAGTCATAATTCTGTATCATGTGTAGACACATCGAAGCTATGACACAATATGCTGAGAACCCCGAAATATTAACTGTAATGTAAATATACGAGCAAAGAATATATGTATGTAAAGTAGCGTGAAATTATTTTCCAATCCCTGAGGCGACCATTTTCAAAAAATAAACTATTCTCAGATATTTATTTAAATAAAAATATTAATTTTACGTTTAACAAATAAAATAGTTTTATGATATGTAAGAACATACAATAATGAAACTGTGGTTAATTACACGTTCATTATTGTTGGCGGAGGGCGTAACCACAATATAGCACGTCCTGGCGGGGAGTGCTCGTCAGCCTTAATGAAAGAGATCATTATATCTCCGGAAAACCGAGGCACTTATTTGGATACTCGATATCAATTAATCGAATGACGTTATCGAACAGTTGGTATTTTTCAAGTCGATGACGAGCGTTATTTGTTCGATCATGATCGAATTTATGTTCGTTGTTAGTTTTGTTAAAAAGGGAAGCCGATGACTTAACGGAGTTATAGTAAATATAACTAACTGCTTCGGTCACTCAACCTAGTTGGCACTGGATACGCCAATGTCTGCGTGACTAAAGGGATGCTTAGTCTCTAGTATAATCACTCAGAATCAGTTGACTTTCGGATTTTACAATATAGCCTACCTATGATAATACAAATATCTGCCATAAGGGTGAACATATTTCTCGTGGGAAAAAAATGGAACTAAACAAACAAAATGAGAATGATGCTTTTCAGACACTATAAGGTATTGTAATGTAGATAGCCGAACAGGCTATTACATCCGGACGAATACATCGGAAATACCGGGTGTCCACCGGGAAGGTATACTACTTTGTTTTGCCGCCATTTTGGTAAACGTTAGTCTTGACAGTTCATATTTGGCAGTCGTGAAGTAGACACGTGGCAAATTTATTTTCGATAAAAATTTTCGATAAACCAACGTGTTTTAATCGTTAAAACATTTTATCAATATCAATCATCGATTACTGTGACGTTGAGAAAGTTACGTGAAACTTTTGGGAGAAACAACGTGCCAACAAAACGCACACTTTATCGTGTAGTGAATGAGGTCGAAAAACGAGGGTCTGTAGGTGATAGGCATGGGCTACAACGTACTGCAAGATCGGCTGAAAACATTACTGCTGCTCAAGAAAGTGTTCAAAACAATCCATCAACCTCAATTCGACGCCGTGCTCAGTAGCTTGGTCTTCAAGGAACAAGTTTGACCACAATTTTGCACAAGGATTTTCATTTGTTTCCGTTTAAGATTCAGTTGACAGAAGAGCTTCTTCCCCAAGATCATTTACGCCGCCGTACATATGCCAATAGGATGTTACAACTCGCTCATGACAACCCCGATTTTCATGAAAAAATCATAATGAGTGACGAGGCACATTTTCATTTGAATGGATATGTGAATAAACATTATAGTCGGTTCAGGGCAATGGAAAACCCTCAAATTATTCATCAGTCACCTTTACATCCATTAAAAGTGACAATCTGGTGTGCAATTTATGCAATTAACGGAAACTTTATTAACGGTAGCTGTGAATGGGGAGCGATATCGTGATATGATTAAAAACTTTTTAAGGCCACAACTGCATGCTTTGGGCTTGATTAACATGTGGTATCAACAAGACGGTGCCACATCGCATACAGCCAGGATTACAATGGAATTACTGGGAGACCACTTTCCACAACAAGTGGTGATGTTGATTGGCCTCCACGGTCGCCTGATTTGACTGCTCCGGACTTCTTTTTGTGGGGATATATGAAAAACAAGGCTTATGCAAACAAACCAGAAACGCTTGAGCAACTCAAACAAAATATTCGTGATGTAATTAATGAAATACCACGTGAAATGTATGAGAATGTAATGAAAAATGTGCTCAAAAGGGCTCGCATTTGTGAGGCTAACAGAGGCGGACATTTATCTGATTGAAATCCATACATAATTGCCGTCATTAAAAAACATTTATCATTATAAGATCCATTCTCTTTCATTTAATCAAAAATTATAAACAAACAAAGTAGTACAAACAAAGACGCCGTATATACAGCGGAAATGTAGGTGAGGACAAAGTTGAGATATTCAAGAGATCAACTAGGGCAAGAAGATTGCCGATACACCATATCTCACTGCCATTGGAAGTCGCAGCGGAAATGGAACAAACGGAGCGTATAGGAGTGTTCAAACAGATACAAAAGGAAGCCACCAGTTTGAGCTGAGTATAAGCAAAGATTATTATATACTAAAAAGATAGTTCAATCAGAGTAACATTTTAAAATACAAAAATTATTATTCTGGGTTCCGCTACATAGTGATGGGTTCCCCTGGTCTATAGTAAAACAAAACAAAACAAAATCGTTCATATTGTAAATTTTTGCTTTGGTTGAGTCATCTTTATGTAAAATAATCTATGGTATAAGTCTAATCCGACTGCAAAATATCAAAGCAGTGTCAATAGTGCCGATGGCGGCTTACAAATTACCAACTATAAGAGGTTAGATGGTGATGATGATAAATAGTCAAATCAGTGAAAGTAAGAAGAAACAAAAGTCAGCTCAGAGCCTAGTAGTAGTGCGGAAAAGTATCCTTCTATAAATAGACATCAGTGCAGAGCTGGAGGTAAAGGGGTCATCCACACAAACAATACAAAATGAAGTGCCGTCTAAATGTACTCAAGATACATACCAAGATGCATTCGGCGATGACTTCGAACCAAAATCAAGAAAATTGATTTTGCGATCCAGCACTTTAGTAGATAGAATATTGGTAGTCCACGCTGTTCAACATGCATTTAATAAATTTTAGAACATGCAAAAATACAACCCTGCAGCTGTTTGACAAGTTAGTATGATTGATGGAATCTCATTCCGAATTCGCGAAAGGGTTCAATATGACGGCAAATACTTGCGTATCGACAAAACAACTCTGTATTGAAATCGGTAATCAACTCAATAGCCATGGACCACTATGGAAAGTGTGGACCGATTTCAAATATAATATTAAATAAAAAGAAACAAAACATCGCAGATACCAGTGGCGGCCCATCAAGGACATATACATTCTCTGTGCTTGAAGAGACTGTCATACGAGTGAAAGCAGAAAATGGAATAACTGGGAGTTTTTCATTTGCTGATACACAGTTAAAGTCGACTTCATGCTTGCGTTCCTTCCTTCCTTCGTTCCGACCATTTTTTTTGCGATATCATGGAAAAAGTACGGAATGATTTTGTAGCCATCTATAGATAAATAATTTAAGTCACTGTCATTATTCATAAAATTTTGTCGATTATGTTTGGTGATTAGTAAAAAATTTTTGTTTTGTGTTTTATTAAATTTTAAAAACTATCAATGTGATTATTTGTGATATCTGTGTTAAATATTTTAATTTAATATTTGTGGATATTGGAGCGGATATAAATTTATTATAATTTATCATAACTGGTAAATAATGATAAAATAATGTTAAAATAAATTTTAATTATTTTATTTTTAATAAATTTGTTATTAAAAAATTATAAAATTATTGTTTTTATATATGTTGTTCTTCTCTTTTACTTAAATATAATATTATCTCTTTCTCGCATGTTCGTTCCGACCAAAAGATAAAGTTAAACCATCTTGATGAAAAAAATTCACAAGAAAAACACGTCATTTAAAAACCAATAAAATTGCTTAAAAAATATTACGGAAAGAAGTAAGAAAGGAACGCAAGCATGAAGTCGACTTAAGTGTATACCAATCAACCTTATTTTACCACTTACAGACTGACAGAGTTTTTTCTTCAAGTTCTATCGTACAGAAAAAAAACGCTTTTCAGGATTTTAGAGAGAAAGCCACTCAGTGCTAGAAGAAGAATCAAAAATCAAACATCATCAACCAACATCCACCGCCCAGGTGGCGCAGTGGTTAAAGCTGCGGCAGTTGGAGCGGGAGGTACCGGGTTCGAATCCCGATAGGGGCAGGTTGCAAAAGGAATTTTTCACCACTTGATTACGATTGGTGGTGTGAATGAACACAACTATGACCCCCTGTTGGATTGTAGAATCCATGGACCGGCCCATTTTCCTTGTCAGAACTATAGACTGGCATGGAGATATGCAATGTGCAGATGGTTACGTAAATCGGACCTATAGCCGTACGTCCTCGATTTGACTGCAAAGCGTAAAGTAAGGACGTAAATAAGCGAACCGCGAAAGAGTTGGGAATACCTTGAGCCCCAAAAGATCAGAAAGAAATAAACGAAAAAAAAACAAACTTCCGATGAGAAAATTTGTTAATATCAAAAAACATACATATGTATTGGGTCCGGGTTACACTGACATATTTTAAAATGTCATTTTTCAAAATAGCATATTTCAAAACGACATTTTTCAAAACGGCATAAGGTACAAAACGGCATAAGGTTCAAAATGACATTTTTTAAAATGGCATTTTTCAAAACTGCATAAGGTACAAAACGGCATATGGTTCAAAATGACATTTTTTAAAACGGCATTTTTCAAAACTGCATAAGGTACAAAACGGCATAAGGTTCAAAATGACATTTTTTAAAACGGCATTTTTCAAAACTGCATAAGGTACAAAACGGCATAAGGTTCAAAATGACATTTTTTAAAACGGCATTTTTCAAAACTGCATAAGGTACAAAACGGCATATGGTTCAAAATGACATTTTACAAAACGACATAAGGTACAAAACGGCATAAGACAGAAAATAACACTTTTATTACCTCATAATACTACATTCATAAAAAATATGTGTATGCATTGTTGCCAATAATTACGAATATGACAAAAACTACTAGAAAGATAATAAAAATATTACGCATTTTATTACGCCTTGGTTATTTTCATATACCTGTATAATAATAATATACAACAAGAAATTCAAAACTTCTGTTTTCTATATCCTCGTAATATATCCGAGACTTGTTTAAACATTTAAGTGAAGGAGTATAATATATCTTTCAATATATTACAATACATATTATAAAGAATATAATTAAAAAAATGTCATTTTAAACCTTATGCCGTTTTGTACCTTATGCAGTTTTGAAAAATGCCGTTTTAAAAAATGTCATTTTGAACCATATGCCGTTTTGTACCTTATGCAGTTTTGAAAAATGCCGATTTAAAAAATGTCATTTTGAACCATATGCCGTTTTGTACCTTATGCAGTTTTGAAAAATGCCGTTTTAAAAAATGTCAATTTGAACCTTATGCCGTTTTGTACCTTATGCAATTTTGAAAAATGCCGTTTTAAAATATGTCATTTTGAACCATATGCCGTTTTGTACCTTATGCAGTTTTGAAAAATGCCGTTTTAAAAAATGTCATTTTGAACCTTATGCCGTTTTGGAATATGCCGTTTTAAACAATGTCATTTTAAAATATGCAGTTGTGAACGGATCCCATATGTATTAGTATCACTCAAACGATATTCTTATTAGAAAATCTTGAGTTAATTCGAGAAGATAATACTATATTCATCTCTTTCATTCAGTTTATATTTTTATATGGAAACAACTTAAACACTCCTTTTTCTAACCTTTTTAAGATTAAATAATGATTTTTTTAGATAGCTTTATAAATAATTAAACCCAAATAGAAAGTTTAATGAAATATTAAAATATAATGCCAAAATGAGCCTGTGAAGTTTCTAACAAAAACTATTCCTATTGGAATTGTGTATGTATACAATGTCAAGGGGATAATATGGCCGCTGCGTAAATCGTATTGGAATCCCTTTACATTTAAATATGTATTGGTGTATTATATAATGTATCTGTCTCTTTCTTTTTAGATGTATGCATCCAATTTTTCTAATTTTTTTCACTCAAGTTTTAAAAAATGTCTATTTTTTGAGCCAGTGAAGTTTTAAACAAAAAATATTCCTATTGGAATTGTAGTTATATGTATGCAAGGTCAATAATATAACATGGCGGCTGCGTCAATCACATTGGAATCCCATCAAGTTTAAATATCTGTCTCTTTCTTTTTATATGAAGGTGTCATTTGATATGTAAGTGAAACATGCCCATTTATGGCGCATATTATCCATATTCAAATAAGTACATACTAGGAGGACTGCTAAACGCATTTGTAGACAGAAGAAGCGCGAATGGTGGAAGGCTTAGCTCTTAAGAGTACAACAACTCAGCAATTAGCGTAATGGTTTCTTTAAAACCGTCGCCGGATTTCACCATACCTTAAGATCTGGGAAAAACTATGCCATTCGGGACCAGGATGGAAACCAACGTTAATGCGGTACTCGATACATGGCGTGAACATTTTTCTGACCTTCTTAATGTTTCACATGTATCACAAGCTGTATTTCAATACCCTCAAATGCAGACTGCAGAGACGATCATTGAGGATCTATCGTATGAGAAATTCACCATGGCCATGCAGAGATTAAAGAAAAATCTATGGCATTTGCTTGAATATTAGAGTTGGATCTTGACGGATGAGTACGAGAGATGGCTTCTATATATGGCACGTGTGATAAAACGCGACGTTAATGGCACATATCGAGTTTGTTTCAATCACAAGATCAGGAATTTAATCCGAATTCCTGATATCATGCATTAAATTAAAGGACAGCCAGTGCACTGGATCCGAACCGAGTTCATTGTCGACGACGATGGCTCCGCGGCGTAGAGAGCATATCAGAGTATTGATGGTATATGTAAATACATATGTTAATAAGATCTCGATTTAATTGGTAAATGTAAGCCGGGAAAAGGCAACGGACATTGGGACTCTTTCGGGTCCAAATACAAAATAATATCGAAACCACAAACAGCTTTCGAAGCGCGAACGTTAACTCGGTGTGAATGGTATGTTTATAAATAGTGTACAACTTCCGGTATCCCACTGATCGTTTGTCCTGCCGCTCAGAATCAGTTATAAAAACTGTTTCTTCATATATAAATCCAAAAATAAAAGTTCTAAATATAAATTAATGTGGGCATACATGTTGTGTTCTGTAAAAATAAAATATACTCGTATGTAAACAGAAGGCGGCACACGCTAATTTTCGTTTCTTAGATCTTCCATGAATACTCTCTTATGTATAAGAAATAATCTTCAAAACAAAGATAGTTTACAAAGGATGTGATATAGTCGCATGTACGTATATACGTACGTATCTGAAGAAGATTGCATATATATGATAGTAGATAATTTATAACACATGTAGTATCCAACTGAGATTTGTGATAAAAACGTAATTGATTGTAACCTTTTATTTATATCTCAACATACACAGACACTGATCATGCAAATTGACCATATGTATACGAACGACATTCATGTTATAAGAATATTGGATTGCCTGAAGATGAAACATATACCATATATAAGGTAAATCTAAATTTATAAAAGGTATAAAGTGCCCAGCCAAATCCCAATGTACATCAACTTTTGAGCTTTGGAAAAGATTTTCGATTTAATTTCGACGAAATGAATAAATTATAAATTTTTTGCTATTAATCAAATATTTTATTCCCTCCGTTTTGTATTTTTTTTTGTATTCATACTGAAATCAAGATGTAGATTTGTTGTTGTCGCTGGATTTTGAGAAACGCCTCGTGGTATAAATGTATAATAATTTGGACGTGTGTGGCGAAAATTTAACGTTTTGACGTCATTGACGATGTCTCAAAATATCACGCTTATGCAATTTGCATAGAAACTAAATCTAGAGATGATTTATATTGTTGAATAGTCATTTTACAATTAATAGCATTAAAACCTATTTATCGTATGTTTGGATGAGTACAGTAACCCTTTTATGTATCGTGATCCTTTCTTGGCCCGTAGAAGATATCAGATCGCTCTCTACTCTGTGCTGCCATCATCTCCAACAGCGACTTCTTCGTCTACCGAAAGATGGTTCTTTCTTTAAAGATCGCCTTATCATTCGGTTCCGATCAGCAATCAGAACGTTCATGCCGACATCAGGATTCAGATGAAATTCTTGATCTCGTGATTGAAAAGAACTCGGTATAGTGCCATCAACGTCGTCCTTCTCTCGAATATCAGAAACCATCTTTTGTACTTATCTGTCAAGCTACAACTCTCACATTCATATATGACAACGGGTCTGTTCAATACTCTGTAAAATTTCAGCTTATCCGCATTCAAGCACGATTGTCACAATAATCTCTCTCGAAGGTATGGTGCACTTTGGTGCAGAAACCACATGAATTGCACTCATTGCTGAGGTTGTTGTACTCTTAAGATCTTAGCCTTCCACCATTCGCGCTTGTCCTGTTTACAAATGCGTTTAGCTGTCCTCATAGCAAGAACTGTGTTATTTCTTCTTGCGATTGTAAACCGAGTTTCCTTTTCAATATGGGCTATATTTCGTTGTTCAACAGCAAGACGACACTCCTCGTCAAACCAATCATGTTTGGGCTTAGTTTTCACTATACTGGGATTGTACTGGGCGTCATCGAGAACCAATATTTTCAAAAGTTTCCAGATACTTCAGCAGACTAGTAATTAGATCGGAAAATGCTATTGCGAAAATTACCATAATAGCTTTGCAGTGACCAGAAAATGGTAACTATTTTTCCCAATTTTTGGTCACAGTTTCGTGTCTGGAGTACGGACCTATATTATTACATAAGTCGGCCATAATTACGGTCAGCTTTAGCATTAAAGTCACAAATCTCTTATCGTGATCCGATATAGAGCCCATCAGATTATCCAAATTATTGTAAACTGAGCCTTTATTCTTGGCTTACATAGTGAGCGTATGTACATAGACAATAAAAAGGTTGGCTAATCTCAAGTGCAAACGAACATTATACATTATCAACGGCTTGAAAGTCTCACACAGCCTTTTATACCTGTGACCCAAAAAAAAAAATAATTTTTCTTTCTTAATTTAGTCACTTGTGAATGCGAAGAGACCCATTGACCAGCTCCATTTATGGGTAATTTACTGAAATAGTCTTTGTCCTTAATCCATTAAATCATGTGGTTTCATTCTCCGCAATCCTCTGACTGCATGTGAAGTGTCTAACATACCACGAAGTTCTTCATTTACGTGTTGATAAATACTTTGTCCATGAATTATAGACCGTTTGGATATTAAGGTCCATATGGAGGTCATCATTCCTAAATCCTAATGTACCACGGAGCGGTAACTATACCTCGAAGCACTTTGTTTTGAAAAGTTTGTATTGTTTTAGTGTTGTTTCTTTGGCCCCAAAGCTGTAATCCGTAAGTCCATACAGGTTTTAACACATGTTTATATAACAGCAAATTATTTTCAGTTGACAATTCCGAGTTTTTTCCCGAGCAGCCAATACATTTTTCGATGTTTGATATTAAGTTCATCTTTTTTCTTTTTAACATGCTCTTTCCACCTAAGCCTGGTATCTAAGGTCATCCCTAGATATTTAGCCTTATTTGCATACAGAATCAGCTGCTGACCGTTAATGATTAGAGATGTGTAGCTAATTTTTAGATTAGTAAAATTCAAATGCGTGGATTTCAATTCATTGAGCCCTTCATTGACCATTTTATGATTTTGTCACATGCTTCTTGAAGTTTCGTTGTAGATTCCTCGATAGTGTCTCCTACTGAGAGAACCAGTATCATTTGCAAATGTTGCAAGGGTCCTAAAACACTACCCTGCGGTAATCCTGCCGATAACTTTTTTAGCTCAGAATATTCTTCTTCATATTTCACCCGAAAGTGGCGTCATATTTCAATGAAATCTGTAAGACTATGAACCTGTTCTATAGTTGAGTACTTTACTCTGAAACCAAACTGATGATCTGGGATAAGGTCTCAAACAATTTCGCTATTGTTGGTAAAACTGAAATTGGCCGGTAAGATTTTCGTTCATTCGGTGGCTTGCCATATGTATTGGTACATATTTTTTCCTGAGTATCGCATTGACTATATGCAATAATTTACGAGAGCCTTTTTCAGGCAGTTCCTTTATTATTTGCCCTGTTATCAGATCGTAACCAGGAGCTTTATTTGCTTTTAAGTTCTTAATTTCAGCTTTTAGTTTTTTCAATGTTCCAGGGCTGATATCTTCGAAGCCAGATATTCTATGCGTATCAGTAGTGTTTTCGTAACTGGTCTGACGACTTAGAGGTTGACCTGTTTCTTCAAGATGTTCAGCAAATAGGTTAGCCTTTTCTTTCGCACTTCTAGCCCATTTTCCATTGTTTGTTTTGATTGAGGAATCTGGTTTTTGATTGTTTCAACCCTTCTGTTGCTTTCCAGAGGGAATATTCGGTATCTTTAGTTGGAGCTAGAGAATAAAGGTATTTTCCAATTGTTTCATTTTTCACTGCTTTTATAAGTACCTTAAGTTTGATGCATAAGTTGTTTAAGGTGGTTTTATCTTGCGGCGCACGCGTAGTCTGCAATTTCTTTTGGGATTTTCGTTTCTCCTGCACTAGTTCTCTTACTTTTATTGAGTATATAACGAAGTTTTCTTTCCTCAATGATAATTTGAGAGTGCATTCCCAAGCGGACCAATGTGTATGACATCAAGCAGCTTGTATAGTTCCTCTTCAATTTCATTTTCATTTTTGATTGGTACTTGAAGTTCTATTCTTTTCTCTACTAACTGCTTAAACAATTCCCAATTTGTTTTGTTGTTTGTGAGCTGAGGTGAATTAATTTTTTCTATAACATTTTCACCTACCGTCATAATAACAGGAGAATGATCAGATATTAGATTTTCGTCATTTTCTAAGAAGATGTAGCGTTCCGATATGCCTTTAGTGATGTAGAAATCTATAAGGTCTGGGATTTTGTTAGAATCAGATGGCCAGTAAGTTGGTTTCCCTCCTGAGTAACAGTTTGAGTACTGACCAGCTGCAAGTAATTCTTTGCCTTTTGGAGAGGTTACAATTACAACAGTTACAATATTGTCCGCGAGGGACAATATACCAAAGTCAACCGTCACGGTGGTTACTAGCCTGGATTCTTTTTCTATTTTAAGTTCTTGATGATGATTAATATTGTCCCTAAAAAATATAGCTGACCCTTCTCTTGCATGTGTTCTGATGGATGTATTGTATGATAACAAGTATATCTCCGGATTGATACATATGAGCTGCTGGTAAAATGTGTTACTGATATTAAGCATATATCAATTATCTTATATCAATAGCGTTTAAAAATAGTTCTGATTCTGCTAGATGTTGTGTTAATCCGTTTGCATTTCATATGGCTATTCTTAATGAGTTGTTTTGATGTCTGGTTTTTGCTATGGAATTACGAACTGAACTATGTATATCAGACAATATTTTTTTTTAACTTATTTAGTTTATTCTGTTCCTCAAGGCTATTTAAAATTGCTTGAATAGTGTTTTTGAATTTTTCAGTTCCGTTGGTGTCAGATTCTTTCAAATTTGGCAATATGCGCAGGCCACTTCTGCGCATATGTATAAATCTCCCAATGCATATGTACTTCATTTCTTGCTCGATCCTTGTTTGGCTGACTTAGAACGGGTTTGCGTGCCTGATCCCTTATTTTCTGTAGTTGCTTGGCAACCTCACATTCTCTGTAGTTCGCCGGAAGTTTTCTTTTTGAAACTGCTTCTAGTCGGTTCTCTCCGTTACGTCTCTCTTTTTTAATAATATTCACGGCATCAAGGATTTTAAATCCCTTATTTTCTAGGTCTTCCATTATTGAATTACTTTCACAGGTTGGATGTAGGCCTCTTGCAATGACCTTGATGGGGACGATCGTTTTTATTTTCGTTCGTGTACCACTGATATTTCTCCGTATTCAGCTTCATTACAAGTATCTGTATACGTTTGGATTAGAGGTTTTGATCTTACTTACCATACATTCTTGTTCAGCGCAGTGATTTGGTTATCTTGTTCCGTAACGGAACTCATTACACTTTGGATTTCTGAATATTTGGTTACTCCTACTATAAAAATCGGTGGTGAGGCTTTCACCTTCGGTGCTTAATTTTGTTACGCTGGTTACCGTTCTGGTGATTTTGCTACCTCTGGTGAGGACTCAGCTTTTCTTTTTTATTTCTCTCATTTTGTTTAGCATTTTCATTCTTCAACATCCAGTTAGTTTCCCTTTATACCTCTTCCTCGTCCGTTGAATATTCATTCTGTTGCGACTTGGCTCTTTTTGGTTGTACTTCGATGTCTTTCGCTTCTATGTTTAAGGTTTTATCTTCCGGTTTTGAATTGGTTTTATCTGTTTTCAGGCATATCAACTCGCGTTGAAGATTGGAGATTAGTAACTCCATGTCTTCAATTTTTTGTTTTAGTGCTTGATTTTCTTTTTCTAAATTAGAATGTCCATCATTTTCAGTTGCAGGACTGCTTTTGCTACTTCGTCTATCATATAATTTTGTTGTATTTGATTGCTGTTGAAACGGATTTGCCGTTTCAAAATTGATCTCACAAACATGCAATAGGTGGTTCTCGTCAAAATCCATGGAACCACACGAAGAGTATGAGCTAGCCAATTTGATAAATGGTCTACCACGCAGGGTAAACCCTTTTGTGTTTTCGCGACAGAGATAAGCGTTTTCATTTTTCTGCTGATTTGCTGAGTTTGTTTCTCTAGTTGGTGATCTTGGAAACTTTGAACTTCTTGAGAATGGGTATATCAATGTTTCCCAGAAACTATTGAGCCTGCCTCGTTAGAGGATGGGTTAGCCAACTGGGCAGTTGGTGTACCACCTGGGGTATTTTCTCCTTTACGCACCTCAATTATACACCCCAACATTATACCATGAATAATGACCCTAAATCTAGGTCATCATCACTTAATAATGTACACACTTCACTTTATAACGATATGTACAGTAATGTTTTTTATGACACTGCACTTTTTAATTAAAATAAAAATAAAATAAAAAATGTTTTGTTGTGTTATTTGAAACTTTTCAAATAAATTTTATGCACTTTTAATAATTGTAATAAATTACGTCTGCTCACTTTGAAAGTCAAATTCTTTATGAAAGTCAGATACTTTATGTGTAGTATAATGTAAAGCTTTGGAACACATGGTCTAAACTTTTGGGCCATCAAGTTTTTTGGATGTGACTTAATTGTCTTTTGATAATTTATTGGGGTGGAGTCTCTCCTCCCTTATTACTAATGGTTGTTATCTCATTGGTACTAAAGTGGAAGGTTTAAAGTGTTTGTGTTATTTTTTAGTGCTTCTAAAGAATTGTGAAGATCTTTACTTTTTCTCTTTTATTATACGTCCGTGTTAGAAGAGGACTTTCAATTTTTGCTTATTTTCCATCTTTTGGATAGTTCAAGTTTTCTTTCTTCGGATCTTAAATAATCTTCCTTCCTTTAGAGGAAAATCGTTAGCTATTATTTTTATTTGAAGATCACCTTGACCTCTTAGGTAAACTTTGTTAAGAATTTGTTCAGTATTATTTGTCTATAGTAGAGTCTTGGTGCCTACAAAAAACTACATCTTAAACCTTCTAAGACTGACTTAGTGGTCTTTACAAGTCACATTTATTTAAGTAGTAAATTCTCATATCTGACTTCGTCAAACCTCTTATAGAGTAAAGTGAGATCGATAGACAAAACTACACTGGAAGAAACATTTAGAATGTAATATTACAAAAATATTCTTCAATTTTTAGAAAATAGTTAGCTTATTTGGCCTCCTGTTGTTAGAACTATCTCCGTAGCTTAATTTAATAGTTTATAATACATGGCTTGTAGGGCGTCATATCACTAAATTTACATAAATATTAACTACATGGATTTTACTCTGTTTATTCCTACACTATAGACACCTTTATTTTAGGTACTGCATACTCTTCTGCGAGATGTCTAAAGTGTATTGGAGCATGAATGCATTTTTTTAAAACATTGATAATACTTTTCATCTTTATCGTTATGGTTATGATAGGTTATTACAGGAATATACATTATCGGTATGGTTAAATTTTTTTTTGAAATTTGGGATCACTATGAACTGAGTTTTACATAACTAATTGAGACATACTTAGGGTATAAAGTAATAGCAATATTGCAGGCAACGATATGGCCGACTCTTTAGTAAAATCTGTCTCACAGTTAATTGGTTGTAAATCAACGGTTCCGCTTAATTTTAATAGCAAACGAAGAAAGGTATCATGAAAAATTGTATTCTTAATATTTGAAATAAAGATGGACTAGTTCTCAGTGGAGCCGACAGGCACTTTTATACACTAGAGTTTGAAACTCTGTAGAAATCTACAAAAATAATCTGCTCTTGGGTGAAGTTAGACTGCTAAATTTTCAATGCTGCGACTCGTCTATGTATTTTATTACAGTTGGCTCCCAATAATTTTTCGATTGTACATAAACAGTATAACAATCCTCTTAGGCTTGAATGTGGTTAGTAGTTATCTTAAGACCGAAGGATGTGGAGGTAGAGCTTTGAAAACTTAAAATAAATAAATAAAGTCGTTTTGGCATGAGGTTCTAAGTTTGCTTTCTTTGAATTTAACATGCAAAATACTTGTTTACTGGAAACTTCAAATATTGAAGAAGCTATCGAAATATTACCGCCTATTATTTCAACCACACCTACGCCAGGTCCATCTAATTTTGTTCACAGAACAAACACTCGGCGAAACCGGACCAAACAGGCTAGTGATTCAAGCAATTAAGGGACTCTTGAATCACTAATGAACAACGCAATGACCCAAATGGCAGCCAATCGGGACGCCTTAATGGAGTTAAATAAACCGGTGACTGTGCTTTCAGTTTTAGTGGATAACCTCACTGACCGGTTTTTGAAATGGCCAACCGCAAAGCAAACCGAATTCGCTAATGAATTTAATATTTTGTTTAACAAGAGAGAGGACGAATTAAAATCGTTAAATTTAATTTAATTATTAATAATATTTTTATATTTCAATTTCAGATATATGTTTAAAAAAAAATGTGATAATAAAAAGTATATGAATTAAAATAGTGAACTACTCTGCCAAGGTAGTATATTCACTTCATTGAAGTATACTTTGTAATGGTCTCTGACATCGACGGCATTTCGGTTTGGATTATTGGATCCTAACCGTTGTATTGGTGTCATTCCATTTCCACCTTCTTCTCGCCATCTTCCTGGGCGATGTGTTGTACCAACATAGCTGTCGACTAAATCGGCACTCATGTACTCATCGAGTCACTTCTCCCGTAGCCAGTTGTGCAAGACCACCGTTGATTTAATTATTGCAAGCACGGTAGGTTTGCTCGCTATAATAGGGCGTCGATATATTCGCCATCTACTGGCAAGTATGCCAAAGGCATTCTCAACGACTCTTCTTGCTCTAGATAGACGATAATTGAATACGTTTTTATCTTGGGGAAGTACCGAAGCATTTCTTCCAGGATAAGGGCGCATTAAATTTTGTAACAGTGGAAACGCCTCATCCCCAACAAAAACGAAAGGATGTTCTTCACCATCCCGTAGCATCGCAGGTGGGGGAATGTCCAGTGAAACACCACGACTTATAACTGCTTTCTCAAAATTACTATTTCTAAAAATAGTGCTGTCACCAACATGGGTGCTCCTATTTCCACCATGGTAAATTTGTAGTTTGCATCCGAAACCGCAAATAGTACGAGACTATGGCTATGTTTGTAGTTGAAATAGGTCGAGCCCGAATTACCAAATGCCTAAACATATAACAATATATTAATTAGTAACAAAATATTATTTTTATACGTATTTAACAGATTTACCTGTATGATGACATGTTTGCCGTCCATCGCTCCTAAACAATTTGGGAAATTCCACTGAAGCTCAAAATCTCTGGCAATATCCTTCCACATTGCACAGCTTGGCTTAGGGAAAACTTGTTCTTTTAACAATTCCCACAATTGTGTACATGTTTCTCTTATTATTTGGGAGATAGTGCTTTTCCCCAAGCGATAACCATATCTTCCAATTGAGATCATGCTGTCTCCACTAGAAATATACCTAAAAAAATTTTGTGATATAATTAGTTTGCGATAAAGCAATTACAATATAATAATTAAAATAATTACCGAATAGTCAATGACAACCGCTGACCTGCAGTTACTGACCTTTCTCCGACAGGCAATCGCTGAATTGAAGGGCCCACAATTGATAACAATTCGTCAAACGCTGCAGGTGTCATTCGATGAAAATTGATGAATGTGCTGTGGTCATTCAGCCTCATCTCAGCGACAAGATTTGTATAGTATCCTTGTCGGAATCTATTACGATTCACTGGATTTACACCAAACCTTCTACCACTACTACGTAACTGATGTTCAGCTATATATGCTGTAAGCAATGAACTTACAATGTTCAAATCGCGCGACAAAATGTTAATTGAGTTTTGTCTTGACAAAGACATTTTTTGTTTACTACCGATAAACAATAAAAGGCGTAAAAACAGAAAAAAAACACAGCAAAAATCACTTGGAATTATCCACTTCAGCTAAACTCAATACACAAATGATTAAAAATGGCATATGAAGCGTCAAATAAAATAGCTTAATATTTAGAGCAATATCTTTTATTACTAACTGCATATTGTGATCAATAATTTTTGATCACGTACGAGAACCCGCCATAAAGGCTCTATTCCATGGGAAAAATTGACCGAAGGCAAAAAAGACGAAAAGAGAAAATAATTATAAAACTCCAACTAAAAAACAACTTTAATGAATATAATTTAATTATAATTTTACAAAATTTGATCGTTGACTATTTGATCCTTGACTATAAAATTGGTTATATGCGAAAATATTTCTTGTCTTACAAAAATTTGACTGCAATAAAAAGTATTCAATTTTATACTTTTTATGGCAGTCACACTACCACAAACACAAATAATTTTCGTCAAGTTTAACTGAGATAGTTTTCTGTTTCGCTTACACTACTGTAAAATCTATATTATTGTCCTATTTTAATATTTAATGACAGTCAATTTTTTTCATGGAATAGGGCCTTAACTGCAACCTTGTATGAACTTTCCAATTATGATGGATATGCAGGTATATGTAAAATCGTGCATTGCTTTATGTAATTTGAATAGTATTTGAGTGAGTCGCCGGTTGAAGCTTAATGGTTAGGAGAGTTTCTCATCACGGCGCGGTCTCGAGTTCGATACTCGCCGTTGACCAAATATTAACAAGCACCGGATGACATAAATCGCGATTGTGTGTCAAAACATCCGTTGGGCTGAAAACCTTCAATGTGCACAAATCGTAGCGAAATACAAGACCGTAACTCGAAATGTTAATTTTTATTAATTGATGATTGTGAAGTTATGATAATTGTAGTTGCGAATTATTTGAGCTAGTCTGAATGCAACAGATATTTGTTTGTTTTATTTTTAGGGTCAACATTGTTATTATGTACAGTTTTGGTATCCAAAGTACATGTTTGGTACCCAAAGTCATAGTATGTTAAATGACTTATATTGAGAGTAGATTAAATCAACTATTATCAAATTAATTAAACCATTTAAATCCCCTTAAAAACGCCTAAACTAAAACGCTTATAATTATTTAACCAAACAATACGTTCACAAAATTTAATTATTCGGTTACTCATGAATCTCATGATCATTCAAATTTCAAATCATATTAATATAAAGTTTACGCTTAATTGCACCCATGTTGGGCGCCAATATCTAAGAAACATGTAACTTCCGGAATTTTGTATTGTTCATATTTTATTCCGGGAACAAAAATTCTCGTTTTGACCTTATAACGAATGAACAATTTATATAACTTAATAGATCTAATTAGTTACACTTTGCACACAGAACAAAAACTATAATGTTATAATAGTTCTATTGATTACGTAATTCGAGTGTTAGTTTTGGCGGTTAACAAATGACACAATAAAGAGGTGATTATTACTTTAACTTATATAGTTTTTATATTATATTTGGTCAGCTCACGGCCTTGAAACCAAATTAAACATCTGAAAAAAATAATCCAACGATGTCTAATCTTGTAACACTTGTTAATAAGCGGTTAATCCTCCCTCTATGGAGCTAGGTTTGGTGATTTATTGCATTATACAACTAACCCATTGGGTGGAAATGTAAATCCTTTCCCAAGGGACTGGAGAATCATACGATTTTCTTAGAGCAGTTGAATTTTTTTTGTGGATTTTTTACAACAAAATACAATATACGCTGATCAATTTGGCTTCGGGGTGATTTTTTTTTATTTTTTTTTTAATATATTTCTTTATTATAAGCAGTTATTAATTTACATATTTAAGATGATTTAAGAATATTACAAGAATTTCATAATCTATTTCTATTTTATAGCTTCTGATCCCTTAAAGGATTCTCAAGCTAGAACTATTTTATTGCTATTATCAATTAGTATCTAGGTTTGGTATGTTATTGTTAATAACATTTAATTTATTTAGTATTTTCGCTTCGGCATAAAATTTGCTTAAATTAAACTTTGCCTTTTAGCTTTTCTTTAAAATAATTAAAACTTATTTGAATAATTTGGTTTATTTAAAATATTGAATTGTTTTTTTTTTTTTAATTGTTCCTTAGCCACCAGTATTTTTGTTTCTTCTTTTTGAAGTCGAGTGGGTTGTCTCTCTTGAACTCTGTATTGAATCTTAAGTGATTTTCTGGGTTTGCGAATTTCTCCTCATCAAATCCTTTTTCATTTGGCCTTCTCATCACGTGATAGATTAAAGGTGTTTGGTCATCATCTTGTATGAATTTTAATTTGTCAAGTAGTATGAATGATTCCGGCCCTGGAATGTTATTTTGTGTTATACTGTTTTGTAGTATAGTCTCATTTGTATAATATGGTCCGTATAGTAGAGAGTTCGAGTTGTTAATTGTTCTGAGAATGTGGTTCCGTATAAGTTGAATGATGTGAATGTCAATTCTGTTGATTTTTGTATTATCGTATTGTTCTCGATTTGAAATGTAGTGTAAAAAATTAGTGTCTGCTTTACGAAACATTCCGTGACAATGTCGTATGCACCTTCTCTCAAATCGTCTAATTTTTTCCATGTAAGATGGATTGATGTTGAACCATACAGGACAGCCGTACGTTATAATTGGTCTGATCAGTGTTTGGTAGCAGATTGTTTTTACTTGTTTACTAATAAATTTAGAAGAGAATAGTTTCTTTTGGCTGTAGAATGCTTTTCTGGCTTTGATAAGTTGGATATTTATATGTTGGTTCATATAGCACAGTCGGTCTATATTTATCCCGAGGTATTTAACCGATTTTTTCTGTTGCATATTTATGTTTCCAATTTGTATGTCAAACTTCTTCCAATTCACCTTCGTGTCACGATTCGCCTTGTTTATAGGTTTTCGGAATAGGATGATTTCACATTTATTCGGATTGATGCCTATTCGCCATGTGTGCAAGTAATCAGTTATGAAATTTACGGCTGTCTGGAGTTTATCTTTTATATTGCTTATTGTGGTCCCAGAGCTGTATACCACAATATCGTCGGCAAATGCAATAGTTTGTACTTTCTCTGAATTTATTTTTTCGTTGGTGATTAGATCGGTGGTGTATAGGTTAAATAGCAACGGCGCCGTTACTGAACCTTGTTGTAATCCATTGTAAATTTTAAAGGACATTGTAGATGTTTCTGAATCGGTTGTTGTTATAAACTTTCTATCGTATAACATATCATGTATTATTTGTAACAATTCCGGTTGGAATTTCATCTTGTGTAGTTTATAAAGTAACCCATCTAGCCATACTGATTCGAAGGCCGTATTCATATCGAGAAATACTGCGCCTGTGTTTAATTTATTGTTAAGTTTGTATGTTATATCTGATGTGAGTTTGGTTACGGCATTTATTGTTGAATGGCCATGTCTGAACCCAAATTGATTTTCCGGTAGAATATTGTTATTATATGTGTGTCTTTGAAGCTTGTTGAGTATAACTATTTCATATATTTTGCTTAAATTAGAAAGGAGACTTATTGGTCTGTAATTGTCGGCTTTTGCTAGGTTCTTGTTTTTTTTGCTATTGGGTATACTTTGGCTTTTTTCCATTGATTTGGGAATGTTTTATTATTCAATAGTTGATTGATCAAACTGCATATTTCTATAATTAGTTCCATTGGCAGGTGTTTCAAAATAATGTTTGGGATGTCGTCCAATCCGTATGATTTTTTTGAGTTCATACATTTAATTATCGCTTTTATCTCGGTGATGTTAGTAAAATAGTCTGGATCTACTGGGTATGTTGGTTCGAATGCTCTATTGTTGCCTGAGAATTCTGTTTGAGTTATGTGGTTTTGTTTATCGCTTATATGTTGGTTTTTTATTGGTTGTATAATTTGATGGATAACATTTTCGTGTGCGATTTTACCTAGGTCTGCGTTTGGTATTGTTCGCTTTTCAATGTGGTAACCTAGTATGTTTAAATTTATTTGTTTGTTATTGCAAGTATAGTTCGTACCTGTTTTCCGTAGTGCAGTCCAATCAATATTCAAAGCTGACATATCTTGAGTCTCATTTTCCGTTATTTCGAGCTGGCCTATTGTTGATTTGGATTTCTTCCGATTGACATTTTTAATATTGAAGAACATTTTGGGACCCGGTTTTATTGCTTCAAGTTTATTTTTCCAGAATTTATTATATTCTATTTGGACATTTTGCCTGATTAATTCATTGGTTCGTGTAATTTCTGTTTTCATTTGATTATTTTGTTGTGGATTATTTACTCCATTCCTTTTATTGCGTTTGAGTTGTGTGATGATGCGACTTTTGTGTCTGTATAATCTTTCAATTATTTTGTTTGTATATACTTCCATATTATTATATCTTCTGATTTTAGGAGCGTTTGTTTTTATGTTTTCCATGATTATCTTGTTTATGGTGTCGATACTGTCTTCTAGGTCAGAATTATTGAGGTTTTTGTTGTTTGGTATTATATTTTCTTTTTCGTTTTCCTCTAGATATCGTTTGTATATTTTAGTTAATTTCTTTTGCCATAATGTCCAATTCATATTTAAAAAATTATATTTATTTGTTTGTTCCGCATTAGGATTATTATCTTGATGTTCAATGTTCAAACAACTAATTTCAATTGCTTTGTGATCGCTGTCGTAAGTATGGCTTGGAATTTCATTTTGTTCGTTTGTGTCAATCCTTATTCTATTATCCACAATCGCAAGGTCTATATAATTACCCGACTTAACCATAGTTGGCGCATCTGCTTTATATAATTTTGTACGGAAGATCGCAGAGTTATCATTTAGCCATCGATTTAATTTTATACCTCTTTGATTGTTGCTTTGATTGCCCCAATTGGTGTGTCGTGCGTTAAAATCTCCTGCTATTACAAAATAGTTGTTCAAGTTGTTTAGATCTAGGTTTTCGAAAATGTCATCCCATTCTTCTTCAAATTGTGAGTCCGTTAATAAATTGTTGGTACCTGTGCAGTATATTGAAATAATATATAATTGTGTGTTATCATGAAGTTGGAGTTTAATTATTGTATGTTCTATATGGCGTTCGTATTGTTGATTGTTGATTTTAATTTGTTTGAATTTATATTCATTTTTATGATTATTGCTGTACCTCCTCCTTGGGCTGAATTTGTTCGGTCTTCTCTGATAATATTATAATTTTGGAAAGTTATATGATGTTTCTTGTTTAGTTTAGTTTCGTTGATCATAACGATATCAGGATTGTGGTATTCGATGAATTTTAATAAATTTAATCTTCGTGTTATGCTCCTTATTGAGTTGACGTTTAGTGCAATTATTTTCAAGTTATTCATAAATTGCTTATTATATTAAGTATTTGTACTATTTGTTCGCTTTGTTGTTGAATAATTTTTGCCATTTGTTCCACCTTATTGGCTATGGTTTGTATATTTGTGTTTTCAGGTACGTTACCCTTAAGCATATCTGCATAGGTTCCTCTTTCTGGTGTTGTTGGAGTTGATTGAAAAAATCTTGTCGTATTTGTGGTATTTTTTCGTTTTTCATTAATTTTTGTTCTTAGTTTTTGTATCGCTTCTTGGTATACTGGACATCCCCTATATGAAGCCGGATGACCAATTTTTTTGCAATTGATGCAATACACTAGATTGTTCTCCACTTTTTCTCGTACATTACATTCTCCTGGTTTATGTTGTTCTGCACATTTAACGCATCTGTAGTCGAGGTTGCAGTTAGTTGCTACATGGCCCATCCGTTGACAGTTGAAACATTGTATGATTTCGTTCCGCTTTTGAAGTGGTTCCCATGTTACTTTTTGATGATGTAAAACCTTTATGTTAAATATGTGTTTCATATTTGTATCTGGACTACATTGGATTATATATGTTGGTAGTTTAATATTTTTTTCTTTCGAAAATTTAGTCTTTAGTTGACTGATTTGGAGTATTTTTATGTTTTTATTGTTTTCAATGGTTGATTTGATTTCTTCTAAATCTTCGTCTTCATTCAGTCCTTTTAATACGATGGTTTTAGGTTTGTTATCTTTTGGTGTGAACGTGAAATATTTTGTGTTGACTTCCTTGAATAACGTTTGTGCTTTTTGAAATTCCTCAATATTTTTCATTGCTACCGAGTGTTTCTGATTACTTACTCGTCGTATTTCGTAGTTTTCAATCTGCGCCCCTTGCATAAGTTGTAAGGTATCTTTAATTTTTTGAGAATGTATATGGATAGGCGGTGGTCTAGTGTATTTTTTTACCAGATTGATATCGTTTTTTGTTTGTTCTTGACCTCTCGTTTTCGGTTTAGAGACCTTATTCATGATGCTGATGCTGTTGTTTTTTCTTTTAATTCCCTTTTTAACTAATTCAAATGGATTTTCTGTCTCACCACATTCGATATCTTCTATTATATTCATGTCGTCATCCATTAAGGTTTCGAATCTATTATTTATAGTATTTGTAGCTACATTTTCATTGTGTTTCGGATTTGTTTGCAGTAGATCCTCTAATGTGGTTATTCTTGCACGTAAAAGTTGATTTTCATGCTCTAGTTTTTTTAATTTAGTAACTCTTTGTTCTGGAGTTGTTAAATTTGGTTGTGTGGTTAATGCCGTTGTATTTGCGCCACTGTTTGACATTTTAATGCGTTTGTTATTATCAGATGGGTTACTTACGTAGTTGTTATTAACTGTAATGCCCTCACTATCTTGCAAATTTAATTCATGTATTACATTTTTATCCGTTATTTCATTTTTGTTTCTATCACGTTGATTCGAATTAATATTATTTTCGGCCACGGTAACTACCGCGACCGGTTTATTTTGGTCTGTCTGCACTGTGTTTTTTGTGTTTTATTTACTTTTTTTTAATTAGAACAACAATAATGGCACTAATATTTTTTACTAATACACTTTTATAGATTTATTATAATAATTGTCTGTACAATAAAAGCGCAAGAAAATCTACATTTGATTTGTTTTATTTTAAGATTTAATTCCACTTTATATTCAACTTTAACACTAATATTTCTTCTAGGTAATGAACACGATGTTGATACCATGAAGGTTGCTGTTACAATCTGGCTTCGGGGTGATTTACGTGGATGTGTTCATGTTTTCAAATGGAAGTTTTTATGAGAAAAGAATGTATTTGCCACTTTGAGATCATGAGCGATCGCAAAATACATCATTCTTTCCCCATTTTTTGTCACAGTTTCGTGTTGGGAGTACGGGCCTATATTATAACATAAGTTGGTCTGATTTAGGCAGGCTCTAGCATTAAAGTCTCCAATTGCTAATGTAACATCGTGCTCAGGTATAGAGCCCATCAAATTAACTAGGTTATTGGAAAATGAGCCTTCATCTTGAGGTCAGCTTACATCAGGTGTTTTCATACATGTGATACTGTGATACTCTTTCATATACAAGTGGCGATCCTCAGTATTGTTTCCGTGTTCTTAAGCGGCGGGAGGTCATTGTTGTTTTTTCGGTATCCGATTTGATTTTATTTGTTGACATTTTTAACAATTGTTGTTTTTTACGGATGCGGCTCGTCAACCCAGCGATCCAACTAAATTTAGTTGCCTCCTACAACAAGCACTGTGGTGGTATTTTATGGGAGTTATGTTTCGTTCGAAGTATTTACAAAACTTGGGATGTCCCCACCCACTGGAATGAATGTAAATATTTAATTTATGTAAATAAAATTTGTGAGTTGAACGAACATCAATCATCCTGCGTATTTCAGAACAAAAATATTTATCCAAAAGGTGTGGTCCACTTTGCATATAACATTCACAAACAAAATACTTTTATATGTTGTACATCCTTGAGAAAATAATAAGCTCTTAATAGTTTTTTTGTTTGGTAAGCTATAAGCTCTAATAAACAAACAAATCTGTTTGTTTGTTAGATTAAAGTGTGAGAAATTTTGGAATTCACTTCCGATAAATCGTATCACAGTTTTAGAAAATCATTTCGAATGATCTCATTTCTGATGTAGTATGTTATTATTATTGTGTGATGGTTTCATGTGGGCAAACCTTTTATTTATTTATTTTTTGTTGCGATTTCGAATTCTATTTCTATTCCCCCGATACACAAAAGGATTTGCAAGATCATCTTAGCAACATTCCAGATTAATTTTATTACTTTCAAGCGTTTTAATGACGGTGATAATTATTGATTATATGATGCTGTGTATATACATGTACGAGTATGTATATAGTAAATTTATTATGCTATGAAATTCGATCTGGGATCCGGATCTTGTGTATATTAGGCAAAAGAATTTTTGGATGATCTAATTTTTTGGCTTACACAATAATAACAATGTTGAAATTATATAAATTGTTGTAGAGGACTTTAAGTCACGTAAACATAATAATTTATTTGCAATCAATTTTATATCTTATATTTGACTTAAGTATAACTTTAACTTCATATTGATTTTTAGAGATGTCGGTTTCAATATTTGATATATAATCGACGCGATATTGGCGTCGCGATTAAACAAAGGTCTTGATTGTCGACAAATACTTAAATAATTGTTTGTCCATTGCTAATCAAACACGAAACACGGCGCCAGTTATATATAGGTAATTTGATCAATTCTTTAACATTTATATAACAACTTGTTTGAACGTTCTTTGGACCGTAACACAACCATTTGTGCTTAACTAATAATAATATTTTGCTATTTCAACGAAACTTTCATTTTTAATCAAAGTTTGGACGCGACATGCCTTAAATCGAATCGAACCATCTTAATTGTTATTCATTGCAGATACATACACTTGAAAATTTAGATTAAATAAACGAAAATTTGGAGCCAAACGACTTTCGAAATGTTTAATTGATGTGTACATCTTCAAGTACGACTGTTCATTGAATTCGAAGAATATAGTGATTAATAATGTGTAGCTGTAATTCAAATCAATTTGCAGCCACCAATTAAATAGTGAGTAAGTTACGAGTAGCTTTAAGATCCAAACTGTATAAATATGAATATATAGTCGAGAGTCCAACATGCGATGTGTAATATTGTAAGGATTATGCACTAGTTCGTTGATCCGTTTGATGATAACATATGGAACTTCCCAATCAGGTAGTACCTTCGATAGCTTTCCTTTTGTCCGCCTTGCGTTATAAAACCATCCCTTGTTGTTTTTCCTGAAACCCTTTAGCACTTGTGTTGATGTCGTAACGCGCCTTTATATTGCCGCTGGCAATCTTAATGCGATCACGGACTTGGTTGTTGATTTCGTTCATATTCGCCCTTGGTTGGTCCACTTACTCTGAATTGGTGTATTGTTCCCATAGGTTAGGTTAGGTTGAGTGGCCGCCGCTGCAGCACACTTAAACCGGCGACGGTCCGTTGTGATACCGCAGGATCTTACTACCCTTTTATCCTTATTTTAAGCACAGTCTTGAGTGCGTTAATGGGTCTCCCAAACTTTGCCCTTTCGGGTAGCAGTGGGAGAGTTGCACCGTACCTCGCTAGTTCGTCCACCCTGCAGTTTCCCATGACGTCTGAGTGGCCGGGAACCCAGACTACCTGGATGTGGAAATGATCACTCATCTCATTTAGAGACGAGCGGCAACCCAACGCCATTCTAGACGTTAGAGAAACAGAAACCAGAGACTTGGTTGCCGCCTGACTGTCCACATAAATTGCGATATCAGTCGAGGATACCACATTATGTCTCAACCGGTTCAGGACCTCCTCCTGACCTCAATCGCTAACACCTCTGCCTGTTACACACTGCAATGATCAGGGAGGTGAACTTCTATATATCTACCTCTAGTTTATTACAGAAGACTCCAGATCCTACTTTACCGTGTAGCTTGGAGCCATCCGTAAACATCTGCAATGCTTCCGTTTCCGCTGCCGACCCGCTCCTCCAAGATTCTCCTGAGGGGCAGGTAGTTCGGAACCTTTTATCGAAGCACAGAGTCGGAGTAACATAGTCTAGATTCGCCATTTCTTTCCTCAACGATCTGACTATCGTCGAGTGTCCTGTCAGAAAACATTTCCACTGAGATATGGCTGATAGTCGAGTGACCGTAATCGCCGCCATCTGCATACCATAAATGTCCACGGGGAGAAGGTGGAACATGACCTCTAAGGCTCTTGTAGGTGTTGTCCTGAGCGTCCCGCTTATAAGCATGCAGGCCGTTCTTTGCACTCATAGTATAGTAAATACCCATAGTATTGTAAATTCTTAATCGCTGGGTATAAAGGTATGTCCATTGCGAATGTAACATTGGCTGGCGTTCTTCCCATGGTATCGTCTTCAGCATTATACGATATGCCTTCAATAATAATGCTATCCACCATGTTCACCAAATTTTTCTCCACGGTTCGGTTGAATCTCTCTTTCATGTCACTCCATATCGGCTAACCCACACGTTTACCAATGCACTTTCATAGTGAGCAGTGCGTAAAGTAGTCCATTAGGACAGTGAAGAACTTGTTGCCTCGGGTTAGATCTCTTGTATTGCTAGATCTCTACTCGCGTTCCGCGCACGTACCTTATATGCTGCACACATATCACAGTGTCAGCACCAGTGCTCCACATCGAACCAATATCTCACCTAATAAAAGTGTGCTTAACTTCTCGTTCCTTTACAACGTGTCTCGTTCCTTTACCTTCTACGCAATCCTCCACACACGACCTTCACGATAGGGCATTAGAATTGTCGATAGTTCGATAGTTCTGCAACACCTTCATCCTGCTTGCTGCTTGTGCTTCTGTATAGCTTGCGTACTGGAGCAACATTTTTAGAGCATTGTTCTTATCAGGAATGTCTGACCTCATAAGCACTTGTGAAAGTGTTTAACTGCCTTGATGATAGCCAATAATTCTCTTCTTGTAACCCAGTATTTTCTTTCCAGTTTCGACAGTAGTTTACTGAAGTACGCCACCACTTTCCCATCTTCTGCGATGTTATGCGATAGAACAGCCCCAGTCATACTGGATATGCTAAGATACAGGACAGGCCCGTTGCCTAACTTCTCCTTGAGTTGGATAAATGCATTGCTGCACACAGTGGTCTAGACGTTGCATTAGTCTCTGCCAATTTATGTAGGCTTTTGGTGATGTTGTGAACATTGCTATGTATGTATCGTCCATTCCTTTATATCCTTTATTTTGTTTGGATCCATTCTAATTTGCAACAATGTGGTCCAAATACTTTACTTCTTCCTGGAACAGCTTGCATTTTTCTGGAATAAGCTTCATGTTTGCGTTTCTGATTCTGTGAATCACTTCCTCCAAATTGTTAAGATACTCCTTGAACGTACTGCTTTGTATGATGATGCCATAGAGATAAACAAGACAGGACCTCCATGTTAACCCGAGTAGCACACACGTCAATAGTCTCTCGAAGGTTGCTGAAGCATTACATAACCCAACACGAACTTAACTTAACTTTTACATAACCCAACTGGCATCACATCTCCTTTGTTGGTACACTTTTCAGATTCAGTGTTCTGTACCATTGTGCTTTTGACTACGTATCCAGCGTGTCATCGATTCGTGGTAAGTAATGAGTAGCTTTGATCGTTACGATCTTGTAAACTTTTTTTGATTGCTGGGTTGTCGGTATCTCCACCGGCTGATTGTGATGTTTTTACTGAAAAAATTTTATCAGTTGAACTGATAACGCACTTTATCCAGCTGCTACTAGTATCGGCCGACCATTATAATCCCTCCGAAGTTGTTATTAGTTGGGAAAATTAACATCGGCGATTTAGAGGTCTTCTTGTTCTGAAGCCTGGCTCATATTTGACACAGGTGCATCGAGATCTATCCGGCGGTCAAAAGTAAGCACCGTACCAAAGAAAACAGCTGTTTCCGGTTCGAATTCAAACTATGACAATCTAATAATTTATATGATTAAGTTTATTACGGAAAGCGAAAGATGTACTCTTTGTAACACCACAAGCGGAATTGATAGTCGATTTCAGCTTGAAAAGTAATAATCAGATATGAGGCAAGAAATAACACTATACAATGAAGCGAATAAAAATCATGAGATTACAGCGATAATAGAAACCAGTTGTAGCGACTCTGATGATTTTAATTTTGATCCACGTCTGAATCGTTATCCGATACTTACTTTGAATGTATTCAATCCATCATCTATATAGTTACGGTTAAACATATGTCAGTGAGAACTTCCGTGTCCTTGTGAACCTGTAACAATATAGCGTACTCTATATATCCTGTGAACTTCATACTATATCGCTAGTGAAGTTTCTGTCATAAAAAGAACTGTTAGGTGATGCAGTCATGAATCCTGAGGCTTTCAACTAAACAAGTAAACCTGTTATTGGAATGTTTGTCAGGTCGAACTAACTGTGATAATTGCAGCTGTGAACAAGTTGAGGTATAATGTAATATCTACAAAAAGTCAAGACTCCATGGCACGCTTCTATCGCACCTTTTACGTGGTTAAGTCTATAACTGTCTCTCATCTATAAATAAGATGATAGATCAGTTCAGATGGTAGATCGTCTAGCACTCGTGAGCCTTACGTTATTATTGGGAAAATTCCGCGAGAGAATGTTAAAGTAAGCGAACGTAGTAAGGGCCGAACATGCAATCTCTTACCAAACGGAGAGAAAATGTAAATTTCGCTCACTTTATGTAAGGATGTTTGCTTCAAGAGTAAGCTAGAAGATCAATAAATGATATATGTTGGTGTTTAATAATATAAAACTAATTTAGCCAAAACAGAAACATGATGAAAGATATGGCTGAAATGATGTAGAAGAAAAAGAAACGGCACTTCACTTGCCATACGTCTTCACTAGTTTTCCGTGAAATAGAATAAAATACCCGTATCTGAAAGAACCTCACATAAATCACCTGAATCTCAGCTGGATTATCGTCGAAGATATTGAACATTTTATCAAATGCTAATGATAGTTCAAGTAACATTTGTCATTCGAAAAAGTTCGAACAACCCAAAAGGTGTAACGATGGCAGTTTTTAGCATGTCAAATAGAACCACTAATATCTGATGATATGCTCGTTCTAAATGTAATGTAGTACATATTCAGGTACCAGAAAGTTGATATGTATAGTCCTGGAGATGTGATACTGGACAGTTCCTCAAAACCCCCATTTACCGTCGTTTTTTTCGTACTAAGCTTAACGAAGTATAGAGTACGCGATCATACTTGGTCTGCACATTCATTGAGGCATATTCTCAAAATAATGAGAATGGATAATGGGAACCTAAGCTTTTTTGACAAAATTTATAAACTGAAGATTGACACTTTTTAATTGATTGAATTTTAATCGTCGGAAAATTTTTAATATTTTAAATTACTCGTAGATGGCACTGCAAATATTGTCGTCTTCGTTTTTTACTTGTTATTTACATTTTAAGCAATTGACGCTGGGGGCTATTATGAAATAATCCGATACCGAGAAGGGCTATTATGAAATTTTTACGATTTCGTAGTTTCCGATCCGCCGCGGATATTTCTCTTATGATTTTTTTTCGTTCGTAAAATACGAAGATCGTAAATTCTGTCGTATTATGAAACCAGATACAAAACACATATAATCGTTTTTTGTGAACATTAACTCTTTCAGAACATTCATAATTAAACATTCATTTATTTTAACATTTTTAATTCGAAATCCACTTGATTCTTATTAGTTTTGGGTCAAAGAATTCAATTTTTTTATCAGAATTAAATTCTGGCTGCTCGTGGCAAAGTTTAGCAGAATGAAATTCATTACGAGTCGAGGGGGACGTCTAGTGGTGATCTTCAATGACCTGGAAACTCATTAGTTTCGGAGATATAGGCTAAAGTTAGGTTTTTTTAAATTAGAACCTATACTTTTGAGTGTTTGTTTTTATTAAGCAATTAAAAGTAAACACTTTTTGCTCACACATCACTTTTGTAAAGTGTATGATTTCAGAGATATGAGCAACAATTGATATTCACTAAAGCAATCGAATTTTCCCTAAGTTCTACAAATTAAAATAGAAAATATCAAATGTTATATATAGATATAAAATTTCATTGTTTTAAAAATATAGTTAAATTAAATAATTGAATTTATAGATAGTCTGTTAGATAATTTAATTGAAAAAACATCCGAGTGAGGTGTCCATACCTCCCTCGGTTTATTTGAACTGACCAACGACTTTTTTGCCGCTTCTGATAAAAACTCCTTCGCGAACATAATTGAGTCCACCGTCTCGAATTATTCAGAAATCAGAAAAAAATATTTTTGCGGTCGCCGAACTATGAGACAAACTGTTGATGATTTTTAGAACATACGACAGAAATAAAAAATATGTTTTGTTCACTGGATTACTTAAACCTTCCGCCAAGCTTCTAGCCGTTTTTTGAGCGCCCTTATCCTTCAAAGTGCAAGAGATTAAGTTTAATTACAATGCATCCCATTTGTTCAACTTAAAACCTAGTATCTAAATACAATTTTCAATCACCTCAATCTTCATCTTTACATCATTCTTTATGTCAATTATTATAAGGGATTCTAGTATTCCAATGAAATATTGTAATAGATTCAAAGTTAGAGATAGAAATATTGTAACAATATGTTTGTCTTTTCTACAAGCTTGTTTGTAGCTTAAAAATAAAAACAACCAAGTCACTTAAAAGTATAATCTCAAGCAGATGATATCGTCACCGCCCAGATGGCGCAGTGGTTCAAGCTGCGGCAGTTGGAGCGGGAGGTACCGGGTTCGAATCCCGATAGGGACAGGATATAAAAGGGATTTTTCACCATATGATTACGGTGGGTGGTGTAAGTGAACACATCTATGACCCCTTGTTGGGGTGCAGAATTCATGGACCTACCCATCTTCCATGTCAATACTATAGGCTAGCATGGAGCAATGCAATGTGCAGATGGTTCTACGTAAATCGGACCTATAGCCGTACGTCCTCGATTTGGCTGTAATGGCGTAAGATAAGGACATAAATAAGCGAACCGCGAAAGAGTTAGAAGTGCCTCGAGCCCCGAAACAGATTGTAGAGATAAAAACAAACAAGATGATATCGTCTACAAAATAAAAGAGCCAAATATATTTTGTAAAGCCACTTTGTAACGCAATTAAACCAGCTTTTTATTTTGGAAGTATCCATGAGGCCACCAGTTACCTTATTTACCATCGCAGCAACCATCAGCAATTACCTTAGCCAACTAGCAACAAGTGGACAAGTAATCCACATATTGCTGAAAATCAACGTATAGATAGATTTGAACTAGTGAAGTGAAATACGAAAAAAAATGAGTGAGTTAGAAACAGCGGTCCATATTTAGAGGCATTTTGACGAAATTATCTAAATTTGCTAAAGGTTTTGACGATAGTTTGAAAGAAACGATTGAAGAAATGCTAACAAATCAAATCGTTCTAAAGAGCTTTTAGATAAAATATTCTCTTTATTTGCAATAGACACAACTGTTGAATCCAAAATGGACGAAGCCGAAGAAACTTACAACGATATTGTAAGTAGATTAAATACCTGGATAAAGAAACGTGGTGTTTGTGAAACCAGCATTACAAACAATGACACAAGTTTGAACTTGACCACTATGAGTACCGGACCAGTGGTGCGTTTAGCTAAATTACAAATCCCAACATTCTCTGGCGATTACACAGAACGGCAAAGTGTTTTTGATTTGTTTTACTCTATTATTCATAGTAGAGATACAATTTCTCCGGTTCAAAAATTTCAATACTTGATAGGATTGCTTAGAGGAGACGCATTTTCACTCGAACAACCGAGCGTTCAAATAGCAACTGCGAACAATATACGAAAATTACAAAAATTGGATGACGAGACACGAAGTTTATGGGTCCAACAAAACACCAACAACGAGTTCCCTTCTATCACCGACTTCATCGATTTCTTAATAAAAAAAACTAATGCCCTGGAATCACTCATTCATCAAGATCCGTGAAATCCAACATACAGAATACACCCAAGAGTAGCTTTGCAACCACGACAACTACCAATTGCATAGCATGTGAAACGCAACACCATAGATTGATCGAATGCACTCGATTTAAGGCATTATCAGTTGACGAGCGTAGGAGTTTAATAAGCAACCACAAAAGGTGTTTTAACTGTTTTAATCCAGGACATATAATGCTCTCCAATGCAGAATTCGAGGTAGATGTCGACAATGTTCCTACAAACACCGTAGTCTCTTGTATGTAGACAAACAAACAACCACTCTTACCACAAAAAAAGATGGCTCAGCTAATATCTCCGAAGACAGCGTAACCCAAACCCATCATTCACGTAATGACCTGCAATCGAAGATTCAAAATCATGCTTCGTTAAAAGGCACACTACAGGCCGTTTTACCAACTGCACTTAAAAGCATACTTGATAACATGGGTATACCGAGAACTTGCCGAGCATTACTAGACACCGCTTCACAGGCCTCCTTTATAACTGAGTCGATGGCCCAGAAATAGGGTTACCGCGAAGTAACTGCAGAAGCCCACTTAACGGGAATTGGTGGGATAAGCGCTGGAACATCTCGTGGCATAATAACTTTACGATTGATGTCAAGGTTTAATACTATTGAAACGCATTGATCATCCCAAAAATCTCATCCTCTTTGCCAGTCATCGAGTTTGATATTAGTCACCTCAGAACCCTAACCGAGATTGAATTGGCTGATCCGAATTTCAATAAATCCGGATCAATCGATGTTTTACTTGTTGCTGATTTTGTATTCGATCTATTTGATGATGGCAACATAAAGCTAGGAAGTTCAAAGCATAGAGCTAACAAGACTAATTTGGTTGGATCATAGGCGGAACCAATGAAAATGACATAAAGCCAGTTACTCAATCATTTGCCAGTACCATTAGTATTGATGCAGCATTGCAACGATTTTGGATAATAGTAGTCGCAGATTCCACTACGTTAAGCAAGGAAGGACAATATTGTGAAGAATGGTTCAAGATGACTACACGACGTGCTAGTAATGGCCATTTTATTACAAAATTGCCATTCAAATAACAATCAAAACCACTAGGATCAACTTACCAGCAGGCAATATCAAGATTTATTGCTACAGAGCGGTGATTCAAGACAGATGATCAATTGCTTCATCATATGCAGAAAGCTGACATAACCAATGAAGAACTTCACGAATCATATATTTTGCCGCACCATGAAGTGTTCAAAGGTAGCAGCAGCATGACGAAATTACACTTGGTATTCTGCAAAATCAGCCACTGGCATGTCATTGCACCAGAATCTCATAGTGGGACCAAACATCCAATCAAGTGTATTACAAATACTTACACGATTTCGTAAACACCCGTTCGTACTTGTATTGTCAAGTTTGGTTAGATGAGGAGGATACAAAACACCAAATGATCCTGTGGCGAGACAACAAGCATAACATTTCGCCATACACGTTCACCACAGTAACTTATGGTACTGCGTCTGCGTCATTTATGTCAACCAGATGCTTAAAAGAACTACCAGACATACACATTGAAAAACTTCCAAAGGCATCTCAAGCCGTGAAATGTGACATGTAGGTTGATGATTTAATGACTGGCTCAACGACATTACAATTGAACTGATACAATTGAAAGATGAAATATTAAACATTCTAAGTAGCGGTGGCTTCAATTTGCGGAAAATGTCGTCAAATAATCCAGAGTTGCGAAAACTACTAGACAATCCAGATTCAAACAGTCTTAAGACATTTTCTGACTATCCAGAACCTGTGAAAGTATTGGGTATTGCATGGAATTCCAATACTGACCAATTCATCTACCAAGTGAAATTAGAAATATACACACTAAACGAAGTTTTCTTTCGAAAGCCTGCAAAATATTATGTTCTTTATGGGGATCCTAGGCCTATTATGTTCTGGACAACATTTTTTTGAATAAATTTAGAAGAAAATCCAACAATGAAAATGGCAAATTTGTCGTTGAAATGCAACTTTAGCGGGATTTGCGAACAGTTCGTAAATTGGCGTAATCTTGCTCACAGTTTTTTTGATGTGTAGGGTTCGCGTCATGACGTACAAGGTGTGATTTTATATTTTTTAATCTGGTGTCACATAAAATAATATGAAAAAAAAAATCAAATTCCGTACTTACTTTGGAAGTACTTGTAACTTGTTGTTTCAACACACATATAGGAACACTAAAGTGTAAGTAACAATTGCAACTTTTCTAGAAACATAAAAGCTACGTAGTAAATAATAATACTATAAGGGAAATAGTGTCAATTTTCATAGTAAATGCCAACGACAGCATGATTTCGTTAAATATAAGTTTCGGAGAAGATTTCTAGATGGCATACCAATACGTTTTAACGAGAACAATAGATGGCACTCCAAGTGATTTTTTAATGAAATGACATAATTAAAAAACAAATTTTGTTTTATTTATTTATTATTTATAAATATAAGCCCATTTACTCCAAAAATTTCCAATTTCAATTAAAAAATATTTTTTTTTTAAGATTTTAAATTTTGGTTTCGTTAATAATTCGTTGAATATAAAAACTGCAGTTAAAAAATGTAAACATTTCGTTAAACTACTACTAGTGCCATCTTTTAATCTTCTTCGGAATTATATCATGTTGGCACACAATATCGACGCAATTTCCCTTATATTTATTATTAAGTTATTTGATAAAATCTAACGACATTAAACTTGTTCGACAATGAACTTAGCTATGTTTCAGTGTGTAGACAATGTAATATAATACGGTGTAATTTACATGGTTTAGTACATGTAAAAACGTATTATTTATATAAGGTTATTTTTTACATTCTATACGTAAAAAACTATATGTTTAACATTCTATATCTAAAAAACGATTTTAAATCTTTAAACGATAAATCTAATTGTAACTAAAGCACCATCTGTTAAAAAATCTCCTTACTATTTTATGAATATAATTTTGAACATAGGTAAATTTTCGACATTTTAAAATAATTTGAATAGAATGTATCCATTTCAGCTGTTTTCGTTTTTTTGTGTATCCAGTATCCATTTACTAAAGTTTTGAAATTATACATCCAAAAGAATTCAATTGTATCCAAGTGGCAACCGCGGCTGTAATGTTGAAACAAACGACGGAAGAGAAACAACAGGAAACTTTAACCAGAATTGGAAATCAAAGCAATAGCACCCAACGGAGTTAGACGGTCCAACCTAAATCAAAGATCAAAAAATGTTTGGCTTTAAATATTTTCCCATGAGATGTGCTTTTCTCATGACAATAAACTTTATTAATTGATTTAATTAAATCGAAAACCTCAGATTCTTTAACGTTTTGTTGACTTTCGATAAATCATTTTCGTAAAATGTAGTTCTCTATATGGAACATTAAGATGGTATATTTTTCACCTGAAGGCCATTATATAGAAATAAGATATCCATCCCAAAATGTAACATGTATACTTTAACATTTCGACTTGTTGATTTTTTTTTGCAAGTTGCAGATATGTATACATTACGTATGTGTATATACATATCTACAAACATATATGTATGTATACCAAAATAGATCTAACAGCGATACATAAGGATAATGATGTAATAAAGACAAAATTATGACTGTTAGTTAGTATACGTTATCAATTTGAAAATTAAAAGATAAAACTAGATGGAAAATAAATAAAAATTCTTGTGAAAATTAGAGGCAGCAATAAAACAACTGTAATTTACCTCCTAGCGGGTAATTTTCTTCAGTTTTACATTTTTCGCTATAGTCGATTTCGTCAATGAAAATAAATTGAAACGAGCGTATATTATGTGTATATATGTGTGTGTATATGTAGAGTGATAAGCCCAACCAGTGATAATATTCCCCGTCAAATAATGTATTAATAAATTTTTGTTATTGTTGTTGAAAATAAGTATAATCAATTAGATGGGGATGATGATTTTTCCTCTCGAGTCTGCTTCTTATTCTTATTTGCTACCCTTAGTTCATATAAATACGTTAGTTCGAAAAATTATTATTTCATATATTTGTCATTAGTGCTGGTGAAATAACATACAAATATCTAGTTAGTCTCTGAACCTTGTGTATTACAATTTTTTTCATTTTTAAAACCATAAATATTGTGAGTGTAATTTCATCTCGATACGGATAATCCACTCGATTGCGAGTGATTTAGTTTATTTGGATTTCAACGTATTACAAATAACTTCTACTAAGGTAAGCACTTCGAAAACCAAATGTGTTAATTCTTAAAGTGTGTGAAATATCTCAGTGTGGCCGGAATGCTGAATTCCTAGTTACAAAAATTGTAGTTAACTTGTAAATATGTGTAAAACTAAAGAGTGTACTTTGTATGTTACAATTTCAACTTTCACTCAAGAAAGTAAAATATTTTCTAAATCACATTAAAATTGATAAAGTTACTTAGCGTGGAGTGACAAGTGTCATAAATGTTATGCTTATTCAACGATCAAACATTTCCGAACAACCATCATTTATATGTTATGACATCATTCAAGTACTGTTAACCAGTGTTGTTGAAGTTATTGGAAGATTGGGCTCAATTTTATTAGTTAACGCCTATTGTGTTATTTAAACTAATTGATTTGGAACTTTTTGTCGGTTTTTCGAGAAATTCGACAATATAAACTTTTCCTTGCAGAATTACGTCTAAAATATTCCGAAAAGCCTGTTTAAACCGAAAAAATCCTTAAAAATCGTTTTCATTTACTGACTATGATACCAGGGTGCGTTCACCATATTGTTCGAAATATTCGTGATTGCATTGTATCCAGTTTTATTATGTTGGAAGCACACGCAGTATCAGTTGGGCTTAAGTATCATTTTGTACAGCAAGACCTTACAGTCTAGACTGAATTTTGAGTGGTTCCAAATTAACTAATTGATAGTCCAACATATTAACACTTTCGTGTTGTGGGACAGTGATTTTATTTAGACTGACAGGCGGACAGGTGAGTTTACGGAGTGTGAATGTAATTCTCCATTTTGTTAGCCATTTTCGATTTTGTCTAACTATTCTTGTAGAATTCTTGTTGATATCGTAGGATTTTCATGGATCAAGTCCAACACTGACCCCAGTACACTGCCTTGAGATACTCCTGCATGAATATCATATAAATCTGTGGATGCGGTGTTATATTTCACCGGAATGATGTTTTTCTTGATCAGAATTGGCTTAAGTTTTTGCAAAAGTATTTTTTCGAACAGCTTTGAGAGAGTTAGTAATAAGGTGATGGGTCGATATGAGTTAACTTTTGTTTCATCTTTACCAGGTTTCGGAATCATTATAATAATTTAAATTTTCCAACTTTCTCGATAGCAGGGCACTATAATAGAGTTGAATAAGTTATTAATTTGATACATTTATCCGTTAGATTTGACAGAATTTTTCCACTTATCAGATCATATCCGGGAGCCTTGTTTACATCAATGTTGTCCTTGATCGATTGTTTGACATTGTGCCATTTATATTTGATTGACTTACTTTCAGTCGTATCTACAAAACTTGCTCGTTAGGTTTAAACACTTTGCTAAGGTGTCTAGCAAATATATTTGTTTTCTCTACATAACTTTTTGCCAAGCTACCGTCAGAGAGCAGTATTGGCGTAGTGATCTTAGCAGCTTGTTATAGAATAATAGTTAGTTGTTGAAATGCTACATCAAATTCATATTTTGTCTTTAAAGGAATATTTAACAAACACTTTCAGGTTATTGTAGACCTAAAATAGACACCAATTAGTGTGTTGATTAGTGTCATGAATCTAGATGGCGCTAGTCTTAGAACTTGCGTGCTACATTTCGCCCTTTATTAATATTCTACTTATACTCTGTGTTACACAACAGTCTAGTAAATCGGGAATGTTTTTGACTGTTGTTTGGGCAGTAGGCTGGGTGGCCAGAAGGTATGTGATCCATCTTTTCATTCTGTATACATTCTCACAGTTGTTTTCCTTTCGCAGAAATTAAACCCTATTGAACATGCTTGGCGTTGTAGTCACTTCATTTCCCTGACCACTCTTCTAGATAGATGCTAGTATTCCCTATTTATTCTTGGAGTTCATAATTGCTTATTCTGCTTTTAATAAGGATAGCAATTCCACGTAAGGGTAGGACTTCACTATTCTCTTTCAGAGTGAGAGCAATGTAGTTAAAACTTCTCTCATTAGAACTGGTTAAATAAAACGGAAAACCCCATTTCCGTTTTATATCAATATATCAATCATTCTTTTGAAGAAACAAGGAAGCAGAAGATTTTAAATCTTGAAAGTTTCAACTGTTACAAATTTTAAGTTTTATCCAATGCTTTTATCTTATACCGACAATCCAATCAACTTTTTGCATATACAGATGATATCTGTGTGATTGGATTAAATGGCATGGAAGTGAAAGAGATATCTGATTTTAGAGACCAAGACGCAAATGATTTCAGTAGTAGTAATCACACGTTTGAAGTAGTGATGAGATTCAAGTATCTTGGGTCTCTCATTACTCACGATAATAGTGCAGAAGGGAAATCGCTCAAAGACAGAATCGTAAACAGTTTCTAGTTTGGAGACTACGTATTCCAAGAACTACTAAAGTTACTCGTGTTATATACTTCTAATTGAAACCTAAGTTGGAGAAACTATATCATTAATACAATTTTGAACATTTTAGATGTTTATTGGGTTAATATATTTGGGCAGTCCAAGTAGGAAAATTTCACAATTTAATTGTGGACGAAAGATTAGCTTCAGGGCCGTAGCAATGTGTAATCTTGCATCACTAATGTGCAATTTTAAATCGAATTGCAGATCATTTCGAAAAGATGATCGTTTTGTCCGCGGAACATGAGGTGTACAAAATACGTAAAGTTACGAAGCTAATAATTATATGGGGGTAGACAATAACATACCCAGATAAAAGTTACAATTCTCTTGTAGATTTTCTTATGGATTCAAAAAAATACCCACATATCAAAGTCAGATTCAGATTGGTCCCAATATCTTGTATTGCATAATTCTAAAACTTTCCCAGGCTCGCACTTTATACACGATATTTTTATGCAACATTTTGTAAAGTAAGATTATTTTTTGGAAGAGGAGGAAGCATACCAAAGATTGATTTTGACGTCTTAAATGTTTTTGAAGATATCAGCTTTATTAGTTAACAAAAAACATTAGTACTAAAAATTAGTACAAACATGATAGAATTATGTTTGTACCATCATGCTACATACTAATCCATTCAATTTTCGCCTCCACGAAATCAAGAACTATCCTGGTTGCAGTCCAAATAAATAAACTGCCTCGTAAGCTTCTTCGAGTTGAAATCTAACTTCCTTTAAGACACATCCTTTATCATTTCTATAGTTCGTTAGTTTGTTTCTAATTCTCTTGAAACAGTGTGAGAAGTTTCGTGATCAAGATGGCTATATCTTCAGCAAATGATGCAGGAAGTACTATTGTTTTATTGACAAAAGGTAGATCCGTGTTCAAAGAGGCTTGTTCAAAGATTTTGATATATTTGCTCAAAACTTAGTTATAATCTTAGTTAAAAAGGTTTATCGTTTTATTACTGTCCGGTCTAAAAAAATCCTGCTACTCTTGCAGTTCTATGGTTTAAGTAATATTAAATGAATAAGTTGGGATAAGGTATTTGCTTGCTCATCTTATGGTAGGTCCTTTGTTTAGACGATTTGATAATATTTGGTTTATATCTTCCCGGGGTCTTGTATGATTGTGATCAACGGTTCGTATAATTGCGTGTAGTATAAATGTTTTTAGTTTTAAACATTTATCGAGTAATACTCTTACTATTGTTCGGGGAGTTAGATATTTTTCGGAATGCATTCAGGCAATACGAAATTACATGAAATATTTTCCTTAGATCAATAGCAAAATTCTTTTCCTTTCGTCTATTCTATTATTCGGTTGGTTGTCTATACTATGCGGATTTGACTTAACTTGCCTTTTTTAATATATGGCTGTCTTCCAAAAAGACTAGTCTGTACTCTTAGCTATCGAAATTCATTTAAATATTTCTGTTAGTTGGCAGAGAGAGTAGCAGGTTCTATTCTCGGTGGTGACCAACAACCACAATTGGGTGGTTTTATTGTTTGAACCGTAGACCCGTTTTGGCATTGAGTTCGGGAATACATGCCGCCTTCTCTGAAAAAGTCTATAATAGTGATAGAACGATTAAATGTCTGTCTTAAACTGACAAAAACATATTCCAATAGTCTCTTAAATTAATTTACTAAATTTATTGCACTGGTTTGTACAACAACAATACCCAACATTGCTATGGAAATGGCACCTAGTAACTAATTGTGTTTTATTTATAGCGTATTCCCGCCAGGATAATAAATTTGCTGGTATTACTGGTTCTCATACTATTTCTGCAGCCAGATGCTTGTCGATTTAATATTACTCTCGTATCTCTTATTTCTCATTTTTTCTCATCTCAAGAAGCCCAACTAGTAGCACGCATTTGTTTACCCTTCCTACGCATTTGTTTACTCTGTTAGAGTATTTTTTTAAGAATATTAGCACGATATTGTGAAGAAGGGTTGAATTCTGATTTCCTCCTCTTAATTAATTTTTTCGATTATTTCTGTAACAAGTACACCGAGATTCTGCTTTATGTCCCTATTCAGTTCCACGTATCGATGCATGATAATTGTTGTTTTTTTGACTCATAAATTTCTTTGTAGAAATTATGCTTCCTAAAACTACACTGTCACCTTAGAACTTCAGTCCTGATTAGGATCATCCTGATCAAAAATTTGCAGTGCTTGATCTATTAATTGTATAGCTTGCGCTAAACTTTAGACTGTAAGGATTCGTTCGAGAATAATTTCTTGAATTTCTTCATCTTAATTACTGCTATATGCTGGCTGAAAATCAATAACCATTAATTCGGCATTTGTCATATCTTCATTGTGCGAGTTCAATAATTCTTGTATATCTTCGACTTCCATTCCTTCGATTTACAATGTGCCCGCTAAACCAGCTACCACACGCATTACAATTATCGTATTATCACTTGTCTCGTTTCCCCTTTCGGGCATAATTTGCGAAAACTTCCATTAAGGGCTTTTCGTGGTTACTTCATTCCAAGATAATGCAATAAATTTAATAATTTTTCCAAATCACTTTCATTGTAATATTATCAATCACTTCAGTGGCTGTGAAGAGTTCTTTAAAAGTTCGGAAAGGTTATACGATTTAAAATTAGATATTATTCCTAGTCCAGAGGCTATATTAATGCGGTTGTCCAATAGAATAAGAATTTAAAATTCTAAATTTACTTTTTCGCAATATGATCGCAACTCTGGCATGGCACATGAAGACACCCAATCACAAACAATAAATGGACAGCAAAAAAGGCATAACGAAGAACCAAAGCTAAATGGGTGACTGTTTTTTTTATACCGACTCTAGATCGGATAGATGCACATAGAATAGACGCATAGTGCGACTTTGGTGTACTAGACATATTTTTGGGAAAAATATTGGTTTTGGTATAGCAATATCTATGTTAAGTAGTTCTTCGCAAATAAATTTAATCTATGGTTTAAAGGTCGTAAACGGCCGTAACTCAACTGAAACCTTACTAGTCATTAAGGTTTCAGTTGAGACATTGTAAGTGCCCAACGAACGCGCTTAAACACAATCGCTTTTTATGTCATTCGTGGCATGTTAAGTTTAAATAAACGGCGCTCTCTTAACCACTAAGCTGCAACTGGCGACAGATACATTGTTCAGTTTACAATAAACTTACCAACATGTTTGTACTCGTTTATTTACATAATTCTTCTAGGAAGAAGATATTTAAGCCTGTTGTGTATTATATCACCACCTTTAATTCCTGGATGAATTGTTTTGATTGTTAATGGTACCTTTTGCTATATACTGGTGGGTCGTATCTGGTTCTCAACTTAGGGTCCATTTAAAATCCATTTTCTTTAATACGTCGAAAGTAAAATCGGCATCATATAACTGTGCTCCTTATGTCCAAAAAGGTTGTCCATTCTTATTATATAAAATAAAAGTCTAGGCTTTTAAATATTTTCCAATTTAAAAAATCATTGCACTTCTTAATGGTTTTGATGCGTGGCTAAATATTTTTTTATTCTAAGAAACTTAATTCAGTAAATTTATTGGACGACATATAAGTAAATTTGCCTTGCATCTTTATACTTGGTTTTGAAGCCATCATAATCTCCAATGTTTTCCACGTGTCATGAAGGTAATCCATTATAGTGTTGAAAATATTAGCTATTAATTTAATGAAATTTTCCTGAAGGTAATTACCTGAATATCTGCATCATCTTACTCGTTATAGAAGGAAATTCGAGGCATTTACAAGAAATAATTCCATACAGAATATGTTGTCCTGTTTCTGTCAGGAAGGTGATTGAAATACCTTAAGTGCCACTTAATTCTGTTGCTCCTGCAGGAGTCAATTTATAAATAATATCGAAACTGCTCCTCTCCTGTGATTGAATCGGTTCGGTGTCGACTTTTTCGTTATTTCTCTTGTAAATGTCAATGTTTAACCCATCTTAAGTGCAAAGATTAGAATTGAATGCCTTATTTACTTAATTGTTTATTATTACTAACTTTATACACTGTAGGGACGAGAAGTGAATACCTAAAAGTTACCAAGTTGAGATACGATTACTGAATTACTAATATTTCGTGGTTCGTTCCATGAGCCACATGCGGCTCGCCACCTCTTAGTTGAACAACGATGCTTGAAAACTATTTTTCAATGGCATAGCAACAGCAATTACTTATATATCCATACAATTTAAACCGTCCAACAAAACAACAAAATTAGCACCTGTTTTACTGTCCAATTTATTTCAATCAAAAAAATTATCGAACTCAAATAAATCATACATAAATATGTTTGTGCAGAGGGACAAATAAAAAAACCGGCAACAAAATGCCTCGAAGCGATCTGTCAAAAATAATTGAAACTTTTTAATTCGAAGATTGATGGGAAACCCACAATTCATTTAATCCATTGCTTTTTAAGTCGCCTCTATGTCTATCGATGTTTGGTTACAAAAAAAAAACTTCAAAAAATGTCACAATCATGGCTTGGCAATTTCTTTGGAAACGAAACAACAACAAAATATTGAGATTATCGTTATATTATTTCAACATTTTATCACGATTATATCGTATATGATCATTAATTTAGGTTTGTTGCTTTGCTATTTTTTTTGTACTTCATTTGTATGTTTAGTGTGTAATTTACATTAGATTCTGTAATTGATTGTAATTAGATTGTTGGTGATTGGGATTTTTTTTGCCGAAGTCAACAATGCATATACTATTTACCTTTCTATTACGGGCATATAATTTTTCTACGAATTGTAAGGTTGTTGGTAATTGCTTTATTAACTATTGTATGTGTTATAGAAATTACTTCGATTGTAATATGAGTTGAATATTGCACGAGATTTATCTCGTTTTAACTAACAAGTGTAAACTAGCGTTGTTGTATCGGTGGATATATCTACGACCTCTTGTTAAAGTATAAAATTTATTTGGTTAAATCATCTAATCGAGGTACAGTGAATTTCTATAAGCTCCCAGAAAAATTGCGTCGGCTTGGCGGCTAAAAACGCCATTTTTCGATAAATTGAACTGAAGTGAAGCGTATTCGTGATAAGGCATTCTGCATGAATCGAAATAGGTCGTAGTCGAAAGGAGCACGGTCTGGGCTATAAGACGGGTACGGCAGAATTTCCCATCCGTTATTCTCCAGATAATTTTGACGGGCGTCGCAATATGTGACCGAGCGTTATTGTGGTGGAAAATAATTGACTCGTGTCTGGTCGCATACGTTGGCCGCTCTGCCTGGATTTTCTGCTTCAATCGGATCAATTGTTGACGAGAGTTGGGCATTGATGGTTTGGCCGCTTGGCAACAGCTTATAGTGTCAGTATAGATGTCGATGGATCGGTCTTGTTTTTGGTGCTCGAGCAGTATTTCGGACACACAAAATCGTCTTTCCACGTCTCTTGCCCTCACTCGTACGGCACCTAATTTCCCGTCTTTTGAATGAATCCCAAGTTCAAAAGAAAATTGATGCTTGATCAACACTCAATGATTCTGCAAGTTCTTCTTGCGTTTGAAATGAATCTTGATCGAGTAATGCCTCCAATGCTATCAAGTTGAGATACGATTTCTGAATAACTAATATTCCGTGGTTCGTTCCATGAGCCGCATGCGGCTCGCCACCTCTTAGTTGAACAACGATGCTTGAAAACTATTTTTCAATGGCATAGCAACAGCAATTACTTATATATCCATACAATTTAAACCGTCCAACAAAACAACAAAATTAGCACCTGTTTTACTGTCCAATTTATTTCAATCAAATAATTATCGAACTCAAATAAATCATACATAAATATGTTTGTGCAGAGGGACAAATAAAAAAACCGGCAACAAAATGCCTCGAAGCGATCTGTCAAAAATAATTGAAACTTTTTAATTCGAAGATTGATGGGAAACCCACAATTCATTTAATCCATTGCTTTTTAAGTCGCCTCTATGTCTATCGATGTTTGGTTACAAAAAAAATTCAAAAAATGTCACAATCATGGCTTGGCAATTTCTTTGGAAACGAAACAACAACAAAATATTGAGATTATCGTTATATTATTTCAACATTTTATCACGATTATATCGTATATGATCATTAATTTAGGTTTGTTGCTTTGCTATTTTTTTTAACTTCATTTGTATGTTGAGTGTGTAATTTACATTAGATTCTGTAATTGATTGTAATTAGATTGTTGGTGATTGGGATTTTTTTTGCCGAAGTCAACAATGCATATACTATTTACCTTTCTATTACGGGCATATAATTTTTCTACGAATTGTAAGGTTGTTGGTAATTGCTTTATTAACTATTGTATGTGTTATAGAAATTACTTCGATTGTAATATGAGTTGAATATTGCACGAGATTTATCTCGTTTTAACTAACAAGTGTAAACTAGCGTTGTTGTATCGGTGGATATATCTACGACCTCTTGTTAAAGTATAAAATTTATTTGGTTAAATCATCTAATCGAGGTACAGTGAATTTCTATAAGCTCCCAGAAAAATTGCGTCGGCTTGGCGGCTAAAAACGCCATTTTTCGATAAATTGAACTGAAGTGAAGCGTATTCGTGATAAGGCATTCTGCATGAATCGAAATAGGTCGTAGTCGAAAGGAGCACGGTCTGGGCTATAAGACGGGTACGGCAGAATTTCCCATCCGTTATTCTCCAGATAATTTTGACGGGCGTCGCAATATGTGACCGAGCGTTATTGTGGTGGAAAATAATTGACTCGTGTCTGGTCGCATACGTTGGCCGCTCTGCCTGGATTTTCTGCTTCAATCGGATCAATTGTTGACGAGAGTTGGGCATTGATGGTTTGGCCGCTTGGCAACAGCTTATAGTGTCAGTATAGATGTCGATGGATCGGTCTTGTTTTTGGTGCTCGAGCAGTATTTCGGACACACAAAATCGTCTTTCCACGTCTCTTGCCCTCACTCGTACGGCACCTAATTTCCCGTCTTTTGAATGAATCCCAAGTTCAAAAGAAAATTGATGCTTGATCAACACTCAATGATTCTGCAAGTTCTTCTTGCGTTTGAAATGAATCTTGATCGAGTAATGCCTCCAATTCTTCATCCTCAAACTTTTTCGTACAACCTCGACGCTCTTTGTCCTTGATGTTAAACTCACTATATGAAGATATCACCATATCTTTTAAAGCGATTAAACCACTGAAAGCACCGTGTTTTTGCAAGAGCATGCTCACCATACAAATTCACGAGCAATCAATGACTTTCAGCTGCAGTTTTGTTTGCGATAAAGTGACTCAACAAAACTTCCCGCAAATGCTGTTTTTTTGCAACTTTGATAAATTTTCCATCGTTGAAATAATCAAAACAAAAACTTTTATCCGATTTTGACAGGTACTGAATAGGGCTTTCAAGAAACATATACAATATGTCCATTATGTACTATAACGCATAAACAAGTAATGACATCTAGTATCAAATTCCGGTTTTTAATGTATACACCCAATATATATTAATATATATATATATATATATATATATATATATATATATATATATATATATATATATATATATATATATATATATATATATATACATATATGTACATATAACTTGGCCATTGGTTTGAAGGTGATAAGAAACATTCAATTAAGGTTAGGTTCCATTTATATTTACCAAACTACCTTCTGCCTAGACATGTGTTGGTTATAACCTCAGTAAACTTTTAATTGCATCAATTTGCGATAGAAGTCTTACATGATAAACTCGGTTCGATAGAATCAAACAGACATTTATACTAATTTAGTTAGATATTTAACGTCGAACTCACATTGACAAAGGAATTCACTCTATAGTGCCGATATTATTAACTAAGAAAGTTAGAACGAATCATCTACAGTATGCGACCAAAGAAACCGTCCAATTATCTTGATTTACTAAAAACTCTGGTTTTGTAGCAAAAAGCGCCAGAAAACAGAAAGAATTGTGGAATTCAATTTAATGGCCAGACGAGTCTAAATTTGAACTATTTGGGTCAAAGGGGCGAAAAAAAATTTGGCGCGGTCGTGGTGAGAGACTCAAAGAAAAACTCTTAAAGAAGAAAGTGGAACACGTTGGTGGTAGTATTATGGTATCGATGTGCTTCTCAGTTAACGGACTCGGTGAGCTCGTAATGGTTGACGGGATATTGGATAATGAAGGACGACTATTTGCAAAACAAAATTTGTACATTAATTACACTTTGGTCGACTTTACACCTTTCAAAAGGATTGCGACCCAAACACACCCCGAAGTTTGAGTGGCCTCCACAAAACGATGTGGTTGATCATCGATAATAATATTCCGATCAATAAAAGGAGAAACATAGACGAAAACTTTGTGATAGAGGTCACAGCAAAGCTAGTTGATAGCATGCCAAATAGGTTGCAAGCAGTTAAAAACACTAAAAGAGGATTGACAAAATATTAATGCTTAAATCCTTTGAAATTATTAGTTAGATTGTTTAGTCCAAATCATAAAATGATTATAAAATTAATTAATTTTTCAATTAAAATTTGACTTGTTTTTTTTATTGAATTGAAATCGCCAATGGAATAGGTATCGCCTATTTTGTAAAGAAATAAAATAATAGTTTTCCTGTGCACAATACGTGTCTCTCAACACATAACTGGCAACGAGAGCCTGTGAATTATTCCACAATTCTTCCACACGTATATGTATAAGAATCCAATTGGAACATTTACTAATTATGATGACATCTGGTAAATTTAAACTTTTAAAAATAAATGTAATTGTTCAAATACAATTTCTTTATTTATTATTACTATCTGTCTTATTGAAATAAATTAACCTGACAAATAAAATCAAACTGGAATTAAAACCATATAGTCAAGATCACACAAAAGTTGAAAATAAAATTCCAATTGGAATATTCCAGAATTTTATCCAAAATTGTTCCCCGTCCAAGCCTTTACAATTTTGCGTGTAATCAGATAATTTCAATATCAATAAAAAAACATAAGCCAAGCTTGAGTCAATATCTATAAAGATGGCTGATAATGACAAAGGAATGTGGAAAAATTTATTGTGATTTAGTTATTTGAGGGAATAATTAGTCAGAAAATTGTTTCCACATAAAAGAAATTTCTCATATTTTCCTCGATTGTTGGTCACTTTAATTTTCCTAAATTAAGTTTGGATTTTTTTCTTGGGAAAAAATAAATATTTCAGTATCAAAAATTATATTTGTTGAACAAGATCTTAAGCTTAACCTCACCTCCTCGCATGTTCTCTAGTACGCTTTGTACTTAAATCCTCAAATTCTTAATTTCGGCTATTAAGAGATTGTTATATTTTTTAAAATTATTACTCAAATAAATAAAATCTACTTAAATCTTAGATAAGAATTAATTTGTCTTATTGGAATTAATTTTAACAATGTATTACAAACAAATTGAAATTTTGTGGAAAAATGAGAAATTCTTCACATCAATTGGCTGCGGACGAATTCTCAGGTAACTGTTAGTTTTACCTCAATTCTCACAGTGTATTAGGTAAATTGAAATACTGAACTAAAAAGCTGGGTAAAAACTAGGGGAAAGGAGAAATGATTGTATTTGTTGTTCGTTTGACATTTGATTTTTTTATAATTCGAAGTTATATGCGCTATCGATAAACAAATGGAATTAATATTGTTTAAATTGTTGGCAATATTCCTGATAGTTTGTTATTAATTATGAAAATTTTTGTTACAGTTCAGTGGACATTTTTTATTAAAAAATAAATTATTTGTGATATTTTATCAAATAAAAAGTGATAATATTTAAATAAACTAAATTAAAAATTGTGTTTTTTATTATTAAATCATGCATAAATTTTCACTAAAATTAATTGCAGCTTTATAATGACTTGAAACTGTTGGTTTATATTCATTGTTGTCTAGTTCAATTATGTCATCTGCCGATACACACATGTTGTAAGTTTTGACATGACAATCTATATAAATGTGAAGATATGTAACCCAAATTGATCAGGTTAAAACTCGTTATCAAAAAAGCAATAATAAAATTTGGAACTTTGGAAGGACTTAAATTGCAACACAATTCATTTCGGATGAAATCACAAAATGACTCCTGATCTCTTGATTAAAGGCAACTCGGTGTTTAATTTTCCCTAAAGTTTGAAGTCCGTTAAAATCATAATTTTTACATCATAATCATAAATTTAGCTTTTTCTTATGTTTATAAATGTTCATGTCAAGCGTTTTGACGTTTATTTTAGTACCAATGTACCAGCGAATTTAACCCGTTAACCATATCAATTTTACCGTCGAAGGCACATTTTACCAATATTTTAATGAAAATTCGCACTAGGTTAGTTGAATATGTTCTAAAGAAAATTTACTGCACTTAACCATTTACCCGAATATTCGTCCGCAGCTATTGTTAACGACAAATTACAATTGACGATGACCTCATATTGCGTTACTGAAATCAAAATTAAGGTACGACTAGCCAAGATCGATTTAAATATTATAGGTTTGTGCATTAGGGTATAGGTGACACTATATCTGTTTAAAAATATTAATTTCTATACAATGTACCTGATTTTTGTTCTTTTACTCACAGGATTCTCTAAGACAGTAATGAACCTATTGCAAATTGCTTGCATCCGTTCTGTTTACAATTTGTTTTATGAACTATTGGGTTTATTTTATTGGCATGTTTGTTTCTATTATTTTGTTTTTATAATTTTGATTTGGGCCATTTTGTTTTCATTCTGTATTCATTCTGTGTTTCGTTTGTTTTAAAATATAATCAATTTCGCGTCTGTTTCTGTTGCTGTGATGTGATGATTTGTAATAATATTGAATAGTGACCCATGACTGATTACTATATTCGTCTGGATAGTAGAACCTGTGTCCCAGATTCACAGTTAAAAAATGCTAAAATGAGTGCAGGAGTAACTTTCTCACTAGTAAGTACACCAGTTCAAAAATTTATAATACCACAAATGAACGCAAAAAAGTCAAACCTTAAACATTTTGGTCTCGTTTCGGGGTGGTAAAATTGTATGACTACATTATACATAACTCATGTACACGCGTCACAATAAAAATTATTAATTGAAAATTGCAAACCAATAATGTTTAAGATCAATCAATAATTAAACAGAATTTGGCAAAAGTTGTAAAATCGAATATTAAAAATTTTCAATTGAACCTCATAAATATTGATGATTCATCTAATATTTGATTGAATCGAAAGAATTCATGATAAGTTATTAGCGAACTTTATATTTACTTATTAATTAGCAAGTAATCGCAAAATTGTTTTTATACACACACTTGAGTATATAAGACGCAAGTAAGATTTAGGTTACATTCGCCAAAATAATTTACGCTAAAATATTTTACGTCAAAACTTCTAAACGAATCTAATATCAATAATTAATATTTTGACATAAAACAACATGTTTTAATGTACAATGAAAGCTCAATTGGAAATTGACGATATAAAATATTTTTATTTTTCATTTCTATTGAAATATAATAAATTTAAATAATAATAAAAAAAAATATTGTTAATTATTTATTATGAATCACGTTTCAAGAAAACTAAATTAATCGGAATATAAAACAAAACATTTGTAGTTAGAGCTGTCACTTAGTATTGCTAATTAATTTATACAAATTGTACATAAATTAGATTTGGTTTGTGATAATGAATGAATCGATTTCAATTAGTTTATTCTACATACAATAACCAATAAAAAATTGTTTTTGTAGAGTAATATATGACAATTACAGATGTACTATTCAGTATCGGATAAATTATTTGAGATGTCCAGCAATTTGATGCGTATGACAGCATAACAGTTATTAGAATGTTTGTAAGCATTTAAGTTGATTCGCGTAGTTTAGAACAACGTGTTCCCAAACGTCATTACGTGATATGTTTCATTAGTAACATTTCATAACTCCAATTGATTCAAATTAACCGCCCAGGTGGCGCAGTGGTTAAAGATGCGGCAGTTGGAGCGGGAGTTACCGGGTTCAAATCCCGATAGGGGCAGGATGCAAAAGGGATTTTTCACCATAGGATTACGATCTGTGGTGTGAATGAACACAACTATGACCCCCTGTTGGAGTGCAGAACTCATGGGCCCGACCCATCTTCCATGTCAGCACATAGGCTGGCATGGAGCTATGCAATGTGCAGATGGTTAGGACAATCGGACCTATAGCGGTACGTCCTCGAATTGGCTGTAATGGCGTAAAAAGAAAAAACAGATTCAAATTAGATCACATTTTCCATGCAAAATTGCAAACCGAAGACACATTTTGATCAAAATTTCAGTTTGTCTCAAAATGTGTCTTTGGTTTGCATGGAAAATGTGATCTAATTTGAATCAAATAAGTTGGAGTCATGAAATTCGGCAAATGCTTCCCATTAAATTTAATTTGAATTTATTTATGCATGAAACGAAGGATTTACTTGTTGAAGTGGAAATTGCAAATGCTGTTTTCTGATAGTTTCCGAGGATACTGTACTAGTACTTCTAACTGACTTAACAATGTGATCAAGGCTACGAATGGGAGATGGGGATAACATTCCATAAAATCATCCAAAATTGTTTTTAAATTTTTTTAGATCCGTCTTTTGATGTCCTAGAGCTGACTAATGTTTAGATATATGATCTACGTAAATCGAATCTCGAACCTCTACTATATCGTCATAACCAGTTAAGGTAGAAAGTCATTAGACAAAAAAGTAAAGGAAAGGGTTGCCTTTCAATAACACGTTGAGTTCTAAATAATTGTCTAAAGATTATTGGCACTACGTAAAAAGTTTCATTCATTATCCAGATTGAAGCTTGCGCTAAAAACTTAATCTGGTTCATGTTCCTAAAATAATGATTCTATCGACATTGAATAATTTTTCGGTTAAAATAAAAAGCTCGTCATTCGGTATTGATATCGCTTTAAGCTTAGTTGGTATTACATTTATTTTTAAATGCTAGACCGTACTCAATAAATGTTCTTCTTTTGTGAGTTTATATTCGGCAAAAATTTACTAGCATTTGGCTTACAGTAACATAACGAACAATTAGGAAGGGCAACAGTTGGAATTACACTTGTCAAAAATGTTCTTTACATTTTGTATGTAATAAAAAGCGTAAATAACATAAAAGGTAAATTACATGTACAAATTGAAGACAACACCATTCGCAGTGCCATCTGTTTTCAAATATCTAAATCTACTGATGTTCGGTATAGTCAATAACATAAATAAATTCATATTTACAAAATAATTAGTTTTCAGGTCCACGTTATTAGTTGGAAAGAGATTTTAGACATGTAGACATTTAAATCTATTTGTGAAATAGTAAGAAAAATTTTTAACAGATGGTGTTTTAGTTACTATTAGATTTTTAAGAGATGGCGCGCTATATTTTTTCAAGAAAACATTTTTACACGCATATAAAAATACATCGTGTAATTTACACGCCCAACTGTGAGGTGGACTAATCTGGGTTGGTGATTATGGTTATGTTGTTATTGCTTAAACAAATATTGACATTTATGCAAATCAAATAACATATTTTTTGTTTGTAGATTTATAACTGGAATATTCTAGAAATAAACCTCCAACACTACACAAAGATCTTCGTTGGAAGATCACACGAAATTAGATATGTGATTTGGCAGCACGATAATGTATAATTTACCTCTTGTTTTTAACTAAATACTTCAAGATTCTGCTATAAACTAAATTTTTTAAAAATTTGGTTAATTTGAAAAAAACAAAAGCTATTTTTGATGAGTTGCATATGTTTCTTCCACAAGGCAGCGATACATAAAATTCTAAATTAATAATGTGAGAAACAATTGAGAGATTAGTTATTGAGAGTGCTTAGATTAAATAACTCGTAAGGAAAAAAAGAAAAACATTTAGCAGAAAAAATTTAAGAGTTATCAGAAAATATTGCAAATGTTGACCGACACTGTGTATAAAAATATATTGCTCAAGTGTACTGGTGATTTTGTTTCACATCATTCTTCTTGATATCTTAGCCAAATGGTAGAAACCAATACGTAGGAAAATCTCTTCTAAACGACTCTCGCAGTTATAAACCTTGACATGCATGGCGCGAAATTCTGAATCTAAAGATTCCACAATTAGGCTTACTCACGTTGAAAGTAACCTAGAACTGATTTTCCTCATTTAATGAGATTGTAGAGTGTTAGTTCAATTTTCAATATGTATGTAATACTATAGTACTTCGTAATATTATAGTGTATCGTTGATAAAAAAACTACTGCATGCTACAAGTTAACCGACTCTTCAAGACTAAGCAATAAAAGTACAAATAACAGTTAAACGATTGTGTTATCGTTCTGGTGATCTGGTGAAAAATGACCTTGATAAGGTCTTCATAATATTGTTGTTGTCACTAGTGACTATCTGTTGGTACAGGCATGCGAATACAGGAATAATTTACTCTGAACAAGGTTGAAGTAAACTCATTTTCAGAACAAACAGGATTGTTGACCCAATTTCGATTACATGAAGACGTTAACAGTTTAGCAGTGGCAACTGGCAAATGCAATGAAATGACTACAACCGAGGTATATATATATATATATATATATATATATATATATATATATATATAATATATATATATATATATATATATATATATATATATATATATATATATATATATATATATATATATATATATATATATATATATATATAATGTATAACTATTGAAGATTGCTGATTGATATATCTGATTATCTCGTACATTAATGAAATAATAATTATATCTTGTCTTATCGTTCAATCGGACATACTAGTATCTCAACACTTCCTATTTTTATATACATATAAGTATACGAGGCCACCATATAAAACAAACTGATTTTGTTATACGTCGTCGTCTTTTGAATGCTGGCTACTAAATAAATTTATAAAAATAATCAAAGTATTCTACATACTTAACGAATTACTTCCTGCTTTCGATTTCCCAGGCCATTTTTACAACATACCGAATGAAGATGTTTTTTTTATGGTTGTTATATAGCATTAGAGCATTTTTTATTGTTCAGTGGACACAATTTTACGTGTGTTATGTAAATCAGACCTTCTCTAAATTATCATCGATATCATTTTTTTTTTGTTGTTGATTTTATTAAGTTCCGCATATGCGAGTACGAACGATTTGTGTCTGTTGAAATAATTGCGCACGCGTTTTATTAATTAAAAACCACTAAAAAATAATTCAAATGGTGATTCTTCGTTACTAAATAATAAGAATGGTGAAAAAATTATTTATATAAATGGATTTAAGTTAAGGTAGGGTTTAAATTTTTATTTTATTTTAACTGCAAGTTGGTTTAATCCAGATTTAGTACAGAAATATGATAGTACACTGTTAAAATGTAGTTTTTAGTACTAATCGTTACACATTATCAGATTGATCTACACATTTATTATATCTAAATTCTTATCACACACATTTAACAAAATCAGTATAATCGTGTATATCGCAGACATTAGTTGCAACCAATTACTATACGGATCGTTATTCTAGTGAATTTTAAACAGAAGATAGAAAATCGTGTAATTTTCTACAGTATTTAAAACAGCAGTTTACGTGTTATAATCCCGTGTGAATTATGGATGGTTTACATCCAAGCTTTTTCAATAATAGCAAAGTGGTTTTTTATTTGATCGTTATTAGTTTTATGAAATCTGTAACAAGTTGTACTATAACAAATGAGATTATAATATAACAATATATTTTGTGTTATGGTAAAATTAATAACAAAATGGAGGTGAACATTTCCTGTCGAGAATTGAATATTATTAATTTGGTATGTTAAGAGTTGAATGATGCATGTGGAAATTTTGATAAAACTGCGTGGTGGAAAAAATAATTTTAATTAATAATTAATTATACAAAAAAATTTCCATTTTAATTTTCTATGAATCGTGGAAACTATATATATGTACTATAACTAAACTATATATAAAATAATAACAGGTTAGTGAACGGTATATATATTTGTTTACCCTTGAAGCTCGCTATATATATATATATACTATATATACATATGTACATACATGTAAGTTATAACCGCTAGAGACGAATATTACTAAGCATTTTTTGTTCCAACTCGTATATTAATCATTCAATGGTAGCGTGTTATATATTTAGATTTCTAAAATTAATTTGCCTTGTTTTATTATTAAACAATTAATTAGAACGTACTTTTCCGCGCCCATTAATGCACATATAATTTCAATTTACGTCAATAGTTCGATAAACTGTAAAACATTTCCATCGCAAACTTGGGACAAGCGATATTGCTGGAACTAGTGATAATGTGAACCGGAAATAATTTTTAAAACAATTGTTATAATTATATAATTACATATTTGTATTATTATTAAGTAAATGCACCTTACATAATTATTAAGCGCAGTTGTTATTTATAAAGTAAGCACATTATTATTTGAGGTAGAATTTTATTTCCACGTAATAAGCTCAAAACTAATTTAAAGTAAGACACAACAATTCTCCTGTCGTTCTTTCATTTGAAATTTATTGATTTTCCACCATCTGATTACGATCGGTGGAGTGAATGAACCCATCCAAGAACCCCTTCTATGTCAGTACTATAGGCTAACTCAAATGTGCAAATGGTTCTACGTAAATCGGACTTATAGGCGTACGTCCTCGATTTGGCTGTATAATGGCGTAAGGTAGGACTTAATAAAAGCGAACCACGAAAGAGTTGGGTGTGTCTTGTGCCCCAAAACAGATTGCCAATATAAAATCAAACAAACATTTAATGCAAGCAACCGAATTAATTAGTTTTAGTTGCACTTACGAATAACAAGGATGAAAGTAAATTAAATTATCCAGAAACATTATGTCTGGTGTGATTGGTATAATATTTGCATTGTTCCATATTTTTATGGGACTTTCACCCTAAAACGCTTAGTTAGGAAACAGTTGAGGCTTTACATGTAAAAAACCTACTTTATATTTCTTATGTAAAATATGTAAAACTCTGTGTAAACGATGTAAAATTGTTTTACTGTAAAATACAAGTTTTGTACATGTAAAAAACCGTGTAAATTACATCGTGTAATTTACACGCACAACCGTAAACTAGATTTTGACAGTCAAATGAAACAGATAAAAAATAACTTTAGTATAATAATACCGTTACATTTGTTCATTTGATTTTTTTTGCATATATTCTTAGCGACCATGGCCGTTTGAAAGAACTCCTAAATTAAAAAATGATTTTTGGACCCATTCCTAGGATCTTCATTTTTTAATACCACTATGGGTCTGACTTGCTTTAAAAATATGTTAAATTTCTTACATTTGTTTGATAAAACAATGTAGATTGCAGGACGAAAAGCAGATAAAATGTGTCCAATTCGTGATATATGGGAAACCGAAAGTAAAAACTTGCTTGGGATTGCATGGCTTCAGAAAATTTAACTGTGATGAACAGTTGACGCTATGCAGTTCTCTCTGTTCGTTTACTCAATATTTGACAAGAACAAAGAAGGTACAGAATGGGTGGTTTCGAACAAATAGTAATTCGAAAAATGTAATTTTTGACTTTAGTTGGCACAAAACAAAAGGTGGATCAGAGTTCCCACTGTATAGAACGATAGAAAACAATGATGGATATTATTTAGCATATTTAGCAATATCAACACATCAGGCGTTGATGCTTTTCGATCAAATGGCTCATGAGAACTTACATAATAAAACATATAACAAACCGGTGGATGATAGGGTCATCGGATTGTCTTTATTTACATCATGATACATAACATTATCGTTGTATTATAAATAAGTAAGTAAAACAATGAAATATAGAAGAGGTGAGGTCCTTAGAGCTCTTAGTATTTATGAATTATGAATAAAAACGCCGTAACAAAATTTTATATCTGCAAGCGGATTGAAGCGTGTAGCTTAACGTAAAAATTTGAATGTGAATTGTAATCCGCTTGTATCGTGTAATCCACACTAGGTCGGTTTCGATCCGATGATGATGACGTCAGTGAATGACTGTGTGATCGAATACCTCTCATCAGGCATATGCCACCGGACCTGTACTAGTGAATTACAAGAACATAACTCGAAATATCGATTTTATTAATTGATTGTGAGCTAGATTTGCGTGTTATTTGAGTTGCTCCGAACGCCACTGGGTCTCTTAAAAAGCAATATCAAATATATTGAATCGTCGGAGATGGTATTTATGTTTGTATTTCAGATCAAGGTTGAAGAAACCATTTTTTCGAGTTTTTGCAAAAAGACTGCCTTATGTTTGGACTTATTGTAAAATATTTTGGACTACCTATAAAAATAGTCCAAACCATCAAGTGTAGTCTTAAAATATTTATTATATTTAATAATGATTGGCATTCGAAAGTGTAGCAACCCTATTTAAAGCTGTAATTTTTTTCAAGATCCATCTCTGTTTCTATAAGATTTCAAACTAATCATTAACACAAAATCGTCTCTATCAATAAGAGGGCGATCAATTTAGTTGGAACATTTCAAGGGATAATATGATCTAACTTTCTTCGAGTCATTTTGTTTTATCTTGCTTCTGGTTCTTTACTTAATCTTTTCTTATTGTTTTGTGGCATGATAACTTCGATCCATAATTCATAATATCATATTTACAGCTCAAAAATCCAAATCATTATAAACAGTATGTCAGGTCAGCTTTCTACAGTTAATAGTTAATTATTTATGAGAAATATTTAGATACTGTGGTATTCCATTAGTGATTACCCCTAATAACCGATTATAAAAAGTTAAAATTTTCTTTGGCATAGTGGTTCTAAATATCTATATATGAGGCTTGATGTGTGTGGTGAAATGTAATTGATCATGGACTTTCATGGAATACATATACCCACCGCTTCACGGTTTCAACGAATTCATTTAAGTTCAGGCAAAATAGTTGACTTCGATCAAGTAGGAAATATTTAAATAAATTTAAATAATAAATGACTCAGTGTTAACTTTTCCCGCTTCTTTGTTCCTGGAACTTATAAGCTGATTAAATAATATGTTCGAGTTATCAAAACGACTGTTAAATTGGTTATGACTGTATGCTTGCTAAAACTGATAAAGAAAGTTTGAAAAAGGATTTGCAGATACATGCTTGATAAACGGACTGTTCAAATAAATTTTTTGTCAGTTGAAAAATAATAGACATGATTGACAGTCTAGAATTTCAAAAAATGTGTTTTATACTTCCGATGGTAATTTAGGGTTGTGAGCTTAAAGATCCTCTAATTTACAAACCCCAGTGCCTATCCTAAATGGTAGCAGCTAACGGTTTGTTCGAATTATGCGTAGTAACATAGTCAATTTTATATTAATTTTAATGGTCCATCTCAAATGATTATAGAAACAAATGAATTTACGTCATAGGTAACTTGTACTGCGCAGTTTATGAAGAAAATGTGATACACAAAAAAATTATGAATATTTAAAGATAAATGACAGTGACATCTCTGGCCTTCCATTATTCATTAAAAGTGTTTTCTCTAACAAAAATTTTTGGAATCGTAACGAGGTCGGTTAAATCAATCCATCTCTTATATATCAAACCTAATTTTTGCTAAAGCACCATCTGTTAAAAATGTTTCTTACTATTGAAATAATTAACTGTGTACAATGTCAAAATGCCAAAAAATAATTTTTGTTTTAGATTATTAACCGATTTAGGTGAAGGTAAAAAAATCTCTTTCCTTAGTTGTTACTTTGACATTTTAAAACAGATGGCACTGCGAATGGTGTTATTTTCGTGTTTTACAAGTAATTTACGTTTTATGTAATTTACGCTGTTTACATGTAAAATCCCAATTGTTGTTTAAGTAATATATTTCTTTTTAGAGAGTATTCCCTATTTAGTTTTGTTCTCAGGAAACAAAAAACTTGATTTTTTGCTGCGATTTCCGGGATATATAGTTAAAGTAAACTAATAAATAGAACTTCATCAAACCAAAATGACATTTTGAAGAGCACTTCAGTTTATATATATCAAAGTCGGTTATACCATATATCATACTTTCGTATTTGGTTAATTAGTTTTGTAACATAATTGGGATTGATCAAAATTTGGTCTTTGGTCAAAATTTTTTTCTTTAAAGTTTCCCAGCGTAATCGTCAATTTTAGTCGAAAATACTGGTCCATTAATTTCGTCAGACCATTAAATTCTTTTTATAACCACAACGCATACAACTTTATTGCTGAGTAACCTATCAAACATACTTTGATAATGACAGTAAGTTAGCTAAAGCAGTTCAATGTAAATAAATCGTGTGCAGACATTTTGTTATATAGGCAAACAATTACTCTAGGTTTATTTCATCTTTGACAAGGCGTGATATGCTGAAAATGATCGAAAATATTTAAACATGGTCGATGCATTCGAAAAACCAACTTAATTCTGTTTAAATTATGTCAATACAATTTGAGCAAAGACAATGTTTTGTAGCCTTGATGTTTTTTATTTACCTGATCGATGCCTCCTACCTCATTAAACAGAGAAGTGTGAGATTTGCTTCTCGTAGCTCATTTTTCTGCTCGTGGCATTATCAATGTAATCACGTTTCTAGATGGAATTCTCCAGTTTAATTCTTAGTCATTCAGGAATCTTTATTAGTTTGGAGCAGTCCGACTTCATTATCTACATCTGTTGCCATGATGTTGCATTCACAATTTTTCTGTACCAGTTCGTTTTAGCATAGAACAATTACTGTTAGTCAAAAAACATCACGCATTTTGGTGTTTTCTAGCACAGTAATCATATCGTATCGTTCAAATAGCGCATTGCTAAAAGCTGCGTCAGTCGGAGCGGGAGGTATCCTGATGAATCTGGGCTTGAATCCTAATAGAAGCAGAAAAAGAATTGTTCACCATCTGATTACGATCGGTGGTCTAAATTAACACATCTGTGAATCCTGTTGAGTATAGAATCCATAAGTAGATCCATCTTCCATGTCAGTACTATAGGCTGATAGCTATGCAATGTCTAAATGGTTCTACGCAAATCGGACTTAAAGTCGGACGTCGAGGTGATGTAAGAATGGACCAATTGAGCCTGAGTAACGGAGGCAAAAAATCTTTTACCTCAAATGAAAATTTCAAAGTGCTTCACCCATATTGTGGAAGGCAGAGCTTTTGGTAAATCGTGGGGTTTAAGCTCAGAAAATGTTATCCTTTGTATATAAAGTATAAATGTTACCTCTACTTATGCTTCTATTCACTGAGGGCTGTGGCATTCTTGAGCAACTCCAACAAAATACAATTAAAATTATCTCACGCCACAATTAATTAATAAAAAATATTTCGAGTTAAGTTCTTGTAATTCACTAGTACTGTCGCGACACAACTAAAAAAAAGACATATATATACGAATCGCACAGTATGAACATCAAGTCCGGTAGCATATGCCTGATGAGATGGATTTGATCTTTTCGATCACACGGTCATTCAATGACGTCATCATCATCAGATCGAAACCGGCCTAGTGGATTACAAGATACAAGGAACAACTCAGATTTACAATTACATTCAAAATTTACATTAAAGCAATACGCTTTCTTCAGGGCCATAGAGGTTAGTATCTTAATTTGACCAAAAAGGAAAAAGTCAAACTTAAGGGACTTCAAAATATTACTGGTAGAGCGATTACTGGAACTATAGCTTAGACTCTACTGTTTGTCATGAAGTCCATGACTCAATTGCCTACCTAACTTTAAAATTCTGCTACATTTCGCTGAAAATAGATTGGCAAAGAATACTATTGGTGCTATTGTATACATTAAATTTTCATTTCCCCTTTATCATTTTCGAGAAAATGATAACGTTAATGGTAGCTTAAATAAGCAACTCGAAATTTCTTGACATCCCAGAATTTTCTCACTGAATTGCCTAAATATTTTTCAAGTAGATGACGGTCTCTACTTAGTGTTGATTTGGAACCATCTGTTCTACATGATTTGACATCGGGCGGGAGTTTAAGTTCGTATTGAAACTATACAAGCATATAATTAAAAGTGAACCTAATTTGGCATTATCTGTCTTTGAAAAATGTTCTAATAAGGGTCTTGGTGACGGTTCTACAATCATGGTATTTTTAAAGATCTCCATTGCATTGGAATTTAGGGTGGTTTGTTTTTAGCCAGCTCCGTTTTGAAGAAGATGGTAACTTAGAATTTGGAAACAGTTCGTTCTCCGGTGTTCAATTGCCCAATTATAGGCGTATCTGAATGATTGAACTGATTTGTGATATTGAGCTGTTTCTTCGAGAGTTATTGTAGAATTAAGAAAAACACGGTAACGTACTTATAATTTCAAAATCAATTTATTTACACTGAACCGCAAAAGTAGTGCAACACTCGCAACTTTCCTAACTCCTCAAATTTTAAAATTTAGTTTTAAAATTTGACGATGTTACAAAAAAACTATTATGACGTAAAATCATACCAAACTGTGCGATTTCAGAACAAATTTTACGAACCCGAATATAGGTTCGTGTCACTATGTCAGATTTATAAATTATTTTCTATTAAATTTTATTAACAGTGAAAACTATCGATGATAAGACACCATATCCAATTTTTTAACACAATATTTATTATATTGGGTCAAAACCCCAAAAATAATAATAATAATATAATGAGACCTTTTGTAACATGGGATAAAAGCACGTCATCCATGTTATTTAATTAAAAAGTTTTTAGAAATTTACAAAAGTTTATGGTTTTAATACTTGCAGATTTTTTTTTAATCTACCAAAATATGTAAGATAATTTATAATTGAAAGACATAAATCAATAAAGACTGAAGGTTTTCCCTTTAGTAACAATAACAACAATATAGTTTTTATTTAGTTGGTTGACCTAAATTTCATCTGCTTTGTTATTATCACTGAATACGAGTATATTCATCTAATTTTGGTATATACTATATCGTTTTAAAACGACGAAAATTGTGGCGACTTTTCTTTGGTGTCACCATCAATTAAATGAAAAAACCTTGATCAAACGCGACGCGGGTAAATCATTATGATGTTTCCGGTTAAGAAGATTTTCATTTCGACGCCATAATGATGTTTGCAAAATGAAATGGAAAAATTTTAATTTCTTGGTAATTAATAATAATTAATTAATTAAAATAAAATATATGAAAATGAAATCTATATATGTGTGTATACATATATGCATAGAATAATGAATCATGGAAACCAATTAATTTGTACAAAGGTTAGAATCGAAGAGCGAAGCATTCGGACAAGAATTCCATAAGAGATTTTTATCACTCGATTTCAATTGTATGAATGCAAACTATTTTTAAAGAATTATATGATTAGTAATGGTGATTTTCCGATTCATGACACTGGAACGCGCTTCTTGTATATTACATACATACATAGTTTGGTTTCAAAGAAATGTTTCGCAATATACAAGTTTTTGTGTATTTCGCACAAGGCGCCAATTATTAATGAATCACAACAGAATAAGTCAAATATAATTATATTTTTGTGTGATCGTGCTCAAATGTGACGCCAGTCATGCTTCTCAAATTTACAAGAAATTATTCTATCTATATGTACATATCACTTTATTTAAGTTATTTGTTAAATATTTGAATACAATATTAAATCAACAACACAGGTAAATCCATTCCAAAAATAGTTTTTTTTTAAATAATATCTTATTATTACCATTCAAAAATCCTTGACTTTACTGTAAGTATTAAGATTTATATAACATACATAAGAACAATTTTTATACACGTACAGTTGTAAGCCGAAACGTAATTCAAAATAATTTGCATGTGGTTAGAAATGTAGCTAACGATTAAGATATACTCAACGTCTATACATATATGGTATATAATATACAGTCACGAGCAACTAAATCGATTCACATCTTTTTGCAATGTTTTTTATAATACCCGATAATCTGCATATTATACGTTAACTTGAACAAATCTCTACCAGTTTGATTCGTTGTTTCCTCAAAGTCATGAATACAAGAAGTCGCTCGTCTGCTAAAAATGTACCAATCCACTATCTTAAAAAATTTCAAGAAGGTTTCACGAAACTGCTACTGGAGACCGTATACTACTCGGTTTGGATGTACATCTGAGAGTGACGTTTGATAAATAGTCCTAACTTCACTGCAAAATCGCTAGCTTACTGGGGCCAATGTGCAACAGGAGACATTCTCTTGGATCATATAGTTCACTTCACCAGATAGGAGAAGACTTCAGATTGATGAAAAGAACCAAAACAGAGGACTAGAAATCCAGAACCATCTAACATCAGTGACCTGAAGACTGCTTTTTATGAGAAGTAGGGTGTGTCAAATCGACAAAACCTAATTTTCTTAATACCTTTTTTATAATCACCAATTTTGGTGACATTTACGTGACATTGCATTTAGTGTTGTACAAAATAGTGTCATTTTAAAATAAAAATATCATTTTGATTTGAGTCGATTTAGTTGCTCGGGAGTGTCGATGCAAATGTATGTATATTTTACTGTTAGCTCAATCGAAGTCATAACGTGCTAGGTAACTATTTTTATTTGAACTTTATACATTTTGGATTAAATTCGTAGGGACCAAACCCAACCTTATAGTTAATGTTTAATTTATTTTAAGACAAACATTTAAATCGGTTCATAACTTGCGTAATTCGTTTGATATATTTGTCTTAAAGTAATCTTTTAGAAGATGCTTTCAGAGCATGTTCAAGTGCAGAAATTATTTCCGAACTATCAACCAGTTCTATGGGGTATCATGAAGTATTGCAATGTGTGGATGATCACGTAAATAAGACCTACAGCGGTTTATGTCCTTGATTTGACCTCGATGTAAATTTTCCTCAAAATAGATTAAAGGTAAAAACAAGAAATATTTCTTTGATGGCCGCCGAGGTAGTGCAGTGGTTAAAGCTGCTGCAAATTTGCGGGAGGTACCGATTTCGAATCCCGATAGGAACAGGATGCAAATGGGGTTTTTCACCACCAATCGTTTGGGCGGTTCGATTGATGGTGTAAATAAACACATCTGACACCTAAGTATGACTATCTTCAAACCATACAATCAAAGTTTCATCTTATAAATGACAGAAATCTTTAAGTTTATTTTGCATTAAAAATTTAACGTAACTAACATTTTGGCTGATTGTAGTTAGTGATCATTTATAACTTTGAAGTTGATGAGTGTAGTATAGCGCGATCAGCATTACCTGTTGGTTTTGTGAAGTGTTCTCGTATTGGATATTGGAAAGAGTGGTTTGTTATTTAGGTTTACACTTCTAGAGCATTATTCTACAAGATTTTCCACTCCGCGATATTACTGCACTTTTACCTTAAGTAAATTTAGCTGAGCAGTTTAGCTATATTGTGTGTTAATTAAACAAATGCAATCACCATAACATTATTCCAGTCATGGTTTGAACTCATTCTGAAGCAAAATTTTGAAGACTCACAACTGACCTTAGCTTTGTGAATCTTTCGAAGAATTTTAGTAATTAATCCGGCAACACCTGATTTTTTACATGCGGCGTGATGATATACTCTTTTAACCATTAAGCTACAACCGTTAACTTGTCAAATGAAATCCATTAATGAAATTTTGCTCCTTAAACTGTGGAACATTCAAAACACACAATTCGACGACATAATTCGTCGGATTTTGATATTCGATTTTCGGAAAATCCCATTTCGTTTTGTCTTTTTGATTAGATATTAGCGGATTTTTCGATATCGGATTTTAATAATAACGAAATATGCTTTCGGATCCGATATTGAATTTTTCATAATAGCCCTTCAGTTTTGAGGTATATAATTGCATTTTTTTATATCGTGCTTTAATTGGGTGCAGGGCGGACTTTTAGACAGTCCTAGCTCCTTGTTACTGTCGGAGCTCCTGTGCATTTTATACTCAAACGGAAACTGAAAACCGGACAACGAATTCCATTTCCTGGATGTTCGATAAATGAATTCGCGCTTTGCACGTTCAGGTCGAGGTTTCGGCAGCTTCACCGTAAACCAATGTGCATTGAGTGTTCTTCGTGCTACCCGTCCTGGCGTAACAAATGGTTGTATTTTCTCCTTTAATTTTGCAGAACATTTACAATTTATTAATCTATAGAACACGCAGAGTTCAGCAACCATTAGATATACCCACTTCAGCCAAACCGCGAAGTTTAAGGTTCATTTTAGCACTTGAGTCTTTTCAAAATACGTGCAGTAACTCGTTATAGTATCACCAGCATGATGCAATATGTAAGCTCAAACCAACGCTATTATTTGACGTTTTCGGAGTTCATAACTAGTCTTGAATATTCAGAAGCTTATGAAGAAAACACTCTTGTACATAAAGACGTATTAATATGTCTGGTCATTAATATGTGAAATTCAATAATTAAGTCAATATACTATTAGGGTTGTACAACGTAATTTGTGGAATAGCATTCAATGTCCATAAATTATGAACTTTACAGATAAAGGATAGTACGCTGATCGATTTCGCGTGAAATTTCCATATGATTTTACAAAAGTGAATTCAGAAATGAAAAATGACAGTACTCAGTTCATCAGCGAAAAAACTGTAATTTTCTCAATGCATCATAGATGTCGCGCATAAACTCTAAAAATTAGTTTCACGCGAAAATAATGATTCTAACCTTTGTTTCACGGGAAGTTTTGACATTTACGTTTCTGATGTATTCTTAAAAGATGTGATACAGTTTTGTGATTAAATTTTGTTATATTTCGAATAATTTGTGATTTGTATTTTTGTGATAACTTGTTGTGATATGCCAAACACCAAAATGCTCCAAAAACAATTCATTTCTATTTCACGTGAAAATAAATAAATTTTTGGAGACCGCGGTAAAGTTATAACTATGATCTGAGAACTAGGCTTAAACCAAAAGAATTTTAAAGTTTTGGTGTAAAATTTTATAATCCTTACCTTTAGTCTTATGTTTACGTAATTTCCACGAAATGGTTTCTTGGAGTCATAGTTCTAAAACGATGAGATGTTTGGTGAATGTGACTCTCCTAATTGATACGAAAATTAGGTGAAATGACATTATCTTGAATTTATTGGTGTTTAGCTGCAATTTCGCTAAGCAATTGAGTTATTGTAATCTGTCAGTATAACTAGCATCTGTTTGGTGGTGTTTTTGTTCGAATTATTGCTTAACTGACCTCTGTAGCAAGTATCAGATAAGATGACGATAATATCCAGTGTAGGTTGTGGTGTTTCAATTGGTTTTGAATTATTAAAGCAACTGAATATAAAAACACTTATTTGTGTACCCTGGCGAAGTTGCTCATGTTCTATCTCTTTCTTGCAGACAATTTTAAATTTCCTGTAAAAATTTCTGAATAAAATATTTTTTGATCTAGTCGTATTTGTGACTGTAGCCAATGAAAATGGATGGTCATACATTTTTGACAATTAATCTGTCAAAATAAAACTTCTGTCAAAATAGGTAAGTGAAATAATTCCGAATGGCGCCAAATAAGCTAGTAAGTCGACAGTAAGTATCAGTTTAAAAAAGAGTCTCTTGTACTGTTACAGTGACTTGTCCTGTTAACTTAACTATAACATGTCTTGTTTGGAAAAGTCACAACGGCGAGAGTTTACTCTTATTAATAAAATTTAACCCATTTATGTTATACACTATCTCAAGTACAGCACTTGAGCGTTCAGATATTGCTGATATGCAAGTCGAGACAAACGCTGCTATCTAACATTTACTCTTGGCAATGTCCTAACGCTTATAAAAGAGAACGCTTAACGGCAATGCCTAACGCTTATAACGAACTTAAAGAGAGAGAACAGATGCATCTCAGATCGACAGTCAGAAATTTATTTTAATATTGAATTATTTGATCAATCTGTTAAAAGAGTTCGTAAATTTGTGGAATTGCATTCAATGCCCAAAAATAATGGATTAATGTCAAGAAGAACTTCACTGATATACTCAAATGAATTTTGAAGTTTGGTTAAATTATTGTTATCCTCATCTTTAGTCTTATATTAAGGTACTACATTTCTATATAAGTGCTCTTCGATAGGTTCATACACTAGAACTTTCAATATTATTGTGAAATGACAGTATCGTGCATTTATTGGGGTTTACCAGAAATTTCGGAGACACCATTCACTAAAGACATTGATATATCCTCTTGTAATCTGTCATTGTAATCTGACATTATAGCTAGCATCTATTTGGTGTTTCTGTTTGAATTATTGCTTAACTAACCTCTGTAATAAGTGTCAGATTTCAAAATATAGTGTTGGTGGAGTTTTTGAAATTTTATTAGCAAAGTATATAAATCTTCTAAGCTATTTGTATGTTTTTCAGAATAGAAGATCTGGTTCACATCCGTTATTTATTTTGCAATGTTTTACCATCATTATATTGTGTTTTAAGGACAGATGCGCATTTTCCATCGGAACGGCGTAAAAGTCATATTGGCCGAATACGTTTCAGTTTCCCATTACGATCTGAAGTACTGTCACCTAAACGTCTAATGTCTACGTTGTCTTAAAGTAACTATTGTCTTAAAGAGTAACTATAATCTTAAGTAATTCCGGTAAAAGAAATGATTTCAGATCTTAGTTGTGACTTGTGACATTCCAAATGGTAAAACACAATTAAATCCACATTAACTACAGCGTGCAATTGCATCATCAGATAGGAAATTATTTCACCTTCTTTACTTATACAATGCGACTTATGTATATAGGAACGATTGGTTACATATCCTTTCATGTGATATGCTAAACAAATCATTGTTTTATAGGATTGTAATTGTTTAAAGTTTTATAAAATTAGATAATGTAACGCTTCAAAGAAATTTATCTATATCTGAAAAACATAATACGAGCATTGTTATGTGGAATGTACAAAACTTGCACGTGACATAGTCTATATGTAATATGTTAAGTATTCATAATTAGAAATACTTTGGCTATATCGTTATGGTTGAGATGAATAGCATTCCTTTATTATTGAACATATAATTAAGTTATTGGATGTCTGCTTCTAACATATGAAATATTATTTTCAAGAAATTTGACTTTAACAATCACGTATATAGATTATAACACAATCACTGCAATGGCAAAAATAATTGGACTATTTAGTAAGAATTTTTGAGGTATATTGAAACATGAGATACGTGATAAGAAAATTTGTCCCCAAGATAAGAGGTAAAAATAATTTTTATTAATATGAATACGTGCAAGAGTTTATATTGATCATAAAACTTACTCAAATCTCAGCCCAATTATAAAAAGCCATATTATTTATTTTATGAAGAAGTTAATTAATAAAGTCAGTCTTGAAAATTGCTTTGCTGGTATATAAAAATATTATGAATTATTTAGAGGTCGTTTGTGTATAAAGATGATAAATTAAAAAGAGTTCATCTCTTGAAAGTCATGTGGTTTAGGTGTTTCGAAAATATGACGAAACATTGTCCTAGTGTAACAGTTATGTGTTAAAAATTAATTGGAATATAAGACCTCTATAATAACCATATATTGAATCTTTGCTGTTTCAAGGTTATTCGTTTTCAGAAGAATTATGTTGTATGTTTATGTATACTCCGCTTACGTTTGGAATTACCCCAAAAAAATTTGATGCGTTTGGAAAAATTATCCTTCTCTTCTCTTAATAGCAGGTCAGCCTAACTAATTTTTTGAAGGTATAACTCTCCAATATGCAGTAACAATACGGAAGTCTTATCAGAGCTGGTCTCAGGTTTCATACTAAATTTTCGTCAACGGCGATAATCGAACTCGAAACCGCGGCATGATCAGAAAGTCTTTTATCAACTTAACTACAACCGGCGACGCATTATTCAAGTTTGCCAATTTTCATAATGTTCATGTTTTGGACCCAAAACCATTGATAGTCAAAATTTAAATGTAATATCTAGCTTTCAATCGAAATATCATCACAGACCACAGCTGTCAAAGTGAATTTTTATTGACGGAGCTTTTCCTTTATATCAATATTTGGCAGATGAACATTTTTGATGAAGAAGCAGTTTGTGCTCCAATTCAACAATTTTAGTAATGGCAGTTTCAACCGTGTATGATAGTGAAATATTGAGAGTTGGTAGGGAATATTTATTTGCCAAAGGGAGTTGTTTTTCCGCATCAATTAAACTGGACATATTTTCAATAAAAGTCTAGTCAAGTTTAGTCAAGTCTAGTCAAGTCTAGTCAAGTCTAGTCAAGTTTAGTCAAGTCTAGTCAAGTCTAGTCAAGTCTAGTCAAGTCTAGTCAAGTCTAGTCAAGTCTAGTCAAGTCTATAGTCAAGTCTAGTCAAGTCTAGTCAAGTCTAGTCAAGTCTAGTCAAGTCTAGTCAAGTCTATAGTCAAGTCTAGTCAAGTCTAGTCAAGTCTAGTCAAGTCTAGTCAAGTCTAGTCAAGTCTAGTCAAGTCTAGTCAAGTCTAGTCAAGTCTAGTCAAGTCTAGTCAAGTCTAGTCAAGTCTAGTCAAGTCTAGTCAAGTCTAGTCAAGTCTAGTCAAGTCTAGTCAAGTCTAGTCAAGTCTAGTCAAGTCTAGTCAAGTCTAGTCAAGTCTAGTCAAGTCTAGTCAAGTCTAGTCAAGTCTAGTCAAGTCTAGTCAAGTCTAGTCAAGTCTAGTCAAGTCTAGTCAAGTCTAGTCAAGTCTAGTCAAGTCTAGTCAAGTCTAGTCAAGTCTAGTCAAGTCTAGTCAAGTCTAGTCAAGTCTAGTCAAGTCTAGTCAAGTCTAGTCAAGTCTAGTCAAGTCTAGTCAAGTCTAGTCAAGTCTAGTCAAGTCTAGTCAAGTCTAGTCAAGTCTAGTCAAGTCTAGTCAAGTCTAGTCAAGTCTAGTCAAGTCTAGTCAAGTCTAGTCAAGTCTAGTCAAGTCTAGTCAAGTCTAGTCAAGTCTAGTCAAGTCTAGTCAAGTCTAGTCAAGTCTAGTCAAGTCTAGTCAAGTCTAGTCAAGTCTAGTCAAGTCTAGTCAAGTCTAGTCAAGTCTAGTCAAGTCTAGTCAAGTCTAGTCAAGTCTAGTCAAGTCTAGTCAAGTCTAGTCAAGTCTAGTCAAGTCTAGTCAAGTCTAGTCAAGTCTAGTCAAGTCTAGTCAAGTCTAGTCAAGTCTAGTCAAGTCTTGTCGTCTAGTCAAATCTTGTCAAGTCTAGTCAAGTCTAGTCAAGTCTAGTCAAGTCTAGTCAAGTCTTGTCAAGTCTAATCAAGTCTTATCAAGTCTAATCAAGTCTTGTCAAGTCTAGTCAAGTCTATAGTCAAGTCTAGTCAAGTCCAGAATCAAATGTCAGTTTTTGAATCGGCATTAGGCCAACAATGGAATGAAATTAACCATCAAATAGAGGAATATAAAACACAATACGAACTGTCAAGGAATTTTATATCGTTGTTAATTTTCACACGAAAGGTGTAATTTTTTTTACTTTTGATACTCGATTAAGTGATAATAAGTTTACAATACAACACATGCCAAAATCTTAATTATTAATCTTCCGACTAACACATGCCGTAGTATATAGTCAATCCAAGAATTGTTTGTATATATACATAGTATAAAGTGTTAATTCGACACGTAGCCACATTCTCCATCTTAAAGATAAATCAATGATTACATTTGAGTTTACTACCGTAAAAAAAAATTTATTCATAAATTAAACCTACATAAATCTACCAAGTACGACAAATACCAAATTAAAAAGTTATGTGTGAAAGTGTTTCACAGCATCATGTGATTCTAATTTAATGAATCAATTTGATTATTTTGTTTAGCTTTTTGTCTATATACGAGTGTATGTATGTTGTATGTACATAAATATTTTTTCCGCTATATATGTACATACACAGGCAGTACATTCGTATGTACGTAACATATAATATGTGTCCGCTTAATCATATGCAAATTAAATAATAAAAGTATAATCCCGTGATTGTGATAAAAAAAATATGTGTGTGTGCGTGTATATTGTACCAATATGTTAGATGCGAATAACAATTTATATCTTAACATCCAAAATAGCAAACTGTCATATAATGTTGCTATATGTAGGTTCATGAGACGTTACCGAATTATACAGTTGAACGCTCTAATATGTGTCTAATTCTTACATTTTCGCTGGTTGTAGCTTAATGGTTAAGAGAGTTTCTCATCACTCCCCCGTCTCGAGTTCGATTCTCGCCAATGACCAAAAATTAACATTTTGTGAGCTGGTTTCAGCTCAGTCGCTTCGTAACGATGATGTTGAATCGCTCTATTGTTATCTCTTTCTTCATCTCATTACTATCTCTTTCGTTACAATGTCTTAATCACTTGTTTTGATTCTTATTTGATCCCGGTACTTAAATCCAAGCACTAAGTATTCGGAGTATGTATGTCTTGATAAAGGGAACAGATTCCAAAATGCGTTGAATATGTATGTTGGTCTACCAATAGATGATTTTCTCCTTTACCTTGTTTTCGTTAAAGCCATTCCACGCTAGATCCACGCTAAGGACATGAGTTGTAACATAAGTTAGTAAGAGTGTCTTGTAGGTACTGCATTTCTTCTGTTATACGAGTAACTTGAGTACACAATTGAGTGCTTCTGCAATTTAATGTAAATATCGGCTGCTCTATTCAAGTATTATTCCTTTGAGTCACGGATCGATTACCGGAAGTAGAAAGAGTTTTTGTAACTGATGGAAAAATATTTGACTCAATAGTACCGGTAATTCTAAATTACTTAAGGATATCGTTCTCACGCATGCACTTCTTGTCGTGGAGGTCAGTAAGAGCAAGTTCTAGGCCGATTACAATTTACAGAATAAAATATTGAAGATTCGACTGGAATTTCTGATGATTTTTTTAACACTTCGGCTAATATTTTGTAATGTGCAAATCCTCCAATTTCCACCCAACCACAGGATAACATAGTTTCGAATGTATGTCTAGAACAACATTTGCTTGATTTGGTGGAATTTAGAGTGTATGCTCATTGCAACATTGGCAGCCAAAGTGTTAAGGAAAAAATTTTACACCATGTGTCAAGTGCCATATTGCCTTAACTCAAAGGTTTCCTTAGAAATGGCCCTAACCAAGATTTTAAGGTATAGTGCCATACGGAAACTTCTTTGAAGAAACAACCTGAAAGAGATTTACTACTAAATGATGTACTCTTAAACCCTTAGAGCCTTGTATCATTCATTATTTTCTCCCTACAAATTCATTACTTGTCTTTATCAAGAACAGCTTGAGTCTTCTTTGCCAGTACTAACCAAGTTTGGAGTGTAAGCAACACTATATTTCGTTGCTCAGCAGCAAGATTATAATCCAGAGAGTCTGCTAGTACCGACAAGCGTTGTTTTGCATATTTTCCAAACAGCGTTTAAATTCGATTGTATCTTTGCAATGACCAAGCAGTGGTCACGTTTTCAGTTATCTGTACTCGTCCTTTTGAAATTAACGAATTGTGGATTTGACTTCGATATATTTGCTTCGTGGATAACATGTATTTGCATGTCCAGAGCACGAACTTATGTAAACACTTATAAGTCGGTTTAATTTCTGCCGTTTTGTCGGTTTAAACTCTAGCATTAGAGTCACCTTCAGGTTGGTTAATATAATATCATATATAAGCGATGATTCACGTTCAATTATCGACTATTTAAAAGTTCAACATATAGCGTTTTTAACGATGGCCCAAAATGAAATCGAGTTTCATGATTGCAATCAAGAAACTCGATTGGGAGTTCTCCATGGGAAAATAATCTCCACTGTGTAGTCTTATATACTTGAAACACATGGTCTTCCCGTTTAGGCCATCGAATTTTTGAAAAAGCATCGAGTTTCAGCCAATATTCTGTCATGCATGTGATAAGGGCATTAATTGTGCCTGGTTTTCTAATTGACTCCACATTTTAAATACTGATGCCTGACGTCGCGTCCGATTACTTTCTAGTTCGCTTTTAGATTAGCATTAAATGGCATTAGACCTTAGTAAAGCTAAAAATTACAGTTAATCTAACTAAAGTATAGTTTAATTGATGGGCACTGTAAGGAAAAATCATTAATACGGTTGAGAGCTTGCGGCAAAACTCCTTTATAAATTTACTAGATATTGATTATAAAAGACTTGACTCTCATTTGCCCATTTGATACCATATATGACACAATCGATCTTTGAAACACAATCGTGTATGGTTAGGTTAAATATGCTTAATTATATTCCATAGAATCTGACTGTAGTTTACCCATAACATAACTGTTGAAGGTCGATGTGTAATTTCTCAATGCTGGATGTGTTAGGTTTGGTCTGGACGATGGCAAGTATGTTAAAGCATATTTGTTCAATGGATTTGATTGAGCAATATCGTTTTCACCTGTAAGATATCATGTATATGGCGTATGGGTCAATACTCGGAGGGCAGAGAACACTTTCAAAGAAGAAAAAAATTTAAATCCTTAAGTATTAACCTCGGCAATCTGGCTTTCGCAAATGTTTTTCCAAGAGCTTGCAATTCAAGAGACCAAACATATTTATTTGCTCTAATTGTGCACTAATGTGCATCATTTACGTAAGATTTCCCAAGGTTACGGGGTTTGATCTTCCTAACGGGTGACATTGATGGGATTGTATTCTATTACCTATTTATATGCTCTAATTCGCGTAGAAATTGTAACAGTATTCTGAAAATGCGAGTATACGATCATGGAGTCAGGTGGTGCATCCACCCAACTATTATTTAAGCCAACTCAAGTGATTAGAATACAAACAGATTTTCTTTTTTCAACGTTGAATTTTGGGCTATATATCACAAGTGCATTATATCCATATGTCACAACGGGTCTCAGCACTACTCCAATTTCAATTGCCCAATTCCAGCAAAAGTGGATAAATATAAATGAGAGATCAAACATTTTTGAATAACATTGTTCCCCCAAACGTGTGGTCATCACTACTTAAATCAATTTCGGTTTGGTTTCTATTCGTTTCTGGACTCGTTGATTTTGAGACCTACAAAAGCTGAATTTTCTAGATCAAGCAGCTCTTTTACACCGTTGACACTCAATCCAATCACACAAATGTCATTTGCACATCGAAGAACTTGATTAATGGAGGATGAATTTTAACATTAGATTATATTTTACATTTTCTGACATTCAAGCACATACCCTAGACTCTCTTCCGATTTATGATCACTTTGATCAAGACTCTCGACCAAATCGCGATGAAATTGATCTAAAATCGGTTAACGAAAACATATGTTAACCAACTGATGATGGTTTTCTGAATGTATAACGAGAACACCAAACTGACAGACGTTGCTATCGAATGGCAGTTTTAATGTGTTCCAAAGCAACGTCTTAACAAAACAAATGTATTCGTGTCGGTTCATCAATACATAATCAAATTGATAAAAATGAATTTTGCATCTTAACGAAAAATTTCATTATAAAACCAATATAACAGTATTGTGGGTCTTCTTAAAGGTGAACTTTTTAATATAATATATTATAATAAGGTGGGGAAATGAGTTCGAGTCACGTTCACCTTTTTTTTTTTTTAATCTAAAGGTGAAATTTAATTTAATTTAATCTTCTTTAAAACCAACATCCCAATAAAATATCTATAAATTCTTATCATAGAATAATGGATTGGATCGCATTTCGGCAGAAGCGTTACTTGTTCTCTTAAGTCCAACAGGTTTGATCTGCAAAGGCTCACTGCATATTGCATATAGCGTCACCCATCTCTATAAATTTGTCCATTGCTGTTTTTTGAGTCATCAACTAATGATTTCATGTCTAGACCAAAAAAGCATAGAGGAGACAAACCACACGACATTTAAGGCAATTTTCAACAAACCGTTTACATCACGTTTTACTGGTTTCTTGTTACTAAATTCAATTAATAATTTCAAATCTTTTTCTAATACAATCTGATTACATTTTAACCCATATGAGTTGAATCAAAACCGTACTGTTTGGTATGTGTACAAAATGCAACAAGTTTAATCGCCCATCTTGGATTCTTGATTATACTTAATGTTTCATTTTGGGATGACAATGTCTATAGTTAAATGTTTGGTAAGTCTGGTGCATTGGTTGAAGCTTCGGCAGTAGGATTTACCGAGTACGGTTCCCAAAATGGCCACAATTCGTCCTGATTGCGACTAGTGATGTGACAAGACCGACAGGATGCAAAAAGGATTTTTCACCATCGATCGTGTGGGCGGAGCGATCGGTGGTGTGAATATAGACATCTGGACCCCCTGTTGAGTTTAAAATTCATAAGCCGTCCATGTCAGTACTATAGGCTGACATGAAGCTATGCAATGCATAGATGGTTCTACGTAAATCGGACTATAGCCATTCATCCAAGATCCCGTGGTATCACAACGGGCCGTCGCCGGTCTAAGTGTGCGGTAGCAGCCACTCAAAAAAAAAACTAGGATGTCAAAAAAGAAACTGCGAAATAGTTGGCAGTGCATCGGCCCCAGCAAATATAAAGAAAACAAACTTGAAAAATCTATTATCAAGATAAATTTGACCAATCTATATTTTAATTTTAAATTTCAAATGTGTCTCGTAATTTTTTTTAGATACACTCGAGTAAGGTTAGATGATACTGTATTGAGAAGCTTTTCAATAACTTTGTCTACTAGAAATTTTCAAAACTGCGTCTTATCATCTGCATATAGTGACTAACACTTTTCGGTTTCAACTTTTTTGTTACAAATTTGTAATATTTCTAAAACTAAATTAGTCATTGAAAAATTTCAAACAATAATGATAAAATCAAAATCATTATCCTACATACTCGTGGCAGTCAAAGGAAAAGCACTAACATCGAACCACGTAAACATGGTTTATCTGATGGTTCAATGTCTTATTTTATATATGCTTATATTGATGGTCAAACTGTGCATTGTATGGTTAGTAACAAAAATACTTAACAATTTAAGAGATTCGGTTCAAGAAGAGTCAAAAGGAGTAATTATTAAAGTAAACATAACAAAAGATGGAATGTACACGCACAGCCCTGTAAGACCAAAACCAGTAATGAACAACATTATCCAGTGATACCATTATAAGTACACAAATCTAAATGACTGTTTCTAAGATCAACTGTTTTGGTAGGTTCAGAGAACGCACCACTACCACCGTTCAGTAGGGAAGTTTTATTTATTTATTTCAAGACTCGAGCAAGACATTAAGTTTACATACTAAGATAGATTATTGTCACGCAGACCTTGTTGAACAATGGATATTTTGAAATTGACGTTTAGAGTTACATGCGATTTTGTCAATGTTTATGTAAATGCGTTTCTCCTATCAGCTTCACCATTCTTCGAAACGCGAAGGAGCATATTAAAGAATGGTGGAAAGTGTAAGGCAAAAGTGGGCTACACTGAAAAGCCAAATCAGAAACAAAAATGGTGAACAAAAAAGATAAATTTTGCATCATTTACTGTTTCGTATTGATAGCTCCCTTATAGTCACAGGTTTTTCAAATAAAATGTACCGGTTTGCCTGAAAAAATACAGTGGCTAAAGAGTAAACTCTTGAAGCGGAATCTTTTTAATAACTATCCTCAATACACTTAAGTGTCTTCTAGATCCGTTTAAGTGTCTTCTAAATTGAACTTCACTTCGTACAAATCACCATGAAACAATTCCAGATTTATTTATCCCTAGCTCTTGTTACTTGTTAGACTAACGGAATACTCTTATAGAGTGTCCCATTAAAACCACATATTTAAATTATTTATATTTCTTTAAACACTGAGTGTATTGTTAATGTAGAGTAAAGGCTCAACAGTAAGGTTAAGTTTGACAAATTACATCTGTCTATTGATCAGTTTTATCTCGTCACTACGTTTGTCTCTTTAATCGTATTGTGAGTCCTTAAAACGCCAACAATTTAACGGTTAAGAAAAATTTAAGATGATCCAACTCAAACCAGATAACACTTTCAGATTATTTTTTACTAATAAGTCACCGTTACCATTACGAACCGTTACCTTACGAACCATTTGGAGTTACAGTTAGAGCTCATAAATGATGGACTCAACTGATTTAAACTGTGCGAGGTGGTTTATCTCCACTTATCTAAACTATCCACAACCAAAAGTTTGAGTCAACAATTTTGTATAAAGAATTACTATAATTCAAAGCTCTTAAGATTTGGAAGGTTAAATGAAGCTATACCCGAAGAATGGAAAGTAGCCTCGTTATGCCACATATTTAAAAAGGGTGATCACTTGCAATACGACAACTATCGCGAATAGCTTTCCTTTACAGAGCATAAAGCTACTATCGTATACAGTATTTTTGACAGAATTTACTCCTCAACCAAAAGAAATACTCAGTGACTACCAAAAAGAATTTTGTCCAAATCCGTCAGTCGTTGATCAAGTTTTTTCGATACGGATGATTATTTCCAAGAAATAAATGACAGTAATGCAGTCATAATCGTGTGTCAAAGTATATAAACTGTTGAGAAGTTTTATAATTAATTGTGGTGCTTGACAACGAAACGCACTGTCTCCGACACTTTTCATTGGCAATTGGCTGGCAATCGAACTTTATTAAATGCGGAAAAGCTGAAATTGTAGAGAGTGTTGATCAGACCAGTTGACAGTAGGTACGCTGATTCGGTCATATTCTGCGTCGTGATACGGATCGAATAGTGTAGAGAACGATCTTTTATAGAAGAGTCGACACAGCTTCTGTCGGCTATACGATTGTACCACCTCGTAGAGTTTAATCTGGCATCTTCTGACAGTGGTGTTATCTCTCTTAAGTCGCTATCAAGTAATATGTTTAACTGAAGAACAGGATAAGTGTATAGACGTCTAAAAAAGCATTATCGCTGAGCTTGATTCAAATATCCAGTTTAAATGAATAAAAAATAAAGTTGGAACGAAAACTTACCCTATAGTGTGTAGTGCGGAACACCGCAGTTCAAGTAATACGTTCTACTAATGATTAGTTAATTTTTCAAACGTGATATACATATATTTAAAATATTAATCATTCTTAAATATTTTATCTAACAATAGAAACAAACAATTTTAGAACCACATCGTGGTCAACAGTATCAAACGTCTTCGCCATTGTTGGGTTTGTAAATTACACGATGTTATTTACACGGTTTTGTAAAAAACGTATAATTTACAGAACGTTATTTTTTACATTCTATATGTAAAACACGAAAAATATGATTTTATGTAAAAAAAACTGACGCGCCATCTCTTATTAAATCTAACTGTAACTAAAACACCATCTGTTGGAAAATTTTCTTACTATTTTATGAATAGAATTTGTGAAATAACTAAAAGTTAAAAAAAAAAGTGTATGGTGATGGTTCTAAAGTTGGGTTTAACGCGTTAATGAAAGTTGAGGGCGATCAATTCAACCCCAATTCACACTCTATGGGCTGCAATGGATGATACACCTCTCGATTAAAAGAAAGAGTGAGTCACCGTACGTGAATCTTACGAATGATTATGAAAGGTAACGCGTTAGTAAATGAAATGATAACTAGATCGCAGGTAGGAACAGATTTTAGGAAAACTTTAGGACAAGATTTTAGGAACCCGCTTGATTTTGGACAGTATGAACATATTCAACAAGATCCAAAAAGTTATACCAACTGTTTCTCCTGCAAATCTGGTGGTATTTTTGAATTTTGAAGCCACGACAAAAGCTTTGATGATTGAGTTATCAGTTATGAGAGAATTTCACAAGATGCAAATCAAATATTTTGCTAGTGTGATGACTAAAAAAAGAAAAAATGTTAAGAGTAGATAATAGTATCTGTACATTGAACGCTGAATTGATAAGGATTATGGAAAGAATTAAGTTGGTACTGAGTAACCTGACATACCTTCACATCTACAGATTAAAGTTAATGAAAGAGCCGATATGATTGCGAAAAGAAATTGCTTGATTAAAGATGTAAATGAATATGAAATTATGGATTCTAGAGATGAACTTCGTATGTTTCAGGTGAATCTGTTGAGAAAATGGGAGAGTGAATTTGTTCGACAAAGTCAAATAAAATGCAAGAAATACTTTGAATGGTGTAGTGTCTCTTTGGTGGTTTAGTGTCAAAGGAGTCACAACAATGATTCGAACAATGGAGCGAGTGAGATTGAATCATGGAAATTGGAAGAAACGTCATTTGAGTGAAGAAAAACAATGTTAATTTTAAAGCAAAACAAACGTCGGCATTTTTGACATTTTAAAATAGATGGCACTGCGAATGAAGTTGTCTTCGTTTTTTACACGTTATTTACGTGTTATGTAATTTACGCTGTTTTTTTACATAATTTACATAAAACATGTAAATAACGTTTTTTACATGTAAAATCCCAACAGTGGTTTAAGTAATCTAATGATTAATGGTTTGTCCAAATGCGTCATCATTTGAACGCTGTCCAAAAAGATTTAGGTAAAGTTTCTCGTCGTCATTCTCACTCATTAGTCGACATATCGGATATAAATAGTGGTTTCAAGGTGGCACACGTTACATACTGATCGTTCGCATGCAGTGTGCACTATGATTGTCTGTATGTATAACTGGACTAAAATGCGACATTCCATAATATACACAATCTTTCGATATACTTGTATGTGCATATCTTGACTTTATATCTAAAAAAAAATATTTCTAGGGCTCGTCACCAAATACATGATTTTTATTGGCTGAAATCATATACACATACATATGCACATTTAATAGTAGTATACATATCGATAACAGTTTCTTTTGTTTATTAAAACTTATAATGGTATGATTGTGAATACGTAAACAACAATAAAATAATAAAGTTATTAATTTTAGTGACGTAAACTATAAGCGAACATTTCACAATTAATTCAACATCTTTATGATCGACATAAGTCAATCGATCAGTATTACGCAAATTGGATCTTTATTATTCAATCCTTATATATGGCGAGTCGAAGATTTCTGAACCAGCACCTTAAAAACATGTACGATGTACCATTATTTTATGTATAAGATTAACACAGTTACGTATATTATACAACATCCATATCGAATTAAGAAATCGACAACCTTCTTTCCCTCCACACATAAAATGCATATATACGCAATTAAAAATTCGCGGTTGTTGTTTGTGAGTCCGAAAGAAAGTTAATTTAGTTGTTTTTTTATTAACAAGATGCATGTTATCCATCCAAAAAAAAACACACACATGTGTCTACTCCACACACGTCACACAACAATCCAAGAAATAAAATCGAATTGATTTATATACAGAATTGATAAATACATTTATTAAATCTTAAAATTCAACAGCAATTTTATGTATCATTGAATCGTTTTGTTGCACATGAAATGTATCACGTATGTAGATATGTCTGTATATTGTGTATACATATATTACCTTTATAGATTGTACATTTCTATTCTAATTGATTTACAAATGGAATATGGAATTTCCAATAGGTGTGACAGCGTATATTTGTATGCAGAGTCAATTATTATTTTGCTATAGGTTAAAGGTATTTGAACTATAAGTGGATCAGCTAAGATGTTGCATCTCCGTATACTTATATAAAATTGCAGCAGATTGCTGTATTTGTTGAAATTTCTCACCGGGTCTTCTCTATACTTAAACATACTTAATTGGAATAAATATTGAAGGCTTTTTCCTGATCCGTACCGTGACAACAATCTGATTCCATCGTTTTCGGCCCGATACAGCTCTTTTCCCTGCTGTAAAACATCAGAAAATATTAGATCACTCTCTTGGATCATAATAAAAATATTATGACCAAAGTCTTAGTAATGCAATTTGGTTACTTTAACACCAGTTTTTTGTTTATATTCACCAATTCTCTACTTTAATTTAAAAAATAAAAATTTTACTACTTGGTTAAATGTTGGTTCGTGAATTTGGTTAAATTATCTAAAAAGAAATAGTTAAACAGCCGAAGAATTTATTTAAAATAACACAGTTAAGTTTTTACATAATTTAGTAGTTTTGACCAAACAATTTAGCAGTGTAAACTAAGTAACATTGATCAAACAATAATTATTTGTCAGAAAATTTTTAACACAATTTTGGTAAAATAATATTTTAATTTAAAAAATATTCCTTATAGTGGAATTATTTATTTTATATATTAAATATATTTCGGCTATCAAGTTGCCATCTTCAGTAGTTATTATAAACTCATGTAGTTGTTATGAAAATATCCAATATTTTATTTGATTGAATTTAAAAGTGGAATAAGTCACACATACGAGGAATTCTAAATATGAATTTCAACAATTTAAACAATTGTTTGTTTTAACCAAATATTTAGTTCAAACCAACAAAATTCTTGATCATTAGAAAAGAACTTTTATTATAAATGCAATTTTAAACATCAGATCGTGTTATTTTTCTTCAGTCGAAACTCGTTTGTGCGTCCCACAACGTTTTAATTTTTAGTTTAAATAAGATTGGGCTTTACTCACATTTTGAACTTATTGTGCAATTGTAGCTGGACAAAAATAATTTATATAAGCAAAATGGGACCACTTACGCAAAACTTCTGGCATCTCACAAAGCTTCAGCATCGTCAGTTGTGAGTTTCCACCATAAAATAGTCAATAATAATTCCAGTATTAATTTACAATTTTATTTTAGAAACCAAACTATACACTCAAATTTATATTAGCCTGTCATACGAAAACGCCGTTTCGGCGGTTGAATTAAGCCCCAACCAGTGTTGGGCGCGTAAATTACACGATATAGTTTACACAGTTATTTACATGTAAATTACACAAGTTATTTTTTACATTACGTAATGTAAATAACGACTTTTCATGACAAGGGCGCTATCTATTATATAATTTAATAACTAATAACTTATAATTTAATTATTGTAAAAATTTATTGTCTAACGTTACAAATAAAACAAAAACAAATTAATATGTCAAAAAATTTTAATATCGTTTTGATAAAAAAACGTGAGTATGTATTAGCATTTGTAATATCTGTTTTTAAATTTGAACACAGATGGCAGTGTAGGTACATAAATAAACTTTGCTTAGAATTTGTAGATAAGTAAAAGTCTAAAATAATTATGATTGACCGTCTAAATGAACGGTGATATTTATGATGCGTATAACCAGAGCCATGTATTGGGCAGAAATTTCTTTGAAAGCAACCAAGTCTCGAGGGAGTCAGTATAAGTAATTGCTAATTTCAAAGAATGATTCCATAATTATTCGGTCACACCAAAATATACTGCAGATATTATGAATACGCGGCAAAATTCGCCAATATATTTACTTTTATACTCAAACCTTACAAAGATTCTAAAATTCCAACAAATCTATTGATCTCTTGAAAGGAAGCAAAATGTAAATGGAGTGATTGAACGTTCTCTTATTTTTTGCTCTTTATAAGAGAAGTAGGCGGAAATCACACTAATACAAAAAACTGATATATTGGAACACAGTTGTGAGAAATTATAACCAGATGTGCTGCGCATTTTGGTAGTTGGAAAAGCATCTTTGGCAGAATAAGATAATTGGGATGAAAAACGAAGATCGGTCCTTAAAAGTGACACCAATAGAATAAACTACTTGATAGGATCGCGTGGATACGCGTGGATATGGTATGCAGGCTGTCTCCTTCAGGAGTGCCGTAGAAAAACTCGATTTATGCAGCAAGGCGCAGTTGGCAGTCTCTTATTATTTAATTTAATATTTTAAAAATTATTTTTCGACGTTTCACGTTTTCTACACGAGAATAGCAACCTTACTCACGGTTATCACTAATTAAATCGGGGCAACTGAAGAATATAAGAATATAAAGTCGTGGATCGTGTTTTATTATGCTATTCCATTGCTGTGAAATGTTTTCGCGGTCGTATCTCGTGTGGGATGACCATTAAATGTCACCTTACCAAAAGACAGTAGTGGCGATTGTGAGTATAGCAGGAAAGAACGGGAAGTGATGAAATTAATAGTCGGATGACAAAGTATCAAAATCGTATATCAAATACTTAAGCGTATACAAGACTCCATACTTAAAGAATAACTACAAGTTTAGTCGTGGAATGGAATCAATGTATCGAGTCATAGAGTATGATGCCTTAGAGTATTTTAGCACGGTATCCGAGAAAGCAGTAATGGTTTTAAGCGAGTATAGTTCTGATTAATCTACTTAAGTAAATATTTAAGTAACTTAAGTTAATACGTAAATACTTAAGTTTATACGTAAATTTTATTGTACTCGTTTTTCAGCTTTGGACTGTTTTATAACTACTTCCAACCATTTACACACTATTTCCAGTTATTTTTTAGAGTTCACATTTTTGACATATTTTATGTAAATTACACGTTTTTTACTGTAGTTTACGTTATTTACATAAAAATGTAAATAACGTGTTTTACATGTAAAGTGCCCATCACTGGCCCCAACGGCGATTGGTCGGCTAGCTCGTCAGCGGATTAATTAATAAAAATTTAGGGGTCACAGAAATTGGGCATAAGAAATGTTGTATGGTCAAGTGACAGTCGGCAACTTGTATTGGCGAGTAAAACACGTAAATATGGGAATAAGGCTCGTTGGACATTTCAGCTAATGTCGTAGCTCTTAATTGTTAGTAAAGAGGTTTAAATGGAACGTTGCACACTCGAGCTAAACTATGCGAGCGTTAATTTTCTGTTTTGAGAAAATTAACGCTCGCATATCGCTCACACATTGATGTTATTTTTATTTTATAAACAAAATGTTTTTTATATACAATATTTTGATAGATAACTCGTAGCATTTTATTTGCACATGAATGTATGTGTGAGCGATGTTATATAGCAGAAGTGTGAAGCTCATACCGCGCTAGGCGAGGTAAACTAAACTACCGAGAACTATTTTTCTCGCTTAGCTTAGCTGAAATGTGCAACGGACCGCTCTGGTAAATGTCTTAAGATACTAGAAGGGTAAAATAACTATGTATTTTGTTTTAGTTTTAAATATTACGGGCAGTTTTGACGAGTCGGTACGAATATGGGATGTACGATCGGCTAAATGTTTAAAAACACTTCCCAAGTTTTTCTGAGTGTATAAAGCGAATTGTTTTCATTTATTATATCAGAAATATCCTCGACAAGAAGATATGAATCCTTGTAATTTCAGCTTATTCCCATTTGCTGAATATTTCGATGTTGGAAGATCAAGAACACTCCGATATCAGTTAATCTAATAACATAAGTGTTACTCTGTGTTTATATACCAGAACAAAGTGTTACTTTTAATGGCAGTTGTGCACAAGATCTAGCTTTGTAGTAAGAACTCTGTCTACCTATTTGGTTAAAATCCGGTACGATTTAATGTCTTCGATAACATAAGCAAATGCTCGAGTTATCGAAGACATGAGTTTATAGAGCTTCGGACTGCCTAACGTGGTTGCTTCCACGTACTTATGGGAAAAAAATGTTCTAGGCAATTTTAAACCATTGGCCAGTTCTCGGTCTGATTTCTGCTATTTTTACCATTTAAGACATAAATCTAAAATTGTTTTCAGATAGAGTCCTTGCAAGATTATCTAAATGACTGTAAACTGTTTTTACTTTTTGGATGTACTATACTATTGGCAGGTTGTGTAATATCACACACAAGAATAGGTCATGCGTTCGACTTTCGACTACTTCGAAATTTAGCAACAGTGATTGCCAAGGTCATTTCTTTTGTGTAGCAGTGTATAGTTTGCTTCACATATTATCACCATTTTTAATCCATCGGGGTTATGGGAGATTACCTGCGTTAATCGGTTAATTAAGGTAGCAAGTTTGCTATATAACAATGCATATGAGTTTATGACCATATGATAAATCATGATAACTATCATTCACTAATTAGTGATAGCTGAGTGCCGTTCTGCTCCAAGTTGAATGCATATTTGTTACAATAACATTGTTTCACTTTAACTGTCATGAAACTAATGCCCTCGAATAACTTTATTTGGGTGAAGTTTTAGCTATGGCAATTGGAGTGGAAGGTTACGGGTTCGAATCCCATTAGGGGCAGGATGCAAAACGAATTTTCACCATCTGATTTTGATTGATGGTATAAACTTCCGCATTTATCAACCCTGTTGGGTCAATCTTCCACGTCAATACTATATGCTGGTATAAAGCTATGCAATGTGTAGATGGCTCTGCGTAAATCGGACCTATAAGGCCGTGCAGCCTCGATTTAGCTGTAATAGTATATCATAGGACGTAAATAAACGAAGCGTTAGAGAACTATAGTAGTGCTTAAACCCCCACAAATTGGCTTAGATTTTTAGTAAAGGTATTTATATACATATAGTATGCAATATCTGGAACAATCTTGAATATGGAAAATTTCCTTTGTTATTGTCTCCACATCAGTGAAAATTTTAAAACACCGTGGTGTAAACTATCGGGGACCACCAAGGACCATTCCGTCCAAATTGGACAGTCACAGTCGATCAATCGAGAGAGACTATGGTTTGCGCTTAAATATTTAGGAATGCCAAACAAAAACGTACATCTGCGAAACATGACAGATATGCAGTCACAATGTTGTTTTAAAGTTGAGAACAGGCTATCGAGAACTTTTGCAATTACTTCTGGTGTTCAACAAGGAGATGCGCTGTCCTCGATACTTTTTAATTTCATGTTGGAATACATCCTTCGTAATACTAAACACCTCAAGACAATATCTTATTCCGACAATCCAATCAACTTCTTGCATATGTAGATGACATCTGTGCGATTGGATTAAATGGCGACGGAGTGAAAGAAATACTTCATCCACTGGAATAGTGTGCAGCTTCTATTGATCTCAAAATCAAGGAGTCCAAAGCCAAGACGCAATTGATTTCAGTAGTGGTAACCACACATTTGAAGGAGTGATGAGATTCAAGTATCTTGGATCTCTCATTACTCACGATAATAGTCTGGGAGATTATATCAAGGTTCGTCTTGCCACTGGCAATCGGGCTTTATATCCTCTACGTCCACTTCTGAAATCAAAATATCTTGCATATGCGGATAAGCTGAAATTGTACAGAGTGTTGATCAAACCCATTGTCATGTATGGATGTGAGAGTTGGACCTTGACGGATCACTACGAGAGATGTCCTAGAATTCGATAGAAGAATTATGCGTATAATATATGGCCCAAACGCGATGTCGATGGTACATACCGAGTTTTTTTGAATCACGAGATCAGGAATTTAATTCGAATTCCTGATATCGTGCATGAAATCAAAGGGCAGCCAGTATACGCTGGCTCGGTCACGTTTTGCGTGCGGATCTGTGCTGCGGTGACGATAGCTTCACGGCGTAGGGAGCGATTTGGCATTTTCTAGTTGCTTGCAACAGTATGAAGAGCTGGCTCGCGTTGACCCAGATTGTTGACACGGTACGGGCTAACAATGGCCGTCAAAAGAAAAAATGCCATTAAAGTGTTCTAGCACAGTTTAACACATCAACACATTATATGGCTGGATAAGCTCGATTTACATATAATTAAGCATTAATTGGGTTGAAAATATATTCAACCACATCACCGATAGTGTTCGAATGATGAAATTTCGCAAGTTCTATCCAGCTATTAAGATTTTAATCTGTTAACTTCGGCTCCAATCTTTTACTATAAGCTGCGCATTACGTTTTGTCCAGAGTAGTATTATACACCAGTGTAAAGTCATTCAAATCTGGATAGTTCTCATAAATTCTCCCATTATTTTTTATTATATTTACCATATAAGTCTTAGAGTCATGTGCCCATGTCACCGTAAGATCGATTATTCTATAGTAAAGCCATCAAGCACTCTCGTGTTCTTGAAACGGTTCAAACAAATGTTTGTCAAACCATTAACATTACATTCAAATTTCCATACAGAAAGGCACCAACTTTCTATAAATTGTATTTCTACAAAATGTGGATTCAAACTGTGCTAGGTGGTTTTTCTCTACTAAGCTCTACTATTCACTACAATATAACCGTCGTCGGCTTCTGAGTAACTTTTAACATTTTCTCATTCATTCACTCGTACACTGAAAAAAATAATTGTTCAAACTGATAAAAATTACGATCACATTGAAAAATTCGTTATCAACCGATAAAGATTCCGATAAAGATTAAGAATAATGTTCATTGAGAATAATAAAAAATTATATTTTTCTTGACAAATATAAATGGAGTTATAACTGTAATATTCTAATTCGAAATGAAAATAAATTATCAGAAGGCAATAATTTTTTCAAAAAAAAAAACAAAAAAAATACTGACAAATATTTATCAATTTTTTTGTCGCTTAAATTTGTTATATTGAGTGGTACTTTTGGTTCAGTGTATATTGTCGAACATCTAAATTATCGCCATCATTAGTATACAGACAAAAAATATAGGTCAATAATTTTCCAGAGCTCTTGATATATTCGGATAGCCTTCCTTTGCAAAAGCGAAAGTTACTGTCGCACATTATTTTGGGCAGAAGATGTACAAGGGGATGCGGTGCGGTTATTTTTGTAATCTCATGTTTGAAGTCAGACGCCTTATTCAGGAAATCGAATTCTTGAATAAATGAGGGGTAAGTGGCAATTAAAATCTGGGTATAGTTCTCATATAAATTCGTTGACCAAATTTATTCCCACTCCATTTATAAAATTGTCAATAAAATGGATGTACGTAATTAACCGAAGTACAATTTTATGTGTCATTTACAACCGTATATGTAGAGAATCAATAGTCTGTAGGTTTATGTTCTTCCTATATATATAAAAATCAAAGTGATCAATTAAAATCATTTGACCGTAAAATAAGATTTTATTTGTATTTGTGTCGTCCTCCCCGCAATTAATTTGTAAAATCAATAAATAAAAAATATTATTTTATTACGTATACAAGTATGAGGATAAATCTCAAAGTTACAAAATTATAGTGTCACATTGTTATATTTCATACATTTTCGACCAATTGTATTCTTAAGACAATTTTAGCATATGTCTAAACAAATATTGGCTTAAAATTGTACAAAATATTTATTTATAAAAAAATTTTATATTTTTAATTTCAGGTGAGTGAGTCCCAAACGAAAATGTTAAAAATACCAATCAAGTAAGAAATATCATAAGTTCACAACCACACAGTAAATCAATGATGTGACAACCCAACATTTTTTTTGTTTATACATAAATTAATTATGAATAAAATTTTGTTTTTAAATTTCTTCAAGCATTAATAAGTGCCTGGTGCCGTACACAGACAGATATTACCAAAATCATCGTCAGTATCGATATAAATATACGAAACGATTGTTTGATATAAAAACCAACAGAACACAAATGAAACCGTAGGCCAATCTAAATTAAATATGCAAGACGTTTCGATGAAATTATTAATTATTTATTAATTTTCTTATCTGTTTATAAAAGTTTCAATTAAATTTGTTTGTTTAAAATTAATCGAAATTTTAAGGGTTAATGAATTAAAGTTGCCGATACTCGTTTCAAATTTAATTTCGATACGCGCCCAAATATATAATATATACGAGTACGAGTGGTGTAGAAATGGTCCGTAAGCCTAGATAAAAAAAAATATTTGTTTTAATCTAAATTTTGGATATCGTTAAATCCGGAAATTAAAAATTCAATGTTTTTGTATTTTTCTATCCAACGCTCATTAGAAACAACAAGGAAAACTTTGTCGTTGACGCACTTTCTATAAACGAAAAGTTTAAGATATTTGGGATGGCTATATATGTATGCTATAGACATCGAGACAATTTACTGTACTTATCGTATCCTGAGAATAAGATTATTTTTTGTTTTTTCTTTCCAATCTGTTTTAGGGTTTAAGGCACTTCCAACTCTTTCGAGGTTCGCTTATTTACGTCCTAACTTATGCCATTACATAGCCAAATCGCGGGCGTTCGGTTATAGGTTCAATTTAGGTTGAACGATCTGCACATTGTATAGCTCCATGCCAGCCTATAGTACTGACATTGAAGATGAGTCGACCAAAAATTCTGCAATCGAACAGGAGGTCATATAGATGAATGAACACATCTATATGACCACACCGTTGATCCTAATTAGATGGTGAAAAAACGCTTTTGTTTCCTACCCCTATCGGGATTCAAACCCAATACCTCCGGCTCAAACATTTCATTCGGAACATCTGTAAAAAAAAATCGGTGCTAAGGAAACGAAAAAAGCCGACAACAATGTACATACGGTGCTTTGGTGGTGGATCCATATTAGCAGGCCGACTTACTGGCAAGCGTCTTCACTTCGAAGTCGACCTTAGATGTCCCCGATGGAGTTAGGTCTCCGTCAATTCCGTATTGTGGTTTCAAAATGGATCCTATCAACATCAGGAACCTGAAGGCAATGGACGTAAATAAGGTCACCGAATCTGGCGAAATTCTTGTTCGATTATTGCAGGAGTTTGCTAGTGACTTAGGCTCCAATATTAACTAAAATTGTTCTTTCTTATAAGCAACCTAAAGGCGATGGTGCAACCGGTTCTAAACGTGGTTGTGATAAAACTAACCCTTCAAACTACCGGCCAATATCAATTATGTCAGACGTGGCTTAAGTTTTTGAGAAATGCATTAAAATGAAATCTTGCCCTTGAGCACCACGGAGAAGCCTTTGCAATCCAAGACTTTTGACAAGGTTTGGCATGAGAATCTCATTTGTAAACTTGTGGCATGCGGGTTAGATTCGATGACCATCAAGTGGAGAAAAATCTTTCTCAAAGGCCGAAAGATCAACGTGGTGCTAAATGGAATATCATCAATGGCGCACTCTCCAAATGCCGGAGTCCCTCAGGGATCAGTTTTGTCACCAACTTTGTTTTTGTTATACATTAATGACTTGTTGGATGGAAGTTTGGGTGCATGAGCTATGACAGTTACAAGGAGCTAGGACAGTCTGCCCTGCACCCAATTAAAGCTAAACTTAAAAAAAAACCGCCGCAGCTTCAACCACTGCGCCATTTGGTCGGTAAGATTATTATTTAAACGATTATTGTAACAGAACAATCGTCACACCATTAATATTAATTATTCCCGCCAATCCTTTATATCAGCGACATATACCAATTCCATGAATTCCATGCGTAAAACGATTCTTAAAAATATTTTTTAATTGTGTTCCAAATGACATGGCAATAAGCACGTTAAATTGTATACACATTATGTAAGTTCAATGAAACGTGTCTTTTGGTCTTCATACACACACTGGTGAAGTATATATTTTGTATATACGCATACGATGATGGTGATGATTCATTCGATTTTGACATGACGTGTTACTTGACCTGATATATTTTACGAATTGACGTCATAAATCAAAATTTCCATTTGGAATGTAATGAAAATTTGAAACTGAATTACGTTGGCACGGTTCAACACATCTTATAATACAATGTATAGATGGGTAAGACAGTTTCTCGTGACGCCGCGGTCTCGAGTTCGATTTCCACCGCTGACCAAAAATTGACATTTTCCAGATGACATAAAAGCGATTGGGAAAGATTAGCCGTTTCACCCTAGTCTTCACTGTACTTCCAAGACTTGCCGCTTGCCACTGGGGAGGCTATGACACTAGTCCTCACTACAGTTTAACATCTTCACTGATAACTGGTCCGTTGAGTTCTCAAATTTTCAATTCTACTCGCAACAGTCAATGTAGTAGTGTAGTGCACAAATATCGGTGTAATAGATGTATGAGTTTTGACCTCAGGTTATGGCCATTCAAAAAATATTTGTCACAAGCTAAGCCAGGTCTTACAACACGCATACCAAAAAGGCCGATCTGGAAAACAAGAAATTTTCCTTGGGAGCGTTTCTGAACATCGAAGGCGCGTTTGAAAACGCTTCATTCAGTGCAATTATTCTGCAGTTGAAAGGCATGGCATGGAGTTCACACTTGTTCGGTGGTTTAATGCCATGCTTAGGTCAAAGAGAATGTCGGCAGACTTCGGTAGTGATTCGACGACGGTGACCGCCCGAAAGGGATGTCCACAGGAGGGGATTCTGTCTCCAATCTTGTGGTGTCCTGTGGTCAACTCACTCCTAGTGCAACTAAACAACAACCGATTTTTCTGCCACTGCTATGCTGATGATATCGCCATATTACTGGTAGGTAAATATACGGATGTACTATGCGATCACATGCAAATAGCGATTAACATAGTTGTAGCCTGGTTGGACTTTCGTCTTCCAAAAATTGGACTTTAGTCTTCCAAAAATTACAAAGGAGATGAATATCAGAGTCAGAGATCGTTGTATCTGCTTCCTTTCTGACAGCCTGGCTGCTCTAAAGGCTATTGGTTCCAATACTGTTTCATCGAAACTTATTTTGGAGACGATAATACCCATAATAAATTGGCCCGTAAATTGGCTAATAAATCGGCTTTCACTTTTGTGGGACCTAAGTCCGCTTTAGGAGTGGAGTCATTATCTCTTAAAATAAAAATTGACTATCACTTTGGTGATCTGCACCAAAAGATATGGGATATAGTTGCAGCGTTCACACGTAATTAGTATAAAATCGATATTTCGAGTTAAGTTTTTGTAATTCACTAGTACTATCGCGTCACGACCGAAAGTATATATACGAATCGCACAGTATAAACGTCAAGTCCGGTAGCATATGCCTGATGAGTTGGATATGATCTTTTCGATCACACGGTCATTCAATGACATCATCATCATCAGATCGAAACCGGCCTGGTCGATTATAAGATACAAGAAACAACTCGAAATCCAACACCAATTCAAAAATTACATAAAGCTTACACGCTTCATTGGTGACCCCAACGGCCCTGTTTAGGGAACAACACATCAATATCTTCTGACACACAACCTCCCGATACCCTCCTGCTTAACCTTACACGACATAATTAACTTCCCACAATGGAGTTTCTGCCTTCTCTCTCAATACGTGGTGTATCGTTTCGCACTCTCAAGGCACATAATATATCCAGGATATATATATTTTATTAATATAAAATCGAAATTTCTTGTGCTTCTGTTCTTCATACTCTTATTCATACTTCATATATGACTGCACTGCTTAGGATCACAATTCCTATTTGAGGTTTAACTGACAAACTGGAGGATACCAGATAAGTTGGACTTCATTAGTAGAACAAACAGATTACGTTTAGAAAGAGATGTCACAATAGGCCCATTGTGAACAAAAAAGCCAGGTCTTCAGTTTTTTGTATAGCATTTGTTTGGTAGTTTTGTATTGTTAGATAATTAAGTACATGCACCTAAATTAAATCTGTGATGCCGAAGCATAGTGCGGGTATTTATTCCTTTCACAACTAATACCGAAATTTCATCTGGATCGAAGTTAAAACTCACATGGTCCGAGGTTTTTGATTCTTCTGCGATTGATTGCGATTGTTTATTGTTTAAACATTTGTTTATAGTTTTGTTACTATGCAGCTTATATTATCTTCTCGTACAAGAATAGTTTTATCCTCTAAGAGTACATTATTCTTTTTGGTTCTATTGACGTGGAGTATCTTTACATTTCAAGACTCCAGGCCATGTTACCGACATGTTAATATGGCCTGGAGTCTTGAAATGTATGATTGCATTGTCCCATGGCAACCCATTGTACTAACATGGAAGATAGATTGCTACACGAATTCTGCTCTTCATCAAGTACTTACATCACCATCAAGAGTACACATTTGGTTTTGCATATATTCTCTATCGCAGATTCGAACCCTGCTTGAATTACTGCATCAACTCTCGTATTATTGCTGCCTTCTTTCGTAGAATGTTGTTTAAAAGAAATTGTCATCATCTATAGGAATATTTTATTACAAGAGTGCACTGTTCCAGAGGGATCGATAAACAAAACCGAAATCATGGATTTACAAATTATACAACTAGAGCGATTTAAAATCGTTTAAAGGTTGAAGGAGGTCACAAAACCACTTCATATTCTGCCAATAAAACTGATTTACGGGCATTAATTATTCATGTACCAACCCACCTTCCATACGTCAGAACTGTATTACCTTTCTTAGAAAACTAAGAAAGGTAATATTATTTAGTCGCAATACAGATGGGATTTGGTTTCGGTATATTAGTTCGAATGAAGTGAAACAATTTTTTTCGACAGTAGAGTTCAACTTATACTTGTGTATACTTCTGTGTATTATAAGTTAAAACCAAATATATGATAAGGCCGTACCCCAGTATATTTAAGTTGTAGCCTAGTGCAAGCATACTTAAACACTTTGATCTGACCGTAATACAATTATTTGTAACATTAAATAATCTGGTGGGTTTTTTAAACTAAAGCAATGTGATTTCCAAAGTACGATATAAAAAAACATGAAACTGGTTTAATACTGTGGTTTCCGTAGTTTGGATTAAACCCTCTAAAATCTAATTACAAGTTATTAGATATTGGACAGACCGGACATAAAACGACCGGTCGAGATTAACATTTTGTACATAGGCTAAACTTTTTTGCGGTATTGGGACAAATTTGTATAGTGGTTATATGATTCTCCCAAAGGTATTATAATCATCTGTTCAAAGTATGTTGGCTCGGTCACGTTCTGACTTTTGATCCAAAACCGAATGATACAGCGATCTTTGAAGGGAGAGCCGCCTATCGGTAGACGAAGAGGTCGCTCCACGGCGTAGAGAGTAATCTGGCATCATCTAATTGCTTCAAACAGTATGAATAGCTGGCTCGTGATCGAAATCGATGGAGTCGGATTGTAGATACGGTACGAGCCAACAATGGCCGGTAAAGGCTGTTAGTAAAAAAAATAATCATCTGCTCAAGAGTCAGACGACCATTTTTTCTGTATAGAGATAAATGAGAGCCGCTCATGATAGCTACCAATAATGACTTTTTATGTCGAACGTCAGTAATACTTATATTATCTCGTAAGGCCGAACGATGTTGCTAACCTGGGGTCCTATTATGAAACCGTTCGCATATCGCATTTTTTGCTATTTTGCGGATGCGATCAGCCGCTTGCGTTTGTATTATGAAATGCGATTATCGCATATCGTATTTTCCGCAGGGAAATTTTTTTGTGGATTTTTTTTTAAATGTCATAACGACATCTATCAATTCTTAGAACCTCAATTAACAATTCGCAGTGTTTTTGAATTTATTTATTTAATTCAATTTTGAAAGGATTGTGTTGCGTTATCATTAAATATAAATTGTGAAGATGACGAAGAAGGTGATACTGCCTCAATATTAAAAAGAAACTGATAAAGAATGTATTCCACCGATTTTAAAGCTTGCTGCTACAATTCGATTTAAAGCTCATGGATCTTATTAGATCATGGTTCTTAATGAAAATCATTTTTACAATCGGAAAGGGAATCAAAGCATAAATGTTATGAGTTCATGACTATAAGTTGTAAAATATATTAAGTTGTAAAATATATAAAATATTAATTTCTTATTAACGAATATTAATTTTTATTTAATTTATTTTAAAAAAAAATAAAAAAGGAATTGAATTAAACTGTAAATTTGCGATATCCGATTGCTTATGTGCATTCGAATTTGTCAAATATAGTTTCGCAAAAATGCGCTGTTGCGTTTTATAATATGGCGTTCGCATCCGACTTCGGGCGCATTTTTGCGAAAATATTGTTTTATAATACCAAAATGCATTTTTTTCATAATAGGGCCCCAGGAGTACGGAATATGTATCACAATTAAATTGCTTTGCATCTTTTTTTACTATTTATACCGCCGAATTCATTAAACATAATATACTTACATCTATCGGGTGAAAGTTTTGATTAAACAAAAATTTAATGATTCTGCAATCATATGATGCTGATCTGCCATTAGTTACATGTTGCTTGATTAAATTTTTCTGATTAAAACCAACTAAATTGTATAATAGATTGCGGTTTATAATTTAGGTTGAAATTGAACGTTATCGTTAGTTTTTAAATTGATATTCTTTAAAGATCGTGCCTCCTATAGTGTATATATATATTAAGATTTCTTGATAATCTTCAAATTGTGATTTTATATGAGTTGAGACATCAATTAGCATAAATCACCAATGCATATGATTCATTTCATTTCGACCTTTCGTCCGACGTGCTTCGCAAAGCATAAATCTCAAGGCCAAACGATTTAGTGAGGGGAATTTTGGATCTATACAATCCAAAAGTTCCCCTCACTAAATCTTTATATACTTCCTAATTCAATGACGTAATAAAATTTCACTTTTAAGATAAATAAAAAACATTCTCTACTGTACGTCAAACATTATTGTATACCAATCGGTATAAGCTTAAGAAATGTCGCAAAAAAACTATTTTTTACATTACACATCATTCCAAAGAAATATAAATATTTACTTATTTATAATATTATAAGTAAATTTGAAATAAATAATAAAATCAAAACAGCAGTAAATGTACCGACCAACAAATATGTACTATTGGTTATGGGTAGAGAGTTGTTTTTTATTAATTTCCCCGCGCACCCATTCGATCATATATAATTTATCGCGGTCTGATCGCTCTAACCGCAATATGACTGATGGGCAATGATAAACAAAATATTGATCAATTCTACGGATCGACCAAAAATGACAGACTTATAAAGTCGAGATCGAGAAAATGTTAAATCTCAATTGTTTTGCTTTTCGATCCGAACGAACGATCTCTTATATATAGAGTTAGTTACTCGTGCGATTGTATTTCTCCTCTCGTTTTAAATTTAATTGAATTCTTTAAGTATTTTTTCTGTTATTTGTTGTGATTAACAAGATTTGTTGTTGTTATATAAGTTAATTTTGCTTAAGTCTCTTAGGTATAGATGTTTTTGTATTTCTTATTTGGGTTTCGTTTTGTTTCTTTATATAATTTTTAATTATTTTTATTTTATTAAAGAGAGAAACAAGAAATCTGTAAGTGTTTGTCTTAATTCATGTTGAAAAACTTTTTAAATTGTATAACCCTATGTTTAAATGGTCGGGTATAGTTAGTACATGATATGCGATGATATTGTTCGTCAAACTCGTTAGCTTAACTCAACTTTTTAGTTTTCAATTGTTAATGTGATCGTGCATGAAATCAAAGGACAGTGAGTACGCTGGCTCCTGATCCGAACCGAATGATACAGCGATCTTTAAAGCGAGAGCCACCTTTCGGTAGGTGAAAAGGTTAATGTCAGCAACGACGATGGCTCCACGGCGTAGATAGCGATCTTGCTACTTCTAATTGCTTGAAACAGTACTAAGAGCTGGCTCGTGATCGAAATCGAAAACGTCCTGTAAAAGCTTAAAAAAATGTGATAAGGATAAAAGCTTTTCGGTTTCGTACCAAGATTCATGGAAGCCACCAACACAACTTGTTTTTTTTAATGGAAGAAAACTTTATATAAACTACTGATCTAGCAACGTATCAAATTTCAAGTCGGAACTATTAAGGAAGAAATTCAACCCGTTCGTTCAATTCAAGACCCAGAAATAGACAAATGAATTTTTTACTGAATGATTCAAATGGTTATGTCAATGATCATCTTCTGAGTTTATTCACATTTATGCTCGTTTTACGGCATTTTACTCCAAAATAGAAAATGTAGATCAAGAACGCCCGAGATCCAATTCGAGACAAAAAAGCTGACCAGTTACGATTTGGACGGTGCCGTTGATATCTTTCAATAAGGTGTGCATCGTTTTATCGATGAGCAATACGTTGCACGGGCGATGAGCAATACCAACGAAGTCACCAAATTAGATCCGTAACGTTGGGATAAGGATTGGCTCTGAAAATTGAGATGGATCGGGCTTAATTAGGATGTGATAATATGACTGATAGTATTTTGTCATTTGAGTGAAAGTATTGTAATCCTCAGATTCAAAGGAATATGCCAAGTTGTGGATTATTCTTGCTAAATATGAGAATAAATCATTATATTCTTAAACGACCATCATTTAACAATTAGTCAGAATTGGTACGGACCAAGGGAATCCGACTGTCTAATTAAAACAAAGCATTGTTTCGACCCTAGCAGATGTGATTTGTGCCCAGTCAACGTAAAGAAATTCAAACAAGCGCGGGTAAATAGCGAGAGTAACTATGATTCTCTTAAGCTAGCCAAATGCATCTTCATCTAATTAGTGACGCGCATGAATGGTTTAACGAAATTCCCACTGTCCCTATCTACTATTTAGCGAAACCACAACAGTGGGAACGGGCTTGGAAAAATTAGCAGCGAAAGAAGACTCTGTTGAGGTTGACTTTAGTTTCGTGCTGTAAGGAAACATAAAAGGTGTAGCATAATAGATATTTTGTTTTCTAGATCAAAAAAGAAATACCACTACTCTTATTGTTTTCATTTAACCATAAGCGATACTAGCTAGCAATTGGATCGAGCTGCATATATAGCTTTTTTAGTCGCTTTCCGGTGAAAAAATATTTTTGAGCTCCGAAGAAGTGTGGTTGCAAAATTAAAACTTAAAGAAATCAAAGGAAGGGTGCCATCAGAAGGAGTGCCTGTGGCTTTATTTAACTCAACCTGGGGAAATTTACTAGGTTCGAACATAAGTAAGACAAATTAATACCTCTTTTTTCGAATCTATGGACTGTGGTGCATGGTCGTGACTGATTTGTCTAGTTAATTACGATAACGAACGGCAATTAAATTTCTTAACTAGATGCCGACAGAGTTATGGTGTAGAAACTTGGTATGTGTAGCATAGAGAATAGAATCAGTTTCGCGAGGAACTATCATCAGATGATCAGTTGGAGCAGCATGCATGATATATATGTTCTGAATTCATAATCAGAACATAAATAAATCTTATTTCATTATTATCAGTTCGATCTAAGGTAATGGTATATTTTGAGCCACTATACACGATATACTTAAAATGTCTTTACAACAGTTGTTAATTTACTTAAATAACTCTCTTGCGTTGCAGGTTGTGAAGAAAAACTGCTCTTCCTCAAATTTTCGATTATTTACTCGGATTTTATATCGTGCTTTGATCCGATTATTTAAAAGCTTTGATTCCTTGATGGATTTGCTTATCTCATTAGGTCTTCTTTCATCTTACTCATATAAGCTTCTCCTCAAAGCTGAAGTGGGAATCACTATACTCTAACCAATAATTTGACAGTGGAATATTTTGATCCCAAAAGCATTGGTCTCCTGAGTTTAGGTGAAGTTTCCTAATTCAAAATCTGAATGCAGTTCCATAGCCACTTATGCAATTATATACCACCTCGTAAAGTCAAGAAAGCTATAATAAAGTTGTATTCATTCTAGTCACTTTTCATTTGGGTGGCATCTGTTAAACAAATCCTAAACTAATAAACATTTCATTAGCTTGCTTATTTTAGATCTCCACAGTATTTTAAATTCACATTACGTTGCTGTTTAAATAGAACATTGCATTAATTTTGACTATAGTTTTCTCGGTCTATTCCATCTATCTTTCCAGCAATCCTCATCTCTACGATATGGTTAGCTCGATATTTCTGATCGAATGTCTATTTAATTTTATTACAATCTCCTCATTTGGATTTCGGTATAATCTGTAACATACTTGCTGCACCATAGATACCACCATAAAGGACGTAGCTCTGTCAGAGCTTCAATTTAATTACATTGATGCATCTTTTAATTTGAGCAGTACCGTAAGTTTTCATATAGATAATTTTCTTTTCAAGCTTTAAGATCCTTTGGTCAACCAATCTCAAATTGTAGGTCCATTTGAATTTTCATTTGGTCCTCTTCAGAGAAATCGACATTTCATGGAACTTTTCTTTCTCATACTTCAAGTTTATAGCCGCTTGAAAATTGATCGCATTGACCCTGTCAGTTCTTTAACTCCGTTAGTTTCAACTATAGTAGTTTCATTTTCTTCTATTCATAATCAAAGCACTGTCTCTTCAATTGTTATGATATTTCCTAGTCTCCGATTCAATTCAAAATATTTTATTTATTTGTAACATTTTCATAACAATTTATATATTTTTCTCATTATTAATTCGCTAGTATTCTTATTATCACCACTATTTTTACTTCTTTTCCCGATTTTAGCTAGTCTCATTTTAAAGTCCATCTGCTCAAATATTTATTCTACTCGTGTATTTATAACCAGCTTACGTTCATTTGTCTATTATTTGCCACGTATGCTTCATTCATATCGTTTTTCGATGGTAAATATTTAGTTATTCTACTGACCCAAAGATGCCACTCGGGGTCATAATAAAAATTTTGTTTTAGACAATTAAAGAATTTTAATTGAAAGTTATTCTGACCGACTGTCAATTGTTATTTGAACAAGTTTACCATAATTGAAGTAACGTTGGAAGTTTAAAAATTTAAGTTAAATTCAAGCCATAAATAAGAAAGCCTTTGTAATAACATTTGAGCTACGTGTACAAAACAAAATATTTTATCCATTTGCACGATACAATTTAACAAAACAACAAACCTTCAAATAGACTTTCCATTTAAATCTTGGGGTTTTAATTTAAGACATGGATATAATTTTATGTTGAGATGTGTGAACGAGACTTATACTATACATGTACAAAAAAAAAATACAATCACAAATTAGGGTGGGGATATTTCAATACAAATCAACTTTGTCGTGTACATTTTATTTTCTCAATCCAAAATATAAAATAAAAATAAAAAATAAAAAAATCTCCAATGTATATAATTTTTACGTTTTTTTAAGATAAGTTAGTCCTTTAAAATACTTCAAACGAGTTAGACAAAAATTATTTGAATCTCAAAAAAAAATTATATTAATTTATATATTTAATTAAAATATTATAAATAAAATAAATTTCGTATTTTATTATTGTGTTTGCAAAATAATTAAATTATATTTAAGTGATTAATTTTGATTTTATTTTTTAAAAATATTTCAAAATGTCTGTTATAAAGTAAAACCATTTTTAAAGCATAAAATTTTTTAAAATATAATTATTCGTTAAAAATTATTAATTTTATAAGTGTTATGATAATAAAAAACAATATTTATATATCGTGTTTTGTTTAAAATATTAAATATTATTATTGTTAAATAATAATAACAAACATTAAATTAAAAAATATATTTTCGCGGTTCTTTTGTTTATTTTTCAAAGTGTTTTGACTACACGCACATACTCTGCAATAAGAGAAAAAGCTCTTTAAAATTATTAACACTTAAGATTTGTGTTTTTTGTTGTTGTTTTAATTAAGTGACATTGTTTTATTTTAATCATATTTTTATTTAATTATTATTACTATCATTTGGTTTTTTTTTGTTGTTCGTGTGGATATAAAATACACTTTTTTAATTTTTAACGTTGATTAAAGTAAATGTAAGTAAAATTAATTAATTTTTTAAATAACAAATTGTTGTTGTATATATTTTTTATTATTTGATATAGTGTCGCCATGAATACTGAACCATTCACGTATCTAGAAGCAAAAAGTGGTTGTTATCTTACAAACTATTTATGTTATTTAATATTATTCTAAATATGTTATCTCTTAGTGTTATGCTAGAGGTAATTATTCATAAAGTGCATAGCCAAAAAAAAAAAATAAAAATATTCCGACAGTTATTTTTGTTCCTGTGGAAATTTTTTCCCAAAACCACTTGTCTACATCGTTATTAGTTGTTTCATGTTGGCTGGAAATTAGTTTAGACCGATTACTAATTAAAACTAGGTAGGACAAATAAAAAGACCGGTCGTCGCGAGTATACCGGCGTAATCAGAGTATAATTGATTGGTAAACAACCCAAAAATTCGATTGCGCACATAAATGCATACGTACTATATTCTGTGTATAGATCGGAAGGAAGTGTCCGGTTCACAGAATTCTTTTTTTATCAACTAACGTTTTTTTCTATATATTTATATAAATTCGTACGATAAGATTATCCAAACATATGTAAATAATTGTATAACATATAACTTCACCCTACTTTAAGTACAAAACAGTAGTCGAAAAATACGTCATCGTTATTCTATATAAACTACAGGAAAGTGGACGTCACTACTTTGATAAACAAAAACATATTTCTTATCTTTAGTTATGTTTTTTTTTATTGGAATCGCATCATACAACATATATTCACGTGTCGTGACGAAAAATATTTGGCGCTTGTTGATAAGAAAACACAAATTTAAAGAGGATGTGAATTGTCTCGTCACAAAAAAAATTCGATCAAATTAAACAAATACAAAAAATAAATAAATCAATAACCAATATTGTGTACTGGGATTTTAATTGAGTCTCAATTTTCAAAATCTGAAAATAAACTCGACATCTATATAGGATATAGTTGGCAAGAAATGAAAAATTGTGTATGTACGAACCAACAATTTTCATGACCTTAACAGCTACTTATTCACATGCAATACTGTAACTATTATATTCAAATTAACCACGATTTCGGTTATTTTATCTCTTAATCTCCCATTCTGCAATATATATATTATAATATCTAGGTTTTCTTAATTTATTTCTGTAAATATTAATTATTAATGAATTTTTAGCACGTGTCACAACAAATGGCTATCGGAAAAAAACATATAGGTGGAACACACGATGGTGACTAAGTGTATCTTAATATAAGAGAATATAAAAACTATTGCATGATGATTTTTCATAATAAAATATTCGTCACTGTATGTGTACAGTGGTGTAGTTGGATATCAGTAAACCATATTTTATACACTATCGGAAGTTGTTTTTGCAACAGTTTTTGTTATAAGTAACAGAAGGAAAGACTTGCTAAAATGTAACAATTGGGATTTTTATGAAATCTGAAAGTATGGAATTGTCCGATATGATCAGCTATTAATTGTCAAAACTAGTTGAATGGCCATACAATAAGTTGTGCAAATGCTTTAAAAGTCATCCATCATTCATAGGAATGCCATGAATTCTTAACAAATTCAGTTATTTCAGTAATCAATCTTATATTTTCAATGAGATTAACATTTTCTGAAATATCAGTGAGGTTCTGGTTTAAATGTAGCCATGATAGCTTACTATACAAAGTAAGCTATCATGGCTCTATTTAAACCATACTTTTTTACTTCTTTTAACTGTTAACTTTATCGAGAAGAAACGGTTATACATGCATCTTTACAGTGCATTGCTGGCATCAAGCGATGCACTGTAACGATGCATGTATAACAAAAAACTGCACTTCAATCGAGGTTAAAACTTTGTTTATTCGTGGTACCGATCGTAATCGAATGATGGAAAATTGTGTGCCCTAACGTAACTCGAACGATTCCGCCTCAACTGTGACAGTTTTCAACAAAATATAGGCTCTCATCCACACGGAAACATATTAATTCTATTAGGGAAATTTCGTACCAAAATAGAAATTTTGGGATCTGATATAACAGGCAGAATATCGTCTCACATCTGCCACTTTTACTTTTATTATGTCACGTTATTCTTACTTGTGTCTAGAAGAATCATTCTTATCTTTTAATGCACTATTGATTGGATGTGGAAACTATCCTGAATTATAACAGATTTTTCTAGACCATAAGATATTTCTGTAAGGCTTTTGTTCTTGAAAATTGTGGCATCTTAGCGGAGTAAAATTCTTCTTTGACTATAAATGGCTATTCCTAACATAACTTATTCTTGCCACTATTTCACCAAGAATAGCTTTAGACCTTAGAAATATGTAATTGGTTTTTTTACGGATGGCCCATTAATTTATTCACTTGAATTTATAAACTTTATTGATGGTCATGATGAACTGATTTTAACATCCAAGGAATAAACTAATTTGTTTCTAACATCGCTACAAATGGCTCATGGTTAAAGCTGCGGCAGTTGGAGCCGGAGGTACCGGGTGCGAATCCCGATAGGGGCAGGATGCAAAAGGATATTTTCACCATGTGAGAATGAACACATTTGTGACCCCCTGTTGAGTTTAGAATCCATGGGCATCAGTTGAGTTTAGAATCCATCCATATCTTCCAATTCATGGGGCTATGAAATGTACTGATGGATCCAGATAAATCGGACCTATGGCCGCATGTCGAAGGGATATCACAATAGGCCAATTGAGACTGAGTTACGGAGGATTCAACAAAAAAAAAACATCGCTACACATTTACTATATCGTAATTGAGCATTTCAGTTTGATTTAATCCATTTTGGATATAGCTTGAAATTTGTTAAAACTTAAATATTTGCAAAATATCGCTTGTTGGGTTGGAACTGGAGCATGTCTTTAATACTCCTAGCTTTGGAGCTCATTCTCTCCCTACCCCAGTTACTACCCTTCATTGGTGCTGGGCTATGGAATGCTTTCGGCACTACTTCAAGCTATAGATAAATTCATCATAAATTTAAACGAGTTATGTCAGAACCAGAAATCGCAATAGGTAATGATACGCTTCTGACTGTTTTATTTTCACATATCATTTGACGTGTTTTATCTATCATATGTGGATATGTGGCCCTCACCAGACTTGTTCAAACATTTAGCCGAATCACTTGTTTTCTTTTCAGATGGCTCTATCTCTGAACAGGGTGCTGGCTTTATTACTGTACTATTCATTAAGCGGAATTTATTGCTGTTATTCACTGCATGATTACAGGGTTTAATCTAGTTGCTAACGGCAAAGAGATTATATTTTGTACGGATAATAAAACTGCAAATAATTTATAATATTATAAGGGAAATCGTGTCAATTTTCATAGTAAAAGCAAACGACAGCATGATTTCGTTAAAAACAAATTTCGGAGAATCTATATGGCATAACAATACGTTTTAACGAGAACAATAGATGGCACGCGAAGTAATTTTTTATTGAAATGACATAATTTTAAAAAAACAAATTTTGTTTTATTTATTTATTATTAGTTATAAAATGCACATTTACTTCAAAACATTCCAATTTCGATTATAAAGTAAATTTTTTTTTTAATTTTAAATTTTGGTTTCGTTAATAATTCGTTGAATATAAAAAACTGCAGTTAAAAAATGTAAACATTTCGTTCAACTACTACTAGTGCCATCTTTTAATATTCTCCGGAATTATATCATATTGACACATAATATCGACGCGATTTCTCTTAAAGTTATTATAAGTTATTTGTAAATCTGTCCTTAGCTCCTTTAATAATCCTCTAACTAGCTCTTAATTGGTATGAGATCGTAAGAAATTTCTGAACCTTTCTTGGTTGTAACATCAAGGTAACGGTTATGTAGGTTCCTGCCCATCGTAACATTGAGGGTAACGAAATGTCAGACTGTTTGGCTGAAATTGGTTCTCGCTTATAGTTTGTAGTTCCTATACAATTAAAACCGTTGCCATATTGAATTAAAAGCTGACGTGGTCAGCTACCCTCACTTGTCGTAAGGCGAAATACTTTGACAGAAGGCTTATTTCGAAGCTGACTAATTACGTTCATTGATAAATTACAACTTGAGAATATTGGTGTCTATACCTACAGGCCATTGCAGTTTCAAAAGTCACCTTCATCGCCATTGCTTGCCAGTGAGGCCATATGCGAAGAATATCTTGAGGATATTGATGATAGCTTACACTTCATCAACAGTTGTTCGGCTTTCGATCGCATGAGATCTCTTGTGTACAACTCCAGAAATATTCATGTACATGTACTGTCTTCTCTGTCCTGCTTCAACCTGCTCCGGTTTGTTAAGAATACAGAACGCGCCTGTCCGCTTTGATGAAATGCAAGATTTAGGCCGTTTCTGGAATTGAGTGCGGAACCTTAAAGTGTTCCAGCCAACTTTAATAATAAAATACCATTTTGTAAAATTGTTATCACTACTTATTTTACCATTTCACAAAAAAATGAAATATAATTAATTTTGAGGTTAACTTAGGTAAAGCGTTTTTTCATTATTAATGAACCAATGATATTGCATGTAAGTAATTGCATAGTTGATTTGTTTAGATTGGCGCCGATGGTAGTTATTTCAATTGATAGTGAAAATGTCTCTACTATAGAAGAGAAATACTCTAGTGCCTTCAAGCATATATAGAATTATATAAATACAAATTGAAGCTGTCCAATTTTCTATAAAAGTGATAATTTGAATCTCCAAATAGTTATAGGTTCGAGAAAGTAAAAACATTGATGTTATAAAGTATTAACCAGAATGTTGTTTAAGTGTGTGTACAAACTGAACCAGCAAATCTATGTTATCGCCTATAAAATGGCTAGATTATCATTGGATGCTGTATAAACTACTTCACACAATAATCGTGGTGCATTGGTCTCAGCTTGTCCCACTTCAATTCCTACGGTACTCATTTCGAGCGATTCATGTTGAGAAATTACTTGACCACTAGTCAGTCGGACGTTTATTTTAGCATTTATATACATAGTTATGTATAGCTTTCGAAGTAGTTACAAAATGGTTTCTACGGCACTGTATCTTTGAATTAAAATTTCAACACCGCACTGTTTCAATCTTAATTTGTCGCAAAATTAATACTTTTATGACTGTGCACATCGTACTTTTTAATTTTTATAATCTTCATGCACAAACGTAAATATAATGTTTTAACATATAAAAAGTTGTCTAACAAAATTAAAAAAAAAATGAATAACTATATAAGTGTATATAATATGTTGTTGCCATATAGTTGTTTTATGTAATCAACACATAAATAAATAAATTTTTTTTATTATAATTATTTCACCAAAGTGTAATAAGTAAAGTAATATTGTTTAAGACATTGGAATACAAAATGTTTATGAATTAATTTTATTTAAAATTTAAATAGGTCATCTTTCTTCTGAGATAACTATCAAATCATAATTATTATTATTTTTTTTTAAATAACTCATTAAGTTATTTAATTAATTTTTTTTGTTGGCGGTTGTAACCCTAGCTTGCTTCATCGTCATGTTGCAAATAACTAATAATTTTAATTAGTCAAACAAAACAAAAGGTATATATAGAGAGTTGTCATCTTGTATACTATGTATAGTGGTGGCTGATCTAGAATATATATTTGTATATGATCATGCGATGCTGGACGATGACAAGAAAACCCGCACAGAGCATCAAAGAGCAAGCTAAAACAAAATAAAAATTAACAACACCAATTATTATATGTTTCTTATTGTAAATTCTAAGAAATTCTCGAGTCGGAATTCATTCTAGTATATAAGATCAGAACATGATGATGAGAACATTTATAAATAGGTAGTTCTTATTTTGCTTTCAACAAGAATATTTTTTATATATATGTTTTAAAAAAAACACGCAAAACTGAACATAATATATGTATATAACATAAATGGATGATCCAAATTAGCAACAAAGTAAAAAAAAAATGTTATAAATTCTTGTTTCCCTAATTTATACAAGATCTTATTTTATAAAAGTTTATTTATAGTTGCGTACGACATCAAAATCAAAACGGTTGAAAGATAATTTCCTGTCCAATTGAACATTACATGCAATAACATCATAAAAATTTATATAATGATCGGAAAAACCGTCCTTAAGCCACATATACAGTCGATCATCATTTCCACACAATAAAAATAAAAGCCATACAAAATGTCACATAAATTCGCACACTTTCAATTTCATCGAACTTCCGTACAATGCCAAATGGAAATTTGCCAACAGTTGTTGTCGTCTATTATTTGATCAAATATATAATATTTTCCAGTCTAGATGACTGATCACACAACTCGTAGACTATAATATACTCAACAGTATACGCACACTTTTTACATTATACCGGTCGTCGTGTCTCAAAAACACATTATTATTTATTAGTTATTAAAAACAAAACAACAAACACTAAATAAGATAAATGTTACAAATTAATATTTAAATAATAAACACTTATAATTTCTACCTCATGTCTAGCAGACACTTTTCTTTCATCAATGAAATTAAATGTTTGCTGAAAATTATTTTTTTTTTAAATTTCCAAGTAGAAAATCGACAAAGTAAATAATAAAAATAAATGAATGAATTGTTGTTGTTTTGTAAAATGGTTGCCAAATAATAATTTTTAAAGATCAAATAGAGGTATAAAATAAGATTCATTGGCTGGACATGTGCTGCCTGCTTTTATATCATTTTCATTGAGTAAAGATAAGTACTCGGACATACGACGACTGCAATTAATATAGTATATAAAGTAGCCGAGCTCGTATTTGGCAACCGACAGTAAAATGATCGAGCACACTTCTCGTGTTCGGAATTGCAACTCCTACATAGTACAGTATCGCATTAGATGGTTTTGCAAAATTTTTGTGTTTTCAAGGCATATGTGACATTTAGATTCGTTTTGTTTATATTAGCTATTTGTGATTTGATTATTTTGTATTTGGAGGTTGTGATATAATAGAGGGGTCACCACTTTATATATTTTCACATACTTGTATACCAGCTTGCAATATGTCAATTTTTGTTTACTTCTCGCACGTAATACTTCGAGGAAATAAATATTGTTCCTTCTTGTGAAAGGTTTTTTTTCTGTTCAGGGTTGCTTATTAGCTTATACTCAAAACTGATTATTTCTGCATAAAGTAAATTTATTTGTCACTGCCATCAATTTAATTAAGCTTGTGGTTGAAGATAAAAGATTTACTGTTCCACTCAGAAATTGTAATATGTAAAAGTAAGGAATCTGATACGATCGGTACTGTTAAGAAACACAGCTATGACCCGCTGCTAGAGTGCAAAATTACATTAAACGGACCTTTAGCCGTAGACGAAGCGCAAAAAATTTGGCGTGTTTTGAGCCCCCTCCAAATAATTACATAGATAAAAACACAAACAACCACAACAAACACGTATAACCACATACTCAATTTTAACAATGACAACCATTCGTAATTCCATCCGTAGCATAATTTACTAAGCTCAAAAATTGTAAGCAAAGTTAATAGATCATTGATCTAAGATCGATCATAACCATCGCCAGGTTGCAGAAACTACAGAAAATACATTTGGTATGCTAGGTCCTGAGTATGGTAGATTACACTTTTCGAACTCATGTGAGGGGTCGTTTCATTATTCGGTCCGGATGAGCATATACCTTGACTAAGCGATTCTACTTTTGCATGTCAGAACCTATATCTTGCATTCATCCGGCAAGGTCAAATTTAACACTTTATACTGAAAACAATGTGCTATTTCCAGCGGCATATACATATCCAACAACCTAACGAATCCTTGATCGATTTAACAACGCGACCCACAATTTAGTGATGAAAAGTATGATACAATGAAATTGTCGTAGCTTACTACCGGTTAATCACGAATGAACAACTTAACGTCCTATATTGAAATGGGTTAAATGGACAATAATATCTTCCATCTCGCTTTTACCAGTCAACATTAACTGTTTGTCTTATTTCATGTTAAAAGTGTTTCCAATACCGTTAGTTGTGTTCATATACTTACCACATTATAAAAATGTTATCACTACCTATTCAACCACTTCATATAATAAATGATATAATTCCTTTTGGGGTTATGTAGAAACGTCAATTTATCACTCTTAAATATTTATTTCTCCTTAAAATTCATTATTTCCCCTTTTAAATTTATTACACAGGGTTGTGTTTGTAGACTTATGTATTTTATTTTTATTATATCACAAAAAAGTCTCCAACGGTGATATAAAACTTTGATGAAGTACCACAAAATTATCACAGGTATCCCAATACGTACAAACGTTTGTGGTTAATTTAAATTGCAGAATACAATATGCAAATGTCACGAATATTTACATATTTTACATTTTTTACTTTTCATTTTGTAAAAAAAATTTCTGTTAATTTACATGTAAATAATGTAATGTAATTTACGTGCAATTCCATAAGATTTTCCACTTTTTCTGTATAAGTCTTGAAAATTGTGGTTGAACCGGACATAGATGCAACATCTGATATTGTAAATATCAGATCTGATATTTACAATATCTGATGTTGACTGAAGCTGAATCAACCCGTTTAGACTTTTGAAGTTGTATGGCATCTTGTTGTATTGTGTAATGGTTCGTTCGCTAGGCCGGTTTCGATCTGACGACGCCATTGATTGGCGGAGTGATCGAAAAGATCAATCTCATCAGGCATATGCGTCCGGACTTAATATATGTTGCATTGTGTTTTATATATGTTGTTAGTCTTTGTTGCAACAATGCTAGCGAATTACAGATATAGTTTGAATCGAAACTGTTTTTCAATTTATTTATATAATTTTCTATTGTGAGGTGACTGTTCGTGGTATTTGTGTGAGATGATTATTTCGAATTTTTTGTACTTTACTGTAAACGCCACAAGTTACTATTCCATTAGAGACTTCAATGATCAACGATCGTAAGTTTGACATTCTGCTACGATTGCTCAGTTTAATTGATTAAAATGTGAAACAACTATTGTAGTATGATTTAAATGCTACAGTCGGTCGTTGCCACGTCTCAACCTTGGTGTGATGAAAAACTATTAAACTACAATCGGTGAATCATGGTATATTTGCAGATCTCGTCAGCATAAAGAATGGATGTTTCTGAATATGTTAATATGTAAATAAATTATTGTGATATAAATATAAATTATTTCACGCTCGATTACTCAGATCTGGCCGTAAGTGACAATATTGATTATATAGTGTTTCATTTGTTAACGAGATCTGTTGATGTGTTCTCTGGATCATATACCATCCATTGAAATAACCAACGTGATGGAAAAGATTCTGAGATAGTGAGAGAATAGGGTAGTAAGATTGATTAAGATATCCTAAAGTAGTCTTTTCCAGGATAAATTAGGTCTTTCTGTTCCGCCCAAGGTTTTTTGGTGTAATGTTCGACATCTACTTCTAAGCTTTTAAACATAGTTAGAAAGTTTACAAGTAGATGACGAACTATCATAGGGATAGTTTTTAACAAAACTCTTACATAGGGTCACCATTATTTAACTTAGTGGTGACCTCATGTCATTAAGGTTTTTCAAATAAATTGTTAAGGTTTATGAATAATCAGTTTAAAAGACAATGTTTATGTAATATCTCCTTTCTCATTTCATTTATGGTGATGTTGTCTTATTTGGTTTTTTGAGTTTCGGATTTTCCTTTTTATAAGGAAGCTCAAAACGTTATTATTTAACAGGTCGCATAACGCCAATCTTTGATTGGTGCCTACTCGAAATTCTTCTAGGTCTTTAAATTCGCCACTTTTTGTTAAAGGTATTTCTCTATAGAATTCTGTTCCATTTAGCATTAGGAGTGTGAGATCTGCCGAAACGTTTTAAATCAAAATTTCTTGAATGGCGTGCTTGAATGACAATATAAGTAGTTTTAAGTTAACTCTAAATTTTTCTGAATATTGTCTGCTTTTCCCCTTGTAAATGAGCTTGTAGTCAAAATGGGATTGTGTTGACTTTTTTCAGTAAAAGAGGTTTTTATGGCTAGTGGAAGTATTAATTTTTAACATGTTGCTTCCATATGCGCTTTTCCTTCTTATTCCAAATTATAAGCATTAAATAAATAAATCAACAGAATGTTTCGATTTAAACTGATATTTTTTAAATATGGGCGTGGTATCTCATTATTGACCACCTTTCCACATATTTATTAATTTTTCTATCATGATAGTTTCAGCATTAAAAATTATATTTTTTTCTGATGAAATTTTGGACCAATTCAGAGGTCCTTAAATTTTTATTCATTTAATAAAATGGAGCTTTTTACAAGCAGTCCGCACCTGTGCTAAAAGATTAATGTGGTATGGGATAAATGGTCTCTCTAGAGACTAGTAATTTATATGAAAATACCATGGCAAATGGATAAAGTGACCCTCGCCAGCTTTTGCTATCTTGAGTGAGTTTCGTATAATATTGACTAGAGGGAAGTTAAGACGGGTAGTATCAATATATTAAATATACAGTGATGCTGATAATATCCGTAAATCACGTCTGAGATAGGGGATAAAAAGGGTCAATTTCTAAACTTAATTTTAAAACATTTGCCATCATAAATATTGTTGATAAGATTGCGTTATAATTTATAAGATCTGTGTAGGAATATCTATACAAAACTTGAAGGTCAATGAAAACGAATTTTGTATTTTATTTTAAAGCAACGTATAATTATGTTGTTGCAGCAGTTTCCGACATTTGTTTTCGTGCAACCTTCCAAGTCGACATCGTAAGTAGCGATTTTTAATTAATTAATGATTTGTTTATATATATATATATATATATATATATATATATATATATATATATATATATACATATATATATATATATATATATATATATATATATATATATATATATATATATATATATATATAATGAACTGTTTAGTTTAGTTTAATGATTTGTATGCAAAAAATGCCTTACATAAACATAATAAATTGATCGAAATATTAACTCTCTTATTATTTTCTATATTTAAATATATACATATGTATATAAACATCTATTTATTAATAATATCGTTTCCAAACAAGTATTTCTAGATTTATTTATTTTATGTACTCTAGAAATAGATCACATTACCTTCTTACTTATTACTTCCTGAATTAAATTGAACCTCCATTGTGTGCTATTATTAATAATAATAAACCGCAAATCTATTATTTATGTGTATAACTATTATTGCAAACAAAACTATTAATAACGCAAATAAATAAAAATTGTCTTCGAAATATATTTTATTAAAAATATTTTTTTATTTTGTTGTTAAATGCAACTTTCATTTTATTACAGTTAAAATCTTGATTATTCTCATGCCTGCCTGTCTTGCAAGAAATTATTTATATATATATTAAGAGATAAAAATAAAATTAGAAATAAATAAGTAAAACAAAAAAAACTAAAAATGGTTAAAAATGGAAAATGTGTGAAATTTTTTTTATTTTTATAAACCATTAGCGCCGGTTAGTTTTGTATATAACATATGTGCGGCCGTTAAACTATATATATACAATATTGTGACAGCACTAGCCCTAGGCCAACCTGTTACGCTAGCTACGTATACCTACTGTGCGTACAATTGTTCAAAATATATTTTAAACTATACGAAAATGTCTTTACATACCGTCACGACTGCATACGAGTATGTATATTTTTGGTACCAAACTGTCTGTTACAGACGTTCAATTGTACATATTCTATTTATATAACGTCTTATAATATGTTATTTTAATTTGTCTCATACACAATATGATAAAACTAGTATTGGTAACTATTTTGATTTAATAACAAATTTTATTAATTTTATTTAATTGCGTGTCATTAACCCTAATACTTTTTAATGACATGTTTGTCTTTATTTTATACATATATCTAAGGATTATTTCTACTTGTTTTTGGGTGGTCTTGATATACGTCTGTCGACACAATTCATATAAAAGATATAATATATTGATAGCACCTAATAACATGTATATAGTGACGGGTTTTTTATTAGCACGCAGAACACTTGTGTCAAAATATATAACGACGACATATGTTAGTAATTCTGGAGAAAAAAAAATTGTTTTTCGACCACCAAGTTTGTTACATTAAGATGTACCAAATATTATTTTCTTGTTTTAAATAAATATTTAATTGGAGTTTATCTATATAAAAAAACAAAATTAATGGCAATATGCCATCTGAATATTTTTTTTTATCAAAAAGTGTCGTTTCCTTTTCACGTGAACTAATCTCGAAATACGAGAAGGTAGAATCAAGGTTATACATATATACATAAATCGGAAGTTGAATCAACCTACATAGGTAGAGCTAGCCTGTGGCACTGGTATTCATAAGTCTCTGTTACGCAAATCATTAAAATCGTAAAGGATATTTTATACAAAGCATATCGATTACTTTCATATTTTCAAGGCTTAAATGCTTTCACTATTTTATAATCGAAATCGAACCACCCCACTATGTGTCGTTGAAGTGATTGTTTCTTATACGTGCAACATATCATATACCGATGCGTATACAATACTTGACCGCTATGAAGATGTGTTTTTTTTTAAAGAAAGTAAATTACGTTTTTATTTATTTGTTTTTAAAATTACTTATATATCATTATTATTATATATTTATTTATGTATTCTAGAAAATATTTTAAAAAATACAAAATAAAAAGCGCAACAAGTTTTCTTCGTCATTCTGTCTACACAGTAAAAAATTTCGGTTGAATACTACGTGAATTTACTTGTGGGCAAAATTGCCAAGCTTTATCACGTAAAATTACATTCACATACCAATAAAAAATAATAATTAAAATTAAATACTAAAAGTCATAAATTTGCTAGCAAAATCATGTAATATTTAAATAACAAAACTTATAATTTTGAAGGAAGTTTGCAGATTTATGGGTAAAAGAATGAAATTTAGCATTAAACCCCTGTAATATTATAAACTTCTAAAATTTGTACGTAACAAAACGCACAATTTTACCTTAACTATTGCGTTATTTTAATAACTCAAACCCCTTAAAAAAGATTTTGCATGAAAACACTAATGTGAATATGGTAGGCATAGAGCTTCCACAAGGCCCAGCCAAACCTGCAAAATGGTGATTCAGACATTTATCTCCGACCACGATTATTATTCTAGGCCCTTGAGATATTCGACAAATCAGACGATGGCTTAGATAATAATACTTTATATATAATAACGTTGTAATAGACTAGCAAAGTATATCGCGACGAATAAAATCAATTTATTGTGGTTTTGGTTTGTAAATTTACGGAATTCACAAAATTTTACATGCAATAGTTCTCGGTTACATTAATTTCTCTCAAATTTAAACAAAAAAAGGAATAATAGTAGAAACAGTTCATAATTTTACTATAAATATCTTCCAATTTTAAAGTCCTGTTGAATAATACAAGAACAATAGATTTTACATAAGAATATGTGTAAAAATACTATTATCTTGCTTTATTATAGACAATTTTTAAATTTACGCTACAAAGTTACCAAAATTTCTATTGAAAATTCAATTTATTTTTTACTGTGTAGTTTTTCTTGTTAATACGATTTGTTTTATTCCTCCTCCTTAATTTTTGCATTATTTAGTAGTATTTCTTATTAACAAGCAAGTTTTTTTTTATAATTTTAATTAATGCTGTTATTATATTATTATAATAATATATATATATATATAAATACCTTAAAGGTTTGCAAAATACAAAAAAAATGTTAAAAATAATATTACATATCTGCGTTGAACGATAATCATATATCGTCAGTGGTGGTCATGCATAATGTATGTACAGGAATCACTCGTATGTGATCAGTTGTTTTGTTCCGAAAAACATTTAATAGGCTAAAAGCTCCAATCTTCATTTGTAATCTTTAATTCATCTAATATCATGTTTTGAGAAGGTATTTTATGAATGCATTTCAAGATCTTGGCCTTATTTGTATCGTAATACGTTTCAAATGTTTTTTATCAATTATATCGAACTCTTCTAATTGAAATTATTAGACTATAAACAAACTGGGGTTTGATTATGAAAAACTCAATATCGGATTTTTTTCCGATATCGAAAAATCCGATTCGATGCGAATTTTCCTATTATGAAATTGTTTGGTCGAATTTGCCAAATGTAAGCATAAATTTAGCAAAAGTGTCTTTTGAAGTTCACTGAAACTTGCTAAATTGAATTTTGTTTTTGTGGTTTACTTGAATAATGACTTGACAGATGAAATCTAGCTCCTTAAACTATGGAATATTCAAAACATACAAATTCGATAACACAAAATGAAATTCGTCTAATACAAAGAAGTCAGATTTTGACATTCGACTTTCGGAAAATCCGTTTTCGGATCTGATATCGAATTTTTCATAAAAGTCCCTCAGAATAAAATTTAGCAAGTTTAAGTAAACTAAAAACCAAATTATTGCTAACTACATGCTTGCATTTCACAAATTCGACTAAACTTTTATTATAATAGGATATCGGATTATTTAAGAAACTAAACAATTGACACTCACGGAACGGTTAATTTGCCGTACTGACGTCTTATACTATTTTTTAAAAGATTTAATTCGTCCAATCTTATTTAATATTAAGTTCGCACAATACGAGTGTTACCTGTAGTTATATATCGCAATTGCTTTATATAAATGGCAAGACAATTTTCTTATATAAATAAAAACATAAAGGCATAAAAAATAACAAACCAAATTAAAATCTATAAATAAACTTATGGTTTTGTTATGTTGGCTCAATATAAAATTGGGAGGAGATATTTAAATCAAGAGATGAGAACAAATTATTGATCAAGAATATTTTTTTTTTGTATTTTCCAGATGTGTTCCCGAAACATAGTAATTTCGTTGGGACTAATTTTGTTATTGGTACCTTATATTGCATCACTACCTCAAAACAGTTTAGCTAGACGGAGCACATTTTTTGATATAGAATGCAAAGGAATCTTCAATAAATCAATATTTTTCCGCTTGGATCGTATTTGTGAAGATTGTTATTCATTATTTAGAGAACCACAAGTTCATTCACAGTGCAAGTAAGTAAACATTGATATTATATCTGTAAATATTTGTTCTTTTATAAATTCTATTGGCTCTCTTGCTAAATAACAATAATTTTATAATTGAATTTCATTGCAAATTCTATATACATATACACGATCATCTAAATTTGTATCAATGGAATATTAATCGTGTATTTTATGCATGTGCTATATTAACGGTTTTTGGAATGTATTCAAAAATCAATTGATTTCAATTGAACTATACACATACTATATATATATATACATATATTGAATGCTAGCTTATGAAAGTTATCGAATGCAGTGGCGCCCGGCCATATCCATACTAACACATTTCTTATTTAACATTATTATGCCAGGCACCTAAGGATACTAACCCATATATCGCAATTATTCTTATTTTAAACAAACAAAATTTTAAAATTATTTTTATAGGGAGCGCTGTTTTACCTCACAGTATTTTAAAGCATGTGCGGACGCATTACAGCTACAAGATGAGATGGAAGATATAAAATCCGATATAAAACAATTAAATGGAGCAGATCCATTAGTTCAATAAAAAAAATATAGATATTTTTTTTTTAATTAATTAACTATATTTAAAAACCGTAAAACCACTAAACCAGGAGATCCACAAATCATATATATTATAATTTTTATAATTTATAATTATAATTTTTATTTTATTTATTTTAATTTTTGAAAACGGTATGTTTATTTTAATTTTATTTATTTATTTTGTTTTTTGATTTGTTTGTTTTTTGAAGCAAAATATTTTGCGCCCAAACCCTTACTATTTTGAACAAAAATTGTTTTTTTGAATTTTGAAAAACAAAACTCTAATAAAATCTCTATTTAATAAAATACTAATATATTTTCTTATTTTATTTTCTGCAGAGCCAATTGTTTCGGAACAGAGTATTTCGATGCTTGTGTCGAAGCGCTCCTGCTAAAGGATGAATTAGAAGACATACAAAAATGGCGTGAACTTGTTGGACGAAAAAAATAGTTTAATTACAAAAAACTAAATAAAATAATATAAATTATTTGCACTTAAACTTTATATTAAAAATTATGTCAATTAAAGAACACACACTAAAATTAAAAATATTTTTCGATTTATTTTTCAATACATCTAATTTAAAAACAAACAAAATAATATACTGACATATAATTTATTAATTAATTAAAAAACAAAGTCTTGTTTCTCTAGTCGTTTGTAATAATAAAATAATATTATTATATATTTAATTTAATGTATTCTATTTATAATTTATTATTATTTAAACTTAATGTTAAAAATTAAAATATTTTGCGGCTGGTTTTTTATTATTTTTTTATTGTTTATTTTGCTGAAGAGAAAAAAATTAATAACATTTAAAATAATATAAAAAAAAACACAAAAAATGAAAAAAAAGAAAAAAAAATTAATATTGTATAACAAAAAAAATATCTAAGAATATAATAACATTCCTTTTTTATTTAAAAAAATACATAACTTTTAATATATTATTATGAATATTATATATTTTTTTTAATTAATTTATTTAAACAAATAATGTTAAAAAAATAAGACAACAGTATTTTGTTTTTTATTTGTTATTAAACATAAAAATCAAAACAAAAATAGTAATTAAATAAATTTATGTTTAAATAATATAGTTATATTTAATTTTGTTTTAATGTTATTTAATTTATTTTAAACTAAAATTAAATTTAAAAAAATTATTTGTATATGATATTAATTTATTGATTTTTTAAGAATTTCTTTTATATATTATTTTATTTTGTATATAATATTTGTTTATATTAATTTGTATATTATATAATTTTTATATTTTATAAAAAATCACATTTCTCTGTATTTCAATTAATTTTGTTTTTAAAAAAAATCTATTTAATTTTATTTTAGGAAGTTTGTTCCTTTTTCTTGATTTGTTTGGCTTTTAGATAATTCTTCGAAATAAATGAGCAATTTTTGTTTAATTTTATTTAATCAAAATATTAAAAGCTGATACAAAACTTTAATTGATATATAATATTATTGTTTTTAAGAAATATAATTGTTTTTTATCCAATTATTTAAAATAAATTTTAATTATTTAATTTTTTGGATTTATGTAAATAAAATATTGAAAAATAATACGGGAAATAAATTTTAAAAAACTGAAAATAATAATATATCTATGAGCATTAAAAAAGAAAAATTAGTTGTTTTATTTTTAAAAATAATAATTAGCGCGAATCAGCTCTCCAGATTGTTGGTTAGAGTTCCACATCTTTTTCACGTACCGTGACTGGTGGTATGAATGCCAGATACGGCACTATTTCGTCCGAATCTGATACCCGAACCAGTGTATCACCACTATTTATCCTATTTGAAAAGAATCCTCTTATGTAGTAACCGATTATGTCAGACATAGTAATTCTTCTCAGAATTACATATATAAGAAAATTATTTTTATGTAAAGGAGAGCTATGCCATGATAGTCCTTGTAACTACTTTCCTCGAACATAATATTAATCGAATTAATAGAAAAATAGGGGATTAAGACTAACAAATTCATCACCAGCGTCAAGCAACATTTGCTTGGGCTAGTACAAATTTGGACGTGGGAGTTGACTAAAACTCATTGGATTAATCATTTATTTGTCCGAAACCAAACCGATTATAGAAACAAACACTGGGAGAAATAACAACCCAAACCAGCAAATATCGATCATTGACTATTGTACAAGGACACGAATCATAAAATGAAACATCTGAAGTCTAACGGAACCCTGAGTGCTAGCACAAGTAGAAAAAGAAATAAAACAATGATATTCTCTTGTCCATAAACAAGCCGGGGTCATCATTACAACAAATAAAGCGAAAAAAACATTAATGGAATGGAAAGCAGTTAACAACAGCATAATAGAAAAACAATTTTCCAGTGTCCCAACCGAAGATGCAGATGAAACAACAAAAATATGAATAGACAACACTGACCTGACAACAGTTGTCAGGATAAAATGTGTTAGATTCTGTGCAAAACTACAATTTTGAAAGACTCGTAGACTTTCGCATCCAAAATAAGTTGTTCATAATGTTTCCACATTCATAATGGCACTAATGAAAATATTTCAAAAAGACGTAATCAAAAGCACCGAAAATCTGGCCATCAATTGACACCAATAACAAGACTAGCAACACCCACTCGCCAACAAAGTGGGGTGTTTAAAGTGCCATTGAAAAGCTGAAGAAATATAAGGCCGCTTGATCAAATATTACATACGCCGAAATATTCATCTATATAGCTTCATGCGCATGGGAAGGTTTTGATAATTACAATCGTCAAGAAATGTGACCTGAGAGAATAGAAAAATTGGCAATTCATCTCTCTTCTCAAAACAACAATCTAATCAAAATACTCCCAATGATGATCCTAGGAAGAAGCTCATCTATAATCAATGCAAAATTAAGAAACGTATAACCTGGCTTTAGACCAGGAAGAAGTTTCACTGATCATATCAACTCAATTCGTAAGATCACTTAACTATCCAGTGAATGGAATTCACCACTGCTCTTCGTCGATTTCGAACGCACATTTGACACGATATAGGAACTCAATACAATACAATAAAAATGATCGGGATCGAAAGGCAAGCAAATTTCAAAATACTATAACTCTCGAGGAAAAAGATTCTCACCAATGATGTTCCTGATCATATTTGATTATGAAAACGAAAATTGAAGGTCACTTTCTAAACATCAGAAACACTTAGACGATGAGATTCAACACAAATATAACCATACCGATGCACATTAATAATGTGCAAATTGCAGATGTAAATTAATTTGAGACGGAGGAAGACATTAACAACCGCATAAATAAAACCAGATACACATTCAACATGCTACATGAAGCCTGAAATTCTCCTGCCCTGTCACACAAGACGACGGTACGAATGTTCAACTCGTATGTGCAATCAGTACTACTGTATGGGTATAAGAGATGGAAACACATAGATAAAATGAGAAAGGAACTACAGGTGTTCAACGAATACTGAAATGCTTAATGGCCTTACACCATAACTAACATTGAATGGCATAGAAAAGGTGTGAATATTATAATAGTATTAAAACCAAACTAAAAAGACGAAAGTGGAGATGAATTGGTCATACGCTGAAGATATCTTCTAGAAGTATAACGGCGAGTATGTCATTGCACTATAACCCGCGAGGAAAATGAAAGTAAGACCAGCGATGACCTGGAAGAGTGCAATGCTAGCTGAGCCGGTCGTGAGAAGTTAGAAAAGTTGTAGCCCCCAACAGAGTAAGATATTTCAGCCTCATAGACGTCTTATGCTCCTAAAATTAGAGATTCAGGATAAACTGCTTATCGAATAAGTCACAATAGACCGTTATAAAAGATTAACGATTTATCTCTACCCCTCTATCTACCCTCATATCCAAAAACATGCGGTGACACGATCGGACGATATTGTTCAGGTTATTCTTTGGATTGGATGGTCTCTATGACGCAGCACATGGTTGAACACCTCGAAAACCAATCCAAATAATAATATTTAATGAAAATAAATTTTGAATTTATAAATGAAGAAAATTGTAAAATAAGTCCACCTCACAAGAAAGTCATCATTAGACGACTCAATTACTCTTGATTATAGTGTGAAATGTCTAGACCAACAACATTTGTGTTTCGTCATTCAAAATTATCAAAAGCCTAACAAATGTTTTAAATTGTGCGTAGTACATTAACTTGTTTACTCAGTGCATGTACAAATTACATCTAGTACTACATTATTTCGTGTAAATATACATGCTGTCATTTTTATTTTGTATATTTTGACAGTTCTCATATGACGATCCAACGAAATAGAATGAAAGTGTGTCGATAAATTATCTTAAAAAATAAATAAATAAAATAACAAACGGCGCACAAGATTATTGTTATACATTTATATCTTATCACGTTAACATCGATATAACTAAATACCAAGGTGAAATTAAATTTGGTAAACAATACAAAATGACTTCAATACCGAATGACGAAAATGGTGAGTTGATTTTCTCTTATTTGTGTAATTTTCATTTATTTTTATTCTTAATTTACTTAATATGTAATATGCTTTATCTGTCGGTTAATCACAACGATTTTAATGCCTATATACGTTTTAATTGCGTGTTTCGGTGAATCACCTAATACTACGTCGTTATCGGTATTGACTTGTATGATGTCTCGTTACAGATTCCTTACTTCAGTCATTTGATATAATACGAATATCACCGAGTCCCGAAGATGACGAGAAGTACAGAGAAGAAAACAAAAATGAGATTGGATACAGTAGTTCAATAAGTGTTGACGCTCAATCGATTAGTATTACCGACAGTTTGTTGAGTAATCATACACCTTGTGCGTCATTTACTGCTATAAGTGCTACCCCATCAACTGTGTCGTCTGTTAGTCAAGAAAGTGTTATAGTTAACCAAAGGGAAAGTTTAAAATCAGACGAGCTTCCAACTAGTATATCAAAAGTTTCAATTGGATCTGAGTTACAACGCACTAGCTTAACCAATTCCAGAACTGTTACTAATTCAAATGACATTGCTCCAGAGGTGCAACGAAATAGTTTAAATAACTCAAGAACTATAACCAGCTTGAATGACATTGGTCCCGAAATTATCATGGGCAATATGCATGTATCAAACATAGCGGATTATTCGTACGTATGTGCGCCGAGAAACGATAATTCTAAAATTCTTGAACTTCAGACTCGTTTTCAAAATACCGAAGAAATTCTAAAACGAAACAACATAAAGCTACGCCAACAGTATTCTAAAATACAAAAGTTTCAACAGGAAGTGCAGGAGGCGGCTGAATTATCGGCAAAACATATCGAGGAGCGGGATCGAGAAATTCAAGCTCTTAAAGCCTTAGTAAATGATTTAGAAATCAAATCAGAAAATCTTAAGGAGCAAAATGATTGGTCCCAGGAAAATTATCGAGTAAATCTAAATTTTTTGGAAACTGAAAATTTTGAATTTAAAAAAACAATTTCCGAAAAACTTGCGATAATAAGCAATATGTCAGCCGAAATGAAGAAACTGCAGGATCAGAATATCTATTTAGCAAACAATTCAAAAAATATTGGAACAACAACACATATGCCGGCTGCTTCCATTTCACTAAATGAACACAAGGCTCAGCTCAAGGATTTAGAACGTAACAATTCGACGCTACTAGCAGAAAATCTAGAACTACGCGATTTAATAACAAAATACAAAAATGAAATACATGCCCGTGAAGTTCATTTGGCCGATGTACAAGAGCGCAGCCGATATAAAATAACCGAAATCGAAAGACTAAATGTCGAATTGGAAAATGAGAAAAAAGGCCGAGCGTCACTAACTGAACGCGTTGGTGTGCTCGAAGTATATTTAGCCGATTGCAAAGCTGACTTTGACCGAGAAAGACAAGAACGTACATCATTAGCTAGTGATCGAGAGGAGTTATTATCTCAGTTAAAAATGACGCAGGCACGAAATCAAAAACTTCTCGACGAACTACATAAACTTAAGTGGGTACCTCGTTATTTTTTTTATCTTCTGTGATTTAGAACTTTCATGTTAATTTTTTAGGGAAGCTGGACCGTCAACTAAAAGCAAGACTTCGCCCCCAAGAACAACGCCGCCTAAAGAAGATTTTGAATTTGCCGCCAAACCATCATTCATGTGTCCGATTTGTTCTCGCAATTTTGTAAACTATGTTTCTCTCGAGAATCACGTTCATCAATGCCTTCAAGCATAGTGGTAAACGCTGTATTATCACAAGTAGGTATTATCGAACGAATCACGATCTTGAAATTTTTTATATGTGTGAAATGGATTAAGTTGTGATATGACTATTGTTTTAAAATTGATAAGAAAAGATATATTTTTACTAATTGTGTTTTTGTTACTTGTTATACTAAATATCATTTATCGTCATGTAAACGAAATTAATTAGAAAAGCTTAGAAATAAAGATATGCTATAATAGATGAGTATTTATGAATTACAATTAATACTAGTAAGCGCGGACACTAATTATTTGGTCGCCTAAATATTCTCATTATAGTCGAGAAACTCACCATTCTGTAGTAATATTTAGGCGTTAATAGCGAGTTGCGTAAGAAGTATTACAACTTCACATGACGTGACATTCGTTGCTTCATGTGAAATGACACTAGAAATTATACTCCAAAGGTTGATAGTGGGAATTCGAAACAATCTAAAAGTAATCGAATTGAATGCACAATATTCTGTTTTGTGTATAGTATGGACGGAAGCCTGTGTCAAATGTCAATAAAATCAAACACTCAATTAACTACCTGCTTGGTATGCTTAACCAACTATCACCTCTCATTTCAGTACTTTTGGGTCACATCGAATCATAAATGTGTTCTCGATTAACCCGGCAACAGTTTAAGTGCCGCTGTAAAAACAAGCATGTTCTTACTTAACGTTCAATAATTTTAAATCTGAGGTAAAGAGGGATTATAAACATCGTTAGTATTCCATTGCCTGTAATTGAAATTTACTTTATTAAATTTATGAAAACAATATATTGGCCGAGAGTTGAAGACTGAGTTACGAACTCTATCAAACCAGGAAAGACAGTTATCGCTATAACATCCTCAAATAAACCAATGCAATGTAGATGATCTTTAAAGCGAGCCAAACCATGGTTTTAACCTTGATGAATTGCACGATGTGTTAGCCTAGGTCTCATCGGCGATGCCAGGTATAAATGCTACCAGGCTTCTGGAACACGAACAGAGGATCAAATCAGACATGGTTAGTTACACAGTACATTCATGGCATGTATCTAGGCATCGAAGCATCCATCCCATCACATGATACATCGACAAATATGATTTTCCATTTCCCCACAACCAATTACCATTTAATTTGAGAGGCAAAATACGTGACAACCTGAGAATGTCTACAATTAAAACAAACTAAACTTTCCAACCACAACGTTGAGATACGACTTCTCCTTGCCAAGTAATATTTAACTGGCCTTGCAATATCTGGTCTAACGTCGTCGTACTGCCGAATGGTAGTGGAATATTGATTCAAACAGAATTTATAAAACACATTTCCCTTGCGTTTGAGTCACTCCGAGAGCATCGAGTGATGATAATTTGTTATTATTCTTCTTGCGTTCAACATGTATCATCAACCAGAAATGATTCAGGACATGATGATTCAGGCCCAACATATACCGAAATTATTTGCAGCTTCGAAGTATTCAAAACTCCTCCTCTAACTTGCAAATGCTTTATCTCCACATAAAAATTGGGGTTTACTCAACCGACCAAATTGTATATATTCTGTAATAATCAACGCATGACTTAGGGGCGAAAATCTATCAACACAGTTATTCAGCCTTCTACAACGGGTGCATTAGAACACTTAATGGTACCTAGACAATCAAAAAGAGTAATGCTTGGCTACTTTTAAACAGAATATGGATTATAACGTGCGATTCAAACGAATGTTCGAGGCCGAAACGAAGCGAGTCTGGACAATTCATACTAGCCGGATGCATTTCGAAAAAAACATACGACTCTTCAGCCAAAATTTTCCAGTTGAAATGAACAAGACAATTCTCTTCCACCGTGACCTTGCACAAGCTCACATTGTGAAATTTGTTATTTATAAAATAGTGGCTCGCACTCTCTTCTTCATCCACTAAATTCTCTAAATTGGAACACCTTCCGCTTCTTTCGCGTTCCCAATATGTAAAAAATATAAATCTATTTCCAACCGCTGCCAAGTTTGGGTTCGGAACCATATGGAATTCTTGTTTGGGGGATGATTCTACGTATGTGACAGTATTCGGTAGTTTGGTAAACTATTCGTTGCCCGAATTTTTTCTATTGTTCGCATTTTTAACACTTGATGAGTTTTGCGAGTACGAGTCGTCCACCTATTAATCCAGTCAGATCTAATCAATCTCTTAAATTGAAGCCAATTTTCAGTAAGGAGGCGAACAGGTTACTGTCGAAAATGGACTTGCTGATACTTGCATAGTACAATGGTGTGAAAGTTTTTTTCATTATTATAATGATTAGAGGAGAATTCAGATTTCTCTTCATCATTACTGGCCAAAGTCACAAATAAGTTAAAGTCAGTGCATGTTTAAACTCTACATCTTTATAGACCCGCTTGGAGCATTTTACTTTAACAATTTGCATTTTGCCGGCTTTTGTAAAAAAGTGAGCTAGCGCATTTTTTACCATTTATCTCAATAATACTGTCTGCAGCCGTAAATATCCAAATCTCATGTCCATTCTATCCATACGTTCTAGACTTGGAACTTAAGAATTGGTTCCTTATTTTAAATTTTTCGTAGTTCTATTCTTCCTTATAATTCGTCTTCATATGTCAACTCGTCCTTTTTACGTTCAATAGTCGACTTATATTCGTGCTGGTATCATAGTTTGGTGTTAAACCGCTTTGTTTCGCCGATTTTTCTCCAAGTTTAGCTTCCCGGGTCACTTCGGTAAATTTTTATGTTTTTCTAAAGTGATCGAATAGTGAATACTTAAAGTGAGGAATTTACCTGAACTCGGAGGGTAAATTTATCGGATAAATTTCTTCCAATATAGACTCATTGTAGTGGGCAAATGCCATTGTGCAAATGGGCGACAGCTATACTACTCAGACTAAATGGTACATGACCGGAACTACCTTAACAATTTATTATTGGAGCAGAGAAGATTAACCTCAGGATTTTCCAAATGTGTTTGTTTATTGCCAGAATATGACCGTAGCTTTTTGAAATATATTTATAATAGCTTTCTGTCTCATATAACATGTTGATTCTTGATGTCCGCTGATCTATAGTAATGGATTTGCCAAGTTGATCAGGTAGAGAAAAATCTTGAGTGCATCTACGCTTAGGTAAAGCTTACAATAAAATTAAACAGTGGCCACCGAACCAAAAATGAACCCACTTAGATACTTTTTATCTATACTACCAACTCTATAAGCATGTTGCATGTTACTGAGTGGGGAGACAGATAAATAATTATCTCTTGTAAATCGACCTACTTTATGGGCCAAACCTGATTTAGACCAAAAGAGATGGGATAACCTCATCTCCTGTCGACTCTCCAAAATCTTCTTTGGATCAATAAACCAATAAAGATCCCAGTCCTTCTTAAACTATGATAGACGCACTTTAAGGATCTTGCTGGGCATTCTCAGGAGTAGAAGAATAATCTGTTGAGCACTTCTTGTGCTCCTGTTCTTCATACTCTTCCCATAGACTGCACTGCTTTGGATCACAATTCCTATTTGAACAAACCGATTTCGGGATTAAGAATGTTCGTCTGGAAAAGAATGCCACAATGGACCAGTTGAGCCTGAGTGATTGGGAAAAAGAAAAAAATCACCGATTTTAAATCTATTTTGCTCTAAAATTTTTTGGAACATTGCTAAGCTAAGATAATCACAAATGAAAAAAAGTATGTTGTAATTCAGGAAAAGGAAACTGATGTGCGCTTATTCCTAATTGAGAGATTCAACAAAAAAGTAGTTTGGTTCTGTGGTAAGTAATATAATCAAAACTTATACTGCCACAGAGAGATAAATGAACAGTGAGAACCGAACTTCTTTGTTTGACGAAGTGAGCCGGCCATCAGGAAGAACATCAAGACTAGAAACATTGGTTTTACCTAATGTTTTGTTAAATCTAGCGACAGCAGATAGACATATTGATCTCCTCATAGAAATTTTTAGATGTTTGAGCCTGATTCTTAAATTTGTTTAGTAAGCTTTTAACTTTTAAAAGCTCAGAATTCCTAAACGGTCGAAGTAGTGTCATACGTAGGTAAACATATGCAAACACTATGTTTAATGCAAGAGCGTAAAGTTTCAATGGAAATAAGGACAGCTATAACACGATCTGAGTTACAAATGCACGCTCGATGTGTACTGTTATAGAAGTCCAGAAACAACACTATTGAGGAGATATGGTTACTGAATAAACAGACATCTGTATGCGTTACAGTAGGCGGCTTCTTCAATTCAAATGAAGCTGGCTTACCATGTTGGAAGTTAGTTTGTTTAGCATGTGAGCTTTTAATGCAAGAAGGATAAAAAATAATAAGAAGGAAGACTATACGTTCATGAGATGATCAGAAAACCAGTCTAGAATATCATACTGTAAGTTGTAACATATAAGACCGGATTCAGAAATATTCTTAAAGGATTTCGCGTGTACCCGGATAACCTCATGCTTGCAGCGAACAACCTGAAGTTCTTTGGGGGAGAGATTTGTATTCATCAATCCGATGTTGGAACATAGACTATACAGGGGTCGTAACATGGATTATACATGGGGTCACCAATACATCAATTATAAGAATTGCCATTGGTACACTTGCCGAACAAAATGAAAAACTATAAACTGAACAGATCGACCTTAGTTGCATATGTTAGAAGCGTTATCTATCTCATACTTAGTTTATTATCGGCAAGACGTACCATTAATATCCGCTGAATATTTTCAAAATCACTTAATGGGATTGCCGGTACGATATGTTTCATTTTGACGAGATATATAGTCCAATTGAGATTAAAGCGCATCAGGCACTTTACTACCAACAAGTTCTTGATAGTTTTGGTTGTTTTTTGTTGGGTGGCTGCTACCGCACACTTAGACCAGCGATGGTCCGTTGTGATACCTCTTTATGTACGGCTATAGGTCCAATTTTCGTACAACCATCTGCGCATTGCCAGCCTATAGTACTGTCATGAACGATGGGATGGCCCATGGATTCTAAACCCGACAGGGATTCAGATGTGTTCATTCACACCACCGATCGCACCGCCCAAACGATCGATGGTGAAAAATCCTCCTGCTCCAACCGCCACAGATTTAACCACTGCGCCACCTGCGCGGTTGATAGTTTAATTAGATCTCTTTATTTATCAGACCTTCATATCATGTTATAGGCTTTAAAGTGGCAATTGGTGAACACTTTCTACCTAGTCGGTTGTAAACTGAAACAATCTCGTTAATGAGAAATTTAACTGTGGACAACATACAGTTTTGGAAAACTTTGGTTCTACTTTGAGGTTATAGAACTTTGAGGCTATTCGTGCAAATTGGACGAAGCATTTATGAAACTTAAAACTAAAACGTTTTGATGCCAGTTTTTGTCGAGAGAGTAACAATGTCGAATACGATAGAATACCACCATAGTATCTAGAGCTTGCCGTACCCGGACACGAGATTAAGGATCGGCATGTGGAACGTGCAGTTACTAACAAAACCTGGTGCACTTGACGGCCTTATCATAGGTATCAAAGAGTATCAATTGGAACTCGTAGTGCTCCAAGAAACTCGATGGCCTAAAAGCGGTGGCCATGTGTCTCAAGGTTATACATTGCTACACAGTGATGATTACCTCGGAAATCTTGGAATTGGCGTTCCCATTGAGCCACTGGTAAAAAGGGCTGTGTTGAACTTCCATGCAGTCGATAATCGAACGTGTAACGCTTCGCTTGCATGAGAATAGCCAACTTGTCAGATTATCCAAAGCTACGATGGAAATTTTAGTATTACTCAAGGAGATAAATGGAGGATCACAACGAAAATATAAAGATCTTGTCAGCAATAGCATTTTGCGATCTAATCACCAATCTGAAGAAGTGAACAGTGAGTGTCTGGGAATTGTTGAAAACCTTGGTTGTCGATGCTGCCCAGCACATTCTGGGTATAGTGAAAATAAGCTCAAAAATTATTATGCCATCCTATAGCAGTTCTTGCTAGGAGGACAGCTAAACACATTTGAAGACAGAAGAAGCGCGAATAGTCTAAGGCTAAGGTCTTAAGAGTACAACAACTCAGCATATTGAGAACTTGTTACAATTAATTCCGGTGTTCGACAAGGAGATACGCTGCCGCCGATCCAACTCCGTTGGTCTTTAAATCAACGAGTCCAAAACCAAATATCTGATCTGTGGTTTTCCTGATCAAGACTTAAATAATTTCAGAGGTAGTAGCCACACAATAATTTCAGTAATGGTTGTCATGTATGGAGGTGAGAGTTGGACCTTGACGGATGAGTACGAAAGATATCATATAACATTCGAGAGAAGAATAATGCGTGTGAGATATGGCTCAAAACGCGACGTTAATGGCACATACCGAGTTCGTTTCAATCACGATATCAGGAATTTGATCTGAACCGAATGATACAACGATCATTCAAGGGAGTTCCGTCTTTGAAAAGGCAAAGAGGTCGCTGCCGGCGACGGTGGATCCACGGCGTAGAAATCGATCTGTTAAAGCCGTCAAAATAAGAACATGTCGAAAACAACAACAAAATAATAATCCTAGGACTTAAAGGTCGAAATGGTGTTAACCGCGTCTCAACTGAGACATTACCAACCGCTAGTACGTAATGGTTATTGGTGCAAATTGAATTGGTAGTCAGCCAGATGTATTCTTTTACACACAATCGCTTTTTAATGCCATTCGGAGCCTGATAAGTTTTGGTCAACGGTGAGAAACAAGTTCGAGAACGCGAGGCATGATGAGAAACTTTCCCACCCACTAAGCTACAACCGGTTCGAATGCCAAATTCTCGGTCGAGTGTGTACGCAAAAACGATTTATCATACAAAATAAGTCATAAATTATACTCAATATACGTTATCTTGGAGTAATAATAGTTTTATCAATTAAATTGATTAACTCAACTGCGCACCTCTGTGTATAAATTGAAACAGTCAACGGAGTGCTATCAACACATTTGGTCGTATATAATATGATATGCGGGGGTTTTACTTGTTAATTGATAAACCTATTCATATATACACAAGTACAGTGCAATTGCCAGAATCAACATTGAAGTGCTTGTATACAGTGTTAAAGGGATGTTCACTAGACCAGACCGATTAACAGCATATATTGTTAGTGTTTTGTGAATAGTGAATCGTTGTTTGTGTCATATAAAGTAAGTGCACGACTGTGTGTTTCAAAGATAACAAACCACTGGTGTATGTGTTAGATAAAAGTGCTGCATCGGTGAATACGACATCTACGATGACGTCGTCAAAAAATAGTGATACGATCGGTGGGTAAATATTTAATATTTGTATGCTATCGTTTTGGCTTGATAAGGTGGCATTTTAATTTAAGAGAGACTTCAGATATCGGGTTGTCAAGATTGGTAGTTACATGGCCCGAATAATATTTATACCTTCTAGTTTTTCCAAAAGGGAGTGAGTGTTAGTTTTATAATTTTTTGTATATAAAGGGGTTTCCAATAAGAGGTTTCATTATGATATTTAACAATTTGAAAACGATATCACCCAAATGGCCGCCACCGTTATGCTTGCAGCACTATATTCTTTTCATAAAAGTTCGATGATCAATTCGGACATTTATGTATTTCCGCGATAACTGCACGGATTCCATTTTCAAAGAAATCTAAAGAAAATCACAAGTTCTCATTGGCCAATTGTGATCACCACTTTGAGAAATCAGGAAACTTTTGTTGGAAAATTGCGATTGTTTCGTTGCATGTGTGGCACGTAGCGCTGACTTGCTTAACGGCGAACAATTCAATATCTTCCAATTTTGGCCATAAAAATCATTAGTCATAGCTCAGTAGCGCAAGCCATTCATCGTAACAGTTGTACCAAACTCATTTTCAAAAAAGTAACGTCCAATCCCACCACCAGCCCAAAAACCGCACCAAACAGTGACACGTTAAGGATGGAGAGGCTTTTCAACAATCATTCTTGGATTTTCTGAGCCCCAAATGCGACAATTTCACTTACTTGTCACTTACACTGTGACTGTCAAATTTTTACCATTTTGTCGTGAATTGTAACAATTTCAAGGCGTTGTTGAAGCGTATATCGTATACTATTTCTAGCAAATTGACAGCTTCCCAAATAGCAGTCTATTCAAAGATCTTGAAATTTTAAGATTATTTTATCGATATGTCTCGTTTGTCTGTTTGCTCATAAAAATCATTCAACTGAAGTTAGTTGCAGTCATTCAAATGAAGTGGATGGTGAAATCTGATTTACTTGTAACCTATGCTAGCAATCATATTGGTACTTTCATTACCGTCAGGATTTCTATGCGCAGGTATCCATTGAATTCCTCACAAAAGGATTGAACGCAGCCGAATAAACCATTACCATTTCTGCTTCCCCTCTGTTTTAATGACAAAATTTCACTCTGGGAATCGGAAAATTGTTCTTCTCCCTTTTTCCATAGTCAACTAAATACCCTTCAAATATTCCAATTACCTCAGCATTCATAATAGTGATGCCATTAACAGTAATTGATTTTTCAAGATTGACAGTTGGCAAATTGGCTTTTCACTCTCTTAAATATCGGTTCAACAACAGTTTCATTTTTTTTTGGTAAAACCCTCCAATTTCATTCGTAAGATAAGATTAGAGCCTAGAGGTGAGGGTTTCGGACCAGTGTTTCCGATGTTCATTATGGTCTCAATATTCTCGAATATTACACTGGATCTCTAAGTGTGTTTATAAACTCTCTCTCTATCTCTATCTCTCTCTCTCTCTCTCTCTTTGCAATATATCCATCATTTCCTTCATGAACTCATACTTTCCAACTCCCATTCGTAACGATTTCCAATGAACCCAACTCAGAATATAGGGTGCGTATTGGGGTTGAATTTATCGCACCTTATAGCGTTCTCCCAAAATTTATCACCCAAATATTTATACACATTCACCTTTTAGCTCAAACTTTTCAAATTCTCAAAAAATGTCATTCACTCCGGAGTCCGGTTTGTGCGTTTTGATTGACCAGACTCAATGTGACGGCTCCTTCTGAGTACCACAAAATCATCTGCAAATTTTAAAACAACTTTGTCCGCCCCATTTGTCCGATGCATGCGGTTTTCAAATATCTTACACTCACCCTTTTAATCTCACTATAAAGTTGGTTCGCATTTCACTTCGCTTACCCATTTATCTTGATTCATAATTGTTCAATGGCTTTGATATACTATATGATCAATTTAATCGTCTAGTAATCCGAACATAAATTCTCTTCCTCCACATTCCAAGTGTACCAATCAACTCGAGAGACCGAGATAACATATTTCTTTCATACTCATTCACCGTTTAAGGTACATAAGGCCGCCTAAGGTGAGATACACTCACTAATAATAGATTTCTGTCTAAAATGGCAAGGTGACCACGGTGAACCCCTGAGATGCGATGACTTTTGCGGAATAGTACAGCATACAAGAATCACTTCCACTGGCATAGACCTCATCAATTAGTCTCTGGTCAATTTGTTCAGTACGGCCATTTCTTTCCAAGTATTATGAAACATCTCTTGATGTATACCAGGTATTTTTTCCCCAGACATTCAGGCTCAATTGGCCCATTGTGACATCCCTTCGCAGGCCTACGATATATACAGCCGGTACACGCGTCTCGTTTTCAGATCCATGATTTACCAAATGACTGTTTGCATTTCCAGTAAATGTTGCATGCTTTGTTGCATTTCTCTTCTATATGTTTTTTCCAAGTAATCTTCCGATCTAACCAGACCCCCAAATACTTGAGTTCAGAGTGGGATCGTGTGAGATACAGTTTTTGGACGACTAAAGTTTCCAAGACTCCTGCGTCTAGTGAAAAAGGACCATCTCAGTTTTCCTAGGATTGACTGATGGACCCTGGTCACTACACAAGGCTACAACTATGTTCATCGCAGTTTGACCACAAGACACCACAAGGGCGGAGACAGAACTCCCCCCTGAGGAAATCCTTCTGAGGAAACCACGAAGAAGTGTGGTCTCTTTGCCATGTCTTTTTCTCCAAGATCTTGGAATGTACTCCATAGCCAAACATGCTCTGAAGATATATTCAAGGTGGTGTACAATAAGTTCCAGTCCTTCCTGTAGGAGACACGGGAATATCCTGTCTGGACCTGGTGTTTTAAATTTGGAGGAAGGACCGATGCTCCATCGGATACTGTCTTTTGTCACCACTTTCACCACCAAGGTCCAATCTCTGAAACTTCCTGATTTGTTCTCGTGTGAGTTCCATCAGGTTTCTCTAGAGTTCCGATAGTGACTCTCATGTTCCCACAGAGAACTTTCTTGAGCTTACCGGTTGCCGTAAGGCTATCCACTACCTCATAGAAAGTTCTCCATTTCGAGGTTTTTCACGAGGTCAGATGAGGATAAGTATTCCAAGAGAGAAATGCCTCTATCATTAATATTGGTACTGCCGCAGCATACGTGATGTGAATTTGCATCGCATCCAGCAATGATTGGGATATCTTTACGTTTGCCGTACTCTATTGCTTTGATAAATTCTTAAGTAGGAGGATGAAGTACCGAATCGTATCGGTAATAGGCGGAGATGACAGCTAGAACCTCACGTGTAATGTCCTTACCAGGTATTCTGAGATTATAGACAAAATCATCTACAGTAGGCACTGGAATATCGGGAACCATCTAATAACATGGATCTCTGATATGAGGTGCACCAATGATCCCCTACGTCCAGTTCCGAAATCAATTAAACTTATTTCATGTATTATGCGTTGGACCTTACCGAGATAGTGTTCGAGAGAATAATCATTCGTGTGATATTCAACTTCAAACGTGACATTGATAGTGCATATCGAGTTCTTTTCATGAGATCAGAAGCTCAATTCCAGTTATATGAAATCAAAGCACAACAAGTACGCTGATCAAGTCATGTACTGCGTCATAATTCAAAAAAGGAAATCTCTCAGTTGTGCAAGATCTTATATTAAAGAAAAACCACTCTTCGGTGGGCATAGTGGTCGCGGTTTGTAACAATTTATCTATGGCATATAGAATCTGGCACCTTGGATACTAATGAAACTTGATTGTTGTAACGAAATGAGGCAGTAAATCTTTCGTTTTAAGTCACGCAAATGGGGATATCAACAGATAGCTCCATGCCAGCCTTATAGTAATGACATGGAAGATGGGTTGGTTCATGAATCATCAAACAGGGGGCCATAGTGTTGATTCACGCCAATAATCGTAATCGAATAGTGAAAAATCCCTTTGCATCCTGCCTTATCGTGATTTGAACCCAGTACTTTCACCAAATTTCGCAGATATAAAGGATGGTTGTGAGTAATAATAGTTAACCTAAAATTGGACCATCTTCAATCGATTACTAACATAACCGCATATGCATACTGGTTGGGTATATATCAGCTACACAAAGTACCATGTAGTTGCGTGAATTTAGTCTTTTGGCACTACATTTACATGTATGTGAAATAACCCCAGAATTCATTCCAGAGAAATCAATGGCAGTACTAATCTTAACTATCATGACACTTTTTACTCTCAGCCCAAAAAATTAGCTGTCATGATAGTTACTCTCATGATAGCTTTCATATACTCAGCTCAGAAAATGAAATGTCACTATAGGTAAACTACTTTAAATAATGGCTATAGTGACTAATACAAACACAAAATAGTTTTGTTCATGTAGTGTTAGTGACTGTTTAAGGAACACGTACATTTTTTTTAAAGAATTTTTCTATGTTTAGGAATTGGGATATAGTCCATAGAAGTTAGGAACTATTCGTTGGCCCAACTAGCGATGCATATTTTTTGATAGGTGACTCATATAGTTATAAGTGACTGTTATAAGTCATATCATATAGAGAAACCTAGGCAGTTCGTTCAGCTATCGCGGTTACATTTTAACGTCCTATCTTAAACTGGACTCCTAGTATTGACATGAAAAATCAGTTAGTCAGGGTTTTTGGATACTTTTGGATTTGTTTACGGTTGGTGATTTGAATAAATGCAACTATAACCCTCTGTTGAAGTGAACGTGTTAAAGTAAAAGCCAACCGCAAAAGAGTTGCGAGTGTTATGGCCTCAAAACCAATGACCAACCTCAAGTTACTGTAAGTTTCGAGCAAACACTGTTGACGCTGAGTCATAGACATTCCACTCAGCATATAGTTCAGTTTGGGGGATTTTAATTGACATTTTTTATCTTTTATGGTTTCGCATTAATTCGTGCTATAAAAATGTCGCCTATACTTTGAAGTATACATTTAACTATTGAGGTTTGGCTTATAGTAAAATAAATTATTTAATCACAATTAACCATTAAATTAACCATTAAATTTGAACTCGATTAATAAAATTTTTAATTACAGATGTCGATGAAATTCTAGGCAGTTTGAAGTACACATTCGATCAACCAAATAACGAGCTTAAACTTCCCGAACCACTTACACCGCAATCCCCAATTCCACAGCAATTTGTGGCTGAAATTAATTTACAACCGGAACAGCATGTTGAAATAAAAACTAAACCACCGGTAAGTGGTTCGGATGATACCGAAAACACCTTGTTGAAATTAAAAATTGCTGAACTCGAAACACAATTGGCCAATTTAAGCCAAACTCACCAGCAATCGATAGATAAATATTCGGCGATGAACGTTGCCTATCTCGAAAATCAAAATGCCGAACTACGCTACAATCTTGCCGAGAAAGTTCAAACCATAAACGAGCTGACGTCCGAAATCGAAACATTAGAAAATTTAACACTCGAAACAAATAAATCGAACGACCACGATGAGCGTATCAAAGCATTGGAGGAACACAATTCGACACTGTTGGCTGAAAATTTAACATATCACGTTCAAGCGGCCGAAACACAGGAAGAAATGTATTATCGCGAACGTGAAATTAAACGCATGCGCTTAGAGTTGGAACACCAGCGCGAATTGAACAACGAGCTGAACGATCAAATATCGGTGCTACAAATCCAGTTGGCCAATTGGCGGATCGATTTTGAGAAGGAGCGCGAAGATCGGGCGGCACTTGCAAGCGATCGCGATACAATATTGACCCAATTGAAATATGCCCAAAAACGGAGCGAACAATTGGAAAATGGACGATACGAACGGACCAGACCAAATGAGAGTTGTATGATGATGTGAATGATTTATTTAAAATATATTTCTGATAATATAATCGTTGTTTTGCATTGAGTTCACAATTCATCGTCATGACATTCATCAATGACAACACCACAACAATTCCCATCTCCGATCCTGTTGGACGCGGTGTTGAGTTTGTGTTCACAAACCAAACAAATTCCACACAATTCGTTCAATAAACTCTCACTGGTTTCGATGTCGGTGTTGTTTTCATCCAGACATTGGGACGCCAATGTCGCGGTGGACACACCCGGTATTAGCAATTGTCGATTCAAAAACTTTTCACGCACGAATTTTTGTTTATAAATTTCCATTTCGTCCAGTTTGTTGTGCAAAAATTGTTGCAATTTGGTGAAGTTCAATGCATTTTTATTTAATTTCACTTCCAATTCAACCACTGTGCGGTCCCGTTTGCGGATCGTTTCAACCAAACTATTGATGAGCGATTTATATTGTTGCCCGATTTCGATTAGTTTTTGGTTATTGGCCTGCAGCTGATTAATTTGCTCTATAGAAATGATTCTAGGTTAGTGGTTTTGGCTGGGATCAAAATCAAAGCTTGAACTTACCAATTAGGATTTGTCTGTAATTTGTATTGTTGCCGATAAAATTATCCGCAGCGGAGAAGCTATGATCGATGGACTTTTCAAACCCGTCTTCGTCGACAAAACAATACGATTCGTAATCGAAATTATCTAGGCTGTGGTTAAATGGCATTTCGATGATTTCTTAACTAGTACACGCGTTTGTCGTGACTAAGATGTTAAGTCAGATAAGTGTCGGTAACGCATTTTATCTTGGTGCAAATATTAGTCTACGGTTGATATCATTTATTTCTATATAACGCAGATACGTACTCTCTTGAAGATTAAATGCATTTATCATTCATTCTTATGATTGGCATCGTTTGACTTTGTTTTTTCTTATCTTATGAATCTGTTTCACGTAAAGCTATATAATCTTTACGTTGTTGTCAGCCAAATGGACGACTTTCGGTTGTAAGTACAATTTGCAGGCCACTGTTGGCCCGTACCGTAAGATGCCAGATCGTTCTCAACGCCTTGAAGCCATCTTCGAAAGTTACCTATTCTTCTACCGAAATGGGGATCTCTCTTTAAAGGTCACTGTATCATTCGGTTTGGCTCAGCACTCTGAACATGAAGGAGCCTCGATTTCGTGCACTATATCAGGATTTCACATTAAATTTCTGATCTGAAAAGGACTCGTTATGTGACATAAACGTCGAAATTTTTGGCCATATATCACACGAATGATTCTTCTCTCGAATGATAGGAGTCATCTTTCATACTCATCCACCAAGGTCCAACCTTCACATCCATACATGAGAACGGGTCTGAACAAGACTCTGTACAGTTTCAGTTTATCCGATTTTTTTGGAAGATATTTTGATTTCAAAAGTGAACGTAGACGATATAATGCCTATCGTAACATGGTCTTCACTTTTAGGCCATCGAGTTTCTCAGAGAACTATGACTCCCAGCTGATACTCTTTCATACATGTGATAAGGCTGTCCAACACGCCAGTTTTTTTAAGTAACTCTACTTTCCACGTACCGATTCTTAATTTCGCGTCCAATTAACCAAATTTCGTCACCTCCTACGGCAAGCTCTGGATATTGTGGTAGTATTCTATGGGTCTTATGTTTCGTTCGAAATATTTACTAAACATAGATATCCACAGGACTAGCCAATAACTGTTGTCTAAGCCATTGAGGAACTTTATTGATTGACAAACCTTCCTGTCTGATTATGATCTTCTACAATGTGGCATCAAATGATTTGTGACGTACACAGCCAAATACCAATAAAGTCAACATTGTTCACAAAAACGATTGATCGGCACGCCAATTGAAATCATCTGATTAACTTGCACTGCAATCTGTTTAGAAGTCTGTGTGCTTATCTTATTAATTCCTTAAGTTTGGTAAGGTGGAGGAAGGGGTTCACGGAGATGTTTATCTGTAAATGTTATTGTCGTCATTGAATTAACATTTGATCGAAAAGATCAACTCCATCTCATCAGGCGTACGCGACTTGAACATATATTTGCAAAAAAAATGATATTTTGTTTCCGCAAATAAATGTTTACAGAGCGAGCTGTGTGACAGGGAGCTAAATCTTTTTTTTTTTTTTAATTTAAAACTATGCAATCTGTTTTGGGGCTCAAGGCTCTCCCAGCTCTTTCGCGGTTCGCTAATTAACGTCCTACTTTACACCTTAAGGGCCAAATCGAGAACATACGGCTATAGGTCCGATTTTCGTAGAACCATCTGCGCATTGCATAACTCCATGCTAGCCTATAGTACTGACATGGAAGATGGGTCGGCCCATGAGTTCTGCACTCCAAACCGGGGGTCATAGATGTGTTCATTAACACCACCGATCGTAATCAGATGGTGAAAATTTCCTTTTACATCCTGCCCCTATCTGGATTCGAACCCGGTACCTCCCGCTCTCACTGAACCACCAGGGCGGTCAGAGACAAATCTTGATTAAAAATTAAAGATTCTTGATCTGTAAACTATTCTCTAGTGAGCGACGTCTTCAAATCTAAATATTTTACATTTCCGCGTACTGTAAGAGTTAGAAAAATGAAAAAACTCAACGAAAATATCTGGATCTAGTGATCAATAGCATTTTAAGATCTAATTAGCAGTCTGATGAAAGATACACTGTCTAGGTAAGTATTGACAAATCATTATAAATAATACAAGCAGAACACAAAGACCCTTTAAATTTATCGAGCTTTTTTAAGGGGTATAGATTTCGATACTTTCCATAAGAACTAATGTAAATTGACGATTTTTGATTCAATTTTAATGAATGAAAAATACTGTCAACAAAAATTAATTTTATATCAATATTTAAATAAAACGTTTTCATATAACATATATGGAAATCAAATGAAAATACAAATTATTTTAATAGTTATAATAAAAATAAAAACGTTTTGATTTACTCAATTTTTATACATGTATATGATTTAATTGGTTCTAAACGCCGTATAAAAATATATAAAACGAGATCAATGACGTATGAACTACGAAAATGAAACCGATACTTCAGATGTTGGATAATAGATGGCACTTAATAACTTTAATAATATAAATCGTATTTATTGATATTTTAAAGCATATTTTTAATGCTATAATACGAAATACACAATTAAAATACCCAAACATGTAAATGAAACTGAGTACTTGAATAATTATTTGAATTTTTTTTATTTCCATTTATTTGTTATACTTCATGTGCTTACACACACGATGGCATCATAAAAGTCGTTAAGTTTTTTAACAGAGTGAATTTTCAAAAAAAAAATTATGTTTTTTCAATAAAATATATTTCAATTATTTCAATTTTATTTCAACAGATGAATTACCAAAAAAGTTCGTTAAAATGGAAATTATCATCATGACTATGAAAACGATTCTCCTCAGATAGATGTGAAGCATTTATGTATGGTTTTGTTCAACAAATTAATTTATTGTGTTGTCTAAGTTCTGTTTTAAGATATTTTCATGAGCACATCTAAACGTCAAATCGATTTTTGCCTGCAAATAATTCTTAGCGAGTTTCACACTTGCAAGACTGTCTTCGTTTAAAAATGAGCGTTTCCTATAGCTTCCTTTAAATAATTTTTATTTCAATTCATAGAAAATAAATCATAAATTCAAACATTTTCTAATTTAATCTTCATCACGACTTTGTCAACTTTCCACTTCAGTAGGATATGAAACATTTATATGTGATTTTGTCTCGCACTTACTGTCTCAATAAATTCTGTTTTTATTGCTATGTGCACATGTATACGCCCGACAGAGTTTTTGGCCGAAAAAATAATTATTCTAATAATAAAGAATCAAAATAAGTTTTAAAATCCAATGTGTTAAGACAGTGGATTTAAAAACTTATTTTGATTCTAAAACTTCTATAAAAAAATAATAAAATCAGTACTTATGCAAATCAAAACTCCAACAAACAAATCCACAACAGCAGAATTATATGTCGGTTATCCAATCCACAAGGAACTTCAACTAGTTTAATTTAATTTAGAATCGTTTAACACAGTGGACGATTCTTCAATATAGATAACCGTGGCGATCATTATCACGAATATTGATGTTTCCACAATTCTAAAATCAGTAGATAATAGCTGCTTTCCAATCGACCAACCGATAGTACCCGCTAGTAGTTCGTTGCGTGTCTTTGCTTAATAATTCATAGTAAATTTAGCAAAGACACGCAACGAATTAGTATCGGTTCACTAGCGGGTACTAGCGGTTGGTCGATTGGAAAGCGGCTAATAGTATTTGAACATATCACCAATCACATTCATATATGACATCATTAACATATTATTTATGCACAGGCCAAAATTGGTACAATATTAATTATTATTAATTATGACATAAATATTTTATTATATGATAATAAATAATTTATTATTTTCTACGGAGTACGGACGGGTATAACCTACAAACATTTTGTTAACAATTTTTGACAGCAAAGAAAAAACAAAAAAAATTATTTTTTTGTTTTTTCTTGGCTGTATACGAATTCTGTAGTAATAGTGTTGAAATGTAGAGGGATTTTCTTCTTTTTTTTAATGACGTCACAACTTATTCATGTGTCAGTAAATAAAGGGTATAAACTTTTTAAGCTCAATTCCGGTGTGTGCGGCTTGTGTATTTAGGAGCTTTGGTATTGAAAACCTCGGAACTTTTGGTATAGTCAAAACTATGTAAGTTCAAAAATGATTGTAGAAGTAAAGCAGTTCTTGTAAGTTCTTGTAAATCTGTTTAGAAACGACAGCAACGCACCTATGGCTAGGACATGTTTATGGCTTAAGGGTCGTAAATGGCCATCACCGCGTCTCAAATTACACCTTACGAACCATTAATACATATTTGGTGCACATTGAAGGTGCACCAAAGGTAGGTGTGGTCAGCCTAACGAAGATTTTTACACACACACACACACATACATGATCGTTTTTATGTCATCCGGAGTATGTATATATAAGTTTTGTGCAACGGTGGGAATTGAACTGGAGTTCGCGGTTTGACAAACTTTTTTAACTACTAATCTAGAACAGGCGACAAATTAACAAAGTTCAAGAATGCACGATCTGGCAACAAAATGAGCTATTTATGCTTAACTACCTAATATCTATGCAAAGGTGTAGTATATAAATGATTCTGTCTGTCTGTTTCTATATTTGCAATCTATTGATCAAGGCTCTCCTAACTATTTCGCGGTTCGCTTATTTACGTCCTACTTTCAGCACTCAAACAGGTGGTCAAAGATGTGTTCATTTTCACCACCGAGCGTAATCAAATGTTATAAATTCTCTTTGCACCCTACTCCTATCAGGATTCGAATCCGATACCTCCATATGTGGCAGGACAATCAATAGCACAGCACATGATTCGAAGATTTAAATTCAAATTTTTAAAACTTCTCATCCTAATGTTGTGGCAATATGTTCCCCATTTTTGAACCATACGTTTTTTGTGATGTGTACCATCTAGAGGATCTACAGAACGGCTCCGGTCAAATGAATGATATAAATTCATCGTTCTTGAATGTTTTTAAAATTGTTATGGCTATCTTATAGCCTTCGTAGCTTCGCTTGGACATCTTCACATTGATCTGTGGCATTTACAAATACCACGGATAGTCACGCCACAATAGTAAAGTATAACAAAATAATCGAAAATGATTTCGATTCAAAAACTCTGTAATTCGCTAGCACTATTGCAATAAAGCTTCACAACATATACAAACGAAAATGCAACAAACATCAAGTCCGGTCGCATATGCCTGATGAGATGGATTGGATATTTTCGATCACACAACGAATCAATTACGTCATTAGATCGAAACCGGCCTAGCGAACGAACATAAGACAAAAACGTTTCATCGGCTGGTTGATACAGCGCCCTAGCTTGTCAATCAATGCCACTCTGTGGAGTTCTGGTTTAACTCCCATCATTTAGCTGTCACGATTACAGCTCCCAGCATCATCATTATCATGTTCGACAGATCCAGTGATTATGTAATGGTTTCTTATGGTATTTATCTACTGGAATATATACCTATCTGCGTCTGACTAACATCATCTTGAATGTGGGGAATAGACCTACCTTTTTGACATCATCAAGGCTGAAGTAGTACATATTACTCTTATCTCATGAAGTCTAAGGGGGAAAGTTTCATCCTAGATGGTTCTAGATGACTTTACTATCTCTGACCGTCGTTACATCTCCTTCTCTCTAACCAGTGATAAACCTAAAATTAGATAATTTAGGAACCCAAAATAACTATTTAGGAACTTTATAGACTCCATTTCAACCAATCACTTCGATGAGAAAGCTTTTCTGATTTTCATTACTTGAAGTGATTTCAGAAATCGATGAGCCACTTATCAGAGCCAGTGAGAAATCTGCCCTCTTAGTAAAAGTTCTGGGCACCATGATTAACTATGACGGTTAAATTAAAGACGTATGATTATAGGCCAGCAGTACTGTTGTGGAAGATGAGTCGGGCCAATCTATTCTCTTACAGGGAAGGGAATAAGGTCATACATGCCTTCATTCACACCATCAATCGTAATCAAATGGCTAAAAATCACGTTTATATCCCGTCCCTTTCGGGATTAAAGTAACTTCAGCTGGTAACCATCTGGTCGATCACAAGATCAAGGCATAAGGACCATAAAATACATCCACAGTAAGAGGCTGTGGTACGTGCTTGAGTATTTAGAAATACCAAACCAATACGTACGTCTGCAGACGTACAAACAATGACATACATGGAGACGTACATGTGTAAAATGACGGTAGCGCAGTAACAATGCTGTGTCAAAGTTGAGAATAGGCTATCGAGAGCTTTTATAATTAATTCTGGTGTTCAACAATGAAACACATCCTTTGTAATAGTGAAACACCTCCAGACTAATATCTTACTCCGGCAATCCAAATGATACTTGATCCTCTAGAACAGTGTTCAGCTTAAGTTGGTCTCAAAATCAACGAGTCCAAAACCAAATATCTACACTCTGGTTTATGAGAGCAAGACGTAATTGATTTTAGTATTGGAGATTCAAGTATCTTGGTTCTCTCATAGCACACGATAGTAGTGTGGGATATCCAGATCACGAGCCTCCCCCCAGAAAAAAGCCTCGCCATCAGTGGCATTATTTCACTCAGTTAGGTTAGGTTGAGAACTGCTACAGCACACTTAGACCGGCGACGGTCCATTGTGTTGTGATACCACAGGATCTTCCTTCCCTATTACCTTTATGAGAACCAGTTTGAGCTACTTATTAGCGTGATAAGTCTCGCACCTTAATGTTTTCGAGATCAGAGAGGCAGTCTGGTGTGGCAAAGCCGGGTATGAGCATAGGAAGTCAACTACCGTCTCTTCCTCTTCCTCGCCCATACAGCTTCTGCAAAAATCATTAGCTTCTAGACCTATAGCCTCCTCATATGTTCTCCAAGTAGACAGTGTCCTGTGAGTATCCCCTCGATCGTTTCTTCCATAACCATTCCACGATAACCATATGTGACCATATTTGTCAATGCATAGTGTCCCGAGAACAGCCATACACAATCATGTACATACACAAGTCGATATGGTTTTGAACGATATCTCAAATGTTACCGTTTAGTACGTGCATATAAAATTTTTAAGAAAATAAAGATCTACAACAACACTATATCATTTGAATATGTTAAATCTACACATTTCGATTTTTATAGTATTTTGACCATTGATAATTAATTAAAATCGATCAATATGCGCGAATAGATTTCAACAGTCATCCTGTATTTAGAAGTAAATCAGGTAGAACATAGACGCCCATAAATAATTAAAGCTTACCGCTCACGTCGTGCATAACGCAAAATTCAATTTCAATTTCATTAAACCGCGAAATGCGCGAATTCGACTCGTCTATATATGTGGTGTGAATGCCCTTTGATTAGGGCTGCTAATTAGCATATGCGCGCGTATAAATATCGAAGACGCGGACAAATTATTTATCTAAACGATTATCATGGCGTCGTATATATAGATGTTAGTTGTACATAATCTACATCTAAATCGTATACGATTATTATTATTGATAAACGATTAAGGTGTGACGTAATGCATAATCAGGTAAATTCCAAAGTGATTAACATCTATTTCGACCGACCTGAAATTAGTAGTACCGTTCGCCGATAGTGACCTACACAACAAACTGGTATACTCATAAAATGCGCGAGATGTAGTAAATTATAATCAAGCCTACAGGTAAGTATTCGCCTGTGTCAGTGTGGTACATCTATGTGCTTATAGCGTTCTTCTTTGTTGAAACAATAAATTTGAGTTAAACTTCTTCTCTACAACTGTATATGATTTGTCAATTTTTTTTTTGTCGCAATCATATGAGGTGTCATCGACCTGAAACACATACCCATATGTGTATACAATAGAAACGGCAACACAAACTATTTAAGATGGGTTTTTTTAAAGTCGTTACATTTTAACGATGATGATTGTTGTTTGGTTTATGAATGACAAGACAACCGATGGTTGTATCCGGTATCCAATCCTTGTAAATTCATATGACGTTGTCCAGCCCTATAAATGCATGTACACACTCGTATGTCGTTAAACTTTGAACAAAAGGGGAATTCCTCAGATTGTGATTTTACGGCATTAATCGTACTTCTTATATATTCATTACACCAAGACAACCTTCATGTGAACAACATTGTGTTTAAAGAATTTCCGGAATAGCGAGACAACACGAATACCAAGATGAGATCTAAAAATAAAATGTATATTTAATGGCCTACGGCATTCAAACAAATAAGGACAATAATAACACTGTGTGTGTGTTCAAAACAATTCCGGAATTGATTATCTACGTCATTAACGACATCAAAGTTTATCAACCATTTCTTATATGTTGTGTGGTGGTGATTTTTCATAATGGGTCCATATTGTTACAGAAGGTTGAGCAAGTACGACGGAAGCACTTTCTGTTTTGAGTTGGCGTGCAACGTCTGTCAGTCGTTTCAAGAATTTGACATATCATTAAATGGCTTCGAAGCGGGTCTTAGCTTCAACACTTCAGTTGGAACTCGTACTCTTAGATGCCTTACTCAATGTTTTGAAAATTACTCTCTCATAAAATGATGCCATTACTCTGGTTTCCAGCTGTTTACTCAATATAGATCGCTATGAGTTATGTTGTTATAGATTTGCTATAGGAGATACTTATTTACAAAATCAAAGACCCTAACCCAGGGACCTCACGACCTCTCCTGGTTAACAGACTCCTAAATAAAATATGCTACAATCATCTTACTGCAGTTTTCGATGAAGTAAGGAAACAGGGTATTAGACGTGAGGTTCAATAATGAAAATTAGAAATTTCGGAGGAATGGAAAGGACAGCTAACGAGTTTGAAAAAGCAATAATCAGCACCTATAAGTAAAGCTATGCTCTATAAGTAAGCCTAATAGAACTTGGACACCATGGTGGACCAAGGAACTGGGTAGACTGAGGAAGCAGACAAGAAAATTTCTCAACAAAGAAAAGATATTATCTGTGGTAATATCAAGGTAACTATCAGAACTCTAGAGAAACCTGATGGAACTCATACGAGTACAAATCAGGAAACCCTACATGATCTAATTAAAACTAATTTTCTTGAAAATGAGAATTCTAGTTAGTAGACAGAAATCAATACCTTCACCAACTAAACCGAGTTACAGAGATTGGAATTTAGAGGCAAAAGTGGTGACAAAAAATAAAATCCGATGGAGCATCGGTTCTTTCTGAAAGTTTAAAAACACCAATTTTAGATGGGACATTGCCAGCTTTCCGACATGAAGGACTGTAAATCATAATAGACTACCTTGCGGATTTCTTCAGAAACAGTTTGTGTGGTGTTTATCCCGAAATATAAATATACCGCCCAGGTGGCACAGTGGTTAAAGCTGAGGCAGTTGGAGCGGGAGCTACCGGCACTATAGGCTGGCATGGAACTATGCAATGTGCAAATGGTTAGGAAAATCGGACCTATAGCCGTACGTCCTCGAATTGGCTGTAAAGGCGTAAAAGTAAGGAGGTAAATAAGCGAACCGCAAACAAGTAGGGAGTGTCTTGAGCACCAAAAAATATATATATAAATATGACCAAGCAAAAAATTTTCTGTACTTCAGGGATAATATGACCTGTCAAAAAATCCCAAACATTTCAAACAACGAAAGGTAAATCTGTTAACTGATGTAGGTCTGCTACCGCTTGATTTTTGAATCAGACACATAAAGGTATTGAAGCTCTTGAAGTGACTTAATAGAGATATCGACTTTTTGGTGGTCAACATCAGAAGAGATAGGACCTCATCTCTTGTCGACCATCCAAATTCTTTTTTGGCTCAATAAATCAGCAAATATCCCAGTACTTCTTGAATTATGATAGACGCATTTTGATGGTCTTTCTGGGTATTCTCAAAAAATTTTTTTTCTTACTAATCACATGTTCCGGCGTACAGATGAGAATTCGGAACAGCACAAACAGTGTGGAGAAGGAGATGAAGAATCTGTTGAGCACTTCTTTTGCTCCTGTCCTTCATATTAATCCCATAAGCTGTACTAGTTTGGAGTATGATTCCGATTTAAGGATCAACCTTGAGAGTACCGAAAATGTTGGGCTCCATTCGAAGAATAAACAGATTTCGGGACTAAGAGTGAATCTGAGAGGGAATATCACAATGGGCCAATCGAGCCTGAGTGACAGGGCAAAAAGTCTGCTCTCATCAAAAATGGTTGGTCGGATTGCTAAATTTTCCTAACGAGCAAAACTATAGACCATATAAGGCTGATTGATTTATGGTGAACCATTAAGTCGTGAAGTGTACTTGCATCACAGATAAAATGACTGCGCATATCGGTTTTAGAGGACCCGTAATTTTTTTTTTTTGATATCTGATGGTGAATGGAATGAAATTAAAATTTAAACAAGAAACCGAACATCCAATCGAATGTAACACGTTTATGAAGCCACAGTATAAACAGGAGCCATAGTGTGAAGGCGAAGAGTTCAAAGCTGTTTAGAAGTAACGGTTAAACATTAAACGGTTAAACAGCCGAGGGTGTTGTCGGAAGAACTACGCAGTGGTATATGAGACTTGTGATGATTTAACACTGACATATTGAATTTAGAACTGTTAGTGAGCTGATGACAAACCTCATCAGCTCACTAACAGTTCTGAAAACTTGATCTTATATTTATTTGGTTACGCTTACGGGCAAGTTTCAATAGAGTTATCTTATAAATAAATGCAAGATGGTTGTAACACAAGTGGAACATTAAGTAGACCAGTAAATTAATTACACGATGTGTCAAGTACAGTATCGATTGACACATTTGTCTCCGTCCACGTTCCGAATGACAATTGACAGAGATTTGAAGACATACCTATATACAATCCGCTAACCCATCTGAAGAAGCCATATCCAATTCATTCATTTCTAAGTTGTTAAAATTTCTAAACTAACTGAGATTGTCTTTTATAACGCCATGAATCAGAAAACGGAAAACTTTAACTTATACAGTCTTGCCAAAGTTGTACACCTTTTAGGCATCTTGTTCGATCAAACATCGAAATTGGGGAATTTATGTCGGTAATTGAAAAGCCTCATGGGAACTACTAGACTAAATAGAGTTCTCTGGTGAAATATGAAAGCAGCTAGTTGTCCCATCTAGAAAGTCATTGTGTAAAATCAGAAATCTATTTTCCTTCAGGCATGATAAATTTATCAAACGGATTGAAAAATCACTGGATAATAACTTTTATTGTACCGCTCAGATGGCGCAGTGGTTAAAGCTGCGGCAGTTGGAGCGAGAATACCGGGTTCGAATCCCGATAGGGGCAGGATGCAAAAGGGATTTTTCACCATGAGATTATTCGATCTGTGGTGTGAAGGAACACAATTATGACCCCCTGTTGGAGGGGGTGCAATGTGCAGATGGTTAGGAAAATGGGACCTATAGCTGAACGTCCTCGAATTGGCTGTAGTGGCGTAAAAGCAAGGACGTAAATAAGCGAACCGCGAACAAGAAGGGAGTGACTTGAGCCCCAAAACAGATTAGAGATTAGATAATAAAAAATAAAAAATAAAACTTTCATGGGAAGAATTTAGGTATTGAAATGGCCACGATGGTGGTTCGGAAGACATCTCCTCAAGGAACAGGTTTGTCTTCTCTTTTGTAGTCCCTTTGTGATTAACTCACTATACTAGTCCAAAAAGATGATAAAGGATTATATGTCAGATATATGATGATTGAGTGATGACAACTATGTGATAAAATGTAAATGGCGACTTACATACCGGTAACCTAGTTTTGTGATCAGGAACTATTTTAGTTAATCCTAGCGAAATCTATAGCTTCCAAAAATTAGGATATCCCACTCTCATCAGAAGTCATATATATGGGGATCTGGTTAGACAAGCAATAAATGTAAGCAATAAAACTGACGAGAGAAGCAATAAATATTTGGTAAATCATTGCTGCTTAATCTTTGAATCAGAAAAGAATCTAAATGAAGTTAGTCGTTACTTCAACGGTATGCACTAGAAAATATTAGGCAACACAGACATACTTTGAAGTTCTTGTCGAGCACTATAAATGGATACTATTTATTGAGAATGAAAATTGGGAACGATTTTGGGAGGAGAAACAGAAACTTCCGTCAAGCAAATTATATTTACAGGGTGCATTGCTTTCAATTACGGTTCCTATTTGAGGATCAGCTAACAACTATGAAGATACCGAATATTTTAGTTTTAATCCGGAAATTGTATGTGATGGAGATAATGGGATAAATGAGACAAATGGGACCGTAAATCATGTCTGATCGTAACTTAAATCATGATTTCTTCAATTTTAATTATTATTTCTTGTTGGGTCGGAAGTACAAGCTTCATCAACTGTTTAGGAGGTCAATACAGCCTTTTTACGTGTAGCCTGATGAGAATATTAACTCCAAGATTTATTTATTTTTATTTAATTTAATCACTTGTGAATGTGAAGAGGCCCATTGGTCAGCTCCAGCTACAGTTTTGTCTTTCACACTTCAAGCCCATTTCACATCGTTTATTTTGGACTTTTGCCAAAATTGACATTTTTAAGAATGCGTATAACCAACCAAATGGTTTCCTGTAGAGAGGGACGTACCGCGTTCGAATCCCAACAGGAACTAGAATAAAAATGTCAATTTTCTTCTTCTGATTAGCAAAATAGTTAGAGATGAGGTATAAAACCCGAAAAAGGGGTTACATATTGATTTGGACGAATGAAATGCGCAGATGGAATTGGAAAGGCATCTCAAAATAAGCAATTTGATGGGGTGTTTTTTTAAATAAGAAGCAGATAAGCTGAAATTTCCAATGACCCCATATATATACATATATATACCACATAACCCCTATTTTTGTACGCCACTGTGTATTACCTTATTTTTTCAATGTCACAAAACCTCCTTTGTTCACGATAAAAATACACGGTCATCTAATTAATGATTTATGATATTTCGTCTACAACATTAATTATCGTAGTTCAATTTTGATTGGTGACAGTGTCTTGAACGGCGGTATATCACGAAATTAATACAAAAAATATGTCAAATTTAAAATTGTTAACAACAATTATTTGGTTTCTGTCATTTTTCTACATAACAACACCTGGCCACATATTCGAAAATAAATTCAAATTAATTTATTTGATCGCAATGCTGTACCTAACAAACGAACAACTCTATCAATTCATGTATAGTTTTTTTAACATTCACCCCAGCAAAATTACACTCCAATCGATCATAACGAATGTGACGCTAATGATCCAGCTGTTTACGTTCAATGTATACGTCATCGAATTGTTTAAAAATCAAAACTATCACAAACAATTAATCGACAAATTGTTCGAACTAAATCGACGATTGGTTGTGAAGTATGGGATCGCGATCGAGATTAAATCTCGAATAAAAATTATTGCATTTGATACTGGATTTTTGGTGGCAACGTTTATCTTGTACAACGCAGTGCAGACTCAAAACCACAACGCAATGTTGTTGCACAGCTTCGAAGATAGTCAGCGGCCGATTATAGTTACATACGTCATCATGTCGAACAATCTCAATGTTTTATACTTTACGCTTATCTTACAAATCTGTCATTTGTATTTACATCATGTGGTGACGATCGTAAAGGATTTGGTACGTGATTTAGGAGGGCGGCGTTTTGTGATCAAAAAATCGTGCATAAAACGACACCTGAACGAGAAATTTGCCAAAAATCATAAGCTAATTATGAAAATTATGCAACTTATCAATCGGGTGTTTCACATCAATATCGTCTTCTTCCTATTGAACAATATCGTCTTCATAATTATCCATACATTTATATTGTATTCGATTGTGCTGCAAGACCATCAACATGTCGATTACGTCATGATTATGTTTATCAATTCGTTGTTCGTATGTTTTTATGTAAAACTGTGTCATATGTTCATCATCGTCAATCGTATCAATCGGTCGATTGATGAATACAAACGAACTATGAATCGGCTGCAACTACATAACGAGCATGACATGAATTTTATGGTAAATTATTGTGTGCTGTCCTTGCGGAGGGATTGGAATTATGACCAAAATGGGATACATAATAATACAGGGTGCGACATCTCGTATGTCGGTATGTAAACATTATAGTCCAACATAGTGACGCTGTACATCAAAAATAATTGGATTTACTCAACGTGCATAATGTGGGGAACAGGTACAACCTGATACCACTATATGCGTCGTTTGGTGTCGATTTTTAAGAGCGCGGGGCATTCGGAGATTATTAACATGCCGTTCATTAACGACCAACACTTGCCAATAAACTGTTTGAAGCGATCAGATTGAGAGAGAGGAGGGAGAGATAGAGATAGAGATAGAGGGCGCTGATCAGAAAACAAGAGTGTCAGCATTTTTGTGTCTATGGAACCGTATTGCGTTGCACTTTTTAAGGTGATTTGTCTTTGTTCCCGGATAAAGTTTAATTAAAACAAAGCATTTTGCTGACCGGCCATCCATGCACTTGAAATACGACCAAACAATCACTTGAATGGTTAACACAACCTGATTTTTGGAAGTAAATTTTGAGCCCGACAAGGCCCATTACACACTCTCTGGCGACATTATTACAGAAAATGCCGCATTTGCAAAAAAGAAAATCCAAACGCTATTGCATGACCAAAACGTAACGGTTTGGGTTGGCATTTGTGATACAACCATTATTGGGTCAAATTATCTCAGATAAAACGAAACAGTCAAGGAAATCGAATTCGCCCCCAAATGCTTGAAAACAAAGTGAAAGAAAATTCCTTGGACGTCTAATGTGACATTGACTGAACAAACTTCAGACCTTTGATGAGGTCAAGACATACATTCGTGGTCTCTTAATTGCTGTTGTATACAAAAACTATTCCAAATAAATCACAAAGGACCAAATTGAATCAAAATACTTCACACATTGAAATCGGTTTTTTTCAAAGTAGTTCAATGTTGAAATACCGTCTTAAAAGATGACGCACCTATTATGGTTATAAAATATCGGTGATGGCCTGAACTGTGTCAGGTCAACGATTTCAAACTTGAGTCCGCGGTGTGGTGACTACTTCTCTTAACAATTAAGTTGCCACATACATTAGCGACTGATATATGTTGGGTCCCATTTTGGCATAACCGATCACTTCCATGAAAATTAAAACTCTTTTATGTACATTGTGCTTTCTATCTCCCAGGTGAACATGATGTCACTCAACGCACTTCATATGGACATCAAATTTACAGGATTCGATTTGTTCACAGTTGACTTGAAATATCTTCACGAAGTAAGTATATAAAATGGATGTGAATAGTCGTTTCACTTTGCAATTAATCATTCGACTCGTCATTGTTTCAGTTATTCGCAATTGGGATTACATATTTTGTAATATTGTTACAATTTGACAATGCTTGAGGGTTTGACTTTGATGTGTAATAATTTGAGTGTTGCCCAACATAAATAATAATATATGTATAATGAAATAAATCTTGTGGTCAGTATTCCGATCATTTTTCTCTTATTTTAAGCAATCCTAAGACACCTACCAAAACAACAGGCTAACTACATTAAGTGGGGAGCCAGGCAAAACTACAGCGCTAAACTGCTGGGTGTGAGACTGGCTGGAGGCTCCGTCTAAATATGAACTCAGTCTTAAACGATGAATCCGGATACCAGGCGCTCTCCAGATCAAATAACCTTATCTGTGCACTCTGTATCTCTGCACAGACGGAAAATGTTTCTCCACAACTCGTGCGATGTAAATATGAATTACACAAACACAATTTAGAGGAACAGAATAGTGCAGCCGAGTCTAATAACTAGGCGGTGTTTTCAATGAAACCTTTAACAGGGAACAATGATGTCCCATGTATTAAATAAGACACTAATGTACAACCATCAAGGGTTAAAAGCTCTTCAATTAAGAAGAAAATCTTGGGATGCTAGTGTCGTAAAAAAAAGCCCTGAAAATGCACTTGTTGATTCCAGGGTACTAGACCAAAACACACATCTTGAAGTCGCAGGTAAACCAAGATGACGGCCGAGGATCGAAAGAAATTCCCAATCTGAGTTTTAAGGAAATTGTACTTCTTCAGCGCGGTGTGCTTGTCATACACAAACTTAGGGATTTTGGCGATAGGCAACGTTCATCACATTTCAAGCACCGAAAAATAAGAGATATTTTGTGCTGTATTAATACTCTAGGAGTCCAATTTAGTTAAAGAACCCAACAATATCCCTCGTTAGACTTGATATCATTCCATTCGGATTTATTATTCTGCGTCGAAGAAGGTGCAATCGTAGGCGTACATTAGCTGCGAGTTCGCATATGATTTGTTTCACAGATTCTAGTTCGGACTCGGAAAAATAGCAACAATGTTCTTTCGACCAAGGCGGTGATCATTCTTTTAGATTGTCTTAGACCTGGAACGTTTCACTAATATGTAATCCATCTTGAAACCGCTCTGCGTTGTCTATTTGTGACTTTGGTTCCGGTTCAATAAGTGTGTCGCTCCAGCATTTCTATCAATTTCAGCATGTCCCGGCTCCTATACAAAATTTATCTTCCTCTACTTTAAACAGTCTCAAACTAGCTGTGATTAACAGGTGTTGAGTGTCTTCAAAGCGGATTGAGTGTCTCATTGCGTATAAATCCTTTTACTATTTACGCCTTTGGTTAGACCAGCCTTTGCATAGACCACTTCTGTATACATATATGTTTGAAATACTATGATTTGACCCGTTTTTTGACATAAGACGCCTGATGCAATTAGACCTCTCCACGGTTCCCGATCAGGATATATTTCATAATCAGACTAAATAAAAAGGTAATGAGATATGTATGGGGTTGTTTGTACTTAACGGTAAAAAAGGAATTTTGGTATCCTTCAGGAGATTTTTTTATCTAGCCAGTTAGAGGTAGATATCGTCCGGGAATTGCTTCGGTCTACTCTCAATTGTAGATAGTAAGTGTTATATTATGGGAAGCAATACTTTGGCACGACCACGTTGAGACCTACTGATAGAATAATGTGGTTTATATTCTCTAATCCTAGTACCACAAGGACACTTATTAGAGTCAACCATTCGATTAGAGGTTAGAGATGGACGCGGTATACATAAAGCGACTACGATTATAGCAAGTTTAATCATAGGAGTCGAACTCCATGCCTTTAAATAGCATGGTGCAGCCGAAAAAACTGCAGCTGTTACGCAGAATATGTCAGAATATGTACATAGTCAATTAGAATAGGAGCAAAATGATCATCCGCAACGTTTTCGGTTCGATAATTGTGACTTAGAATGCTTGGAAGAAACTAAACATTTGTACCGAAAAATCTTATTTTCCAACGAAGCTGATTTTCATTTCGAAAGCTATGTCAATAAGCGAAATTGTCGCATTTGAGACTCAGAAAATTCACATGTATCCTTGGAGCAGCCGATACACCAAGAAGAGTGGCTATTGGATTTGTATTTTGAGTGGCATCATTGTTCCAATTGTTTTCGAAAATTGGCAAGAGTTATCAAACCATAAAAAACATTCATTTGGAAACATGTACACATCCACGTTAAACATCCCGTAGCCAAATTGACCATGTGTTGATTTCTAAAGGGACGGGCGCGAGTTGTCAAAGACGTGAGATCTCATCAGTCGTCAACAAAATTCGTAGGCAGTAGACCATTATCTAGTCACTGCAAAGCCACGATGGAAATTTTCGTACAAGTCAGGGAGGACAGGGGAATATACAACGCGATTCTCCCGTGAAGATCTGATGAATGAAGAAACGTAACGGAAATGTCAAGATCTGGTCAGTAATAGTATTAAAAACCTCGGTTGTCGATGCTGCCCAGTCGATGCGATACTGGTATGGGGAAATGAAGTAATGCCTGAAGAATTGAAAGGGGCCGCGTTATGACTAAAATTCTAATGTTATGTCGAAGATTATCGCGGTATTGCTCTCCATTGCAAAGCTTAAGTTACTGCCATACATTATCTTGGGAAAAATTACTCCTCTGGCGTAGGAAATCATCGGTGACCACCAAGGGGACTCCGTCCCAATCAGTCAATCACACGTGATTCTTTCGAAGTACTACGTAACATCTCGCGATGTGCACCAGATATTTCTAATATTTAGGAATACCAAACAAAAAAGTACGTCTGTGTAAAATGACAGTAACGCAGTCACACAGTAATGCTGTATTTAAGTTATCGAGAACTTTTGCAATAACTTCTGGTATTCGACAAAGAGATGTGCTCCCCCCATTCTTTTTAATCTCATGTTCGAATACGTCCTTCGTAAAATTGAAACACTTAAAGACAATATCTTATTCCGAAAATCCAATCAACTTTTTGCATGTGCAGATGATATCTGTGTTATTGGATTGAATGGCAACGTGGTGAAAGATATACTTGATCCATTGGCGGAGTCAATCTAACTCGAAACCGTTGGAGTCAGGTTGTTGACACAGTACGGGCCAATAATGGCTTGTAAAAGTAGTCAAAAAAAAGTATCGAACAATAATGAGCGAGGATAAACGAAACAAACGGCATTTGGTTTGGATAGGACGGCGCAAATTGCCACACAACGAATAAAACAATCGATGTTTTCCACTCTGTCCTTGGAGATTGGAGATTTCGCCGTCATGCTTACATTTGATTCAAATACGTTTGATGTGAATCATCTGTGTAAGACTTCAATGACCAAATCAAACTTCCATTTGTGAGGTATGAGCTAATACGTATTTGTTTTGAAGTTGAGTTCCACGCCTAATGGCAATAACATATACCGGGTGTTTCTTTTAAACTAGAACGATCAAATATCTCGAAAAATAGCCACCCTACGGAAAAAATGTCCATAATAAAAATTTAATCATACCGCGGAGGAAATACATTAGTGCAAAAAACTAGTCCCTCCCTCCCCCTCCCCGCTTTGTAGGTGGGGCGGGGGTAACTTTTAAACTAAGATAGGAAGCCATATTTTCCGTAGAGCAACAGCCACTGGTGAAAATAATGAAATTGCTGTATTGGCAGCAGTGGCTCATAATCCTCATGTTAGTACACGAGAAAAAGTTCACGATTCCGGATTGTCCCGCTCCAGTGTTTGGAGAATTTTTAAACGGCACAAGTATCATCCATATCATGTATCTGTACACCAAGATCTTCATGGCGCTGATTTCCAAAATCGGGTAACTTTTTGTCAATGGGCACGTGAACAAGTACAACAAAACCCCAATTTTTTTCGTTGCGTAATGTTCTCTGACGGATCGTCTTTTACAAACCATGGAACGGTTAATCGACATAATATGCATTATTGGAGTGTTACAAATTCGCACTGGCTTCGTCAAGTTGAACATCAACGTCCTTGGACTGTCAACGTGTGGTGTGGAATATTTGGCAACAAACTCATAGGCCCCCACATTATTGAAGGCAACTTGAATGGATAAATGTACCGAAACTTTTTGGAAAATGAACTGCCAATATTACTTGAAAATTTGAGCTTAGAAGTGAGACGGAACATGTGGTTTCAACATGATGGTTGTCCTGCACACTATTCGGAGGTGGCACGTGAAATACTTGATCGTGATTTCAATGGTCGCTGTATCAGTAGAACTGGTCCGATAAATTGACCAGATCACCAGATCTTACTGCGCCAGATTTCTGTTTGTGGGGCTATCTCAAAGACAAAGTTTACTAACGAGAACCATCAACACGTGAGAACATGATTGAGCGAATCAGAAATGCGTGTGCTGAACTTGAGCCAAACACACTTCTCAGTTGTGTACAGTCATTTGAAATGCGTATTAATAAGTGCATTGAAGTCGTAGGCCATCATATTGAACACTTATTTTAAGCTAAAATTATTTAATTCTCCTGCCATTTACATTAATAAATTGTTTTGATGACGAATTTCGAGTATTTCTAATGAAACGTGATGTTTTTTATTTGAAACGTATTGCTGAATCGAATGCGTGTGTTCTAAGAAGAACTTGAAAATATTGAATTTTGTCGATTACAACGCCATCTATTATGAACTGAACAAAATATTTCATTCAAATCATACGAACTTTTAATCGTAGAATCCGTATCTGCAATAAAAAATATGGCTTCCTATCTTATTTTAAAAGTTACCCCCACCCCACCTACAAAGCGAGAGGGGGAGACTAGTTTTTTGCACTAATGTATTTCCTCCGCGGTATGATTACATTTGATTATGGACATTTTTTCCGTATAGTAGCTATTTCTCGAGATATTTGATCGTCTCAGCTTAAAAGAAACACCCGGTATACTATTTCTTATAAAAAAATACTAACTCGGCTTTGATACCTCTGAGATTGGCCATAAATAAATATCTTCTATAACAATTTATCAATTTTTAAAAATCACTTTTGTCGAGTCTTTAACCAAATTAAACCAAACATTCTCGTTTGAACGAAGATTTACTTACATATTTACATATATATTCACTCTAGAGTTTGGACATGTTTTGAATATAAATACGAACAAATAAAACAAATCTTAATTTTATTTTAAAAATATATTTGTATTAAATACAATCACTGAACAATTTCACAGAAATAAGTATTATTGTTGTTGTAAATTTATTGATGTTATTACTTGAAATTAGCATATAGTGTCTAGAAAAATAATCCACCCGCAATACCAAAACGACGGCCATAACCACCATAGCCATGATTATGACCACCATATGGATAATAGCCACCATAGCCTCCATATCCACCATATCCTCCATAACCTCCATATCCGCCATATCCGCCATATCCACCATATCCACCATATCCGCCATATCCTTGTCTACGGATTCCACCATAACCACCATAACCTCCATATCCGCCATAACCACCATATCCGCCGTATCCACCATAACCACCATATCCTCTATTATGGCCACCGCCAAATCCACCATAACCACCCCAGAAGGTTGCATCGGTTTTCAATGCCTCATCTTTATTCTCCTCATCTTCGACGACAACAGCAACCGTTTCGGGTTCAACAGCTTTTACACCATCTTCAGTTTTTTCCGCTAATGGATTTGCACTAACAATTCCGATCAGCACCACCAGACAAATCTACAAATTTAATTAACACTTTAATAAGATTATCTTGTTTGTATATAAACCGTTAAACGAGATTGCTTTTATCTAATCTCACTTTAGAGTACATATGTACTTAACAATCACTTACAATAATATAAGATTTCATGGTGCGAGTAAATTTTTTTTTTTTAAGAGACGACACAATTCTGTTGTACAGCAGCGTACTGTCGATACGATAACTAAACTAAGATTGCAAAATAGTTAGTGAACTTGTCGCGTTTATATACTAAACTGTTACACCGATCGCTCTTCGTTTTCATATTCGCACTGTTGTTCTTACACTATAATTCTTAACATAATTTTCTTCATTTTTTGTTTTGATTTCATGATCTTGCGTTTTTTGCTTCGCCTTTGCTCAATATATCATTTGCTTAACACCAATGAAGACTTTAGATGCTTTTATATGAACTAATCGGTTTGGTAAAATTTCGAAATCAATAATTTATTCAACAACTAATCGCACAAATTTATTCGGACAGTAGGTATACACAAACGTTATTCGATATACGGATATGAAACCGTTATTCATCGAGCAGTTTGCAAGATTAGCATAAATATGATGGATGTTATCGATTGTAAATTCCATCTGGTACTTTCCCGCCCAATATGAATCTCTGCTCTTCGAATATTTGGTTTAATTTGGTGCCAGAATTTGGTGCCATTCGATTGTATATAAAAAGCTGCAAGATGATTTACCACCTACGAAATGGCGCAGTTAAAGTGGCAGCAGTTGGGGATACCGGGATCGAATCCCAATAGGGGCAGAATGTTAAAGGATTTTGCACCATCTGATTACGATCCATGTCAGTATACTATAGGCTGGCATGGAGCTAGCCAATGTGCAGATAGTTAGGAAAATCGGACCTACAGCCGTACGTCCTCGACGTATAGGTCCGACATAAGGACGTAAATAAGCGAACCGCGAACAAGTGGGGAGTGCCTTGAGCCCCAGAACAGATTAGAGATAAAAAAAAAGTATTTTTGTTTATATTCTCGCTTTCCCATATTATTTCAATGGATTTGTGGTGGACATCGTTACAACAAAATGTGATGATGATTTGATTATCTTATATTCGCACTTCGTTCGTTTGTCACAATTAAGTATAATGCTATATATCTATCCATTTTGTACTTCGCAACTTTGGCTCTGAATGGTGGTTTGAGATTTGGTTTGAGAGGGAGATAATTTCAGTCAACAAATGCTCCTCGTCCGATGTTACATCCATTGGGAAAATTTTATCCAATTTCTCATCAAAGCCCCAATTATAGGTGGAAAATTGAATTCGCAGCCGTGATTAAGATAATGTCGAATTGGTTCACCATATTGTTGATTTTTACAATTGAATCGATGATGATAATGATGCAGGTGGAATATATACAATGTGGATGCATACTGTTATTTTGTTAATACACTTGGGCCAAAAAATCACACATTGCTAAACATTCCACAAAAGTTCAAAAATATTAAAAATCCGATATTTGTTTAATTTTTTTTAATGCAGATTCAAAGTCTGTTTTTGTACTTGTACCATCCCAACAATGTGATTTTCTATCGACGGCAGGATTGCGAATCAAATTCCCAAAATAATTCATCAAGATGCCATGAAATATCTGACTCCGAATAGTAACCATTCGCATATCTACGCTAATTCTGAACAGTCCTCTATTAAATACGTCTTCAACCGAAGAAAATAAATGGATACCACACCAGACGTCACCGTACAAGTGGTTGCACCAATTAATTCGGGGCAGCACCAAAGTGAAGTGGCTCTACAACTATAATTGAGCCGATTCTGCTTTCGTCGAGTGCGCTAGAAATATCACGAAACTGATGGCTTCAGGCAGCCACAAGGATCATGACCGACCTCATACTACATCACAGCGTGATTTCGTTGCGAAATCGTCGTATGAATGCGGTTCAACTGGGAGTAAATGAAAACAGTTCGAAAATGATTTTGAGAAGTTAATCTGACTGCACACAGACCAGCAAACGGGTCGAAATTGAACACAGCCCACCAAAAAAAAACAGTGTCGGCATTTGAATTGGACAAAATAAGAATGGAGACGAATCCTGGTTCTCAGACGAGTGCAGGATGTTATTATATGGCACCAATGGACTCGGAGAAGTATACAGAAAACAAGGAGAACGATATGTTATAATGAAGTGTTGTATTGAAGGACGTGTCTCGTATGGCGGTTGACGTGCATATTCTGGGGAGGCATACCACTGGAGGTCTCAACGGGACATTTAGAAAGTACTCGAGATGTACATTGAGTTTTTTGCCAGGTTAATTGGTGAAAGCAGGATAATGCGCGACAGAATACGGCTGACATCTTATACCGGTACCTTCAGGAGGATAATGTGTCTGTTATAGAGTAACCAGCTTGATGTCCGGACTTCAGTCTTACCGAACATTAAAGGGACGAGTGAAAAAGGTACCACTGGATAGGTATTGAATCTGCATTAAAAAAATAAACAAATATGGGATTGGTTTTGATATTTTTGCACTTTTGTAGAAAATTGAGCAATGTGCAATTTTTTTGCACCCAAGTGTAGATAGTTTTACGCATAATTGTTCAATAGACCCGCTTTTTAATTTGATAAGGTCACATCTGACACTGCCAGATTTTGTAGTACTGATTGATGGCGAGGAGAGTGGCGAACGGTGACATCTGTAGATTACATAATAACTATAGGAACGAAATTATGTAACATGACAGCTTTCGAATACATTTGTTTTATATTTTGAAAATAAAGGCTAGTACTTCTATTTCGCGTGAAATTTCCATACGATTTTACCAAAGTGAACTCAGAGATAAAAAATTTTCATTTCTGTTTTCACTAAGCAGTACTCTGTTCGCATAAGCGCAAAAACTATAGTTACCTCAATGCACCAAAGATGGTACGCATAAACTCTACAAATTTGTTTCACGCGAAAATAATGATTCGAACCATTTTTTTCACGTGAAATTTGAACATTTAAACTATTTGAACATTTGAATTCTGCAAATAAAATTCATTTCTATTTCACGTGAATTATCCCCCGATCGTTTTAAGTTCACGTCTTCGTAGCGAGATCAGTATCTTTGAGCGTTTCAAGAATAGCTTTGGCCAGACTTGCTTTGCAACTCTACATGAATAGATGTTTGTAGCAACTGAACAGTACTGCTGTAATACTATTCAGAGTTATGCTACGATATTATTTGACCTAAAACAATAACCATTTGACCAAATTTATTTAAGACACAATTCGATCAAGAATTGTCTTTGGTGTCAGTTAATGCTATATTTTGGCAGGTGCCAGTAGAATAGTAATTTGATATGGTTATATCTGCACATTATGCTATTGTACGCTATAGGACATCACTACACATTTAGAATGTTTTTATACTGTGTTTACATACAATTATGTATTTGTTAAATCTCAATTATGTACTTGTGTACTAATCGATACTTATCGTATTCACCCAATTATCAATTGTGAATATCGATTCTTTTTTTGTATATGCGACGATATCCGGCATTCCCAAAATTTTAGTCAGAAATTTCTCAAGATCCGAAGTAAAAGGACGGGTGACAAGACCAAATTAAATTAAATAATAAAAATTGTAATAATTAATGGTAAAAAAGTGATGAAAAATAATTTAAAAATTGTGAATTATTACTATAAACTCGTGTAGAAAAATAAAATTATAATTTAGATTCTAAATTAGAACGTTGGTGTATGTTTATTTAACTTCCCACATGTTCATCCACCTATCGTTCGCTGAGACTAACGCCTCCTTTTTAATCACAGTCTTGAGTGCCTTAATGGGGCTCCCCAACTTTGCTTTTTCCGGTAGCAGTTGGAGAGTTGTACCATGTCTAGCTAGTTCGTCTGCCCTGCAGTTTCCCATGACGTCTGAGTGGCCTCGTTTAGAGACGAGCAGCAACCTAACGCCACTCTAGACGTCAGAGAAATAGAGTCCAGCGACTTGATTGCATCAAAAAATTGTATATTAACGTAATTCAGCTTGTCAATATAAGATATTTGTTATCGATCTCCCAGGATAAACATTTTACAACATTCACTTAACCTAGCTTCTAAATCTAGTAAGCCCGCGTGAACAACTCAAAATGTCCTGTTCTTGAAATTTTATATAATATACATCTCTAAAGAAATCTTCGATAACGTAAAGTAAATGTCAGAAAATACCCGCAAGATTTCCAAAAGCAGTCTTTGGTAGCCTTATAATAATGACATAATTTACTTGTTTGTTTGTTTTAATCTCTACAATCTGTTTCGGGGCTCGAGGCACTTCCAACTCTTTCGCGGTTCAAGGACGTACGGTTATAGGTCTGATTAACGTAGAACCATCTGCATATTGCATAGCTCCATATAGTACTGACATGGAAGATGGGCCCATGAATTCTGCACTCCAACAGGGGTTCATAAATGTGTTCATTAACACCATCAATCGTAGTCGTATGGTGAAAAATCCCTTTGCATCCTGCCCGAACCCGGTACCTCCCGCTCCAACTGCCGCAGCTTTAACCACTGCACCACCTGGGAGTTTATAATCGATGTGTGTTGTCTGGTTAACACTTTGAAAATTGTAAGTGATTTCATTGTATTTTGTTCCACAACTCTGGGGAACCAAAGGCATGTATAGACGAGATGATCTTTTTTTACAATAGATTGCACTGCCACTCTTCCCGTGTTGTTTACATGTTATTTATATACTACATAATTTACGCTAGTTTTTACCTTATTTAAGTAAAGAATGTAAACAACGTTTTTAACATGTAAGACGCCAATTTTGTTAGGATCTTTTGAGTTAATCGATCGCACATGTACGATACCTTATCATATATAGACTAGAATGTCCTGTGACAGAGTTGGGAGTAGTTTGAATTCAAAATAGACAAATAAGGCCGACATAAAGAAAGAAAGTCAAAATGAAATGGACGTTAGGTGCTGTAAAACCGCTTTGTTCTTATATGTTTTTATACCTTCTGTCTACGAGGCACTTTGTCACACTATTATTCATTAATTGGATGAAGCTCGTATAAATAATATAATTAATTAAGTCTTGTGAATAATTTATCTATCGATTATTGTAAACAACAAAATTGTACAATAACAACACACGCGTACTCGTAAGTGTTCATTAGTATAGTAGACACAGTACGACGTAAGATGTCACAGTAAGATGTCAAACTTCAATTCGCTGAAAAAGTTGTTAAGCTTTTTGTCATACATTTGTATCGCACCGTCGATCAAACATCTAAATCCGATATCGGGGAATCGCCGCGCCACGAAACGTGACCGAATACGATACACTGTGCTCTCATTATTACTCGTACTGCTGGATTATTTTATTTACGAGATCATAAAGAAGGAACTACAGAATAACAGTAAGATGACACATATTATGCAGCAAATCTATTTGGGCGCCACTGTCGTACATTTCAATGTCAACGTCATCAATTATTTTATGTCATATTGCCGACATCAGTTGTTTCTTAAAAAATTGGTTGATTTCAATGGCAATATCGAACGAGATTTTCACGTTTCGATACCGATCAAACGAGTTATGCGATTTTTCTACATCAACGCAATTTTTATAGGATTTGGGGTTTTCGTCTGCTTGTGTCTTTTGATTTTCGTTTTACATTTTATCTATAGCAGATTTTCGTCAGTTTTACCTCTCATCTATTTGGTGGTCAAAGCACTTCCATTCCTTTCCTTGGTAACCTATAACATGTTGTATTTTTTGTATATAGTTGTATTGATAAAGGTGTTGAATTTATATTTGGAAGTAGCCAAAACTCTCTTAGTGGATTTTATCAACAAATTAAGCACTTTGGAAAGTAATGACGTCACAACGATACAAAATTTTAATCAATTCTTAGATTTGAATACGATATTAGCACAGAAACTGATTATGGAATTCAGCGTGGTTTTCGGCCCAAACATCACGTTCATGGTGTTGAATGACTTAGTTTTTGTTGTCCTAAACCTCCTAAACGGATTTTCTATCATAGTTACCTGGAACTATTTACCTCAGATGAGACTTATGTTCAATACGTTTCTAACCGTCTATTTGTTAATATTTACCTATACATATTACAAAATTATCTTATTGGTCACCACCTGTAATCATTCGTACAGATACCAAGAAGATTTTCGACAGGCGGTTAATAAAATGGCAAGTTATCGTAACAACAGACATGTTCTTTATATGGTAAGTATGTCGATATGGCATAACATTGAAACAATAATAATTTTGGATTTTATTTTTGAAACTATACAGATTGAGAGGCTCAACTACAAACTGCTCGATATGGATATAAAGTTTACGGCCTGTGATTTAGCTGTAATCGACTATAAACTGTTGTTTAGTGTAAATGTCCAATATGATTAAAATTAAGTATATTGAACCGATTATAATTTATAATTTGCTCTTTCAAGTTGATCACCGGAGCGAACCTGTACTTTTTAATCGCCTTACAATTCACTGTGAGTGAAAATATTTTTTGAAAATTGGATCAAATAAAGAAATTTATAATTAATAATTAACCAAAATGTATTATTGTAACTATGAGAAGGATAAACCAAAATGTTGGTCAAAAAACCTGAAAAACAGGATATCTTAAAGTTGAAGAGGTTTTATGTATCACAAATCTACTAAATATATCTGACACAACTTCCTAAAAAAATTCTTCATACCTCCTGCCTAACCTAACATGGCAAAAATTAACTTTCCACAATGCAATTGTCTGCCTATATGGTGGTTGTCCTCCATTTCTCGCTATCAAGGCTCAGATGTTTCCAGAAAGAAATTCGTTTCATTCTGCAATCAATCAATTAATAAAAATTGATATTTCGAATTAAGTTCTTGTAATTCGCTAGCACTGTCGCGTCACGACTACACGTACGTACATATACGAATCGCACAGTACAAACATCAAGTCCGGTAGAATTATACCTGATGAGATGGATTTGATCTTTTCGATCATACTGTCATTCAATGACGTCATCATCGAATCCAAACCGGCAAAGCGTATTACAAACATACAAACAACAACTCGAATTACAACTCACTTCATATAGTATTCGAAATATAGGTCAAGGAGAATTATTGCAGAAAAGGGAACTCCTCAGGATGGAGTTCTGTCTCCGCTCTTGTGGTGCCTTGTGGTCAACTCACGGCCGCTATAGTCTAGTTGAATGATAATGAGTTTTACTGTTGGGATTATGCCGATGACATCAAATAATATTGGTTGGTGAGGACATACAAATAGCCATTAACATAGTTGTAGAATTTCACCACACCATCCCGGTCTCTTCAGAAGTCAAAAACCTGGGAATCTGGTAAGATTGGAAGACTATCTAGTTAATTATTTAAAAGCGAAATGCAAACAGTCAATTGGTAATTCATCGGGTGTGAACATGCGGGCATACGTACATACGTTTCGGTTATAAGATCCATAATCTCGTTTGCCGCACTTATTTATTGGCATAGAACATTGAGTGGGGTTGGACGGAAATCTCTAAATGACTTCAAATACTTGTGTGTCTGGTTATTGTGAGTGCTATATGCACACCACACCCGATTCAGTTCTTGAGATGGCATGCCCTCGACCCTATAGTGTCGAAGCAAGTTTACGGGAAATTATTTCGTCTAATTATTACCAAAATTCACATATGGGACGACAATAGCCCATCCGAGAGGTAAGATGTCCTTAACCGATGAATTAATATGCTGTCATCTATAGTTGAAATTATGTATTCCTTTTGGTTTAGGTACGCTACTGCCTTACAATAGGAAATTGCTACTCTATGCAAAAGAGAGGAATGCAAAAGAGATCACCGTATTTGCATCCTTTTGATAGCTAGGCTGCTTCAAAGTGGCGGTTATACTGATTGGTAATCATTTTACGATTTATGTATCATCCATCCACGATTCAACAACAGTGTCACCAAACTAAAAGCTCAGAGAATGGAAGTAGCACAAATCCCGACAAAGTAAAGGTTGTTAAGGACTGGTCAATGACTAAGAATTTTCATGAACTTCGTTCTACTAGTAGAAGACTTTACCTTCATCGCCAAGAGCTTACATAAATGGACGGAGGCAAAAACAAAGTTCGTCTGGAGTCTGAGCCACTGAGTACAACGATATACTAGAAGATGAAAAAGTGGTGTTGTGCTTTTGTAAAGTGCTGTCGAAGTCAGCTAGCGATTTCTGATAAGTTTTAATAACGCCACTCTTAGATGGTTGCTGCAGTTCTGTATATCTGAACATATCCGTTGCGAATATCTGAAGTGCAATCAGTTTTACTCACTGATCGAACAGATGTGGCTGGTTCTTCAAGATTATCAATAAGTTGTCGCACTCTTTTGTATTCGGACTCACAGTAAGCTTTATTACTATTTCGACGTCTTGATTTTCGTCGGCATACCGGAAGAGTTGTCATCAAAAGCGTTTGGCAAGTATCCTAGAGTAATAACAACTATTAACGTTAAGACAACAGGTTCAATTTTAACGTTCATAGTGTTCATTATAAAATTTTAGAGTTTATTCAAATTGATGACGTACACTTTTGGATCCTGCCTTACAAAACGGTTTGGATGGATTGTGACAGGTAACATCCAAAATATTGCGAAAAAGGAAAGAGATCTTCAAGTCAATTCCAAACGTCAAGTCAATTCCAAACGTCAGGTTTAACATAAGATGAAGAACTATGTGAGACTCATTTCCAGGCGAATGTGCAAAAAAACCAACATGGGTGATTCCTCCTAAGATTGCCATTTAAAACCAATCCAAAATCAATATAAGTAGTTTTGGATCCCTCATACATAACCAGAAAATTATACCACCGCGACAAATATTAGAGATGACCGATTCTTTCAACCACACCAAACCATGGTGGTTTTGAAAACTGTTACTCGGCAAGTAAATGAAAATTGGTATCTGATGCTTCCACAAAAACTAAATCTGGCGTTTCACTCAACGATTGTTTGGCACTAGGTCCTACCGTGCAATCCTACATCTACGTTATTATACCACGTTTTTCTGAGCTTCGATTTATTTATTTACTGTCTCTAAAACTAGCCGTGCAACCATTATGTTCTGAAAAGGTTAACCTTCCCAATTCTGACATCACGGACATTACAGTCTTATTAAATAATAAGACGATAATATACAGCAAAGATTACACCTGACAGGTATGACGAGCACATGAAACCATTTTAAGCAATCAACAGCAGGATGTGGGGCATAAATTATCATACAAGAAAGGGCTATCCCATCTTCTTTGGTGCAGATCACCAAAGTGATAGTCAATTTCTCGTTTAAGAGATAATAATGTCACTCCTAAAGAGGGCTCGGGTCCCACAAAAGTGAAAGCCTCACCCAAACGGGCTAATTTATCAGCTAATATATTCCCTATGATACCCTTGTGACTGGATATTCAGTGAAGTCTAACTTTATTCAGACTGCTTAGTCGATTTCAGGCAATTATCGTCTCCAAAACAAGTTTCGATGAAACAGTATTGGAGCCAATCCCTTTAGAGCAGCCTAGTTGTCAGTAAAGAACCAGTATAACAATCAGATTAAAGCATTAACAATCAGATTAAAGCATTAACTCGCTACAAGATTTTCCATGGGTAGCCATCTTATAGAGCAACTAATAGGATCATAAACCAAAATAATTTGACCTAAAATACCTGGTGGGCTATATCGTGTTTATCTTGCTAAAATCTACGGTTCATTATCATGAAAATCACCAGATACAATTCAAAATATTCAACCATGACGATTTGAACAGTTTACTTCCTCCATCGAACGGATATGCTTATATTTTTATTTCAATCGATCGTTGAACTCGGTGAACTAAAGCTTATCATTAGAACTTTCATGTCTATGTGAATGAATCTATGTGAATGTCATTTGTGAATGTTAATAGTTTTACAGTTCTTGTATAAAAACAGCTAAGGTCGTCTCCTCCAATCCATTTTATAAGAACTTCAATTATATGATTGAGGGATTGATCACAGTAATATAAATTGCTCTCCGTCCTTAATTAACATTAAGAGACTTTTGATCACATTTCTTTCGTCTCTATTGGTTGGGCAGGAGAGGAATTAAAAGAGACCTTCACTATACGATAAAACGGTGTAGTGGCTTTCACAATAAGGCTGAATTGCATCGTTTTAATTTTCAAGAGTCATATGAAAGCTTTATGGCTGTACTTGTGGATTGAAGCCAAAGTTAATGATGCATGTGAAGTTTATACTTAATTAATCCTAAAACAACAAAAACAAAAATTTAGGAGAAAATTAGCAAAAACTTCACACGTCTATAAACTTATGTGAAGTTTATACTATTTATGTGCTAAACCAACAAAACTGGACTTTTATTTAGTAGTGTGTGTGAAAAATAATCATTTAGGCGAAAATCTAGTTTAATTAAAAAAAAATAATGTAACTTTCCATCGTAAGCATATGTATTATTTCAAAGATACAAAATAACATTACAAAAGTTGTACATGTTTAAATGCAAGCACAAAAAATTAACAAATATTCGTAAGTTTAACTTCTAAAAGGGATTGACCGAAAAGTAAAAATGCTTCTAAAATGCTTAAAAACAAAAATAAAATTTCGAGGCCGTTCTCATCTTGTTCCTTTATACTGTAGTAAGATATAGGTCTAATCATGATTCTCAGGAATTTTCAGAAAGTTATCATTGGGATTAGGTACCGTACTAGTGACGGAAGTATATAGTGGCTACCAATTTCATATGAAACTTGAACATGTCGAACTTTGATGTAATGCCAAATAGATTTCTAGGCCGTTCTCATCTAGTTCCTTCTAGTTGGATAGTCCCATTACGAGTACAAAGCACTCATTATTTAGAAAAATCAAAATTAAATAAAAACCACACATTCAATTCAGTTTATTTAATTCATTATTATATTTTATTTTATCACATTTTAAATAGGTTTTTAGTTTTATTTCAACAAAACTTACAAATTTGGGTTGAACAAATCACGTCGTCTGAGTTACATATATCGTGGATTTTTCTTTCGCATTCCTTACATTGGGTTGAAGGTTGATTTTCCATAACATTTTCGAAGCAAAGTATACAGTTTTCCTGGATTGATTCGGACATATCAGCTATAATTTCCTTCAGGTAATGACGATAGTCACACATACCAGTTTTGTATTGGTTTTCATCTTCGGAGTGAATGTTTTTTCGACACGTACTATTGCTAAGATAATCAACTGCGTATAAAATAAGAGGCCCGCAGTTAAAACCATCTCTTTGTACAGGTAAGTCATATGATGGTTGACCCTTAAACTTTTTGATATAGACATGAGTTTTTTCGGATTCATTTTTCCAAGCTTTTTCTAATTCCTCTACAAATATTTGAGCTTTTTTGATTAAATTAAAATTTATAGATTCTGGCGATAGAGGGTCGTAGTAAACAATCGTTTCATTTTGTAAATTTATCATTATTAAAACAAAATGACAATTTTTAATAACCATGGGTTTATAAATTTTATTTTTATTGCGGCAAATTTCAATTTCCGGATGTTTTTTTGGTTCCGTTATTTTGTATTTCGAGCTTCCTAATATTTTATTAGCTTGATATGGATCTAAGCAAATATCGTTGGTTTTTAAAAGTAAAACACTTGCTGCAACATAAACAACTTCTGTTGTTAAAAAGCTTGATCCATCAAGAGATTTAAAGCAAGTCATAGAGAGGCTTGATTCCCATAATGGATGGAAATTAAATTTAAACAATTTTAAATCTAACCCCATTTGAGCGACTTTGTCAATATATGCATAATTAATGTATTTTAAAAGTTTTGGTTTGACATAACGTGTCAATGCCACCCTGCCTGAATATTTAGTTTGACGTGATCGTTTTTTTTACCAACACTCTTTGATATTAAATTTTTTGGGATCCAATTCATCATGCGCACGAAATTTGTTCATGTCTGGCGTCTCAACTGATAATTGATTTTGTATTTGTTGATAAGGTTTCGATCCTTGTCCTTTTTGTGACATATCGTGATTTGAATTATTTAAAGATTGCAATTTGTCACCACTTTTATTATTTATTTTAATACGTTGCCGGGATATAAGATGTGGTGCCAACTATATGGCATCATGAAGTAATTCGGTTTTTTGTTTTAAATTATCGATTAAGCGTCCTAACTTTTGATTAGGGCACTTAATTAAATTATTTTTAATTATATTGAACCAGTTTTCTATAATTGCGTTTGAGACCCTTTTATTTTGATATATATATATATATATATATATATATATATATATATATATATATATATATATATATATATATATATATATATATATATATATATATATATATATATATATTTGTATATATATATATATATATATATATATATATATATATATATATATATATATATATATATATATATATATATATATATATATATATTTATATATATAAATATATATATATATATATATATATATATATATATATATATATAAATATATATATATATATATATATATGTATATATATATATACATATATATATATATGTGTGTATATACATATACATATATATATATATATATATATATATATATATATATATATATATATATATATATAGAGAGAGAGAGAGAGAGATAGAGATAGAGAGAGAGAGAAAAAGAGAGAGAAATCCCTCGTTTTACGCGGAAAATATACAACGCGTTTTTGATAAAACATCATTTGTTAACTAAAACGCTTTTAACGAAATTACCACGGCCTCTATATACTTCCGTCACTAGTACGGTACCTAATCCCAATGATAAGTTTCTGAAAATTCCTGAGAATCATGATTAGACCTATATTTTACTACAGTATCAAGGAATTAGATGAGAACGGCCTAGAAATCTATTTGGTATTACATCAAAGTTCGACATGTTCAAGTTTCATATGAAATTGGTAGCCACTATATACTTCCGTCACTAGTACGGTACCTAATTCCAATGATAACTTTCTGAAAATTCCTGAGAATCATGATTAGACCTATATCTTACTACAGTATAAAGGAACTAGATGAGAACGGCCTAGAAATCTATTTGGTATTACATCAAAGTTCGACATGTTCAAGTTTCATATGAAATTGGTAGCCACTATATACTTCCGTCACTAGTACGGTACCTAATCCCAATGATATGTTTCTGAAAATTCCTGAGAATCATGATTAGACCTATATCTTACTACAGTATAAAGGAACTAGATGAGAACGGCCTAGAAATCTATTTGGTATTACATCAAAGTTCGACATGTTCAAGTTTCATATGAAATTGGTAGCCACTATATACTTCCGTCACTAGTACGGTACCTAATCCCAATGATAAGTTTCTGAAAATTCCTGAGAATCATGATTAGACCTATATTTTACTACAGTATCAAGGAATTAGATGAGAACGGCCTAGAAATCTATTTGGTATTACATCAAAGTTCGACATGTTCAAGTTTCATATGAAATTGGTAGCCACTATATACTTCCGTCACTAGTACGGTACCTAATCCCAATGATAACTTTCTGAAAATCCCTGAGAATCATAATTAGACCTATATCTTACTACAGTATCAAGGAACGAGATGAGTCTAGAAATTTATTTATTATTAATTAGTATATTAAATTGATTTATTACGTATATAAATTTAATCTAAATTTTTGTTTGTTATTCCATTACTCTTATAAGTTTTAGTTTTGAATAGTTTTTAATTACTTGGATATAAATTCGTTAATGTTATTCTGGTTTCTTTTAAAATATATTTAAATATATGAAAATAAGATTTTTTTATTGTTAATAATAAATATTATTTCGCAATATTGATTTCGCCTAAATGTTTTTTTAGAAACATACATATAAGTAAAAAGTTGTTTTTGTTGGTTTAGCACAAAAATAGTATTAACTTCACATCGGTAGTTAATGGGTGTATTTAACCACTATCGGAGGCCCATGATCGCCTATGTCTCCTTGGAGATGGTAAATGTATAACACATAGGAATCATTGTTACAATGCCAACATATATCTAAATGCAGCTATAGAAGCTATTTTAGGCCTACCTCGAAAGGCTTTTAAGCCAAATAGTTATAAATTTGAGCTTGATTGATACTGTCAACCATGAATAATATTAAGTAATTGCCAGAGTATATGCTTAAATTGGCACAACGTTCCGAGATATTATAGCAATTACGAGATTGATCTTGTCCTTCCTTCTTATACACAACAAATCGGAGTTGAATCTACTGACGCTTTCTCGCGGGTCTCATTGCTTTAAAATATAACCTATTATAAGAAAAAGGGGCTGAATACATTGTGGAATTCAGTAAGTACCAATATAATTAATTCGTACAATTAACGCCAATAATCGAAAAATTTCGAGTTTAAGTTCTTGTAATTAAACACTACATACACGAATCGCACAGTACGCATATCAAGTCCGGTATCATATGCCTGATGACGTCATCACCAGTTCGAAACTGGCCTGGCGAATTACAACATAACATGCAACAACTTCGTATAATAATTCACAAAGTCTTCCAACACTTGGCGCTACAGCATCAAATTGATAGTAGACGTATCTAGCGATTCAGAAGAGGGAATATCCATGCGAAACAACATGGGCTGTTGTGTGACACTTCACAGCTATAAAGTCGAATTTATTTAAAATCCTGTATAATGATGGATCTTTGGTTTATAAGGGAAAACGCCTCCCAACGCTTTCAACGCCTTTTTTCTCTTATAATAAATAATTCAGTAATACAATTTTTGCAATATCAAAAATTTATTTAAATAAAATCCTCAGTTGGTGGTGCTTCGGGATAAATAATTTGGATGTTGCTGATAACATTTAACAAATTATAATGTACGCAAGCATATAATAGGTGCGAGTCTAAATTTTTAATTAATGTCGTTTTAATTGTTACTCAAACATTACAAATTGCATCGCGATTAAGAAATACAGTATCGCACCTGTAAATAACTTTAAAGAATAAAAATATTAATTCGATGTTTGACTTAAACGATTTCACAACTGACATCATAGAGGAGTTTATAGTCCACTGCAAATAAATCATAGGCTGTAAATTTTAACTCCGTATGCAGCAGCTTATAATTTAGCATCTCAATCTGCACAAAATAATGGTTTAATGAGCAATAATTTTGATATGGATGCCTTGTCTTACTAACCATGTACATTGTTTGCATCTGCTGCCCATCACTTGCAAGTCGGTTAATTAGCCGTCTATAATCGTCTTGAAAGCTATGCAATTTATTACAACTACTTACTAACAATATAACTCTATAAAATGTAAATATGAACATCAATGCGTAAACGGATAAGAATAAAATTATATAAATGTCGACATTGAATGATTTATTAAGAATGAAAATATAAACCATGACTACCATATGCATAACAAGAAATGCCAAATCGTTAAAGATCATAAAAACTATGTTTGGCCCGAATATCGAAATAAGTTCCATGGTTAGTTTTTGGCTCAAAATGTTATTTAAATCGATGATTTTATTGATACTTCGAGTCAGTTCTGATCTATTGATCGCTATATATTGATCATCGCCTAGTTTTGCGATTAAATTGGAAAATATTTGCTTCAACTCTTCCAAATATAAATTAATTATTTTAATCAAAACGACGATATACGAAAAATATGACGTATTGTATATCAGTTCTATACTTAATGCAATAATTTGTAGGGCAGTTCCAATTGTTATAAAGACGGCGCTACTATACTCAAAATAGGCAAAGTATAGAAAAACGAGCGGTACAAACATCGAACATACTGTCATAATCACAATTCCACTGTAGACTAGGTTACAATAAAATAATTGTATAATCTGTTTGATACGAGTCTGGACATGGATTTGCCCAAAGTGTTCGCCAAAGTATTGATCAAATTTAAATAAATCCCTTAGAAACTGTTGGTGTCTGTGATAAACTTTAACATAAATGAAAAGATTGGCAGTAAGATTAAGGGTACTAGCTATTCCAAAGATATGTAACACAATATCACTTATCCGTGTAGATTGCAGAAGGCCTAGTGTTATTTTTGTGTAAATAACTGAATTTACGGTTATAACGAGTAATATTAAAACTGTCAGTTTGAGTTTGCCGGGTTTATTTATTAAACGTGTTACCGATGGCGTCACTAGGACATGTGACAAAAATTCAACCAACTTTTTTAACGGACCCAAATTCGACATAGTTATTTTGCTTAGTATAATCTCGAGCACTACATATCAAACGAATATAAATATGATTTAGTCCAAACACGTATCCATTAGAATAATTACATGGTAATAAATAATTCAATGTAAGTAATTATATATTAAAAATAACAAAATTAAAAATTAATTAGTTACTATTCTACTCGTACACTGCGTGTTTGTAATTATTTCCAACTAAAATAAATATTATTCGTTTTGCCTGTGAAAAACATAACAAAAAAAATAACCAATTTTTCGTGTACATACCTATATGCGACATTAATGTGGTGGTAATTTAATCGCCTGAATGTTGCAAGAATTTTTTAAAATTACAAAATAGCATAAATTTAGGAAAACAGTTCATACACAGACACCACATACAGTACATTTAAGCGCAAAAAATAAATAAAATTCATATAAAATAACAAAAACTAAAACAATTGAATGAGTTATGAGACCATGTAATAAAATGTATTTTGAATCAATTAATTTCGAACAGATTGCAATAGAATTTCAAATAAGAAACAATAAAATCGAAAATTGTATTCTACCAAAATCAAAAAGTCTGAAGACAAATATGCAACAAATGATCGGAGGGCTTAAAACAGATATGATTACCGGCGTAGCTCAATTGAAAAACAACTTAAAGGAGCAAATAATGAAATGATCAGCGGTCTTGAAGAGAGAGAAAATATCTATCGAACAAGATAGATTACTGGCTGAACAGTAGTTCATGAGAACCGGACAAGAGAGCCTTATCGAACGGTTGGAGCAGCAAGAAAATAGTGTGAACGAGAAATTTCGAGAACTTTCCGTTACACTAAACGCAAACGCTGACACGGTCAAAATTGATATGGAAAACAATGATATGGAAGAGTACGAATCCAGTAACTCTCGAAAAATAGATCAAAAAATCGAGGTGACTGATCAACGATTCATGAAAATCGAGAATGAGCTCATGGATCGAAAAACCAACGGCAACGCCAAAATTGCTCGACCAACCAGTTCAATGAAATTAAAGCCACCAACGTTCGACGGAACAACGCCATTTAATATCGGCAAACTCCATTTTAAATGGGCGGCTACAAGAAACGATTGGTGTGAGGAGGATCGAGTGGCAGCATTAATTGTAGCTTTAAAAAGAGGTGATGTGAAACTACAACAGATCGTGTCGCAATACGAACGAGAGGATTACAGCAAAATCATGTTGGCTTGGGAGCGTACATTTGGAGGTGACATCATCACACCAGCAGTCAAGGTACGTCGTGTATGGTTGGAACCAGCAATCGGTCACAAACCTGAAAGTAAACCATACCAACAGATAACTGGCGGACAACGAGATTCCGGCAAAATTTGACCCCCACAACCAAATGCTCCATAACCTTCATCCCCATTTCCAGATTGGCAAAAGGTGGTGATAGCTTGATAGTTGGAGGCAAAGTAAAAGGACGATCCAGTATGATAACGTTGGACACGGGGCGGCCGAATATAACTTCACCAAAGTGAAATATTTCCCAAATCACAAAAAATTACCGTGTGTGAGTATATAAAAAATTGCATTCATTTAGGCAAAGTATTGTACCATAAAAGTTGCATGGAAATTCAATAAAATATCAAATACTGAAGAAAATTAAAACTATCGATAAACAATAAGAAACAAAATAAACCATAAAATACCAAATTTATGAACTTTGTAACACAATTGCCAAATGGCCAAATCCAGGGTTCAACAATATAAAAATTACGTCATATAAAAAAATATTACTACGGTATGTTGCACCAAATTACAATGAACAAATCTGTTCAACCAAAATCCAACAGTAATCATGTCAGTAGATTTTCTAGAATGCTTGTTGCATCAAGTTTCTAAAATAATTGCCAAATGACCAATCCCAGGGGCCGACAATATGGAAAACTGACATGTTTACTTTTTGATTTCGGTTAAACAAATTTGTGCATTATAATTTGGTGCAACACATACTGTACTTGTGACGTCAGTTTTCTATATTATCGACCATTAGAATTGGTCATTATTTTAGAAACTTCATGCAATAAGCATTCTAGAAATACAACAGACAATATGAAGGCAGTAAAACAGACAATTGTTCATTGTAATTTGAAGCATCATACCAAATATAAGACGTCAGTCTTCTATACTGTCTATCCTTGGGATTGAGTATTGCTTATCTCAATCCATTTTATCTTTTATTTGTTTGTTAGTTATAAGATGCATTTAGGGTTAGTAACAATTTTTTATTTTAATATTTTTTAAAATGAATACTTTTTGGTTCCTTTTTTTTTAAATTACGTCATTAAGGTGAATTGGGAAGTATTTTATAGTCATTAATACCAGGTTTGTCTCCTTAAATAATAAAATATGCAGGTTATAAATCCCGATTAAATGCACCATACCATTGTTGAGTTTTAATAAGTATTTTTAAGCCATACATTATTTGTACTCAGTAATGACGCTCGTTTTAATTTCGAACTAATTGTAAGGTAATAAATGTTGCTCAGATTTTATCAATACACTTATGTTACAGCTTTTTTGAGATGTTCACTGATTCAATAAAGATGCTATTAACAGTTTGATTAAATCAAAAAAAAAATCTTATTCAAAAAATGACTTTGTATACATTGATCCCCGAATAGTTTTCAAATATCCGAAGTTATTAAATATCCGGGTATCGAATTCTTTTACTAGTAACTATCCGGATTATTCGAATAGTTTCTTCTTATACCATTTTGATGAAAATAAAATGAAAATTTTACGTAAGTAATGGACGATATGACATCGCCAATTCATTTTCATCAGCAACGACTTCTGACGACACATTAATGAAAAAAAGTTGTTTTTAAAAAAAAAACAGGCTTAATAAAGGGATGCGGCTTATTATAAAGGTGCGGCTTATTAAAGGTCACATTAAGAAAAATAAAAATTCAAAAAACAAAAAAAAAAATTGCAATTTTATTTCAAGATTAAATAAAAAGTGATAAATAATAAAAATCTAGGTACCTAGATAACTTCATTTATAGTTCCCTAGGTAATATAAATTGGGTAAGTTCGAACATATTTATTTAGGTACTCGTATCTTCATCTTCGTTTTCACTCCCAAACCCCCTGAAACCGTTTATTAAAATATTAAAAATACCAAAATCAATGTTCTCATCCAGGACAATTTCTATTTCCGAGACTATCTCTCCATTGGAGTTGGGCTTACATACGACATTATCATTTTCGTCACCGTAAAAATGAATGCCCATTTTGCGAAAGCCGCTGGTTATTGTTGTGACTGTAACGTGCTCCCAGGCAGTCGCTATCCAGCCCAGAACTTCTTCATTAGTTGCCCTTTTCATAGCGCCACTTTTGGTAAGCTCCTTATATCCAGTTTCCAACCATTCCTCCCACAAACTCTTTAGTTTGGGTTTAAAGGATTTTTTTATTGATATATCTAGCGGTTGAAGCTTACTAGTCAATCCGCCTGGGATCATTGCAGGAATTGTATTAAGTTTTTTGCTCCTAGTTTTAATTTACTCCGTCCTGTGACCGGGTGCCGCATCGAGGATCAACAGTGATTTTTTAGCGAAAAAAGATTTAGGTCGTTTGCTCCAAACTTTGTCTAACCATAATACCATCTCGCTGGAGGACATCCATCCCTTCTCGTTGACCGATATCACCATATTTCGGGGAAATATTTCTTTAGGAATGGTTTTTCTTTTGAAGATAACATATGGTGGTAACTTCTTCCCATCAGCAGTTACAGCTAAAGCCACAGTAAAATTGCATTTCTCGTGGCCGGTGGTCGGAATTTTTATATCGGTTTTACCTCGTTCAGCCACCGTGAATTTTGACGGTAGGTCAAAGCTAACGGGAACCTCATCCATATTGCCTATATGACAAAGGTCAATATTTATTTTGTTTGAATCCACGAATTTTTTACATTCTTCGACTTTATCTTGCCAGTTTGCTGGCAAATGCTGCCCAGTTGATGTGACCGCTCTACGGACCAAATTATTCCTCTTCATAAAGTTAAAGACCCACTTTGTTGAACCCTTAAACTTCAATCCCATGTCGATGGACCTTGATCGTGCTTCTTGCAAGATACGTCTTCCATTTATTTGATGGCCATTACTCCGGTGAATCAAGACCCACTTTTTTAGTTCCACTTCAAATAATGGCCATTTTGCTTGTCGTTGCCGTTGTTTGGTTTTCTTACGTTGTGACGGTCATTCATCCGTTTTTTTAGTTGCCTCAAAAGAGCTTGGCTAAATGCTGTGTTAATTTCTTCCATTTTGAGGAATACAAATTTAAAGACATCTTCGGCTGTTAGAAGTGCTGCAGAATTCTTGCTTTATTCCTTAATTGCCACTTCCATTGCAGAAAGCACTTCTAAAATATCCTGTAAAATACGCATTTCTTCTTCAGATATTGTCGACATTCCTAGTTCTTGCAGGGTTTGATTTAGTGCCAGTGGTTAACCTTCTTGTTTGATAACATGGTCTTGTAAAATTGAATTATTGACTGACGATGCCTTAATCATTTTATCACATTTCTTATTTTATTTACAATTGGTTTAAATAATGAAAATAATTTGTCTCTTAACAATGAGTATGAACATTGTTAAGAGATAAATTATTTTCAGTTTCTTCGGGTTCATAACCAATATTTGCATCGTTGTTTAAAATGAAATTATCATAGCTAGTTTCAGCTTCGTTTTCTAATTCAGTGTCAATGTGTAATACTTCAAGATGTTTATAATTGTCAGAGTTGTTAACTTCATTAACGTAAATATCATTTTTGTTATAAAACGTATCTTTTAACACGTATTTTAGCACGTATAAAACGTTTAAAACACGTATAAAACGTTTTTTTTATAAACGGTTACTGCTAAATGAAGGGCATGATTTTGACATCATTGTGGTATAGCGTCTAATATTTTGTCATATTTCACCATAACTGCGGCTCCGTCATGCGTTGAAGAAATGATGTCCATTTTAGGACTCAGATTAAATTTTTCATTCAATTTTTCTTCTACATATATTTTAGATTGCTCTGCCTTGCAGGACCCTTTGATTTGAACTAGTCCTAGTACATATATGTACTTCGAACGTTTTTATTTCTTCATCTTCTAGAAAATGAACAGGTATTTAAATATTTCGCTACATCTTCTAGAAAATGTAGCGAAATATTTAAATACCTGTTCATAGAACTGTCGGTCCACTCGTTAACTGTGTAATCTTGTTTTTCTTCAAATTAAAAATTTTCACAATTAGATCCTTTTTATTATTATTATTGAAATACCATCATGTGCGACACAACGTGCCAAAATTTCTTCCAATGATTCTTTTTGAAGGAACTTCGATATATCGCAAGCAGTGGCGTAACTACAAATTTTTGGCCTCCCCGCAAAACTTATTGTAGGCCCTTAGACTATCCTCCCTCCACCTTGCATATTTTTCCCTTCAGAGTAATAAAAAATGTTCATCAAAAATTAATTTATTATTATTTTCAATTTAGAAAAAGGTCGTTCCACTGTTGCGACTGTTACAGGTAACGTAAGAAACAATAATATACATGTCAATACTACATGAAATACTGGAAGCTATTAAGTATGCATTAAAAACCGGATTTTTTATTCTTATTATTGTGGAAAAATGTCACAAGATTTTTTATCCAAAGTATTGCCCATCGCTACCCACAACTTTTTTCCCATCTTTCTGATAATTTATGGATTCAGTCCCAGAAAAACTGCGGCGGCTTTGCGGTCAAAAACGAATCGAGCCAATTTTCGATACCTTGAAGTGAAGCGTATTCTTGGTAGGGCATTCTGCATGAATCGAAATAGGTGGTAGTCGGAAGGAGCTGGTCTGGGCTATAACGCGGGTTAGGCAGAATTTCCCATCCGTTATTCTCGTAATTTTTGACCGGCACCGCAATGTATGCCCGAGCGTTATCGTGGTGGAAAATAATTGACTCATATCTGATCGAATACGTGATAGCCGCTCTGCCTGAATTTTCTGCTTTAATCGAAACAATTTTTGACGATAGAGTTGGGGATTGATGGCCTGGCCACTTGGTAACAGCTCATAGTGGATCACATCATATGCACAGCATAACCTTGCGGCTCCGTGAATATTCGGCTTCAGTGTCGATGGGTCTGCTTCGTCTTTCTGCTTCGTTGAGATACGCTTTTTTTGTGGCGCTCGAGCAGTATTTCGAACTTGCAAAATCGTCTTTCCATACGTCTATTGGCTTCAACTCGTATGTCACCCAATTTCCCATCTTTTTTGGATGAATCCCAAGGCTTTCAAACGTCTGGAAATTGTTGCTTGATCAACTTCCAATGATTCGGCAAGTTCTTCTTGCGTTTGACATGAATCTTGATCGAGTAATGCTTCGAATTCTTCAGCTTAAAACTTTTTCGGCTGACCAGGATTCTCTTTGTCCTTAATGTCAAAATCACTACTTTTGAAGCGATTAAACCACACAAAGCACTGTGTTTTTGGAAGAGCATGCTCACCATACAAATCCACGAGCAAACGATGACTTTCAGCTGCAGTTTTGTTAGCGAAAAAGTGACTCAACAAAACTTCCCGCAAATGCTGTTTTTTTCGTAAATTTGATCAATGATCATGGATGTCCACAATCAAAACAAAAACTTTTAGCAGGTATTAAATATTTACAGGTATTGAATAGGGTTATCAAAAGACATATGTGTCCATGATGTATTATAACGCATAAACAAGTAATGACATCTAGTATCAAATTTCGGATCACATAACAAAGACCACGGGACCGCGTTGCAGCGGGCCCCCTATCGTTTCGGGCCCCCTGCAGCGCGGGGGTTGCGCCCTTGTAGCTACGCCACTGATCGCAAGAATCAATTTTTGGCTTCTTTAAAGTATTTGAACTAGAGGCAATTTTATCCTGGTTTTCGTTAATATCAGTACTTGTTTTTTTTATAATTATTTTATGTACTTTAAGATGGTTTAAAAGAGGGGAAGTTGACGATCCTTTACGTCCTATTTTTTTAAAGTAATACTACACATAGCTTCGTCTTTGTTTTTTTCTTGTTTGAAATAATTCCAAACTTCCGATATTTTTAACATGGCTAAACAACTAAAGATTTTGAGAAAAAATAGAGAAGTATCTATAGCAAAAAATAAGTATGTATGTTCTGATTCACAGAGTTTGGTTGAATATTTTGAATTTACACAGCCGAATACAATATTTTCAATATACACTACGAACACAATATCGATTATTATACAACGCAAATAATGAATACTTCTCTCTAATAGATAACTAGTAAATGAAACGGGGTCTATTATGAAATAAATCCGAGCCGGATTTTTCCGTTAACGGATATATCCGTGCTATTATGAAACTAAAATGCAAAATCGAATCGGATTTTTTTCCGAGTGCACAAGACAAAATCCGACTGCTATTTAGTTGACGTACGCCCTGTGGTTGGGGGCATTCGTGTTTCGTAAATATTACGAACGAAACATGAGACCAATAGAATACCACCACAGTATCCAGAGCTTGTCGTAGGAGACGACTAAATCTGGTTGGATCGCTGGGCTGACGACCCGCATCCGTAAAAAAAGTAAAAATGTTAAAAATGTCAACAAAAACCAAAAAATCGGATACCGCCAAAACAACAAAAAAAACGAACCCCCGCTTAAGTACCCGGACACGAGATTGAGGATCGGCACGTGGAACGTGCAGTCATTAAGAAAACCTGGCACGTTGGACGGCGTTATCACATGCATGAAAGAGTATCGGCTGGAACTCGGAGCTCTCCAAGAAACTCGATGGCCTAAAAGTGGAGACCATGTATCCCAAGGCTATACGTTGCTACACAGTGGAGATGACCTCGGAAATCTTGGGGTTGGATTTCTCATTGGGCCACAGGTAAAAAATGCTATCTTGAACTTTCAAGCAGTCGATAATCGAATGTATAAGCTTCGCTTGCACATGAGATTAGCCAACCTGTCAATTGTCTGTATACATGCGCCCACTGATGTAAGCCAATCCCAGGATAAAGACTCATTTTACAATAATCTGGATAATCTGATGGGTTCTATACCGGAGCACGATGTCAAATTGGTGATTGGTGACTTTAATGCTAGAGCTGGCAGAAATCAGACCGACTTATGTAACAATATAGGTCCGTACTCCCGACACGAAACTGTGGCCGAGAATGGTGAAAGAATGATGTACTTTGCGATCGCTCATGATCTCAAAGTAGCAAGTACATTCTTTCCTCATAAAAACATCCACTTAGAAACATGGACACATCCACGTAAAATATCCCGAAGCCAAATTGGCCATGTGTTGATTTCAAAAGGGCGGGCTCGGGTTGTCCAAGACGTGAGATCGTATCGGTCGTCAACTAAATTCGTAGGCAGTGACCATTTTATGGTTCCTGCAAAGCTACGATGGAAATTTTCGTACAAGTCAGGGAGGACAGGAGAATATACAACGCGATTCTCCTGTGAAGGTCTGATAAATAAAGAAACGCAACGAAAATATCAAGATCCTGTCAGCAATAGCATTATGCAATCCAATTACCAATCTGATGATGTGAACAGTGTCTGGGAAGTATTGAAAACCTCGGTTGTCGATGCTGCCCAGCACACTCTCGGTATAGTGAAAACTAAGCCCAAAAATGATTGGTTTGATGAGGAGTGTCGTCTTGCTGTTGAGCAACGAAATATAGCCTATAATGAAGCGCAGACTCGGTTTACAATCGCAAGGAAAAACAAAGCAGTTCTTGCTAGGAGGACAGCTAAAAGAATTTGTAGACTGAAGAAGCGAGAATGGTGGAAGGCTAAGGTCTTAAGAGTACAACAACTCAGCAATGAGCACAATTCGCGTGGTTTCTTTAAAGGAATCACCGAATTGCACCATACCTTAAGATCTCGGTCAACTGCCATTCGGGACCAGGATGGAAACCTCTGTGTTAACGTCGATGCGGTACTCGATACATGGCGTGAACATTTTTCTGATTTACTTAATGTTCCACATGTATCACAAGCTGTGTTTGAATACCCTCAAATACAGACCGCGGAGATGTTCATTGAGGATCCATCCTATGAGGAATTCACAATGGCCATGCAGAAATTAAAGAAAAATCGTTCACCAGGAGTTGATTGCATTAATTCAGAGCTCTTAATATTCGGAGGGCTAACTTTGTGGAACTGTCTTTTCGACCTTGTTCGATTGGTATGGCGAAATGAAGTTATGCCCGAAGAATGGAAAGTGGCCGCGTTATGCCCAATTTTCAAGAAGGGTGATCGCTTGAAATGCGAGAATTATCGCGGTATAGCTCTCCTTTGCACAGCATACAAGTTACTGTCTTACATTATCTTGGGAAGAATTACTCCTCTAGCGGAGGAAATTGTCGGTGACTACCAAGGAGGATTCCGTCCAAATCGGTCAGTCACTGATCAAGTTTTTTCGCTGCGGATGATTCTTTCCAAGTACTATGAAACATCTCGCGATGTACACCAGGTATTCCTAGATTTCAAGCAAGCCTATGACTCGATCAATCGAGAGAGATTATGGTATGCGCTTGAATATTTAGGAATACCGAAAAAATATGTACATCTGTGTAAAATGACAGTAACGCAGTCACAATGCTGTGTTAAAGTTGAGAACAGGCTATCGAGAACTTTTGCAATCAATTCCGGTGTTCGACCAGGAGATGCGCTGTCCCCGATACTTTTTAATCTCATGTTGGAATACATCCTTCGTAAAAGTGAAACACCTCAGGACAACATCTTATTCCGACAATCCAATCAACTTCTTGCTTATGCAGATGATATCTGTGTGATTGGATTAAATGGCAACGAAGTGAAAGAGATACTTGATCCACTGGAACAGTGTTCAGCTTCCGTTGGTCTCAAAATCAACGAGTCAAAAACCAAATATCTAATCTCGGGTTTTAGAGACCAAGACGCAATTGATTTCAGTAGTGGTAACCACACGTTTGAAGGAGTGATGAGATTCAAGTATCTTGGATCTCTCATCACTCACGATAACAGTGTGGGCGAGGATATCAAGGTCCGCCTTGCCGCTGGCAATCGGGCTTTGTATCCTCTACGTCCACTGCTGAAATCGAAATATATTGCAAATACGGATAAGCTGAAACTGTACAGAGTGTTGATCAGACCCGTTGTCATGTATGGATGTGAGAGTTGGATCTTGACGGATGAGTACGAAAGATGGCTTCTAACATTCGAGAGAAGAATTATGCGTGTGATATATGGCCCAAAACGCGATGTCGATGGCACTTACCGAGTTCTTTTCAATCACGAGATCAGGAATTTAATGCAAATTCCTGATATCGTGCATGAAATTAAAGGACAGCGAGAACGCTGGCTCGGACACGTTCTGCGTGCTGATCCGAACCGAATGATACAGCGAACCTTTAAAGGGAGAACCGCCTTTCGGTAGGCGAAGTGGTCGCTGTCGGCGACGATGGCTCCACGGCGTAGAGATCTGGCATCTTCAAACTGCCTACAACGGTTTGAAGAGCTGGCTCGTGATCGAAACCGATGGAGTCAGATTGTTGACACGGTACGGGCCAATAATGGCCTGTAAAAACCGTTAAAAAAAAAAAAAAAAAATTTAGTTGACGTATTTTCTTTTCGATTGATCGCATTTTAACGTTTCATAATATTAAGCAAAAAGTTATCGCAATTAAAAGAATTTATTTTCTTCAATCGAATCGGAAACAGCATATAGAAAAAAACAGGCAAACCAGTGAAATTTTAATTTATTCGTACACATTTTTTTCTCAAAAATGTGTAATTCGGATGATCGAATATTTCAAAGAAATTTATCCGGATAACAGATTGCTTTAAAATAGACGGATAATCCGGATAATCGGATATCCGGAATGGAAACTCTATCCCCGAAACGATTTGTTGACTCATCTGTACCAAGTGCAAATTGGAGTGTTGTGTTGATCTTCACACCGAGTGGACGTGCTTTTTTCCTCTCGGTGTTATTAAATAAAATAAAATAAATTCGTTTGTTGTGTCTGTGTGTGCGTGGTTTTAAATCGGATCACAGATGAGTATCGCTATTATATTATTATATTATTATTATTGTGATTACATTATATATTGTATTGTATTGTGTTGTGTTGTATTTAATTATATTTTGTACGATACTATTACATCTCCATACGCTATTACGCATTGACATCTCACAGGCAATGCTTTATACAAGTATTGGTATTATTGTGTTACATTCAGTTCTTGTTTCTCCGTTATATGTATAATATTGTAATATATAACGATTTGTCTTTGTGTCTTATATACATCAATTTTCAAATCACACGCACACCACAGTATTCCATTGAAAACGATCGCATGCTTTGTATGTTTCGTCTTCTTTCGTTTGACTAGCACATCGCTCTTCATACAATTCTCTTATTCCCCTTTCCTTTAGATGTTTTTTTTATATTTTGGTTTATGTATCTTTCAAAACATACAGTAGTAGGGATTTTGTATATTTAAATTTTAACACGATCACTGCCATTGTGCGATCGTTGTGTAGGAAAATGTTAATATATTCAATGTAATTGGCGAATTACATTTTATTTTTATAAATTTTTGGATTGTGTTTGTGTTGTATATACATCATTATTTGATTGTTGAAAACGCAAATTTACACACGACTGTCTCATTTAAATGCCTAAGTATTCATATTATGTATATAACATAATTTTCGTTTCGTCCATCAAAATTCTGTTTCCTATGTTTATTAGAGAATTTTTTGTTTATTTTTATTTTATATATTTTATGCAGTTGTTATATATACATATATACAGGTGATCCTTGACTTACGTCGTAGATTATCATATACATATATACAGGCGATCCTTGACTTACGTCGTGGATGCGTTCCTGTAAAGTTCAACGTTACTTGAAACGACGTAAGTCGAAAAAGTATTCAAATGTGTAATGAGGGAATATGTTGGTTCTGTGCGGGGTACAATGTATTTGAATTCTAAATGTAATTTAAATACATTGTACTTTTTACGTTGCCGGCATGTTTTTTCATTGTATATTTGAATACTTTAATGTAATGTAATCTTATCAGATGATGAAATACTTTCATCAGTTATCCTGCTAGGTTAACAAATTTTCTACGTCAGACGGATCAGCATCTATGAAGCCAGTTTTTTGGCCATGTTGATGATTTGAGTTTGTACTTCAGCTGCATCTTCAATAGAACTGGTGGACTGATTCGACCAAGGCTTTTTCCACGATCCAGACTTGGTGGTGTCGCTGACTTCATCCCAAGATTTGCTAATGTTGAAAACATGTCATTTCGTGTAGAGAGACTGGCAGTAACCCAAGCCTTTCTATAACTTCTTCAAACAACAAGTAAACTTGTTTTTGTGATACCCTTTAAAGCTCTCGGGTTCTCCGAATGGTAAATCAGCAAAGGATTTAACTTGAAGTCGCCGACGACATTACCACCAAGCAGAAGCGTCAAACGGTCTTTTGCTGCTTTAAAGCCGGAAGCATGTTTTTCTGCTGTGGTCAAATATGTTCGCGAGGGCGTTATTTTCAAGTAATAAGAAGCTGTTTCGTCGTTAAATAGTTGATGGCTTAAATGGCCATCTGCAACGATGCTTTTAATTGTTTGCAGAATGAAGTTTGGTGCAGCTGTGTCTGCGCTAGCAGACTCACCTGAAGTTTTAATATTTAGGAATTCGTTCCGATTTTTAAAATTTTGGAACCAACTCCGACTATATTGGAAAGTATTTGTTTCTTCGTTATTTAGTTGACAAGAGGCCCGCAAATACTCTTAGCTTTGGTTTGGATGATCGACGTACTAAATGAAACATTTTTTGGATTGCGCCTTTTATCCAATCTATCAACAATGATTTCATTGTCTCGATTCTAAAATTAGCAAAAATTTTCGCAATTTCTGAGGTTCCTGCTTTAGCATGATTTTGGTTCCCGCTTTAGCGAATATTTTTTTCTTGCGTAAAAATTGTTCTTTCAGTCTGTTGTTGGTGGGATATTTAAATTTCCGGAAATTTGTTTTCTGTATTCCAATTCGAAATGTGTGTGACACATAGTTAATAAGGAAGGTGTACACATCCTCAGGGATTTTGTAGGACAGGAGTGTTTAGATTTGGTGCAGAACACGGGTATGTATCTTCTATTATCGGAGTTACATTTTGGGATTGCGGTTGAGGGTTGTTTTAGTCTGGAAGATTGTGATGGGTCGGGCGGGTATTTGAATCTAGTGGCGAGGATTTGGAACTATTTAAATATTTGGATGTCGGCGGGATCGTAGCTGTTTTGCAGTGGTGGTTTGGAGGCATTCAGTTTTGCAGAGTGGTGGGAGGTTTTGATGTTTTGGTTGGATTTTTGAAGGATGTCGAAAGCGGTTTGAAAGAAGCGGTTTTTGTAGGTATTCTGGTGATTTGTTCTTTGACTCATGATACTGCTGCGGTTCGCGGGGGGGGGGGGGCGTTTTCGAAGCTGGATTTGATTGAGACGGGCATGAGGGTTAATCTAGTTGCGGTGGCGGTTGGGAGACTCTGTTGGCATGTGGAATTTTGGACGCGAGTGGGATTTGTTGGGGCCTGGAAGATTCGCCGGAATGTGGGGTGTTTGGATGAATTTCGGTTTGTTGAAAGTCAGTTGAGATATGTCTGTACTTTCTATTTTTAATTTTTTAAGGTTGGTGTTCCGTTGTTGAGGGTGCTCTGAAAGAGTTTGTATTTTGGATGCTTACGATTGGGTTTTCGTGTTAGAGTTTATTTGCTACTAATAGATGTATGTTTGGTTGAATGTTGAGTTTGGATCGTGTTTGGTTTGCTTGAATAGGGTTCGCTTCGAGGGGTGTCGATTTCCTTCACTTTTTGGGGTGCTTCTGCTCCATTGCATTATGTTGCGTCCCTGCCTGCTTTATTGCCTGTGTGTCGTGCATACGTGCCTGTGGGTTATCCATGCGTAATTTCAATTTATTAAGTTTCGTATTTGGATTTAAGGGTGCTTTTTGAAGACAATATCAATTGTTCTTTTTTGATTTATGAATGGTGAAGGTCGGAGCGGATCTACTACATTTGTAGTAAAGTGACATCCCTGATCACGACCATAATACGGGCATTGCATTACAATTACATTGTATTGCAGAAATATAAAAAATTTATATTTCTGCAATACAATGCATTTAAATAATAATAAGGCATAATTTAAATAGTTATATAAAATAATAATAATAATTTATGGAAAAGGTTTGGTTTTAATTACTTATATAAGTGTAAATATTGTTGGAGAGGGTTTACAAGGAAAGTTTATTTTATTTTTAATAAAATGTTGCATAATTTTGGAATGTAATACGTTTTAAGAGAATTATTTGGATTTTCTGATAAACATATTCCAATCCAATATCAGCGTAATGGTTGACGGGTACTTATTCTAGCAAACCATATTAATTTAATTTATGGTTACAGATTCAGGAGCCGTAAGTTAATTAATTAAGAGTTTTGAATTTTATTTTAACTTTGATAGGTGTACGGACTGGATTTTAAATAAATAATAAAATTAATAATAATTAAGTAACAGATTCCTATCTAGTAAATTTATTTTTAGACATTTATTAAATGATTTAATTTTAATACGTTATAGCTACCTAAGTTGCAGGTAATATCTAACTTACTCAATTATTTATTTGTATAATAATTTACCCTATACACGAATGTATGTATATGAAATGCTGTCGGGTCATAAAATAAATAAATATTACCCCTCGCGTTAGATGGTGGTGGATCTGTTAATATAGGGACGCAAATTTATATGCAGCATATGATGAGAAGACCCCAGGATAATTAACCTAAATACTCCAGTTTCAACTGCTGAGGTAACACCAATATATATGATGGAATTGGAAATGTCCTTCCTATCCAAATAAAAATAATAACCAATGATAATGTGAAAATGATAAAGATTTTACTAACAAATTATATTATTGTACTAATTATGTCACAGGAAAATGGTTCTGCTGAAGATTGTCGCCCTATAGTCTATTTTGACTCTCTGATGAGCATGTTACAGTATTATGGTAACATTATCGTAATGGATGGCTTAAACTATCAAACTAAATTAATAAAATTGTTTCAGATACCTGAGCGATAAGTTAAAAAAAAATTTCTTTCAGAGTTCTGTACTTATGTTCTAATTAGGTTTGTTGTGCGGATGGGAGTTTAAATAAATAATAAAACTAATTAATTAAGTTACAGATTCCTGAGCGAACTAATAAATTTATTTTAGAATTTTAATTTAGTTTTAATTTTATTCAAAATACAGAAGAGCGGATAGGCGTTGCGGACTGGAGAATGCTGAGTGGCGATTGCAGACTAGCAGATTAAAATTGTGATTGTCTTGTGATAATAGTAGTTTAGTACCGACTGTCATGGTGTCTGTAACCGGGTCGCTCTTTCCTAACTAACATACCTTCCAATCCTTACCTATCGTTTTATGTAAACGGCTGTAGGAATAGGCCCGGCGTTATCCGGGAATCTTGCCTAGCGCTTGGTCCTACAGTCCTATCAATCAATCAATCAAAATCATCTGTACCAAGTGCAAATTAGTAGAGCACTGGCTTATAAATTTGGTTTTCATAATTTCCACAACAGTATTTGTAATTTATGAATACCAATAGTCTTATCTTGTGCTAAATGACAAAATTGAATAGCAACAAGATCGACCACCAGTTTCTAATCAAACTGTAACGTCTGTTTAACACTTAGAAATATCTAGGTGATAATTGATAAATATCTTGTGGATGTATGGGTGATTATCGATTTTGTCTACTGCAGGTTGGCAACAGACCCACAACATGCAAAGAAGTTAGGAGGTCGATCATTCATTAAGAAACATAAATATCTGTCATATGTCATTTACACAAAGCGGTTTTAAATTTAAGAGAGTTTCAAATTTTACAATAGATGGCACTGCCACTGTTGTTTGCATTTCAAGTAATTTACGGTAGTTTATACAATATTTACGTATAGCATGGGATCTTTTGATAAATTTTGGGATCTTTTGAGTCAATCGATTAGACTATATAGACTAGTATGACCATTGCCAATGCAAATTAGATTTATAGCGGTAAGTTCTCAGTTTGGAGTTTGAAAGGATGCTGCGAACGAAATCGAGTATGTTAGTCAACAGAGTCAACATGGAATGTATCTAAATATCTAAATATCTGTTGTAAAAAGCTTAGGTTCTTGTTTGTTTTCACAACTTTTGTCTACGAGTCATTTTGTAACACTTTTATTCCAAATCAATTATGTGGGGTGAGTATATAAATATCATAATTAATTAAGTCTCGTGAATAATTTATCTATCGATTATTGTAAACACAAAATTGTACCATAAAAACACACATAAGTGCTCATTAGTGGAGGATACCAAGGTCAAAACAAGATGTCAAACTTCTACTCGCTGAAAAAGTTAATAAGTTTTTTGTCATACATTTGTATCGCACCGTCGATAAAACATTTAAATACGATAACTGGCCGCATACGATACGCTGCACTCGTATTACTCGTACTGCTGGATTATTTTATTTACGAGATCATTTATTATGAACTTCGGAACAACAGTGCGATCATACATATTATGCAGCAAATCTATGTGTGCGCTACTGCCGTACATTTCAATGTTAACGTCATCAATTATTTTGTGTCATATTGCCGACATCAATTGTTTTTAAAAAATTTATTCCATTTCAATGACAAGATCGAACGAGATTTTCACGTTTCGATACCGATTGAACGAGTTATGCGATTTTTTTATGTCAACGCAATTTTTATCGGATTTGGGCTTTTCGTCTATTCGATTCTTTTGATTTACATTCTATTTAGTATCTATAGCAGATTTGTGTCAGTTGCGCCTCTCATCTATTTGGGCAAACTGGTGGCAGACGCAATTCTAATCCTTCTGTTTTTAATCTACAACATGTTGTATTTTTTGTATATAGTTGTATTGATAAAAGTGTTGAATTTATATTTGGAAGAAATCAAAACTCTCTTAGTGGATTTTACCAACAAATTAGGCAATTCGAATAATAATGACGTCATAATGATACAACAGTTCAATCAATTCTCAAATTTGAATACGATATTAGTACGGAAACTAATTATGGAATTTACTGTGGTGTTTGGTCCGAACATCACGTTCATGGTATTGAATGACATAATTTTTATTGTCCTTAACTTACTAAAAGGATTTTCGCTATTTTTTTTTTGGGACGTTTCATATCAGATGGGATTAGTGTTCAATATGTATATTTTAGCATATTTCTTAATATTTACCTATACATACTATAAATTTATCCTGTTGATTGCCACCTGTAATCATTCATACAGTTACCAAGAAGATTTTCGACAGGCGGTTAATAAGATGGCAAGTTATCGTGACAACAGACAGGTACTTTATATGGTAAGTATGTTGATATGGCATAACTTTGAACCAATGATAATTTTGGATTTTATTTTTGAAACTATATAGATTGAGAGGCTCAACTACAAACTGCTGGATATGGATATAAAGTTTACGGCCTGTGATTTAGCTGTAATCGACTATAATTTTTTTTTTTTTTTTTTTTTTTTTTTTTTTTTTTTTTTTTTTTTTACGGTTTTTACAGGCCATTATTGGCCCGTACCGTGTCAACAATCTGACTCCATCGGTTTCGATCACGAGCCAGCTCTTCAAACCGTTGTAGGCAGTTTGAAGATGCCAGATCGCTCTCTACGCCGTGGAGCCATCGTCGCCGACAGCGACCTCTTCGCCTACCGAAAGGCGGTTCTCCCTTAAAGGTTCGCTGTATCATTCGGTTCGGATCAGCACGCAGAACGTGTCCGAGCCAGCGTACTCGCTGTCCTTTAATTTCATGCACGATATCAGGAATTTGCATTAAATTCCTGATCTCGTGATTGAAAAGAACTCGGTAAGTGCCATCGACGTCGCGTTTTGGACCATATATCACACGCATGATTCTTCTCTCGAATGTTAGAAGCCATCTTTCGTACTCATCCGTCAAGGTCCAACTCTCACATCCATACATGACAACGGGTCTGATCAACACTCTGTACAGTTTCAGCTTATCCGTATTTGCAAGATATTTTGATTTCAGCAGTGGACGTAGAGGGTACAAAGCCCGATTGCCAGCGGCAAGGCGGACCTTGATATCCTCTCCCACACTATTATCGTGAGTGATGAGAGATCCAAGATACTTGAATCTCATCACTCCTTCAAACGTGTGGTTACCACTACTGAAATCAATTGCGTCTTGGTCTCTAAAACCCGAGATTAGATATTTGGTTTTTGACTCGTTGATTTTGAGACCAACAGAAGCTGAACACTGTTCCAGTGGATCAAGTATCTCTTTCACTCCGTTGCCATTTAATCCAATCACACAGATATCATCTGCGTAAGCAAGAAGTTGATTGGATTGTCGGAATAAGATGTTGTCCTGAGGTGTTTCACTTTTACGAAGGATGTATTCCAACATGAGATTAAAAAGTATCGGGGACAGCGCATCTCCTTGTCGAACACCGGAATTGATTGCAAAAGTTCTCGATAGCCTGTTCTCAACTTTGACACAGCATTGTGACTGCGTTACTGTCATTTTACACAGATGTACATATTTTTTCGGTATTCCTAAATATTCAAGCGCATACCATAATCTCTCTCGATTGATCGAGTCATAGGCTTGCTTGAAATCTAGGAACACCTGGTGTACATCGCGAGATGTTTCGTAGTACTTGGAAAGAATCATCCGCAGCGAAAAAACTTGATCAGTGACTGACCGATTTGGACGGAATCCTCCTTGGTAGTCACCGACAATTTCCTCCGCTAGAGGAGTAATTCTTCCCAAGATAATGTATGACAGTAACTTATATGCTGTGCAAAGGAGAGCTATACCGCGATAGTTCTCGCATTTCAAGCGATCACCCTTCTTGAAAATTGGGCATAACGCGGCCACTTTCCATTCTTCGGGCATAACTTCATTTCGCCATACCAATCGAACAAGGTCGAAAAGACAGTTCCACAAAGTTAGCCCTCCGAATATTAAGAGCTCTGAATTAATGCAATCAACTCCTGGTGAACGATTTTTCTTTAATTTCTGCATGGCCATTGTGAATTCCTCATAGGATGGATCCTCAATGAACATCTCCGCGGTCTGTATTTGAGGGTATTCAAACACAGCTTGTGATACATGTGGAACATTAAGTAAATCAGAGAAATGTTCACGCCATGTATCGAGTACCGCATCGACGTTAACACAGAGGTTTCCATCCTGGTCCCGAATGGCAGTTGACCGAGATCTTAAGGTATGGTGCAATTCGGTGATTCCTTTAAAGAAACCACGCGAATTGTGCTCATTGCTGAGTTGTTGTACTCTTAAGACCTTAGCCTTCCACCATTCTCGCTTCTTCAGTCTACAAATGCGTTTAGCTGTCCTCCTAGCGAGAACTGCTTTGTTTTTCCTTGCGATTGTAAACCGAGTCTGCGCTTCATTATAGGCTATATTTCGTTGCTCAACAGCAAGACGACACTCCTCATCAAACCAATCATTTTTGGGCTTAGTTTTCACTATACCGAGAGTGTGCTGGGCAGCATCGACAACCGAGGTTTTAATCGATAGAATACCACCATCCATAGAATACCACCACAGTATCCAGAGCTTGTCGTAGGAGGCGACTAAATCTGGTTGGATCGCTGGGCTGACGACCCGCATCCGTAAAACCGTGAAAATGTTAAAAATGTCAACAAAACTAAAAAAATCGGATATCGCCAAAACAACAAAAAATCGACTATAAACTGTTGTTTAATGTAAATGTCCAATATTATGTACATATTGAATAGTTTAAATCAATTAATTTATAATTTGCTCTTTCAAGTTGTTCACCGGAGCGATCCTGTACTTTTTAGTTGCCTTACAATTTAGTGTGAGTGAAAATAATTTTTAAAAAGTTGGATTAAATAAAAAAAATTCTAAAATTAATAATTAACCAAAATGTATTATTTTACCAACTCAAAAAATGAACCAAAATGTTGGACAAAATAACTGAAAAACGAGATATCTGTGAGCAAGATTATTACATGTTGATAAGATTAATGGACAACCTCTCATCGATCTCATCGATGCTTCTCATCTAATTTTATTATTAGTTTTTGTATGCTTCACTTTGTATGTTCATTATGTATGGATTTTTTATTTGGTGTTTTATCTATAGTTATAATCTTAGCATATGATACGTAAAATAATTTTTATGATTTTGTCTCAAAAATGGCTGGAAATTGACTATTGACCTTTAAAAGCAAAAATCGGATGAGTGATTACCAAATGTTCAGTCGTTTGATCACGCCTAGTCCTTGCCGGAATATTTCTCACCTAATATTAGACAAATACGTCTAGGCATATTCGTCCATCATTTGTTAGTTGAATATGATAACCAATAGTTGATCGAATTCAGCCAACAATTGTAAGTCTACATTAACCAACAAATAAGATACCAATAAGACAGTCATAAGCCAGTCATACTCATCATTATAGTAGGGCAGATCAGAATGTAAACTGTTAGACACGTATATATACCGCCCAGGTGGCGCAGTGGTTAAAGCTGTGTCAGTTGGAGCGAGAGGTACCGGGTTCGAATCCCGATCCGGGGCAAGATTCAAAAAACGGATTTTCCAGTGCTGCGATCGATTGAGCGGTGCTGCGATCGATGGTGTGAATGAACACATCTGGATCCCCAGTCGAATTTAGAATCCATGGGCCGTCCCATCGTTCATGTCAGTACTATAGGCTGACATGGAGCTATGCATTGCGTAGATGGTTCTACGAAATCTCGGACCTATAGCCGTACATAAAAGTGGTATCACAACGGACCAATCACCGGTCTAAGTGTGCGTTAGTAGCCGCAATAACATAAGGCAAATATATTTTCAGTTTAAGGGCGAATCTGACTTTTCTTCGTTGTTAAAAAAATAAAAGTTATTTAATTTTTTTTTTCAAATACATTTTATTTATACGAGTATATAATATATTTTATATAAAATTCTTACTTTATACATTTAGGTTGTGTATAAATAATTCAACAAATTTTGGTTCCTATTTAATTTCTTTCATTGGGTTTTAAACATATTTCATTTTAGTTCTTCTTGGAATATCGAAAGCGCTCAGCTGCTCAAAACATCACAAGAGATCAGTTTTACAGATTCCAGCGTATCCCAGTTCGCTGAATCGAAAACTAATAGTGTCTTCGACTAATTTAACTACATTAGTTATTTCAGCAAATGAAAGTTTCTTCTTGTCTATTAAAAAACATATTATATATAATTTATTAAATTAAAAAATTAAATTATTTCTATATTAAAATATTAAAGCAGGAAAACGAAAAGAAAAATTGCATTTAGGTTTTTCGTTATAATTTCAAGTTGTATGTTTTTTTACGCATTTGCCGGAGATCGAAATCGATCCAATTTTAAATAGAAAAACAATATTTCTTATCGTTAAAATTATATTGTGAATTCCGTTATTCAAAGCAATTTAAAATTTTTAAAATTAAAAATTTGTTAACTTTGTTGTTATTCTTTTCGTGTTCTTCTCGCTTACCTTTTGCAATGTTTACTAATCCCACCAAACTAATAACAAAACTTTCGGCCTGCTCTACGATCTTTTCCGCTTGATATTGTTGTAAACAACCCATTTTTTATCGCCAGTTATCAGTCGTTTTAAAAATGGATCATTTTTATTACGTTTCTCTAGCAAATCGCAGCTGTTAATGCATTCCGTTAAATGCGTTTCTTTCAGTTCGTGAGGAACCCATGTATCGTGTTTTTGAACATAGCCAAGTTGTTTTAAGTGATTTACAATGCATGTATGTAATACATGAAGCTTCTCTGCAATCTCACGTGTTGTACTGTGACAATCCGAATCGATTATTGCTTTGATTAGGTAGTTATCAACTTCAACGAAACGACCAGAGCATTTTTCATCTTTGAGTTGCACGTTGTTAAGGCTTCGTTACCATAAACAGCACATAACTTTTTGTGAGCTTGCGATGCGTTTTTCCTTTTGCGGAAATAAAAAAACAAAATATGACGAAAATGTTCCTTTTGATTTTCCATTTTTCAACGAACGCCAAACGAAAACCACGAAACCGATCAAACAACTTTTTTTTACTGATTGACAGCTGAATTGCCAACTGTAAAATAACAAAATGTATTTTACACATTTGTACTACGTGTCTGCAAACCTAAACATTCAACTGAAACCATCATGAGTGAAATTCGCAATTACTTAGTTGAAAACAATATATATATAAATATATATATATATATATATATATATATATATATATATATATATATATATATATATATATATAAATTTATATATATATATATATATATATATATATATATATATATATATATAATATATTTATACAGTGAAACCTGTGTATGTTGCACACTCAAGGAACTTAAAAATTTGTCCAATATAGGGAGTTGTCCAAGTTATAGAAACATTCCCAAAATGTGAATAAAATCCCATTTACCTATAAAATGGAAAAAAATAATTTTATTTCTTATAAAAGTATCAGGTACATATAAAAATTCAAGTCATATTATACATAAATTAATGTTAAGACATATGTACACATAAACAAAAATAAATAATTTACAAAAATAGAATAGTAGTGTAGTATTGCACCTTCATGAAATCATGCGTGTGATATATGGCCCAAAACGCGACGTTGATGGCAAATACCGAGTTCTGTTCAATCACGAGATCAGAAATTTAATGCAAATTCCTGATATCGTACATGAAATCAAAGGACAGTGAGTACGCTGGCTCGGTCACGTTTTACGTGCTGATCCAAACCGAATGATACAGCGATTGTGGTAGGCGAAGAGATACGATAGCTCCACGGCGTAGAGAGCGACCTGGCATCTTCTGGTTGCTTGCAACAGTTTGAAGAGTTGGCTCGTGATTGAAACCGATGGAGTCAGATTGTTGACACGGTACAGGCCAAGAATGGCCTGTAAAAATCGTAAAAAAAAGTATTACACCTTACCACATTTCAAAAAAAATATACTAAAATCAGTTATTCTTCATCTGAAAAAAATTTGAGATTTTTGTTTGAGACTTTCGGGTGTAAGAAAAAAACCGTCAAACTTTTCTTCAATTTTCCCAATATTTTGAAATATTGCAGGCATGGAATTTATTACAAATCTTTTCAAATCTAAAACATATTTAGGAGCTTCCTGTAACGACACTTCGTCGGTTTCTTGGATTAATTCCCAGGTTTCTGCTACGAGTTCATCTACCTCATATTTGTCAATAATTGAATTTAAAATGTCGATTTCATTTGGTTGGCAACAAATTGCAATGTCTTCATCTGTAATCACATATTGCTCATACTCTGTCGCCGTAATTGGCAATAATAGATTCAGAATAGCTAAAGAATGTTCTTGCTCAAATGCTGTGTCGTTCGCCGATGGTTGAATTATGAATCCTGCTTTTCGGAAACAATTAACAACACAATCATCCAAAACTTCATTCTAGGACCAATTAAACCAAGAAGTGGTATCTTATACGTTAATTTTATTGGATAGGTCTGATGAAGTTAGCGCATTCGTCGACACTACCTTCAACTATTTTAAGACACTTAAATATATGGCTTCTGTAGTAGCTTTTAAAAACCAATAGGCTGAATGACCGAAGACATTCTTGGCGGTAGAAAGCAAAGCGCAACGTTAGTCAAACCTTTTACATCAACGTGAGCTAGGCAGTTGTCGACAGTCAATAGAATTTTGCGCATGATGTCATAAATTCCGCAGACCCATTGTTCGAATATACCGCTGGTTATACAAGCTAATTTATTTGACTTCCATATCACTGGTAAATCAGTATTACTAATGCAACATAACAGCACAGTTAACCTTACGTTCGACAATTATCCACTGTAACACTTTTCATTTTTCAATACCATACTTTTATGAGGCATAAGTTTAAAGAATGAACCAAGTTCATCGGCATTAAAAGAATCTTTCGGCTCGTAGCCTTCAACTAAAGATGCCCGAACATCAACTAAACTGTCCGAAACTTAGCAATGTCACTAGCACTCACTTCGTTCGCCTCACCGCAAAGCGACTTGTATGTGGTACCGTATCGCTGGCGAAATTTTTTTTTAGCCATCCATTGGATGCATTGAATGAATTGCAATTCAATCCTAGTTTTTCGGCTTTATTTTTGGTACAATGTTGTATTATAGGATCGGAAATTCTTGCATTGGCTGCCCTAATTTGCTTGATCCATTGATGGTATGTAGAAGTAATTTCTTCATATTCGGTGTTAGACCTTTTTCGATGCATATGCTATCATTTTCGTACAATAATTGTACGAATACGTGTAATTGGAATTTTTGAATACGAAAACGAACAATTTTTAATACGAATTCGAGTGCTACGATACGATGAAAAATTATTAAATTGAAATATGTAAGTGATTTATTATTAATAGTATTAATAATTATAATAGTATTATTATTATTATAATATTATTAATATGGATTACTTTGTGATATCATTTCGAATGGCCATTTAAAATGTTAAATAGAAACGCAATATAATACAAGAATGGGTACTCTCACCAATGCTGTTCTTGATCTTAATGGATAATGTAATGCGAATTCAATTGCCATCACGTTTCCTAGTGGCATACAATGGAGATAAATAGGTAAATTCACTGGTCTCAGATATTCATATGACATATAATGACTGCTCAGTAAACACTTAACATGCAGCAAAAAATACAACAGCTATCAGATTTAGCTAACGATGTTGGTTTCAACATAAACACCAGAAAAACAAAGACGGTGAGACTAAACACAAATATAACCACACCAATGCACATCAACAATGTACAAATTGATGTAAATAAATTTGAATACCTTGGCTATAAAAAGGTAGAAAGAAACTACAGGTGTCTTCGACGAATACTGAAATGTTTCTGGCCTAACAGCATTACTAATATTGAACTGCATAGAAAAACATTTCAGATAGATATAGAAACCGAAATAAGGAGGTGAAAGTGAAAATGGATTGGCCATACACTGAGGAAATCACCAAGTAATATAAGGAGGATATCATTGGACTGGAACTCACACGGAAAAAGAAAAGTAAAAGTACCAGCCATGCCATGGAAGAGAACAATGCTATTGTAGAAGCTAAACAACTTGGTAAATCATGGAAAGATATGAAATATGTAGTTCCCCTCAGAGTAAGATGGCCCTGCCTATATAAGGCAGCAGCCGTAGAGTAATAAAAATGAACGACATGTTAAAATTAAACACAAGTTTTTGTTGACGATGTCCTTCAAATTGACGCTGAAAGTGGTAAGTGTCGTTGTTAAAAAAAAACGAAAAGGTACACGAGTAGTTATTTGACCAACATAATGTAGATCTCATATTTTTAAAAAAATTATTCAAGCGTCGAACAGTTTTTGGTGACCTTCAGTCAGAAAATGAGATTTGAAACTGGTGTTGTCGGCATTTTACATCAATGTGCTGGACAGCATCGACAACCGAGGTTTTCAATACTTCCCAGACAATGTTCACTTCATCAGACTGGTAGTTAGATCGCAAAATGCTATTGCTGACAAGATCTTGATATTTTTGTTGCGTTTCTTCATTTATCAGATCTTCACAGTATAATCGCGTTGTATTTCCTCTGTCGACATGTACGAATATTTCCACCGTAGTTTTGCAGTGACCAGATCATGGTTGACGGACGATAATATCGCACTTCTTTGACAATCCGAGCCCGCCCTTTAGAAATCAACACAAGGTCAATTTGGCTACGCGATGTTTTACGTGGATGTTTCCATGTTTCCAAATGGATGTTTTTACGAGGAAAGAATGTACTTGCCACTTTGAGATCATGAGCGATCGCAAAGTACATCATTCTTTCCCCATTTTCGGTCGAAGCTTCATGTCGGGAGTACGTACCTACATTTGAATACAGTGGCGTTCTGGTAAAGTCTCTTGGATGTCTTGTTAATGGCCGATTAAGAAAACACTCATTGAACCTAACATTTTGTCATATGTTCATGTCATGATTTTTTTTTCATACAATATTTAGGTTATTTATTTTTTTAGTTTTCATTTTACTATCGGTTAATTTTGTTTTAAATATTTTTGCTAATTATTAGATATAATTTTTTGTTAATTGTATTATTTTCACTCAAAATTCTTATTAGAAAATATTTACAGTGTTTTTACTAACACAAACAAATTTTTTTTGTTATTTGGTAAAAACTTCACACCCGTGAATTTAACACCAAAATTATAACTTAAAATGGTTGTAATGGCAACACTGTGTATTATTTTTTGACATTTCTTATGTCATTTGAGTTCAGTAGGTTATGCCATTTAATCATGGATAGAGATACACTTCAACTACGATTTGAAATTGTTTTATCAAAATCAGTAATCATGTGAATACTATGAGAGAATTTTAAGAAGTCATGGACGACATTATTCAGTTAATCGACTTACTATTCGTCGTATTTTAGCCAAATTTGAAAGTGAATGTTAAATTAGTTTTTTTATCTGCTGATGAAGATCTGGAAGATATGTGGTTACATCAAGATGGTGCCACCTGCCATAATCGATTAATTGAAAATCAAATTTGGTGATCAAATCGTCTTAAGATTTGGTCCAGTAAATTATCCTGCCAGGTTGTGTGATTAACACCTTGTGATTTCTTTCTGTGGATATATGTTAAGTCACGAGTCTAATAATGCAATAACAATTGAGTAATTAGAGATCAACATTGATGTATCTATGATATGATGTACTATTGATGAAATACAGCCAAATTTATGTGATAAAGTGATAAAAAAAATTGAATTGACAGAATACGGTCGTACGGAAAAGTTGTGGTGGTCATTTAAAAGATGTTATTTTCCATACAAGATGACAAAATTTTAACTTTCAAATAAAGTATTATAAAAATATTGATCTTTTTAAATTATTTATGTATTATTTTAATTTTTTAATTCACGCAAATTAACCGCGTCATGCTATATATACAACATCCTTTGTCTATGAATCATTTTGTATTCTTCCGAATCAATTGTGTTGAGTGAGTATATAAATATCATAATTAATTAAGGCTCGTAAATAATTTATCTATCGATTATTGGAAACAAAAAATTGTACCATAATAACTCACGTAACTGATTATTAGTAAACGATATCAAGTTCGAAACAAGATGTCAAACTTCTACTCGCTGAAAAAGTTAATAAACTTTTTTTCATACATTTGTATCGCACCATCGATCAAACATTTAAATAATATACCGCCGAATTGCCGACCCACGAAATTTCGCCGAATACGATACACTGTACTATTATTACTCGTGTTACTGGATTATTCTATTTATGGGATCATTACATATGAACTTCGGAAGGACAGTAGGATCATAGATATTCTGCAGCAAATCTATCTGGGCGCCACTGTCATCAATTATTATGTGACATATTTCCGACATCAGTTGCTTCTAAAAAATTTGATCGATCTCAATGGCGACATCGAACGAGATTTTCACATTTCGATATCGATTAAACGAGTTATGCGATTTTTTTACGTCAACATAACTTTTCTCGGATTTGGGCTTTTCGTCTATTCGTTTCTTTTGATCCACATTTTATACATTATCTATAGCAGATTTTCGTTAGATTTGTCTGCAGTCGATTTAGCTAAAATGGTTGTAAAACAATTTCTAATCATTATGTTTCTAACCTACAACATGTTGCATTTTTTGTATATAGTTGTTTTGATAAAGGTGTTAAATTTATATTTGGAAGAAATCAAAACTCTCTTAGTGGATTTTACCAAAATATTAAGCAACTGGAAAAATAATGACGTCATACCGATACAAAAGCTTAATCAATTCTTAAATTTGAATATGATATTAGCACAGAAATTAATCAGGGAAGTTAGTGAGGTTTTTGGTCCGAACATCACTTTTATGGTATTGAATGACATAATTTTTATTGTCCTTAACCTTCTAAGCGGATTTTGTATCATAGTTTTCTGGGACATTTCTTATCAAATGGGGCTTGTGTTTAATACGTACATTTTAGCATATTTTCTTATATTTACCTATACAAATTACAAAATTGTGCTGTTGGTTGCCACCTGTAATCATTCGTACAGTTACCAAGAAGATTTTCAGCAAGTGGTTAATAAAATGGCAAGTTATTGTAACAACAGACAAATACTGTATATGGTAGGTACGTAAATATGACACATTGAACCAAAACTAATTTTGATTTTGATTTTTAGATTGAGAGGCTCAACTACAAATTGCTCGATATGGATATAAAGTTCACGGCCTGTGATTTAGCTGTAATCGACAATAAATTGTTGTTTAGTGTAAATGTCCAATATTATTGAGATATTGAATCGATTTTAATCAATTAATTTATAATTTGCTCTTTCAAGTTGTTCACCGGTGCGATCCTGTACTTTTTAGTTGCCTTACAGTTTATTGTAAGTGAAAATATTTTTTGAAAAGTTTAAAAAATTAATAATTAACCAAAATGTATTATTTTACCAACTCAAAGAATGAACCAAAATGTTGAATAAATTAACTGAAAAAAGAGATATCTTAAGATAAAAGTGGTTAATTGAATCACAAATCCACAAAATTAGTAGTTGCAAATGTTGGATAAGAATTGCAATACCGGTTACCTACTCATATTAGCCGGTAAAAGTTTTTTTTATACTATGCTATTTTTTTGGCTGCCGCAGCTTTAACCACTGGTTAAAGCTAATTTTCAACCTCGTTCGATTACTATTTCAGTGTTATGTTCAAGTGAATTTATTAATTTATATTTGAATTTTATTTATCACAGTAGCTGTGATTATTTGTTCCTGTCTTATTGAAAAGTAAGTGAAATTATTATTTTTGAGCGTAGTTCTCACGTTTATCCTTTAGTATAACCTAAATAATACTCCCGTCAACAACGACTATTGTGTTAAACGTATTATATTTCATTTATTACTTATTAATAATATGTACAATGCCAGCTAGACGCAGAGGAGCTTCTTTAGAACAGAAGACTAAATCCAGCAAGATAATACTAATGTGCGTGTGAACATGGCGCGATTGCGTCGATCTGAATCAGCAGATGCGCAAACTGAACGAAATAAAGAAAGAAAATTAGAACAGAGACAAGCGCGCCGTTTTACAATCAGCAGACGCAGATCAAATGATCAACAACGCCAACAGGTCCATCGATCATTTACATCTAATTCATTCCTGAGTCTAACATTCGAGTATGAGCCCGATATTGAATATTATACCCGTTCAAAGTGATAATTGGTGCTATGGATAAGGAATGTCGTCATTGTCATGCTCTTCAGTTTAAAAACGAGCCAGCCAGGATGTGTTGTTTGTCAGGAAAGATGCAATTACACTTCCTGAATCATTAAATGGTTTACTTATCGGTACGGATCCAGATTCTAATCTGTTCCTAAAGTCAATTTGAACATTTAATTCATGTTTCCAAAAGACATCGTTCGGAGCAACAGAAAGAGTTAACAATAATGCTGTCAATGGTCAACAATTCAATTCAACATTCAAAATCAAAGGTCAAATTTATCACAAAGTGAGTTCATTGCTGCCAATGCCAAACGAATCACCTAAATTTTTACAAATTTACTTCATGGGTGGTGAGAATGCACGCGTGGATGCACGTTGTGGCTATAATCACCTTAATTCTCTTTTTGCCAGGCGTATCATCGGCGACTTGGATGCTCTATTGAATGAGCACAATGAATTGTTACTTTGTGATGGCACTTTTTCACAATTATTATCACTACAATTATTTTAACACTTCACTTTCACTTTTTATCACTTCCCGATATTAACACTTCGAAATTCAAAATTGAACTGTTTCGTAACTCAAATGTCTACACCTATTTATACGACGCAAATACTTGTAGAACATTCCATTATTTTGCATCTCTACACTTCGCGAATGTTCTTTTCGTTGTATTTTGTTCGCTCCGAATATTTCATTATTTATTTTTAGTTTGTTCGTATGTGTAAACATTTGGTTACAGGATAACCCCTACTGCTATAATTTATAACTCTTTTTAGTTATCACTGGTGACATCTGTGATTCGTCACAATACATAATTATACGTGGCGTGCTATCGAGTGCATCTATTGTACACTCTGTTGCATTAAGAGACAAATAATGTTTTTTAGTAATATTGTCATAATTAGTGATATGTACGCAATCAATAAGTTGGTCATTTTTTTCAACCTAAACAATCCCTAGAAATAATGTATATAAAACGAACTTTTTATTATGTCCTGAAGCGTCGCGTTGCGTAGCGGGCGTAGTCGGTAGTAATAAGGTAAAATTGACCTTAGTTAAACCCACTTCAGAGTTGAAAGTAAATGCTATACCATGAACGTGTTTATTTTTAATCTCCTTGATGGACCTGTTTTAACTTTTGTAAATATCACTACATGAGATTACTGGTTACTTCGAATGAGATTGTGTATGATCTTAAAGTCTTGCGTTTTAATTGTGAAGATTATAATCATCAGAAAGAATTTCGAACAATTTCGCAGTCACTATATAACCGTATAGGCCCGCAATAAAATGATACATTCAAAATTGGCAAAATATGACGAAAAATATGACGTATTGTATAGCAGTTCTTTACTCAAGGCAGTAATTTGTAGGGAGGTTCCAATTGTTATTAAGATGGTACTCAAAATAGATGAATGAGAACTTTGTACTAAGTTTGTCCAAATAATAAAAATTAGGACAAACTTAAGAAAAAGTTCACGCTTCATAATACCGATAAGAAGTTTGTACTGAGTTTGTCCTAATCCAGTAAAACAAAGTAACTTGTTTATTTGTATTTGTGAAATGTAGACATTTAGGCAAATACACTAAGTAGTTGTTAAAATAAAATTTTAAATATTGTCATGTTATGCTAAATCATGGAAGTAAATAAATAAATAAATAATATTAAATTGAATTAAAGAAAATCAGTTTGGTTTTTATTAAATCAAGTTGCAAGATTCTAATCTTAGATAAATATTCTCTAAACATACAAAATATTCTTAGTTATAAAATAAAAGCGAGAAACACGAACACATGGTAATAAACCGGATTACACGTGAATGCAGGTTTAAAGATCATTCTCATCGGTTTCACTTGTAAGGGAACAATATAATATTACTTATGACGCAATCACTAAGTTTCATAAATTTATTATGGGGTTCACTTAGTGAGACAGACGTTTCTGTGTATAAATCGTATGGGGGTGCTACTTTAGGGTAGTACTAAATAGGGTTACAGATTTACATTACTTTTACATTAGGATGTTCGATGCTTGGATGTTCAGGAGCATTGTCAACTATAAGAAGAATCTTAAACGGCATTCTCGTGTCCCGCATGTACCGTCTAGCTTCCGGTACAAAGAAATTATTAAACCAATACGTAAAAACTGTAGACGTTACCCGCAGGCTTTTTTGTTTGCCATCCAATGCACTGGAAGTTTCTACAAGTTTATACCTTTCATAGCCCGTGGATGAAGTGCTTTGCTTCAAAATAACAGTGTTTCCCGATCTTTTGACGCTTTAAATCCTCCTGCAGTTTTCTCTGATTTTGCTATGTATGTCCTACTCGGCATTCTTTTCCAAAATAGCCCCGTTTCGATAGCGTTAAAAACTTGATCGGCACTGTATTTACCGTCTTTCTCCTTTGATTTTCACATTATGAATCGCACGTCTTGCCAAAAAACCTTATAACCATTCATTACTGGTGGAAAATATTTGGATATTTGCAAAATTTTTGATATTATCTTCGATAAATGTAAGTAAAGCCTTTTCTGTTTTTTCAAGTGTGTTATCTCTGGTATATGAAGTTGTTTTCGCGCTTAATTTAAAACCGCTTATTACAGATTGCCGAATAAGAAATTCATTCTTTCTTATGGTTCGAATCATTGCCTCATTCAAGTTGAAAAATTTCCCAACGGACGTGGAACCCTCGCCAAGGCGATCCAATATTTTAATTTTTATATCTAACGAAATTGACTTTCATTGTAGTTTTTTACTTTAAAAAGCATAATATGTACTTAAATTTTCAAACCAACGATTACTTACATTGAAACCTTACAAGTGAAACCGATGAAAATAACCTGTAACCCTATTAGTATTACCCTAAAGTAGCATCCCCATACGATCTATAAACGTAAATTCACATAAACGTCTGGAAGCTGAAGGCAAATTTATGAAACTTGTAGATTAAATTATAATATGGTTTTAACTTATACATTTGACACATTTGTACAACGAAAATCATTTAATCACCGTGTAATCGCCTAAATGTTTACATTGCACTAATACACACAAACATTTTATATTGTTTTTGTTGGTTTAGGGCAAATTTAGTAGAAACTTCACAATGGTCAATATAGGCAAAGTATACAACAACGAGCGGTACAATAAAATAATCGTATTATCTGTTTGGTACGAGTCTGGACACGAATTTGCCCAAAGCGTTCGCCAAAGTATTGATCAAATTTAAATAAATCACTTAAAAATTGTTGGTGTCTGTGATAAACTTTAACATAAATGAATAGATTGGCAGTAAGATTAGAGGTACAAGCTATTCCGAAGATATGTAACACAATATCACTTATCCGTGTTGATTGCAGAAGGCCTAGTGTTATTTTTGTGTAAATAACTGAATTTACGGTTATAACGAGTAATATTAAAACTGCCAGTTTGAGTTTGCCGGGTTTATTTATTAAACGTGTTACCGATGGCGTCACTAAGACATGTGACAAAAGTTCAACCAACTTTTTTAACGGACCCAAATTCGACATAGTTATTTTGCTTAGTATAATCTCGCGCACTACATATCAAATGAATATAAATATGATTTAGTCCAAACACCTATCCATTAGAATAATTACGTGGTAATAAATAATTCAATGTAAGTAATTATATATTAAAAATAAAAATATATAATAAATATTATTCGTTCTACTATAATTGTAAATTGACTTCATCATGACATAAAAAGAAAATAGGAGATACACCACCGCGAATATACGGAAAAAACCGCGAGGAAAGGAGAAACTGAATGAGTTGATACCTAAAAACAATTTGGTTCTCAAAAATATTTATAAAACAGTTTGAGGGTTTGATGTACGATGTATGATTATATAGGTTAACAGGGTAACCATACTGGCGATCTTAGAGTTTTTTAACATATTACTGGAATATTCAAAGCTCCTAAATATAAAAATATAAAACGAGCTTAAAAAGAGTATACCCTTTATTTACGCACCCACTAATAAGCCATGACGTCATAATAAAAGAACAGAATCCATCTACATTTTAACACCATTACTACAATATTTAGTACAGTGTAGAAAAATATTTTTTTTTACTTGCAATTTTGTTTATAAAATTGTTTTCGTTTGAGCAAATTTATTGAAAAAAGTTGGCACCGGTGACACGAACGCCAACAAAGGATTCCAAATTGTATGCTGCTTAGAACGTTGAGAGGAAATCTCGGGTATCGTCGCAATGAAAATCGCGGATTGTTATTAAAAAACAAATTACAAGACTTTGTTTAGTCTGTTAAACTTATTTTATTTAATATCGATGTGATCGCCTCTATGGTTGATACAGAAGAGATTTTTCATTTAGGTTTTTGCAAATGACTTGCATATTGTAGGTTTCAAGTTCTCCGATAGTGTACTAAATTATACTTAAGCTATAATTATAGAAAATTATGTAAGTCAGTATCATGAGGTTATTCTATTCAACTATAGATGGCTTAATAATTAACTATTAACCAAATTTAATCAACTCATCATGATATTGAGCTACATGTACATGTAATGTATATACAAACACAGATTTTATCTGTCAATTGTTTACAGGTAATTAATGTTGTGATTATTGGATGGTTACAAATTTTACAAGCTAAGTATTGATATTTTATTATTGGTTTTGTACATAAGTATTAATATGTTTGATTTTAATTTTAGGTAATAATGACAATTATAATTGTTCTAGTGTTGTACAGCGACATACTCCCCCGGTTAAGCAATTAGTGGCTTAACTACTCTAATGGTATCTTACATAATTTGGCGACAGGACGTTTCAATTCGCCATTTCTAGTTTTCAGAGTGACTACTCGTACACTGCCATCAGTACCAGGATGAAGCTTTATCACTCGGCCTCTTGGCCAAACAAGTGGTGATGAATTTTCCTCTTTTATTAGGACAAGTTCACCTACCTTGAAGTTTTGAAGTTGGTGTTGCCATTTTGAACGTTTCTGTAACATGCTGAGGTACTCCAAATGCCACCTTTTCCAAAATCCTCGGGCTATATTTTGAAGGAGCTCCCATCTTCCGGTTAACTTCAATGTTATGTCGCCGTTACATTTGTCTGGTACTTCAAGTAGTGAAGATCCAATTAAAAAGTGGCCTGGCGTTAGAATGTTCAAGTCGTTCGGATCATCGGTAATCGGTGTTAGTGGCCTTGAGTTGACTATCGCTTCAATTTGGATCAATAATGTATGCAATTCATCACAAGTTGGTGCTGTCTCACCCAATACACGACGAATATGAGTTTTTACAGATTTGACACCGGCCTCCCATAGGCCGCCAAAGTGAGGAGCTGAGGGTGGTATTGTATGCCATTCTATCTGATAGGTTGCTAAGAATGCATTTACCTTATCATTATGCATCTTCGATGCGATTGTTGCAAAAAACTCGTCGAACCTTCTTCTGGCACCGACAAAATTGGTAGCGTTGTCACTGAAAATGGCTTGAGGAAGACCTCTTCTGCCAGTAAAACGTTTTAGTGATGCTATGAACGCGTCAGTTGACAAATCGTGAACAACCTCAACATGTATGGCCTTTGTTGCCATGCAGACGAATAAACAAATGTAGGCTTTCAAACGCTTGGATCCCCTACCTGCCTTAGAGCTTATAACGATTGGTCCAGCATAGTCAATGCCAACGTTTGCGAAAGCCCGTATTAGTGTGACCCTCGGTTTAGGCAAATTTCCCATTATTTGTTTTTCTAGCTTTGGATGGCTTCTTATACAATTTAGGCAACTATTAGATATTTTTTTTGTAACTTCTTTGGCGCCGACGATCCAATATTTTGATCTCGCGATGAATAGCAGCATTGATGGGTTCGGATGAAGATGTTTGATATGCAAATATCTTAATAGTTTGTCGCTTAATTGACGTTGCCTTGATAGAATTGCAGGATGTTTTTTTAAATATTCAACCTGTGAGTTCTGGATTCGGCCACCTACTCGTAGTATGCCATCTGGGTCTAGAAACGGATGAAGAGACCTTATCTTACTGCCTTTCTTGATTGGAATATCGTTCTCGAGGTGGTGTATTTCTTCATGAAATGAATCGCTCTGAGCCAATTTGATTAAAATATTTTCACTTTTCTGCAAATGCTCACAGGTTATATATGGTACCCTTTCTTTTAGACAGATTTCAGCAAACCGAATACAACTGCTTAATATCCGAAGAATCATCATATATGAAGAATGGTTTTCCATGATTTGTTGTAGCAGCGAAGTGGATTTGATTGCACTGTCATCGTTTGTCGCAATTAATGCCACCTTTTTCCTTTCACAATCGGTGATCTCAACTGGAGTAGTGTGATTTGGCCAAGAGGGCTCTGTTAGGTGAAGAAATTCTGGGCCGTTCCACCAAATCTCACATTTTAAAAGTTCGCCTGGTGTTAATCCACGACTCGCACAATCAGCGGGGTTTAATTTACTCGGTACGTGCTGCCATCGAGTCTTTGGTAATTTGTCTATGATGTAACTAGACCTATTTGCTACAAAGCAATTCCATTTCCTTGGTACATCTGAGAGCCATGCTAGAACTACATTAGAATCAGTTCAGGCATGCAATACATCTTGTGGTGCTTTGAATATATCGGCTACCTTGCAGAGTAATTTAGTCAGGAGTACAGCCCCACACAGCTCTAAACGTGGAATTGATAGTTGCTTCAGAGGAGAAACCTTAGTTTTAGCTGCGATTAAATGCATGTAGATGTCTCCTTTGCTGCTTGTTGATCTCACATATACAACGGCTGAATAAGCTTTCTCCGATGCGTCACAAAAACCATGATATTGAACGTCATAATGGTCCTGCATGTGTAGAAATCTTGGGATACGTATGCCTGAAAATAAACTAAATTCTTTTTTTATGGAGCACCAAGAGTGGCTGATATCTTCGGGTAACTGGTCGTCCCACTCTAATTTCTTTAACCAAAGAGATTGCAATAGAATTTTCAAAACTATGGTTGCTGGAGATAACCAACCGAGAGGGTCGAATATTTTGCCGCACTCTGATAATAATCTTCGCTTTGTTAATTGATTTGATCCCAACTCTGGAACACAGAAAGTGAATGCGTCTTCATTGGTCAGCCAACAGATCCCTAGCGTTTTGATATAAGATTCTGAATTCTCAAATAGTATTGAATCTTTTCCTTGTTTTTCCCTTGGTATGCTGTCAAGCAGTTTCTGGCTGTTAGAACTCCACTGCCGTAATGAGAACCCTGCACGCATCAAAGTGGTCGATATGTCCTTATAAAATGCCAGTGCTTCCTCGACGGAATCTCTACCTGTCAGTAAATCGTCTACGTAGAAATCAGATTTAATAGCTCTGGTTAATTCTGGTGATATTTCAGCACTGTCCATAGCTACTTGGTGTAGTGATCTGATAGCGAGATATGCTGAACAGGTTAGTCCGTATGTTACTGTTTGCAGTTTGAAGTGCTGCATCGCATCATCTGGATTTTCACGCCAAACGATTCGTTGAAAGTTTTGGTGTTTTGGATGTACGTTTATCTGGCGTTACATTTTTTCAACATCTGACACGAGAGCTATTTTGTGCTTTCGAAATCTCGTTAGAATCGAAAAAAGATCCTCTTGAATAGTAGGACCCGTCTCTAATACGTCATTTAACGATAGGCCTGTATTTGACTTGCTCGAACCGTCAAATACAACACGTAGTTTGCGGGACTCACTGCTTTGTTTTATGACTGCATGATGTGGAAGATAATACATCTTGGATGAATCGGCAAATAATTGGTGATCAGGAATACGAGACATATGCCCCAGTTCCTCATATTCTCGCATAAAACGAATATATTCATCACGGAGATTTTCATCTCTTATGAATTTACGTTCCATCGCGATCATTCTAGATGTTGCTGCCCCTATGTTGTAACCTAAGTCGTTAAAGTTGTCTTTTAATGGCATATCTACCATATAACGCCCGTTAACGAATCGATGAGTGGTTGAAAAATGGGTTTCACATTTGTTATCATTTGAGAGACTGACAGTTGTTATCTCTTCTACTTCCCAGAATTGCCGTAGTAATTGACATACATCCTCGTTATTTATTGTAATGGTGTAACATTTGGTGGCAGAATTAGTTTTTGGATCAGCACAACCAGCAACTACCCAACCGAATAAGCTATCGAGCAAGTACAAATTTGGTTGCAATGATATTTTTCTCTCACGTACTATATCGTAGAACACATTAATACCGAGAATCATGTCTATTTGATTTGGTTTATAAAACTCAGGATCAGCAAGCTGAAATTCTTGTAGTTTTCTCATGTCGTTCAATTGTAGCACTGCTGCCTGAGAAGGTAAACAGTTAGTTAATTTGTCTAAGACTAAAGCATTTACCATTAAAAATTGATTTGCGTCGTATCGGGATGATAATTTTATGCTGACTTGACCTTTGGTTCTACCCGCTGAAACCGAAGCTAAACCATTAACTGTAAAGTAGGCATGCCTGCGTTTCAATCCTAGTTTTCTGGTAAGACTCTTATTTATGAAAGAGGATTCCGACCCAGAGTCCAAAAGAGCCCGTACATTATATGCATTGCCTTGTATATCCCAGCAGGATATGATTACTGTTGGTAGTATAGCTTGCTGAGTTCCACAAATCGTAGTATTTGTGGAGGTGTATGATTGTGAATCTGAACTTGTCGATGAGCTAGGGTTGGTCGACTTAGAATCAGCTTCTTGATTGAGCGTGATGTTGGCATTTATTGTTGTTTGCTTCACACTGCTATCGCCATCATGCAGAATTGTGTGATGCTTCTCTTTGCATTTGAAACACGAGTTTTTGGACTGACAGTTAATTGTTGAATGTCCTTTCCTTAAACAATTCGTGCATAAATTATGCTTCTTGGCGAAAGCCTTCCGAAATTCGACATCCGACCTTTGAAATTTGTAGCACTTATGGATAGGGTGAGCCTTGTTGCACATTGTACACTCGACTTTCGTTGTAACTATATGTGATGCATTTGAAACACTTCTGGATGGTTTCATATTAATGTTGCAACTTTCTAGCGCGTCGCATCTTTGATGAAGAAACTTTATGAAGTTGTCTACACTTGGAGCTTCGATCTCAACAGAGTGTAATGCCCAATGTTGCTTGGTCTCATCGTCCATCTTGTTGAGCAATAAATGCAAAATCCATGGATCACGGGATTCACTATCTGGTCCTAATGCCTTTAGACCACGAAGCAATTCGTCGGATGTTTCGGTGAGGTTTCTTAGCAATTTTGATGAAGCATGGTGAATAACCGGTTGATCTAAGAACGTTTTAATTATGGTACTTACGATTGTACGTTTTTTATCGTATCTTTGCTTAAGTTTGTCCCAAGCTTCTTTATAACTGGCTTCGGTAATCAAAAAATGGTTGATAAGGCGAGCTGCGCTTCCCTGAAGCAGTCCCTTGAGTAATTGAAATTTATGCACACGTGATATTGATTCATTATGATGCACCGTAGCTTCGAACATGTCTTTAAAGGATGGCCATTGTGTGTACTCTCCATTGAATGGCGGTATATTGATTCTTGGCAGCTTAACTTCATTACTTGGACCTATGGATTTGTTGTGTAATGATTCCAGGTATGCCCTTTGTTGTGAATACATGTTGTTAATTGTAGCGTTTAGATCTTCGTTATTAGTGTTTTCAATGGGTTTCCGTTTTTTTATTTCACGTGCCATTGAAGCTTGGGTGCTGAAAAATTTTGCTTCGAATTCCTCAGATTTTGATGATTGCTGAGGAGATAACAGTAATTCGTCCTCGATATTATAAAATTCTTCCCACCACGAATCTAATTTGGAAAGCCGTGACTCAATTTCTTCTATTGACGTGTATTCTTGAATGTTATCAATAAACGTAGAAGCTTTTGTGAGGGAACCGAGGATTCGACCACGTTTCTGGACTAGTATGGCATCCATGTTAATACTCATGCTTTTAAGCACCCGATAATATTATGCACTTAGAATGTTCGCACTAGTTGTTCTTATAATTCACTTAATCAATTCACTGCTCACTTTCACAATTTAAAGTTCACTCATAAATGTTCACAATCGATTGCCTTTGAATGTATAGCAATAGTGTATATATAGTTAATATAAGTAATAACTCACGGTATTATGAGGATGTATAATTGTTGCGCCAAATCCGGCTCGAAGGACCATGTTTTCGTTTGAGCAAATTTATTGAAAAAAGTTGGCACCGGTGACACGAACGCCAACAAAGGATTCCAAATTGTATGCTGCTTAGAACGTTGAGAGGAAATCTCGGGTATCGTCGCAATGAAAATCGCGGATTGTTATTAAAAAACAAATTACAAGACTTTGTTTAGTCTGTTAAACTTATTTTATTTAATATCGATGTGATCGCCTCTATGGTTGATACAGAAGAGATTTTTCATTTAGGTTTTTGCAAATGACTTGCATATTGTAGGTTTCAAGTTCTCCGATAGTGTACTAAATTATACTTAAGCTATAATTATAGAAAATTATGTAAGTCAGTATCATGAGGTTATTCTATTCAACTATAGATGGCTTAATAATTAACTATTAACCAAATTTAATCAACTCATCATGATATTGAGCTACATGTACATGTAATGTATATACAAACACAGATTTTATCTGTCAATTGTTTACAGGTAATTAATGTTGTGATTATTGGATGGTTAGAAATTTTACAAGCTAAGTATTGATATTTTATTATTGGTTTTGTACATAAGTATTAATATGTTTGATTTTAATTTTAGGTAATAATGACAATTATAATTGTTCTAGTGTTGTACAGCGACAAAAATGTTTAAAATAAATAGTCAATATTGTTTCTACTTTTGATTTGTGTGCGGGTGAACACGTTAATAATATGGTAGATGTGTATGTGAATGATGGTTTCCGCAAGTGTGTTTTATAACCAACTACTTCGCCTGATGATGATCGTGATTGTCGTTCTGTGAAATTGCCTTCGGCTTCTGCACTCCAACAGGAGGTCATATATGTTTCCATTCGCACCACCTTTCATAATAAAATGATGAAAAATCTGTTTTGCGTCCTGAGGATTCGAACCCGGCAGCTGTAACAACAGCGTCATTTGGTCGGTTGGATTGAATTTTGTTATCAAATTCAATTTTTAGAGTAGATTTTAGCTAGTCGAAGTCCAATTTAAAAATTATTCCGCTGCGGTGATTTAGTTTTTGAACTTTTAGTTTAAAGGCAACGTTATAAGAATCATTATCGAGCATGACATAAAATTATAACATGTTTAAACTTTGGGTTCCTATAATGTGAAAAACTCGTTGTGATGTTTGAATAGTGGTCCAACGTATAGTGGAAGCGTATAGTGGTCCAGCGATGACTTTTGCTCGTTCCATCGATCAAACTGTGCGTGGCCATACATAAATGTAAAAGTATTTTGATGGGGGGTTTTGGAGAAGAAGTCATGAGATCTGTGATTTAACTATAATCAATTTTGTTCGATTTTCAAATGAGTCTTGTGTGCAACTTTCTGAATTGATAGAGAATAATAATTCTGTCACAAAATATAACACACTCAGGTAATAACGAAGTGATTTTTACGTCGCTTGTCCCCCTAGCTCATCAGCAGTTGTCTAGTCGAATTGCGAAAGCAAACAATTAATCTAATAGTTTGTTCTTATACTTTTTATTTTTAAATGCCATTTGTAATAATTAAAATAAAATTCTAATAAAAAAAACATGCAAATATTTATAAATAGTTCAATAATTCACATTGTTAAAAACGCAATGAAATTTATAATGCCATCGTGTATGAAACACATGAAGTATAAATTTTAATAAAAAAAACATTCAAATAATTTTTTAAGTATGTCTGTCAGTCTGATTCTATCTTTGCAAATTGTTTTGGGACTCAAGGCTCTCCCTACTCTTCTGCGATTTGATATGCCAGCCTATAGTAATGACATGGTAGATGGGTTGGCCTATTGGCCCGCACTCCAACAGTGGGTCATAGATATGCTGTCCATTCTCGCCACCGATCGATATCAGATGAAGAAAAATTCATTTGCTCCCTGATGAAAATATCCTTTTTCACCCTGCCTCATAAATTCATTTTGAACCAGGATGCTTTGAATATATACACGGCATAATATAGAGCTGGAGGCTTATTATATTATGGAAACATGTCGATTGCAGAATTGGGATTACTGAGGGAAAATCATGTAATGTTATAACTGCAGAAACATTTTTTTTAAACATATTCTGTTACAGTTTATGGCAAAATATCGAAGAAATACCTTTCTGATTTAAAGAAACGGTATTATGATAGTTTTAAGAGATTTAGAACTTTATAACGTCATAATACGCTCTCTGTTTATCGATACAATTTCGTATAATCATGGATCATAGCCTGTTTGAGAGGCATTGTGCAGTTATGTAACAGATCGCTTTAATTCTAGCTTTAGGCATATCTCTCAATTGGCTCAATTCAAGCCACTCAATGTTGCAGGTCGTTTCAGGCAACGACAGATTTCACTCGATATTTGCTTGCCACAATTGCTGCAAGTCAACCCTGCAGTGGCGATGTCTGAGTCACCAGATTATTATTTTTGGGTTGTCATGTTATCCTTCGCTTTATTTTTGCTGCTAATTGTGTTCGCCATTCGGTTTTCTCATTATCAGCACGTTTTCCGACCTAAAACTGGATCACATACTCCGCCGCAGGTTAAATGGAATAAATTAGTTCATCGACAATCCATTCATATGATTTGTTTAAGTTGATGGTCACTTTCATTCACCACCAACCTGCCGATATATTTTATGATACGACAGTCCGCCTAAATCAATGTTTTGAAAATCGGACAATAATATGATAAAGTTCTTGATGAACCGTAGCTCCTATACTTTTAGAATATTATTTTAGAACATTTTTAATGTACAGAACACCCTGCATATTATTGTTGTACTGCTTTCTAGTCTCAAAATTGCGGTAAATAACGATATTGTACTTGAAAGTACCTCTCTTGGTAAGCCTATCCTTCTGGCGTTTTGTATATGTTTATGAAAATTGGTTTCCACTTGTTTCTCCTCGATTGTCAAGACTATAGAAGAATCGCAGTTCTCGATTTCCCAAAATCCTTTGATTTTTGTATAATAAGAACAAGAAGAATATTTGAAGAAATTCAGCCCAATCTATGTTTTCTATTATAACTGATTCTATGTGACCTTCCCTTCAATCACTTATCCGAACCATGTTACGCTTAACGAAGTTAATCATTGAACTAGCTTAGATTAGTTTTTCACCTAATTATCTTGGAAAATTTCAGCTGAGGAGCATGAATATGAATCATTAATATATGAACTGTAAAAATGGCTCCAATTGAATGTCGTCTGGAATACACCATTCTTCATTCTTCAACGAATAAGAATTGAATATGCCTCGATATTTCTAAATTGTCAAGTGCATGATATCCATTTTGTAAGAATAGTATCAAATCGACATATTTTGGAAGTATTTCTGAATGAAATGTTATCTAGTAGACTTTGTGGGTTTCAAGATCAATATGCTTGCAGATCAATTGGTCAAAAACATTTTTGACAGTGCATAAATAAACGACATTTCATGAAAAATCACCGACCAAATGGCGCAATGGTTAAAGCTGCGGCAGTTGGATCGGGAGGTACTGGGTTCTCGAATCTCACTATTTTGTGGAGATCAACTTGAGCTTGACATAATTCTTTTAGTTCTCTTAAGTATTGCATTGAGCTACATTGAAATCAGACCTTCTTCAGTTATAACTAAAAGTTGACTTAGCGACAATTCATCCTTAACTTAATACTTAATACAGCCATCTGTACTACCAATGATACTATTCTTTTGGATACGTTGAATTACTTCAACTGTTGATATATAGTTTTTGTCGATCAGAATTTTGGGATGAATAATTAACAAGAGTTTGACTTTCTTGTCAATATTTTTTAATTTTGACTCATATGCAGCCAAAATTAACTAACTGAAGGGTCAGTAACATTCCAATATTCGTTAGAGAACAAGGAAAATTTTATCTATATCAGGGCAGTTATACGATATATTCTAAATTAATAGAATACTTCAAAATTGTTCATGACATATGTTGACCTCTGGCTCCTTGACAATATTCTTAGAAAACTGTACGATAATATATCTTACGTACGATAATAGCTCTTGACTCTTTCTGAAAGATTTCTGCATTGTTATTTGATGCAATATACCGTGGGTATGATTTCCGTTTGCTGCACTCCCAAACTTTGGATGATTGACCATTTGACAATATGAAAATTACCGTTATGTGATTAAGTGATTTATTATCCATTAACATAATGATATAAAGTGATAATGAAATGAAGTGTGTGCTTTTCTGCTTCTTCAAAAATCGTAACTCATCTCTCTTACAGTTGATCAACAATGTTTTAACTTCAGTGATTTCAGTTTTCCTGAAGTTTATTAAGATTATAATATTATTGAATCCAACTTTAATTGGATGTTATGTGTTTGACTAAATTAAACCTTAACATGAGTTGTTGCATAATAAGCTACGATTCATTCAATTAAATTTTCCAATACGTTTGCGTGAGTAATGTAAAAATAATGTTATCAAGCCAGGTTCACAACCAAATACAACGAAGGGTATTTCATGTAAAAGAATTAAATGTCATAACTGTCTTTTAGGCGTAAAAGTTTTAATTTATAAAAATTTGCATGCAGCAAAAATTTGCATGCAGTAAAAACGTATTTCATCAACTTTTAGGGGACAAGTAATATTTTTAGTATTTAATACATATCAAGAATTATTAGATGAACCATCTCAAATTGCGTCGGTATTTATAATAATCTATGGCTTAAAGGCCGTAATCGCATCACAGTCCAATGAATGTTTTTACACACAATCGCTTTTTATGTCATCCGGTGCATGTTAATTTTTGGTTTAAGGCGAAAATCGAACTCGAGATCGCGGTGAGATGAGAAACTCTCTTACTCATTTAGCTACAACCTCGGTATTTATAATAATATAATATAAAATTATAAATTATTCTTACTTAGATAAGAAGATCTTCTATTAAAAATAAAGATGTGCATTTGTTTGTTGAGCTTAAACTGGTTGGTGTTCTCTGTTTGTTCCTGCTCTGATGAAATTTCAAAGGAAATTATTAAAATATCAGAGACATCAATGATCTCTAGATGAATAAACTCTTTTCATCTAGAGTTAACACGAGAAGAAATAAATATGTAAAAACGCCAATTTTGCTACTTACACCAAAAGTAGATTGCTCTACTTGCTCCGTGTTTAAAAATGTAATATCCTGTCTAATTCCAAGATCAGATATTCCCTCAACAGTTCATTTAATGATTTCAAGTTTAATCTCCCAACTTAAAAGATTTCCTGATTTGAAGCCAACTCAGTCTCATGAATATCATGCTTCGTATCTGGTGATATTGCCGAACATATTTCCTTGAAAGTTGACATTTTTAATGTACCAGTTATGAACAAAGCAAACATTATAATTCGTAGGACCTTCTTTTTTAAAATATTAGTATAGTGTTTTTTTCAGTGGTTTTTGGACGATGCAATTTATCCAGCGTAAGCTTTGACTTCCTTCCTAGGAGCCAGTACAATGTTTGTATTTAGTGTTACGACCCTTCACTTTTGTCATAACAAACACTTTTCTTTCAAGGTTTGTGTCGAGATATTAAGCTGTATTTGCATTAGGAATTATTTGACAATTGAGATGAAAAATTTTTACCTTTCCTGTTGATTTCATTAATATGGACTGATTTGGATTCATTAAGTTTAATTTTTTCCAAAAAAATGTCTCGCCTCTTGTAATCTTGATATAGATCCCACGAAAAATTTTAGGGCCTGCAAATATAAAATTCCTTTTCCAAATCAAGAAAGAACAAAAATTAAGTCTAATAGAAATCGCATTCAAAATGAGCGATATTTTACAAACTACTACTCATCTCAAAAAAATGTTACAACTTAAAACAAAGATTTGTTTAAGTCATTTGAGACTTCAAACAAACCATGACACAAATGCTGAGATTAATACTTTTAAAAATGTATCACTTTAGCACGCTCCATATAAATGATATTATTAATATATATTGATTTCCATAAAAATATCAAATAGTGCTGCAATGTCAATATATTGTAAGAATATAATTTGAAAATTTTCCCAAAGAATATAGCCTATAATATATTCCACGCAATGACGCAAATCAATACGTGCCATCAAATTATATCGATGGGTGACATAATGAATTCCAGACGTATAAAGCTTCAACATCCAAACATAAGGGAGCCATCTAAAATGAAAGGACTAGAACAAACAAACACTATCTTAATTATTTTCGTTCAATTTCAAATTTCTATTGCAAAATAGTTTAAAATTTACCTTCATCTCAGTAAAAATTATACTTTGAAAAAGATAAATTCATCATTACTGAATTTGAAATAAATTATTGAAATTGAATGAAATAGATCCAAAGTTTACAATGAAATGTTCACCGCCACATTTTGCAAATATTCAACTTTATCCGTCATTGAATGGTATCTGCCAGCGACGTTTCTATTCTCGAGTTTAAGTCGCGATATTTTTTTTTTGGGCGGTGGCATTTCACTGCCAGCATTTATTTGCTCGATTGTCAATTCATTTTTAGATTGCCCCAACTGAAGTTTAGTTAAAAACTTCCATATATATATGGATGTTGACAGCCCACAAGTCTGCTAAATGAATTATGCCAACCTTCAATATTTCTGTTGGTTCTTGGGGCATTGTTTTGCGTGGAATCAAAATGATTCCATGCGTGAATAGTATACCGAGGATTTCTTATGTGTGGAGGCTCTCTGATACGCTCATCGAACACTTCCACATAAAACTCCTCAAAGTATGCTACGACATTGTCAGCACTAGATGGAATTTCGCCAGAGGCTTTTAACGCATCAAATACATTGATAACATCATTTATGGGAACAAATGCTAAAGCAATTAGCATTTTCAGCTACTCCACATTTGAATCATAGTTTGTTTTTAGTCCTTCGGACACAATGTTACGATAAAGATTTTGTCCGAAATGAAATAAACATATCATTGTATTACAGTAGGGAAAACTTTATGCATTTGTAATAGCTTGCTCAAAATCACCCATAATAGAGGTTGGATTTAAATTAGGACTTATTTTTTTAAGTTCTTTAAAATCGTGGTGTAGGTGGTTTCTAACTTGTTAGGAAGAAGAACAAACACTAAAGGAACTGATTTCTTTTCTATTATTCCATGAATAGAAAATAATTGATAGAATATTAATGGAACAACTTTGAAGGTTCCATCAACAAACCATTCAGATGCATTTTGTAAACAGTTAAAATTTCGTTCTGTCGTAAAGATTAAAATTCGGTTTTGAATGGCACCAGAATCAAAAAATAAAAACTTTTCATCGCGTTTAGTCAGTTTAAATACATCAGGTATAATCATATCTTGTCTCGATAAAGGCCAAGGAACTTTGCACTCACAAACATTTTGAATAGTTCTACTCATCGAACTAGTTGAAGGCATGAAAGGAGAAACAGCTAAGGGAAATACTACAGAAGTAAGAGAAATAATTTCGCTGGTGGGAAGGATAGCAGAAGCGGCAAGATCCTTTAAGGAATTTGTCGCGCGAATTGCCTCAATACGGGCGGGATCGGGATAGTGTCCAAAATAGTCAGCAACACGCTTGGCTTCATTGCCAGTGGTATGCACGCGACCATTACAGTGGTTTTTTTGAAACTCGACGCACTTCCAATATATTTTATTGTTACGCTCTGTAGTACAGAAAACACCTCAAACAGGAGCATATCTCTGTTTTTTCAGACTTAAGAGTTCGATATTCATTATAAAAACAAAAAAAAAAGGAATGGAATAATAAAAGATAAACGAATGGAATAAAAGAATGGAATAATAAAAATAATAAGATAGGAAAATAAAGAAATCACAAAAAAAAAATACCAGAAAGACAAAAAAAAAAAATTGAAACCGAAATAATAACAGAGAATAACAGAAAAAATTTATACCAAAATATATGGGAAAATAGTGAAATGTTTATCTTAAACGATATAATTGTCAGAACATTAATTAACACTTAACAGATCGTATTAATAAACACATAAAAACCAACTCTTAGCTTAAAGTATTACATGCAGGAAGACAATACAAATTTATTCGGTGAATCCCTTATTTATATGAGCATATATAATTTTAACGTTCGTTTTAATAATATATATATGGTTTTGTAGTGGCCGATAATCATTCAAATATGATTTTCACGCCGCCACTTTATTTAAACTAATTATTCAAGTTTATACCCCTATTGTATTGTCCGATCAACAATACTAAGATAGACATGTTAAGGTGTAGGTGGCAGCAGTGGTTCTCCTTCTACAAAATTTTAACACGAGACGAATTGATGGTCATCGTCTCGTCCATTACATTTTTTTGGGTGACATCGACGTGACATGTGCGTGAAGAAATAAAAAAACCTAAATCATTTTTAGTTAATAAATTTATAAATATAAATAATAAAATAATTAAAATAAAAATCATTTAAGTTATAAAATTATAAATATAAAATAATAAATTAATATTATAAATAAAAATATATTGTGTTGGCGTAATTTGTATTGTGTGTGTGTATTTTAATATTGAGACGGTCTGTCCGGGGAGGTCAGGGCGTACAGTGGTGACCCCGACGTGATGTTTAGGGACAACACACACATAAAAACCACACATTGCGAGAGATCCGAGGCCGCAAGTTTCACACATCAAACCACACATTGCGAGGGATCCGAGGCCGCACGTTTTACAAATCAAACCATATAGTGCGAGGGATCCGAGGCCGCATTCAACGAAGGACAACGAGCGATAGTCAGAAGCACGTGTGACAATAGCCCTCGTGCATCGTGGGACATCGAGGGACAACGCGGGACAAGAACATCGGTTGTGCGATCTACCCCAACCGCGACGGCAAGAGCAGCGGGAAACCAGCGGAATAATAAGCAAGCAGCAGACAACCAGACGCACAAAAACGAGGTGCGACAAACAGTAAGTTTTTTTTGTGTTGCACATAGACTACACATTTTTCTTACACAAAATATTTAATTTAAAATATTTCAAAAAATTTTTTTTAATTGAAATCAAATTTTCATCATAACTTAAAGTAGAATCAATATAATCTTGCTATTTAAAAATAAATGTAATATTTTTCCACTGCACACAAAATAAGTTCACCCTCGTACATACACAGACTTCATCATCCACTCATTCTCTTATACCAAATCAAAGTCCTCCCGCCGTTACCGTCGATTTTACAATTATTTTAAAAAAAAAAAAAAAGTTTTTATTAAAACTACAAATAAAGATTAAAACCAAAAAATTTTTGAAGTAAAGACGGTAACCATACGCCCCGCCGACGAAAATTTTCATAAACTATAAAACTACACAAATATTCATCCGATAGTTCGAAGCATACCCTACCTTGGGGTCGAATACATTAGGGTCGCAAGTCACTAACGCATTCACACTTTTGCGAGTATTTCAACCCTTCGGACGGCGAACACACTTTATCAAGGCGTCAGTAATTTCGCATACATAACGTAACAAAATATGGAGTGAAGTGAACAAGAATATGACCAACGAAAACGAGAACATGGACACGAAGGAGGACACACAATTCGGGGAGGTGGCGTCGGCCAGAGCATTGCCTTTACAACCCCTGTGGAGGGACGACATCCGGGAATGTATCTCGCTAGCAGAAATCACCTTCGACCTGCAGAAGACTACAAGCGCGAAACAAAAGTACCTGCAGGTCATTTCCACAATCCCGGCCCACCTCTTCCAAACAGCCATACCGGACGTGCTAAGGGATCCACCACAGGATAACCACTACGAGCACCTAAAGTCAATCCTGTTGACCCGTCTCGCGCCGTCGGATGAGCGGCAGCTGGAGGCACTACTTAGGGGTTAGGATTTCGGTGACCGTAAGCCGTCCGAAGCCCTGCGCCACATACAGTCGTTGGCAGGCAACAATTTTGGTGTCCCTATTATTCGCTCCCTCTGGACCCGAAACCTACCAGAATTAATCAGAATCGCATTGGCTGCGCAACCCGACTCGGCAGTATTAGAGACACTGGCCGAGATCGCCGATCGAATGCATGAAAACATTAGGTTGCAGTAGTCACAACTACACGCCGTTGAAAACCCGAATGATCCACTAGTAACAGGACCGGCTCATAGACAGACTAGAGGTCGGCAACGAAATGAGAGAGTCGTAGATGTGCGAAGATCAGCGCCATCCGACTCACTCGATTGACACGTATAGAACAAATGGTCAGCAACATAGCTCTGACCCAATCGAGTTCAAGAGGCCGCCAAGTTCAAAATATGCCTCGCCGAAATTCGCGTGCACGATCGCGATCACGTTCGCGTTCCCATACATATACACGCAATCGGTATCAGCCAAGACCTCGCCTAAGCACACCTAACGAAATCAGTTATCGAGAAAACAACACAAATGGACTCTGTTTCTATCACTTCACTTATAAAAAGGACGCTTACAAGTGCGTAAAACCCTGTAGTTACAGAGCTTTCACAGGACCCGATCCAAAAAACGCATAGAGCCCCCGGTCGAATCGGCATCATTACCGACCTTAAATCACGGCCGACTATTTATTCACGATACATCAAACAACCTTACTTTTCTGATTGATATACAGGAGCTGACCTTTCGGTGCTCCCTGTCGGACGATTTTCTACGTCCATATTTTTAAATAATAAATCCCATGATCTAGTATTAGCAGCCGCCAATGGCACTAAAATAAGCACCTATGGAACGAAATTACTCCAGGTGAACATCGGATTAAAACGAAAGTTCACGCATGCTTTTGTCTTAGCTGCGGTGAACCGTCCGATAATTGGCGCTGATTTTTTAATTAAATTTGGTCTGTTAGTTGACTTAAAAAGAAAACGGCTTATTGATCCAGCCACTCAGCTCTCAATAAATGCCAGTACGGTGTTGGTTGATACTCCCACACCGATATATTATTCTATCGACAACGGCTACGGCACGCTACTAAAGAAGTTTCCTTCCCTAATAGCGGAGTCGAATTACGATTTACCTGTCAAACATTCCGTGGTACATCATATTGTCACTGAAGGGCATTTACCAGTGTCACGACCACGAAGACTAGATCCCATCCGCCATAAAGCTGCGAAAATGGAATTGCAGCATATGGTCGATTTAGGAATTTGCCGACCATCGGCATCTTCTGTATTTTGTCCGCTACATATGGTCAAGAAAAAAGATCATGATTGGAGACCTTGTGGAGATTATCGTAGATTAAATGCGGTCACTATACCAGATCGATATCCGATACCACACATACAAAACTTCTCCATGAATTTACATGGAAACACTATATTCTCCAAGATAGATCTCATAAGGGCCTATCATTTAATTCCCGTTGCACCTGAAGACGTTCATAAGACGGCAATCACCACACCGTTTGGACTATTCGAATTCACACGCATGCCATTCGGACTCCGAAATGCCGCACAAACGTTTCAGAGATTCATAAACGAAGTCGTTCGACATTTGGACTTCGTATTCGTCTATATTGACGACATACTCGTGGCATCTATTAATGAGGAACAACACAAACTCCACTTACAATTATTATTTACAAGATTATCAGAGTTTGACATTAGAATCAAGAGCACCAAATGTGTATTTGGCGTCAACACTCTTGACTTCCTCAGCCACAAAATCACTCCTAATGGTATTCTGCCCTCGTCAGAACGAATTAATGCCATTAATCGTTTAATTCCGAAGCTCGCAGAAATGCTCGCCCCAATTCATTCACACTTGGCACTATTACGTACCAAGCCAAAAACGCCAAAGAATTTTTACTGGCCAGAAGAATGCGACAATGCATTCAATACACTAAAGAATGAATTGGCTAATATTACTTTGCTGGTACATCTGCAAAATGAAGTTAAATATAGCATTACAACTGAAGCATCGAATACGGCAGTAGGTGCCGTTCTGCAACAGTATCACAGCAATAATTGGGAACCACTGGGCTTTTTATCTAAAAAATTATCGAATGCCGAACGTAAATACTCCGCATTCGATCGGGAATTATTAGCAATTTATCAATCCATTATACATTTTAGATACTTTGTTGAAGGTCGAGATTTCACTATTTATACCGACCACAAACCTCTAACCAGAGCAATTCAGTCTAAAACTGAACGAAATCCAAAGCAATCACGCCATTTGGACTACATAAGTCAATTCACCACGGATATACAGCATGTGAACAATACACATAATACAGCCGCGGATGCATCTTTCCGCCTGGCACATAATACAGTCGCGGACGTATCTTCCCGCTCGACGAATAACAATATCACGAATCATAATTCCAGTACAACAAACATTAACTCAGCCACAATCGAACCACATTTCGACTATAACACTTTTATAAAGGCGCAAACAACAGACCTAGAACTTCAGAATTTACTTTCTGGTTCCGAATGTCTGGCCACTTCTTCGGTAAAATTACAATTATTTAAATTACCTGGCTTTGAGATATACTGCGAAACATCAACGGGCAATAATCGCCCATACATCGCAGAACCATTACGCAAAACAATATTCACTGCTTTACACAATATTTCACATCCTGGTATCCGTGCGACTCGTAAATTGATTTATGCTCGCTATTTTGGCCCAGCATAAAAAAAGACGTCAATTATTGGACAAAAGCCTGTTTATCCTGCCAAAAATCTAAAATCCAGAGACATACAAAATCTTCTCATGGACTCTTCGAAATTCCACCAGGTCGTTTCGAACAAATCTATTTAGATATTGTGGGACCATTACCCCCATCAAATGGATACACTTATATATACTTACCTGTGTCGACAGATTCACACGCTGGCCCGAAGCATATTGCATGACCGATATGTCTGCAACCACTATAGCAACTACATTTGTCCACAATTACATATCCCGATTTGGAGTTCCTCTAGAAATTACTACTGATCAAGGAACGCAGTTTGAGTCCAAATTATTCACTGAGTTAACAAAACTCCTTGGCTCCCAAAGGATACGGACAACAGCCTATCATCCACAGGCTAATGGCATGGTTGAACGATTTCACCGCCAACTTAAAGCTTCCCTTAAGGCCAGAGGCAACACTATCTATTGGAGTGCCGAATTACCACTAGTTTTACTTGGAATTCAAGCCACGGTTAAAGAAGACCTGAAGTGCTCACCTGCGGAAATGGTCGGTTGTGGTCATTGCCCACAACCGACACAGTCGTCGACCAACTACGCACGACAATGCAAAACCTCATCCCCACTGCAACGAGACATTCAAAACAAACTGATATTTTTATACCGAAATCGCTTGATTATGTCTTTGTTAGGGTTGATCGAGTTAAGACAGGACTGCAAACTCCATATGAAGGACCATACAAAGTTATACACCGGTTACGTAAAAGATTCATTATCTCTATTAAAGGTAAACATCAATCTGTCACGATTGATAGATTGAAACCGGCATACGGCATTAACAATTCAGCTGACCAGATATCAGCTACGACACGACATAAGACCGTACGATTTACAGTATAAAATATCAAAACTTTACAACATATCCACCTTATTTTACATTTTCTTTTTCGATATTCGCGGGCTCTATCTGCGAAGGGGGTCATGTAGCGGCCGATAATCATTCAAATATGATTTTCACGCCGCCACTTTATTCAAAATAATTATTCAAGTTTATACCCCTATTGTATTGTCCGATCAACAATACTAAGATAGACATGTTAAGGTGTAGGTGGCAGCAGTGGTTCTCCTTCTACAAAATTTTAACACAAGACGAATTGATGGTCATCGTCTCGTCCATTACATTTTTTTGGGTGACATCGACGTGACATGTGCGTGAAGAAATAAAAAAACCTAAATCATTTTTAGTTAATAAATTTATAAATATAAATAATAAAATAATTAAAATAAAAATCATTTAAGTTATAAAATTATAAATATAAAATAATAAATTAATATTATAAATAAAAATATATTGTGTTGGCGTAATTTGTATTGTGTGTGTGTGTTTTAATATTGAGACGGTCTGTCCGGGGAGGACAGGGCGTACAGTTTCCTATCTTAGTTTAAAAGTTACCCCCGCCCCACATAAAAAGCGGCGGTGGAGGACTATTTTTTGCACTAATGTATTATTGTAAAACGATAAACAAATAATCATTTGATTATCGTTCATTTGATATAGTCCCTTAAATATGAAAACCATTCGTTGAACGGACCAAATAATTATTGATTTGAATTAAGAAAGGTTTGATCAAGTATATGAGATTTTTCTACAGTGGGTTCTTGTGATATAGTCACTATCACTGGGCTATCTTCACATACACTACACGGACGAGGTAAAAAGTATTTTGGATAAGTGTAAAACTATTAAGAGCATTCCGTCTCAAATTATTCAACCAGTATCTAAAGGTCGTATGTTTATAAATGCAAGTTTATTCTTTTTTAAACGGAAGTTGTTCCAAGAAGCAGCTAAGTTGAAAGCTGAAGGTCGTTTCAAGTACTTATGGACTCGTGATGGCAAAATTATGGTGCGGCGTGGTGAAGGAGAACAGGTTATCTACCTAAAACATCTCAAGATTTTATAAAATTACTATCATTCAAACCTTAATTTTACTTAATTTATCTCATTTGTTCACTAAATAGATTAAATGAAGACAGCAGATGGGCTAACTGTGCACTGTTCTACCGGAGGACACGACTTCTGTGCCATCTGTCTTTATCGGCTTCATAGTTATGATGTGTATGAGTTCCTCAGAGAACTAATCATTTTACTGGACAGTTCTAAATCAAAAAAATCTTTGTTTTCTGGGTGATATTAACATAGACATCTTGGCTGACTCAGGTGTAGTTAATGAATATTTTTACCTTATGGTCTTCAATCACAGGTTAAAGAACCTACAAGACCTAATTCAAATAGTTATATCAGGCAAAATATTTTTTAAGAAAATACTCTCTGTAACTAAAATCGTTAACTTTAATATCAATGATCATGCTGCCGTCATAATAAAAACACAATCTAATTATCCTCTCAGTAGTAAATCTAAAATTAATTATCCTACCTTAAATGAGTCTTTAAATGCTGAATCTTGGGACACTGTATATGGTAGCTTGGATGTGAACACAGCTTTCGATAATTTTTTAAATATTCTGAAAATGCACACCGATTCACATACCTACCCCATGCAAGTAAGCCAAAAAAACATTGAAACCATAGATTTCACATAAAATCAGAAAATTTATTGAACATAAAAATAAAAAGAATCCTGGTAATAACTCACTCAAAGAAATATATTCTCAACTAAAGAAAAAAACTAAACTGGCTACCAAACAGGCTATTGAACAATATTACACAAAAAGGCTTAACAAATACACAGTTAATTCAAAAAAACAATGGGAAATCATAAACTCTATTGTTGGTGATGAATCTAAACGAAAAAGTTAAAATTTTTGCGTTAAAGATGAGTCAAATGTCCTGCACTCAAACTCCGAGATGATTGCAAATTTATTCAATAAGTTTTTTTTACCATGGCACCGATTAATCTCAGCTACAATATTGATAGAGTCCCTTGCACTTCTCAAGAGGAAAGTAGCTTGTTTTTTTAACTATAACGAGCCCACAACGTGTTTCTTCACTCCTGTTGGTACCACTGAAATCATATCATCCATAAATAACTGAAGAATACTGATGCATGTGGCATTGATGGAATATCCAATGGTCAGTAAAGCTCATAGTATCAAATATCATATTCCCTTTAGAACATATTATCAATCTGTGTTTTTTAAATGGAGTTTTTCCAACACATATGAAAAAAGCCATAGTCCTACCTATATTCAAAAAGGATGATTCGTCTAATATGTCATTGCTGCCTGTATTCTCCAAAATACTGGAAAATGCTATGAAAAAAAGAATTCTTGGGTTCCTTTGCAAAACCAACATTCTCAGTGATTCCCAATTTGGGTTAAGACCAAATTTAAATACTGAAGATGCTTTATTAAGCTTCTTTGCACATATATACACAAATTTGAATTTAAAGAGAAAAGGAGGTGGATTGTTTATAGATATGACTAAAGCTTTCGATACTGTGAATCACAAATTGTTGTTAGATAAATTGTTTAAAGCTAGCGATGTTGAATATATCAGTTGTGAAGTGCCCCAAGGTTCAGTTTTTTGGTTCAATTTTGTTTCTAGTATATATTAACTCTCTCTGTAATGTTAATTTCAAGGTTGTTGCTTTTACTGATGATACATCATTTGCTTATCATGCTGACAACTGGAACCAAATTTTATTAAATGTAAATGATGACCTATCAGTTTTTAAAAAATGGTTCAGTTTGCACAGTATGGTTTTAAGTTCTAAAACACGCTTTTTGTCTTTTCTTATGCGTAATCAAATTGATGGTACTCCAGAGATTATAAATTCACATTCCCTGTTTGTGTAGGCAATCAGTGTAGTGGTAATTGCTTGGTGATTGTAAAAGTTGATTTGTTTAAGTATCTAGGCATTGTTATTGATAGCAAATTAAGCTGTGGGGCACATATTAAAGAGCTGACAAATGACGTCTATCATTAGAAAATTATATATTTTACGAAATCTGTGCACAAGAACAGTCGTACATTCTATTTACTTTTCTTTAGTTAGTTCTAGATTAGATTTTGGTCTGGCGTTATGGGGTGGCACGTACTTTGAGACCCCAAAAACAATTAATAGTAGCCCAAAAATATGTAATTCGGGTTATGTATAATTTGAAAATCCGAGAGCATACGTTTACATTATTTGTCGAATCTGAAATATTTCCATTGAGGTATTTATATGTTTATAAGGTGCTAAAAATTTTTTACATCAGGGGAGGTTATAAGAGAACCAGAATTTCTGATAGATATCAACTTCGATTTATAATCCCTGTATAGTAAAATTCTCTAGAAAAGAATACTGTCGACGATTTTACAGCTTTATAGTTCCTACATTATTTAACTCTTTACCTCTATATATTTGGTCAAGTCCGTCGAAAAATGAGTTCCTGAAAAATTTAAAAAAATGGCTGTTTTCTTTTAATAATCATAAAGTTCAAAACTTAATTAATAATGTTTTAATATATAATTATTTTATGTTTTTTATTTTTATTACTATTGTACATTATTGTTCTGATGAAATAAAGATAAAGATAATAATAATAAGTGCCATCTATCATTCAACATTTGAAGTAAATGATTTTTTTTCATAGTTAATACTTCTCGTTTTATAAAGTTTTATATGGCGTTTATAACCAATTATAACAAATACATGTTTAAAATTTAATAAATCAAAAGGTTTTTATTTTCATCATAACTATTTAAATATTAAGTGTTTATATTTGATTTCTATATATATGTAATATGAAAATAATTGATTTAAATATTGATATAAAAATTAGTTTTGTTTTCAGTATTTTTCATTCATTAAAATTGAGTCATAAAAATTCAATAGTTCTTATGGAATAAATCAAAATATATACCTCTTAAATAAGCTCGAACCATTTGAAGGGTCTTTCATTGCTGCTTGTATTATTTAGGATGCTTTCTAAACACCTGTTCCGATTGATTTTGTTTTGGACCCGAACATTTTTTTGATGCTGAGGAAGTGTTGTATCTTATTGTTTATAAAGCGAGGTCAAATTACAGAATTATTTATATTAGTTAGTATATTATATTTAGCGTCACAATAATTCAGCAATCAACAACTGTCTCAAATGTTCTCTTAATAGTTACTCAAGCTGGACAAATTGCATCGCGATTAAGAAAAACAGTATAGCACCTGTAAATAACTTTAAAGAATAAAACTATTAATTCGATGTTTGGTTAAAACGATTTCACAACTGACATCATAGAGCAGTTTATAGTCCACTGCAAATAAATCATAGGCTGTAAATTTTAACTCCGTATGCAGCAGCTTGTAGTTTAGCATCTCAATCTGAACAAAGTAATGGTTTAATGAGTAATAATCTTGATATGGGTGCATTTCTATACCAACCATGTACAATGTTTGAATCTGTCGCCCATCACTTGTAAGTCGGTTAATTATCCGTCTATAATCGTCTTGAAAGCTATGCAATTTATTACAACTACTAACTAACAGTATCATTCGGTAAAATGTAAAGATGAAGATTAATGCGTAAACAGTTACAAACAAAATTATATAAATTCGAGATTCAAATACGTTATCAATAATAAACATATAAAACATGAGTACCAAATGCATGACAAGAAATACCAAATCGTTAAAGATCATAAAAACAGTGTTTGGCCCGAATATCGAAATAAGTTTCATGGTTAGTTTCTGGCTCAAAATGTTATTTAAATCGATGATTTTATTAATACTTCGAGTCAGTTCTGATCTATTGATCGCTAAATATTGATCATCGCCTAGTTTTGCGATTAAATTGGAAAATATTTGCTTCACCTCTTCCAAATATAAATTATTGATTTTAATCAAAACGACGATATACGAAAAATATAATGTATTATATGTAAATTCTATAGCAATTATACCAACTTTAAGTGAGGCTGAAATAGTGTTGACTATCGCGATAGCTATATCAGACTGCATGAAGAACATAATGGCGAGCATTGCCAACATCGAAACCAGAGTTACAATCACAATTCCAGTACAGATTAGATTGCAATAAAATAATCGTATAATACGGGCGATGCGACTCTGAACTCGACGTGGTCCGTAGTGCACGCCAATGTATTGATCAAAATCAAATAAATTTTTTAGTAACTGATAGTGTGTGCGATGATAATTAAAATAAATAAAGACATTGAAATGAAGATTAAATGCACTTGCTATTCCATAAATGTGAAATATTATATCGACTATTCGCTTCGAATTAACCAGGTCATCTCTAATTTTTTTGTAGATGAATGAATCTAAGATTAGCATTAACACTATTATAATGATTAGTTTCAATTTGGTTGGTCGACTCGTATTGTGGTCGATATTTGGTTGTGTAATCGATGGTGCTACTAATACAAGTGACAATAGTTCCAACAACTTTTTTAACGAAGCTAGATTCGACATGACTGTTGATATTCTTTGCTTAGTCATTAATAAATAGCAAATCAATTAACAATTATTACTCATTCCGAATATGTCCATAATCTATTTGAATAATGATAAGTTAATCAATTATTCAATAAAACAAAGTAATTTAATTAACTCATAATAAAATTAAATTAAAAAAATTTCTTCAAATAAACATTTATTTCCTGTGGTAAATTAGTACAAGTGATTAAAGTGTTTCCATTTAAAGTTCCGTATCAGTACCGTATTTACAACTTGACTCGCACTTTACCGACTAAATGGTGTGGTTAAAGCTGCGGCAGTTGGAGCGGGAGGTACTGGGTTCGAATCCGGATAGAGGCAGGATGCTAGAGATTTTTCACCATACGATTACGATCAGCGGTGTGAATGAACAAATCTTTGACCCCCTATTGGAAGGCAGAATTCATGGGCCAACCCATCTTTCATGTCAGTACTATATATGAATTATAAAGATGAAGCGAGTCCATTTTTATTTATTTTTGCTGTGGCTTATATCACTTTTATATTATGCACTTTAAAACGAATTAAAAAACTTTCTTTTTGTGATATTATTTATATTTTGTTAGGAAGACCGGTTTCGGAAGTTCTTCCTTCTTCAGTTCCTTTTTATTTAATCCTTTTTATTAAATAAAAAGGAACTGAAGAAGGAAGAACTTCCGAAACCGGTCTTCCTAACAAAATATAAATAATATCACAAAAAGAAAGTTTTTTAATTCGTTTTAAAGTGCAGTACTATATAGGCTGGCATGGAGCTATGCAATGTGCAGATGGTTCAACGTAAATCGGACCTATAGCCGTACGTCCTCGATTTGAATGTAATGGCGTAAGGTAAGGACGTAAATAAGCGAACCTCGAAAGAGTTGGGAGTGCCTCGAGCCCCGTAACAGATAGTAGAGATAAAAATAAAATAACAAACTTGACTCGCACACCGAGAAAAATCGTTACGTCTTTAAAAAAATCTACTAAAAATTCATTATATGGAAGAAGATATTGTCAATATTATGAAATATATTTCATATATTGACAATATCAGCCTTGTGGGTGGGGGCAACCATGTTTCGTAAATATTTCGAACGAAACATGAGATCCATAGAATACCACCACAGTATCCAGAGCTTGTCGTAGGAGGCGACTAAATCTGGTTGGATCGCTGGGCTGACGACCCGCATCCGTAAAAAACAATAACAGTTAAAAATGTCAACAAAAACAAAAAATCGGATACCGCCTAAATAACAATGACCCCCCGCTTAAGTACCCGGATACGAGATTGAGGATCAGCACGTGGAACGTGCAGTCACTAAGAAAACCTGGCGCGTTGGACGGCCTTATCACATGTATGAAGGAGTATCGGCTGGAACTCGTAGCGCTCCAAGAAACTCGATGGCCTAAAAGTGGAGTCCATGTGTCCCAAGGCTGTACGTTGCTACACAGTGGAGATGACCTCGGAAATCTTGGAGTTGGCTTTCTCATTGGGCCGCAGGTAAAAAAGGCTGTGTTGGACTTCCAAGCAGTCGATAATCGAATGTGTAAGCTTCGCTTGCACATGAGATTAGCCAACCTGTCAATTGTATGTGTACATGCGCCCACTGATGTAAGCCAACCCCAAGATAAAGACTCATTTTACAATAATTTGGATAATCTGATGGGCTCTATACCTGAGCACGATATCAGATTGGTGATTGGTGACTTTAATGCTAGAGCTGGCCGAAATCAGACCGACTTATGTAACAACATAGGTCCGTACTCCCGACACGAAACTGCGACCGAAAATGGGGAAAGAATGATGTACTTTGCGATCGCACATGATCTCCAAGTGGCAAGTACATTCTTTCCCCACAAAAACATCCATTTGGAAACCTGGACACATCCACGTAAAACATCCCGAAGCCAAATTGACCATGTGTTGATTTCAAAAGACCGGGCTCGGGTTGTTCAAGACGTGAGATCGTATCGGTCGTCAACAAAATTCGTAGGCAGTGACCATTTTATGGTTGCTGCAAAGCTACGATGGAAATTTTCGTACAAGTCAAGGAGGACAGGAGAATATAAAACGCGATTCTCCTGTGAAGGTCTGATAAATGAAGAAACGCAACGAAAATATCAAGATCTTGTCAGCAATAGCATTTTAGGATCCAACTACCAATCTGATGATGTGAACAGTGTCTGGGAAGTATTGAAAACCTCGGTTGTCGATGCTGCCCAGCACACTCTCGGTATAGTGAAAACTAAGCCCAAAAATGATTGGTTTGATGAGGAGTGTCGTCTTGCTGTTGAGCAACGCAATATAGCCCACAATGAAGCGCAGACTCGGTTTACAATTGCAAGGAAAAACAAGGCAGTTCTTGCTAGGAGGACAGCTAAACGCATTTGTAGACAGAAGAAGCGCGAATGGTGGAAGGCCAAGGTCTTAAGAGTACAACAACTCAGCAATGAGCACAACTCGCGTGGTTTCTTTAAAGGAATCACCGAATTGCACCATACCTTAAGATCTCGGTCAACTGCCATTCGGGACCAGGATGGAAACCTCTGTGTTAACGTCGATGCGGTACTCGATACATGGCGTGAACATTTTTCTGATCTACTTAATGTTCCACATGTATCACAAGCTGTATTTGAATACTCTCAAATACAGACCGCGGAGATGTTCATTGAGGATCCATCCTATGAGGAATTCACAATGGCCATGCAGAGATTAAAGAAAAATCGTTCAGCAGGGGTTGATTGCATTAATTCAGAGCTCTTGATATTCGGAGGGTTAACTTTGTGGAACTGTCTTTTCGACCTTGTTCGATTGGTATGGCGAAATGAAGTTATGCCTGATGAATGGAAAGTGGCCGCGTTATGCCCAATATTCAAAAAGGGTGATCGCATGAAATGCGAGAACTATCGCGGTATAGCTCTCCTTTGCACAGCATACAAGTTACTGTCTTACATAATCTTGGGAAGAATTGCTCCTCTAGCGGAGGAAATTGTCGGTGACTACCAAGGAGGATTCCGTCCAAATCGGTCAGTCACTGATCAAGTTTTTTCGCTACGGATGATTCTTTCCAAGTACTACGAAACATCTCGCAATGTACACCAGGTATTCCTAGATTTCAAGCAAGCCTATGACTCGATCAATCGAGAGAGGCTATGGTATGCGCTTGAATATTTAGGAATACCAAAAAAAATGTACATCTGTGTAAAATGACAGTAACGCAGTCACAATGCTGTGTTAAAGTTGAGAACAGGCTATCGAGAACTTTTCAATCAATTCCGGTGTTCGACAAGGAGATGCGCTGTCCCCGATACTTTTTAATCTCATGTTGGAATACATCCTTCGTAAAAGTGAAACACCTCAGGACAATATCTTATTCCGACAATCCAATCAACTTCTTGCTTATGCAGATGATATCTGTGTGATTGGATTAACTGGCAACGGAGTGAAAGAGATACTTGATCCACTGGAACAGTGTTCAGCTTCCGTTGGTCTCAAAATCAACGAGTCAAAAACCAAATATCTAATCTCGGGTTTTAGAGACCAAGACGCAATTGATTTCAGTAGTGGAAACCACACGTTTGAAGGAGTGATGAGATTCAAGTATCTTGGATCTCTCATCACTCACGATAATAGTGTGGGCGAGGATATCAAGGTCCGCCTTGCCGCTGGCAATCGGGCTTTGTATCCTCTACGTCCACTGCTGAAATCAAAATATCTTGCAAATACGGATAAGCTGAAACTGTACAGAGTGTTGATCAGACCCGTTGTCATGTATGGATGTGAGAGTTGGACCTTGACGGATGAGTACGAAAGATGGCTTCTAACATTCGAGAGAAGAATCATGCGTGTGATATATGGTCCAAAACGCGACGTCGATGGCACATACCGAGTTCTTTTCAATCACGAGATCAGGAATTTAATGCAAATTCCTGATATCGTGCATGAAATCAAAGGACAGCGAATACGCTGGCTCGGTCACGTTCTGCGTGCTGATCCGAACCGAATGATACAGCGATCTTTAAAGGGAGAACCGCCTTTCGGTAGGCGAAGAGGTCGCTGTCGGCGACGATGGCTCCACGGCGTAGAGAGCGATCTGGCATCTTCCAACTGCTTGCAACAGTATGAAGATCTGGCTCGTGATCGAAACCGTTGGAGTCAGATTGTTGACACGGTACGGGCCAATAATGGCCTGTAAAAACCGCAAAAAAAAAAAAAAAAAAAAAAAAAAAAAAAAAAAAATTTCATATATTATAATTTTGTTTAATTATTCAAATTATTTTAATAAATTTAATCGAAATACAGGGTGAGGCAATTCTGCTGATATTTTGATTCCCTATAACTGTTGTGGTTTGTGGAAATTTGTGGATTATTGGTTAAATGATTAAAATTAAAATAATTTTTATGTTTATTATTTAATAAATTTATTTATGAATTACACATCTGATTTTTATACATAAGTATTTTTAACTAGACTGCCGGACTACGAAGAACTCTCTATCGTCAACTACACAGCTTCTTTTATAGTCCATGATTAACAATGTCATTACAAAAATTATATATGTAATTGTTTTCGGTTATAATGTTTTACCTAAAGAAGATGACTAATACATAAAGATGGATTTATTATATAAAGTACAAAATTTAGTATATAATAGTATATAATATAAATTCAAAATAAGCTACAGTGTAGCATTGATAATTCAGAACACCATCCCCCTAAGTTTGAAATAATGCTAAAGGATTATTTTATACAAAATTAATCTTTTTTTTTTAAAAATTCAGTAAATAAAGATTTGCACTTAAATAAAATTTATACTAATTTGAATATAAAAAAATAAAACTAATAATATTTTAATGAAAGAAATAAGAAAAATAATATTAAGATAATTTAATAATTTATTATTAGTTATTTCACATTTCCTTAGTTAATCTCAACTTTTAATGCTACAACTAGTTCTTAAATAATTTTAGTCGATTGTTGTGTACGGTCTTTAAATTATTTTTAATTAGTAATGTTGTGTTTGTAGGCGATTTAATTTCCTTGACTTCAAACGGTCCAAGCCAAAGAGGTGAGAACTTGGTATTTCGAACTTCGTTCTTTAATAAAACTAAATCACCAATTTGGAAATTGGAACTTCTTGCATTACTATCATAGTATTCTTTTGATTTTAATTTTTTGTTAATAAGATTATTCCTTGCTATTTTGAAAGATGTTTGCAATCTACTCTTCAATTCGAGCATATAATCATCATAATTATAAACTACTTCTGGTTCACGCTGTAAAATACTGGGTATCAAGGGCTTATATCCGAATAATAATTCAAATGGCATGAATTTTGTTGCGCTATGCGGCGTAGAATTATATGTAAATATAGCAAAAGGTAACCAAGTATCCCAATTGAGCTCATCGGACTGTGTATAGTTTCTTAAGTATTCGGTCCACGTCCTGTGTGACCGCTCCAATGCTCCATTAGTTTGTGGGTGATATGCGGTTGTGTTCAATTTTTTAATTTTTAAAATTTTGCATATGTTCGTAAATAACTCACTCATGAAGTTGGTACCTTGATCAGAAAGTATTTGTTGAGGAGTCCCGAATACACAAATTACTCGTTCTACGAATACCCTAGCTATTGTTTTGGCTTCTTGATTTTGCAATGGAAATGCCAGAGAAAATTTAGTCAGGTCATCTTGGATTGTAAGAATATACTTGTTTTCACGATAAGACACTGGTAAAGGACCTACTATATCTAAGAAGAGCTTTTCGAATCCTTGAGATGAAGTAGAAGTAATCTGCATCGGCATTTTATTGAGTTTACCACATTTATTTTTTTGACATAATGCACATGACGTAATGAATTTTCTAATGCGTGAATAGAAATTTTTAAAAAAATAATAGTTTTTTATGCGTTGGGCAGTTCGGAAAACCCCTTGATGACCACCTAAGGGTTTGGAATGAAAATCTTCTATAACTTTATCGATTTCGATATCATCATTGAGTTGAATAATTTTGGAGTTTGAAAAATCGGGAATTGTATCACGTTCCGAAATAGTAGTTTCAAGATTTTGGCTCTGTGATCTGGTTACAACAGTTATTTCTGGTATATTTTCCGGTATTTCTGGTAGAGGTTGTGAAGCTGGACTGGTTTTCATTGGCCTTCTGCTCAGGGCGTCAGCGTTTTGGTTAAGAATTCCAGGTTTATGGAGAACCTGATAATCGAAGTCTTCTAACCGTATTCGCCATCTCATTAATCTAGAAGAAGGGTTTTTCAGGTTACTAAGCCATATTAATGGCTTATGATCTGTTACTATTCTGAAATGATGACCATAGACATACGGACGAAAATGTTCACATGCCCATACCATGGCCAGCAACTCCTTTTCTATAGTTGGATAATTCAACTCGGCTTTGTTGAGAACCCGACTAGCATAAGCTATTGGTAAGTCAAACTCATTTTTCTGTTGGGAGAGAACGGCACCTATCGCTAGATCACTCGCATCACTGGTTATGGTGAAAGGTAACGAAAAATCAGGGTGCTGCAAAATTGGAGGATTTATTAAACAATGTTTTAACTTCTTAAATGATTCGTCGCAGAAGGCATCCCAAATAAATGGTTGTCCTTTTTTCAATAACGCTGTTAACGGCTTGGCAATTTCGGAAAACTTATTTATAAAGCGACGATAGTAACCTGCAAGTCCTAAAAAGGATTTCATCTCTTTTTGGTTGGAAGGTTGAGGGTAATCTCTGACGGCTGTGACTTTGTTCGAATCTGGTTTAATACCTTCTTCTGTTACTGTGTGTCCTAAATATACAATCTCTTTAGATAAGAACTGACATTTTTCCAAATTAACTTTTAGATTATTGTTCTTAAAGCAATTAAAAACTGATTCCAGTTTATTCTCATGATCTGTTAAATTGTAACCCGTGACAATAACATCATCAAGATAAACTAAGCATTTGATTCCATTCAGTCCACTTAGAACATTGTTCATTAGCCTTTGAAACGTCGCCGGTGCGCTTTTCAATCCAAACGGCATGCGCTTAAATTGGAAATGTCCTAAATGCGTGTTAAATGCTGTCTTCTCTCTATCTTTGGAATCCAAAAGTATTTGATGGTACCCATTAGCAAGGTCAATCGTGGTAAAATATTTGGATTTGCCAAGATGGTCCAGAATTTCTGAGATATTGGGAAGGGGGAACACATCACCAATGGTTGCATCGTTCAATTTCCGAAAATCAACCACGATCCTCCACTTTTTTTGTTCACTGTTTGATTTTTTAGAGACCACTATTAAAGGAAAGTTCCACAGACTCTTACTAGGCTCAATGATATCGTTTTCTAACATTTGAGATATTTGTTTATTGATTTCAGTTTTAGTCGATTCAGGTAATCTGTACTGCTTAATGTATATCGGCTCTATATTTGGATCGGTTCTGATTTTATGAAAAGTTAAATCCGTTGCTGTAAGTTTATCACCAGGGAGGTAGAAAATTTCGTTAAATTTCCTACATAGATTTAAGATGGATTTTTTCTCTTCCTGATTAAGGTGATCAATCTGCAATGATGATTTAATAGTTTCTAAACGATTTTCAATGTTATTCGACCAAGAGTTAAGATTTATTACTTCATATTCGTCTAATTTATTTAATGGCAATTCTAAATTTTCAATTTCGACCTCAAAATCGTTAATATTTACCAGACTTATTGTAACTAAATTATTTTGGGATTTAATAATCGAATTTGCGGTATATACGCCAGGAATGATTTCAAAAGATTGACACAAATAATCGATATCGTTTGGAATGTCTAGGTAAATAGTGAAAGTTTTTTCTGAACGAGGTGGAATTAAAACATACGAATTGGAAGTTAATTTAAGATGAATTGGGGAATTGTTTAATAGTATTTCAAAATTATATTTGGAAAAATCAATTTTACATTTAAATTTAGCTAAGAAATCTTTTCCTATAATACCTGCGCATGATATAGGGAATGAAGCTGGTACTATCTGAAAAGAATGTTTTATAGTCAAAGAATTCGGCAACATAATATTAGCTTCACAATCTGCGATTGTTTCGATTAATTCTTGAGTTATACCTTTTACCTTGCATTTTCGTTCAGGATAACAAAGTGTATCGTCCTTTAAAAAATTTCGCTTTATTATACTTATATCGGCTCCTGTATCGACCAAAAAGTAAACTGTTTTTTGTTTTAGAATATCTAACTCTAGTTGAATATATTTTTTATTATGATTGTAACTTGAAAGATAAATTGAATAATAATTTAAATTCGTATTATTAGGATTGTAAATTGATTCTAAGGAGGAATAATGATTTAAAGATTTAGAATAAGAATCAGGGAAAAGATCCAAGTAAGAATCAAATACATAACAAGAATTCATTGTTTCATTTGCGTGATGGTCAAAATTTACATATTTTTTCGATGAACACCCTCCTTTATTTCTTGGATCCGAACTGGAGTGCTTTTTGGATGTTCTGGAACGGACCCTAACCCATTTCCCGAAGTGGAAGGCTGATCAACATTTGACAGTTCCATTACTTGGGTATTTTTGTAAGAATTTGCATATTGACGCTTTCTGCATACACTAATATGATGTCCAGGTGTTTTACAATAAGCACAGACTATTGTTTTCTGAGCTACTTTAATTTCAGGATTCGGTCGCCTCATATCATTAAATTTATTGGGTGTAAACTGATTTGTTGTGGTTCTACTAAAATAATTTGAGTTTGATTGACTTGAATGTCGGCTATAACATTTCTCAGCGGAATGTCCAATTCGTTTACAAATTTGACATTTTAGTTTTGTGTTAGGATCAATCGTTAATGAATGGCGAGTGTTTACAATAAGTTCCTCCTCACAAGCTTTGTTTATAGCATCTTGTAATGTTGAGAAGCGACAAGCTTTGATTATGAATTTGATAGGATCAGTGAGACCCTCTTGAAAAGCTTTCAAAGCGGTCTTCGAATTTAAATGAATAATGGTTTTAGACGCATCAGTTCCTTCACTGTCTATGCAGACTTCATTTAGTTCCGCAAGTAATTTCTCGACTCTACTTGCATATGATGATACATTTTCATTTCTTATTTGTCGTATGTTAATTAATTCGATTTGAAGTTGTTCTATAGATTTAGAACATTGGAATTTGGTTTTGAGTTCTTCTTTCAAATCTTTCCAAGATCTATGGTCAGTGTATTTAACGATATCATATGCTTTATTGGATAACTTTGTTTTAACTATTTTAAGAAATTTTTCGTATTCAGTGTGTAATAATTCGTCGTATATCATATCACAACATAACAAAAACTTATGGAGACGATCAGAGCTACCGTCGAAATCTGGAATGATTTTGAGAGCAACGTCCATATTTAAAAGAGACATTGTTGTGTCAGAAGTTAGTTTTAAATATTGGTCTACTTTAGATAAATCAATGGATTTTACGTTGTCTAATCTATCACATTTAACTGCAATAAGAGATCTTGATCGCCTTTTGATTTTCTTTACGGTTCGAGTTCGTAGAAATAGATAGTCCGGTTGATCGGTCAGTTTTTCAAGTGACATGAATACCAAAATCAAGAAGGAAAAAAATGAATTCAAAGAATAGAATAATAATAACTTAAGTAAATTAAAATTTTATAATTGATAAACAATTCGAACCAACTTGTCACTAAATCGCACACAACATTAAAATTTTCCCGTAAATTATAGTTCATGAATAAAAGAAATCGGTAAAATTTGAAAATTGAGTTGAGATATTAAAGAAATATGAACTAACCTTGATTATTAATGATAATAAGACCATTTGATTTTACAGCTACTCGATGATCTTCGTTTTTATTGGTAGATCCACACCTGACTGTGTTCTATAGGTTGACGTTAATAAAATGATGAATGATGACTTGTTGTATATACGTGATGTTTAATAATCTCCGTTGAATTGGTTTAACCGGAATCTGCTTATACGGGATAACTTTCTAAATGATTTATTCGAAAATGCCTCATTGGATTGTGGTTTTAGAGCACGTTGCCTTCAATTATAATATGTTCGGCCATTTTTCATTTTCATTTGTAGCACGAGGTTATAATTATACTTTTCCAATGCTCAATGATATGACGATTATTGAACTGGTTTATTTTATGATATAGAACTGTATTTAAGCACTTTTTCGTTTAAGTAATTGTAATTAAGAATTTGTGATTTTTATATGAAATTTAATTATTGATCCACTTTGTATCTTTCTAGTTTCACTTTATGATGTTTATTTTTTTGTTTTTAAATTCAATATTATATATATATGTACATATTAATATGTTTTTTAACACTAAATATTGTCCACACTCATGTAAATTTTAGATACCACTTTACGGTTCGCGATATAAGGATCGATATATTTTCTTATAGGTGTTGTATAATATTTAGTTTTAATCAATAAAATTTCCACAACACGAGTTACTACTTAGAGTAATCCCACCGCTGTCACCAAAATTTGTTGTGGTTTGTGGAAATTTGTGGATTATTGGTTAAATGATTAAAATTAAAATAATTTTTATGTTTATTATTTAATAAATTTATTTATGAATTACACATCTGATTTTTATACATAAGTATTTTTAACTAGACTGCCGGACTACGAAGAACTCTCTATCGTCAACTACACAGCTTCTTTTATAGTCCATGATTAACAATGTCATTACAAAAATTATATATGTAATTGTTTTCGGTTATAATGTTTTACCTAAAGAAGATAACTAATACATAAAGATGGATTTATTATATAAAGTACAAAATTTAGTATATAATAGTATATAATATAAATTCAAAATAAGCTACAGTGTAGCATTGATAATTCATAACATAACCAAAGATCATAATATAATAAGATAGACCGTGTGGAAGTAAAATTTGTAATATAAAATAATAACGGAATAGGCAAAAATCGTATTTTTAGTTTTTATACATTTTACGTACATACATACACACATCGACAACACTAATGAATGATCGACGAAGATCATTTATAGATGTTTTCTCTCTGATTTGTATACATTACTGTGTCTCGTAAAAATGCAAATATTTGATTTATTATTGAATTGCTCTCTTTCATTCTTCTCAGCCAACACTTACGAAGTCCTATTTTTTTAGTTATTCGTGAAAAATGTGGTGTACTGTTTTATTTTATTCAATTAATCTATTTTCTTCCTGCTATGTATAAAGAAATTAAGATAAAATGTAGTTTAAAGATATTAAATAAAAATTGTCTTATTTTCTTTTCCTATAATAAATAATTACTCGATATATTTTTTATACAACAAAAAATAATTCTTTGTGAATTAAATATTTTTCTTGATCGTTTTTTTAAAAATGAGTAATAAAGTAAAATAGGGTGTGTTTTGTATATTTTCAAATTGTGAATCGTCTCGAAGAAATTCCAATTTAAAATTTTTTAGATTCCCAAATAATTTGACGCAAGCTAAAGAATGGTAGGCCGCTTGTAAAATCCAGCCCATTTCATTAAAAATTGACAATCTTGGCAAAAAGCTTATAAGCAGCCGTCTTTTTCACCCAAATTATATTGGAAAAAATATGTATGTGAAGTTAGCCCAGAATTCATCCTAGAAAAAAGTGATGGCAACACTAATCTCAACTATCATGACACTTTTTACTCTCAGCCCCGAAAAAATATCTCTCATGATAGCTCAGCCCAAAAAATGACTGTCACGATAAGTAAACAACTTTAATTAATTGCTAAAGTGAAAATTAATATAAACAGTAATCATATTGCTCTTAACAAGTTACATATTTCTGTATGTATGGATACTTATTTGGAAACAATTAAAAATTCTAGTATTTAATTCACATTATTTCTATGATGGGTTTTTTACAGCGATATAAATAATTTATTGAAATTAAAATAAACTAATTATTTTATTACAATAATCTTTATTTATAATTACATTTTTAATCTCTTTACATTTTAAAAATACAACTTATGCGGACGAAGGAACAGAAACGACTCTTTTTGGTTTTACGAAAAACTATCGAATATTGTTTTTCAAAGTTAACTAGAATAATGCAAAAAACTATTTACATGAGTTGTATTCTGTGAAGTAGCGCCAAAATACCAGGCAACACCACAGGTTCGTGCGATATAGAATATATACCCTCAAACATAGAAACCATTCGTTGGACGGACCAACTGATTATTGATTTGAGTTAAGAAAGGTTTGATCAAGTAAATGTGATTTTTCCAGAATTTTTCTATGATGGGTTCTTGCGATATAGTCCCTCAAACAAAGCATTAAATGACGTCACATGGGACGACTTAAGGTCTTACGGGACCCGTGCCAACAAACTTCCAGGCCGGAGGTTCATTTAACAAAGCCCAGTCGCAAAAGGAGCCCTTTGGATACCTGGCGACCTCCAGTTGTAAGTAGCGTAAACGGATCTTTGCGCAGGTGGACCAAATATTTCTCCGAGACTCTCTAAAGGCAAAAAATCGTAATGAAATCCATGATGAAATTCAAGGATTTCAAGATTACGGCTATGTTAGGGTTCCTTCGTTACCACAATCAGTTTGCGTTTTCATGGTAAGAGCTCTCAATGGAAATTGGTATTAAGTTATTATGCAGCAAAAACTAACATATCGGATTCCGAACTAAAAAAAATGATTTATCAAAATCTAGAAATTTGTGCTATCGTTGGGTTAAGTGTTTCAGCCGTAATTTTGATCAAGGTAGCAACAATCGTAAATGTTTCAAAAGTTTAAATGCCACTAAAGAAACTCTCTATTTTTTTATGGTGAACAAAAAATTTACGCCTTATATGATATCTGCCATTTTATTATTATTATTATTAAAGTTGGTTGGAACCCTATAAGGTTCGGCACTCAATGCCACAAAGGGCCCATGGTGTAAACCTAGGATTACATCAAAGCGCGCAGACGCGTTCTGCAACCTTAGCAAACTGAAGCAGTTTGAACCAGGGCAGAGAAGACAGAAGATTTACAGGAATAAACCTGCAGCTAAACACAAGAGATCTCATACGGTCGAAAGCTGGACAACTGCTGATGAAGTGTAAACTATACACTTCATCAGCAGTTGTCCAGCTATAAGTGTAACTATCGTCAACATCTTCCAGACATTCGTCGCATACGGCATCATTGGCCAGTCCCATGCGACAAGTAGCGGTAGCTGGCCACGTCCGCTTTATATTCGATAGGGTAACTGTTTTAATTGTTTTTTTTTCACTATATAAGTAGGTAAAGGCGCAGCTGGTTCTGGACCTACGAAATATAGGTGAGAACCAGTTTTAGCCAAATTGCCTGCAATTTCGTTGCCCTCAATGTCACAATGGGCAGGAACCCACATGACCGTAACCTTGTTGTTACGACCAAGGAGATTTAGAAATTTCTTACAATCCAGTACCAGTTTAGAGCTGGTTAGAGGGTTGCTCAAGGAGTTAAGGACAGTTTTACTATCCGTACAAAATATAATCTCTTTGTCGTCGGCCACGAGATTAAAAGCAGACATCACGCAGTGAGTAATCGCAATTAATTCCGCTTGATGAATAGTACAGTAGATCCCCAGACTTCCAAAGATTCTCAGATCATGCGAAGGACAGTAGTAACCAAAGCCCGTTCCCTGTTCAGTGGCAGAGCCATCAGAAAAGAATACATGCGATTCGGATATGTGTTTGAAAAAATCTGGTGAGAACCACATATCCCTGGATGAATGAAACACCTCAAATGATCTATGGAAATTAAAGACAGGCAGAAGCCTATCAGTTACCATGTCAAGTTCTGGCATAGCCAGTTTAAATTCATTAAGAATAGATCTATGGCCTGAAATAGTGCCGAGAGCATATCACGCCCCAACACTCCTCAAGCGAAAGGCCGCCGAACAAGCTGTACCTAAAATGAAGGATTGTAACTGGGGTAGGGAGCAAATTAGCTCCACAGCTAGGAGCGGAGTTGAAGCCATGGCTCCAGTTACAGCCCGACAAGCGAAGTTTTGCAAACAATTGAGTTTAACAATTGAAGATTTAATTTTAACCACTGGCCACCAAATAACAGATGCATAAGTTAGCATTGGGAGAACCAGTGATTTGTAGATAAAATATAACATTTTGGGGGATAATCCCCAAGAATTACCAAAAGCTCTGCGGCATTGTCAAAATATAGCAGTGGCTTTTTGTAGTGTAAAGTCCAGATGATACTTCCAAGAAAGTTTGTTATCCAGAAAAACTCCAAGGTGTTTGACGTAGGCTGAGCTATTAATCTTACAACCAAGAAGTGATGGTACAGAAAAAGCTGCAGTGTTCCTACGCCTTGTAAATATAACCAAGTCGGTCTTAGATGGGTTCACATGTAAACCACCGTTCTATAATGAGAAGAGCGTACTGAGTTAAATCTGATAAGACATTCAGATGCTTGCCTGAAACTGTCAGAACCAGATCGTCAGCATAACTTTGGGCGACAAAACCGGAATCACGAAGATTCACAAGAAGTTCGTCAATGACCAGAAGGCACAGCAGGGGTGAAAGCACACCTCCCTGCCTTGACTGAAATAAAGGTATCCTCAACCTCGTATATTGCAATGCGAGATTCAAGCATACATTTAATCCACCTGATAATATAGGGTTCGATACCAAATTTAGTACATGCATTCGTAATCGAGGCGAATGAAGTATTATCAAACACTCCTGCAATATCCAGAAAGTGCCCACAAGAAACTCGTTGCTGTGCATAGATCTCTCAATCCTAGTTACGAGTTCATGTAAGGCAGTCTCACAGGATTTGCCAACTCTGTAAGCATGTTGCCTATTACTGAGCGGATAACTAGATGTTGGTCTCTAATAAATCTATCAACAATCCTTTCTAATGATCATCTGCCATTTAGTGAAATCTTTAAGAAATAATTTGCTTAATGCGACCAAATTTCTATGTCCTGATGGTACGGTAAGCAACTATATAGCTGGGAAAAAAATCCACCACCAAACTGTGCCCAAAGCTTACATCAAAGCATCTCTATCCGAACACTTTTGAAAAAATGGGAGTTCGTTACGCTACTCAAATCTTTAGTAAAAGCGTTGTTGTTGAAATCAAAACAGCAATAGATTTGAAAGTGTTTGAAAATGAAGATTTAGCTTTATCAACATCAAAGTACTTTGCTGTGATAGACCAATTATTTGATTGCTTGAATAGTAAGACCCTATTTAACTCCAATCCATATAAATTTGCTTTGACCGAACATAACACGGTCTCTCAAACTTTAAAGGCCGCTCTAACATATTTTTCAAATACGTCGCATTGTGGCGCAAAATCGATTTATTGTCTAAATGGTTTAGTCCAAACTCTGACTGCAGTTTTGTTGTTAGCAGACGAATTTTTTAATAAAGTGCCGTGTGAAATTTCATATGTTTTGACTAATCGTCTCAACCAAGATCCAATTGAAAATTTATTCGTTCAAATAAGGTATAAAGTAGGTAATAATAAAAACCCATCTATACAACAATTCAGCTACATATTGTATCGTCAAAACTACAATTTAAGTCAAACATTTCAAATTGCGACAACGACCTAACAAAACGGGATTCAGCTGAACAATCAGGCGTTTCTGACTCGTCCGAAATTGAAATATGTGAAATTGGGCAATCGATAACTGTTACAACTACTTTAGAGGAAAATGCTATGAAATATTTTGTCACAAGTAAGCTTAACTGTGATAAATGTATTGAAAAAATGTTGTCTAATTATACAGTGCAATAAAAAAATGAATTTTATATAATAAAAATTATTACAACAATTCATTTGGTTCGCTAAAATGTCCCAAAGAAAATTTTTTTTTCATGTGTTAATTGCAAATTGAACATTTCCGGACGGTTTGTGATAAAAGGAACCATGAAAAAATTAAAAATTTGGTAATGGAAAGTTGTATGGACTTAGCTAACAACTATAAAATTGTAAAATTATAAAATTGCCCAATATAAAATTGCAGCGCCCAATTTTTATTTCTCATACTGAATGGTTTCTCTATAAGAATTGTAATACTTTTTGCTATAACTTTGTTCAAAGAAAAGATAATGAGGTTTGGTTAGATAATTAGGTTTCATAAAAAGTTTATTTGGTCTTTACATTTTTGTTTCGTTTTGATTGGAGCATTATATCGACTAAATGGTGACCGCGATTCACTATGCAACTTTCGACTCTTTTTAAGGCAATTTTCATGATGCTTCAATATCTCAGGCTGAATTTCTTCAATTTCAAATGACGAATATTTTCTTTAAGATGTTGAATCGTTTGGCGCTTATTCACATAAACTTCTGATTTTATAAAATTGTCATTAGAAAATGTCGGGTGCTGTTAAGTCCGGAGATATGGCTGGTCAAACTAAATCGCCATTTCGCAAAATTAGTCTTCGTGGAAAAACCTCATTCAATAATTGAATTGTTAAACAGGCTTGTGCGAGCTGTGGCCCCATTTTGCTGAAACCACATGTCCTTGATCTTCCATTTCAGGCACAAAATCATGTCTTGGTACCATTCGGCAGTGTGGTATTCATGTTTCCAGCATAAACATCACACCATACAGTTGTTTTAAGTGGATGCAATGATATTTGATTAATTAATTTTGTGTTACCCAAAACCGGCTGTTCTGTTCCTTGACGTGGCCACTAAAATGAAAATGGACTTCATCGCTCATTATAAATTTAGACGAAAAATCTTCATTTTCACCAGACAGCCTTAAGATTGCATTACTGTACTCAGCTCGTTGATCAGGATCACTAGGTAGCAATTTTTGGGCGAATTGAATTTTGTACGGAAACATTTTCAATTCGCCTTAAACTGCGTGCAGAAATGTGTAATTAGGAACCACATCTCCAAATTAATGTTTCTGGAGACTCTGCAACACTATCTCGCACCAGAGCTACATTTTCAGCATTACTTCCAGAACGGAGTCTGTCTGCTGTCGAGACACTGGACGATAAGGATATTTTTGACGGTATAGATTTCCCTTTTCGATTGGATGTAAGAATCCTTGTTTACCCGTTTTTCGGTTGCCCAAGATACATTAAACGCAATTCTTGAAACTTGTTGAAATCTTGTCATACATCTTTTTAAACCAGAAATCTCGTTCGATCAGTTCTTGCATCTTCCGTACAGCGTAATGACCAATTTGGTGATTCTGCTTACATTTTGCGCGGAACGACTAACAGGTGGTTACCATCTTTCATTTTGTACAACAGATAACTCTCTACCATAAAATCTTTGTATGGGTATTTTTCAAGAAATGTTATCACTGCAGCGATGAACCTGTCACTTTGCTGAGCACACTTCAAACGAGAAACAATATCGTCGTCAACAATTAGAACTGGATTGCGTGAGAGGGTATCAACGTGTTTCTTTCGGGTATCTGGTTGGTGATTTATTTGGACAGCACAATTTATAAATTAACATGTTCAGACTGCCCATCATTTCACATAGGACAAACCAGTAGATCCTTTAAACTCAGATTTAATGAACAAATAAAGGATATCGGTAAAATGAGAACTGAATCAAGATTTGCTTTCCATATCAATGAAACGCAACACAACTACACAAATATGGATACAAACTTAAAAATTCTGTACAAGATGAATAAAAGCGACCAAATGAAAAGGCCAGAAGAATTTGAAATATATAAAAATCGCAAAAATAAATTTCTACTTAACAACAAAATTAATACTATGACGAACAAACTTTACGAACTAGTTTTGAAAAATACGTCACAAAATATTATACCTTGAAAACCAAAACACTCGACCCTGGAAAAAGTATAAAAAGGCATGGAAATAAAATGTATTTTTTAGTTCATGATAAATACTGAAGATGGCAACTTGATTGACGAAATATATTTATAATAAAAAAAATAAAAATTCCACCATACGAAATACTTTTGAACTAAAAATATCAAATTTTTATTTGATTGAATTTAAAAACGGAATAAGTCACACATAAGAGAAATTCTTAATATGAATTTCAACAATCAAAAACTTGGTTAACTGCTGATTTATTAAGAAATTGGTAGTTCAGAGGTAAAAACTTATTTAAAGCGCAATAATTTAGATTTCAAGGCGCTATTACTAGTAGATAATACCATCCTAACATCCAAATAGTGTTTCTACCTCCTAATACCACTTCATTGCTACAGCCTTTGGATCAAGGTATTATTTATACCCTTAAGGCTTATTACATAAGAAGGTCATTACAATGGATTTTAGACATAACTGATTCAAAATCTATTGATGTAAAGGAAGATTGGAAGCAATTTTCAATTAAAGACTGATATCATATCGTTATCGCTGGAAAAACTGAAAATTACAACATTAAATCGATATTGGAAAACGATATGGCGTGCAGTAGTTGAGATAGAAAACGTTTATGAATCAGGAGAAAATGAAATGGTGGCATATTAGAACTTGCTAGGTCGATCGGAGGAAAAGGTTTTGTGGATATGGCTATTGAAGACTTATTAGTGGAACAAGAAGTTGGGGAAGCAGATTTGGTAGAAATGACATCCGAACTCCAAGTGAATGAAATCGATTCTAGCTATGATGAAGATAATCGAGTTAATAATTTGACACTAAAAAAATTACAGGAAGGATTAGACTTGGCCAAAAAATTGGAATTATTGTTCTTCGATACGCTGAAAGAAGCCGAAAATTCAAAAGGGAATTACAAAATTACCTATCATCATATCAAGAAATTTATCTTGAACGGACAAGGAAACAAAGCATGATTACGGATTTTTTTAAAGATATCAGCAGCATTTGTTTTTTATGTATTTACGTGGATTTATATTTGGTTTTTTTATATATTTAATTGGATTCTTATTTATTTTATTATTTTAATAAAAATAAAGTTTGTTCTGTGGCATTAATATATTTTTTGAAACTTAAGTTTTTGTACCAGCTTCTAGTCTCTTATAGCACAGTTACACATAACACGTCATATTATAGGAACCTATCGACCGTGTTGTAGGAGGGATAACTTTATATATATATATATATATATATATATATATATATATATATATATATATATATATATATATATATATATATATATTTGACATTTTGTTATTAATATTAATGTTCGTCACATTTCTAAAATCTATATTATTACGATACTTTTGAATGGTGTGTTGATTCCACAAATAATTAAGGGGAAAGGATCTGAAAAACCGTGGAAACCATCGATTTTTGACGCACAAAAATCATTTGCAACTCATTTAGTTGTAAGAATTTATACTTCATTTTTATGCAATGTTGAAAGATGATCTAATTGTGTAATTTTACAGGACATAACTTACTTTCAATCAACCCTGGAACCAAAAAAGATTAATAACAAGGAAAAAAAATTTACGGATACAACCATCAATTCATAGGGAAACTCCAAAAAGGAAAATATAACCAAAAATTTTCATATTTATCGATGACGTTTTGTATGGAATAGAAAATTACTTAAAAGCAGTTTATAATAGTTACATACCACTTGCACTTCGTGTTAGACTTGGAGTATGCGGCTGAATGTGGACAAGTTTGGCAGCTTATAGACGAATACTTCTACGAAATAGACACAGACAAAAAGCAAAATTCTTCCTTAACTGCACTTGTTAATGAATTAAAGATTATCAAATAATTTCTTTTATTTCAATTTAATTAATATTATTTCTGTTTAATTTAAACATTACATAATATTACAATATATGAATTTCAACAATCAAAGTAGTAGATCTTCCGAAGATTTAAAAATATTCACACAGTGGATTATGGATATTTGTATAACACCAAGTATGCAATCAATGATATAATTACGTTTAACAATTTCAATGAAACAAATTTTTATTTAATTCTTAATATTGTTTATTTATATAAGGAAAATGATATATAATACTTTTATAAAAAAAAATTAATGATTGATCATTTCAATATGCGAGGCATAATCCTCGTAAAGATAATATTGATAGCCTTACCATCCATTTTGGCAATGTCCGTGAACTCGTGACTAGTAAAAATTGCGCTCATCAACATCTCGAATCACGCAGATTCGATATATTTGTGCTAACGGAAACAAAAGTATCTCATAACATCTACGTCTGAATCTACGATTGAATTCTACGTCAAGCGCTACTAGATCGAACAAGAATTCGAGTTACAATGTGGCATATTCGTAAAAAGACATATCGTACGCTCGACATCAGAAGTACGAAATTTTCTCTAAAACCGCTCAAACTATTGTACTTAAATATACCTTCCTAATAAAATCCTTTTTTAATCAGTTTATATTGATTCCCCAATCAAACGGATTCAGAAACCATAAATTTCTTCGAAGTTTTGTCACACAAATGACATTCGCAATCAACATCCCTACTGCGAAATAATTATGGTTGCTCACCGTAAAGAATGATTGAATCACGAAAATACGAACTGTGCTGAGCATCTGACGGAGTGGCTTACTGTTTCACATGCCCTTACGCCGATTGTTAGTGATTCGACATTTAAAAGTCAAAATTCTACAGATAGATTGTTGATCTTTCTCTTACAACAATTCTGCGTTCCATGGAAGCACTGGATTTTTTTTAAATTATTGTTGTAGATTCAAAGTATTTTTTGTCCTTTTCTTCAATAACAAAAAAATTTTGAAATTTACTGGTTATATACATCTGTCAAAATATATCCAGTTTAAAAAAAGTAAAAATGATCTCTGTCACTCTAATGGTATTTTTGATTTTTTTTCTCGCTTTGGCATTTTGGCAGTATTTTTCATAATTTAAATTAGATTTAAATTTGAGGATACCTACCACTTACTTAAAATGGTAAAAGAATGCGTTGTTTTGATTTGTATAGAAATGAGAAATTTTATTTTGTTTCGCTCACATTAACTTTAATTTTGTTTTTCTCACATTAACTTTAATTTTGCATTCCTTTGCTAAACTTTGTGGTGATAAGTTATTGTTTGTACACGTTGCATTTTCGCATATTAAATAAATATCTAACGAATTTGATTCATTTGCCGTATTATTTTTGCCATCTTAACAAAGTTACTGTGAATTGTTGGAATCAACGAGAAAAGTAATCCATTTAATCGACATTCGACATCGAAAAAAAATGTAAAACGGTTCTGCCGAAGCAACCTATATTAAAAGTGAAATTGAAAACTGAGCTATGTACTCAAAGTAAGAACCAAGAGTGTGAATTTTCTAAATGAAGAAATGAATTATCACCTTATTTATTTAGAGACATGGATACTAACGATGGTTCAAATAAAAGTGAGAGCCATCTCGAAACCAAAGTGTCTGCATCAGAGTGTGACCTTTCCAATTCTGCAAGTGATATATTAACGTATGATGAGGATGAAGAGCCAGAATACGTTCTTCAAGGAAGTTATGATACTAACAATTCTGAAGACAGTGATGGTATTTCTGGAGTAATAAAGTAAAGAAAAATGTCTAAACGGCGAGACATAGAACTAAAGAAAACAAGAGAAAATTCTCGAGAATCCTATACGACATTAAAAGGCCGGAAATGTGAAAAACGAAAATTCGAAAAGCTTGATATTTACAAAAACAAATATGTCGAGAGAGCGTGAGACGATTTGCCATGTTTTAATGAATTTTGATCGGTACATAACTACATAGGGAGATTAGGGTTCCTATCTAATTTAATAAATCCAAAACGAGAACGAAATATTAGTGTAACATACTTTTTAATTAATAGGGCTACTCTCGAAGAAATAATGTATGTCAAAGCTGTTTTCTTGCTGTACTACGAGAATAAAACAAGAATATTACTAACAGTCATTAAAAAGGTGCAAAGAGGAGCAAAATTAACTGACAAATAAAATAAAAGGAAAATTACCTCCAGCCAGGAAGAAGCAGTTAAAAACCACATTAACAATTTCCCTAAATATGAGTCGCACTATTCGCGGTTATAACTTATTGTTCTATGTCTGGTGACCTAGAACAATAAGTAGAGTCGAAGAAAAAATTGAGTGGAAATTGTTAGAGTTATGCATACCACATATATTTCAACACTGTATATTAAGTTGAGTCTACTGCCCCATAATTTAGAGACAATCATATGATAACTTAACTCCCAAGGTTTTCATATCTAGGACACCATTAGTCAAAACATCTCTTTACGAAATTATTAAGAAAAGTAATCAATGAAAGACAGAAACGTACAATAATCGATTTTACCCCGCTGAAAGATACGGCAATCTTTACAGGTCTCTCACTTTCTTTCAGGCTGAAATTTCAGTATTTTGAGAGCAGCAGTTTCTAACATGAAGACAAACTGTAAAATATTACCGAAGATCCTTTTGAATTATGATAAGTGTTATTTGTGTATCTTACTGGGTATTTTGACACGGTTATCATAAATTGCCTGTGCTACTGTTCTTCAATTGATATGTTGAATTTTATTCGGAGAGCAAACTTATTTCGGAACTGCAAGCGTTTTGTCACTTTATGCCAATCGAACCTGAGTAATGGAGCAAAAACCGAGCATGATGGATGAAAGGACAATCGGGTTTCGAATTCATGTATATCGTTCAATTAGGGCATCGTCCTAATTATCAATTACCTTGTTCTTTAAAAGTCTATTTCTCAACATAATTAATTTACAAATATGTTAACACAAGTCTTATGAATATTAAATTATAATTAATTCTAATGTATTACAAAAATAAGGAAATAAGATCAACAATATTGTCCTTGCCCGTATATGCTAAGTAGCACAGTAAATGTTTTTATTTTTCACTACAAGGTAAAACTCGACAGTAAGGTTGAAAGGAAAATTACTAATATAGACTTTATCTATCGAGCAATCAATATCAATGTTAACCATTACAATGGGATTAGCGTTAATTATAAATGCATATGTAATTATTTAAGTTGCATGAATAATTAAATGAGATAAATAAAAATACAATTAGTTTGATAATATGTACATACATATGTCAATTTTCATAGAAATGAAGTCATCAGTGTAGAACTTGACCCGTATCATCTCTTTTGGGTGGTATGCATGTAATTTTGCTGAATTATACAGTTACAAAAATGGATAGAATATTTGGAAAAAGCTGTCATCAACCTCGATTTGGCCGTTAAGGCGTAAAGTAGGACGTAAATAAGCGAACCGCGAAAGAGCTGGGAGAGCCTTGAACCCCAAAAAAGATAACATAGAATAAAATATATTGTAAAAAAAAAAAAAAACATCCTCTGATAATCAATTGACATCAATAATAAAACTAGCAAAATGCCCATCCACCAACGTAGCGGGGAGTTAAAAGTGACATTGGAAAAAGAAGATTCATCTACAGCTGCTTTAACACCAATAATCCAAAATGATTTGAAGTTCTGGCAGAAGACCACATTGAACGTCAACATAAAGGCAAACAAAGTAGGAAATACTATAACACACGAGGGCTAAGACTATACGATGTGCACCCTCAGTAACAAAAGAAAAACCAAGACGAATACTAAAATACTTAATGGCCTAGCACTATATCTAACATTGATCAGAATAGAAAACCAAATCAGTCAGACATAGAATTTAAAATAAAGAGGTGGATACACCATACACTGAGGAAATCACCAAGAGATATAACGAAGATGTCATTGAACTGGAACCCGCAAGGGAATATTAAAACCAGTGATGACTGGAAGCGAAACAACTGGTAAATCATGGGAAGAGATAAAAGCTGAAGCCTTCAACATATTTAGATGGTCCAACCTAAGAGTCTTTTACAAACTATGTAAGCTGTGCTTAATCGGTTGAAGGCTTAATTGAAGAATCAGAAGCAGCAAGCAGAACAACATATTTTTAACTTCCACTACTGATAAAAATAAAATTACCAAACTCATAGTACCAAAACGATTATGAGATTATTATAGAACACTCGTAAAACAGAGCTATCATATAGATATTTCTCTAAGAATGGCGGCAGATATAGATTCTCCAGCTGAAAACCGTTGCTGAAGAAGTTAATGGTCAAACTGCGACAGTCAACGGTCCTCAAACTTTAATTTCATTTAAAAGATTAATAAACGTAGAAGTAGAATCGGGAGGGATTTCACCAAAAAATCCGAGACGAGAGATGCCTTCGTCCAAAAGATGTTGGAAATTTGCATTTGGCAAACTGGGACATCCTAATCGAAATTGTAAACAACCCAAGTTAGTCAAAAGTAAGGAGAAAGAATTCCCGAGTAAATCACGAGCGGTTGTGAGTTTCTGATGCCGTAGTGTAGCCATGTTGTTCTTGATGGCGTTTTTTAGAAACACCAACCAATGTAATGTTCAAAAAGGAGATCTACATAGCGATTTAGATACGTAATCTACTGAATTGCAAAAGGACTACGGAAGAAGCTTAATGTTTATGTTCACCACGAACAAAATTAATCCGAGGGTAGTGTAACGAATATGTCTATATGAATTCAGTTAATGCCGTAATAGTCACTGGTCGAGTGGTAAAATAGTAGTCCATATAAAAGCTGGTTCGAATACAACCACTGGAGATTATGCAATATGTTTATGTTGTATTTCAGTTTCAGTGAGCAAGAGATGTTTTCTGTTCGACGACAAGTTCGATAAGAAACTAGGAGTACAATAAGTAGTAATGGACTAAAATAACAACTCAATTTTGGTGTCTTATAAACATCATGAAATCGCCTCTGTAATAAGATCTGCACTAAATTATATAATTAAATGAGCCTGAAACTTTATAGAGGACTTATGCAATATTAATGAAAAAAATTTTGATAAAAATAAAAAATTTACAAAGTAACTAGTCATTTTTGACCAACAGTGTTTGATTCTTGAGCACTCCTATATATTCCTTCCATAGTCGTATTTTGGTTTGTATTACATTCTGCGGACTGTTTTTTTGTAACTCAAAAGAGTTTAGCTTTTTGAGTCTGCTTGTAATACCCTCTTGATGATTTAGTTTTACAGCTTCAATGTAAGGGTGATGATAGAGCCTCACCTGATGTTTTTGAGCACACTTCTTTATTATGTTCTGTGTCAATTCCGAGATCGCTATGAAGGTATTTTGCTTGATTTGCATCACTAATAGATCAATAGAACCACTACCGCATATTATTGAGAATCACAGGTAGTGGTTCTATTGATCTATTAGTGAAATTAATGATAAAATCTCCCTTTCAAGTACGACTTTAACATTGCGCAATATTCAACTGACTTTGTCAAATGCCTGCGATTTGTCCAAGAATATGGCTGAACAAATCTTTTTTCTTCTAATGATTTTTCTTTAATATTTTACAAATTAATAGTTATCAGTATTTAATAGTAGTATTTAATTTGCATGGCATTTAATGCCAAATCAATTGATTTAGGATTAGTACTAACATAGTATTATAAGATTCACCCGCTATCGTTCGCTTTTAGTAGTTACCCGTCGAAAAATATATTCGTGAAAACGTACCGTCCCATATTGCACATCGCATCCACCATATTATTTTTTTATGTAACTAAATAAACGGATCATTGCCATTGAAAACGGTGACACCGTTCCAATTGCAAAAATCCAGAAACGCATTTGGAAAGAGCGGAAAAGCCCCCACCAGTGGTAAGCTCGCCACTCTCCATTTGGGTAATAATTACAATAAAGAGCATTTTTATTTATATCAAACGTGGATCTCTGTGCAATTATACGATCCGCAGCCTAGCCCGAAGAGTCCTTAACTACAAAACCAAGCGCAGCATATAAAAGTGGATCCAAAATCCAATCGCTATAGCGCACGATAAATAAACCAGCGAGACCAATCTACGTACGTACAGGCTCGCAACACAAATATAAAACTAAAATTAATTTACAATGTCGGACGACGAACAAAAAATGGAAATCGCACCGACAAAGATATTGTAACAGCAGAGGGTCCTACAGCGACAACTGACATACGCATAACAGACTTCACGAATAGTAGGTAAATAGCGACATCAAGCATCAAGTTGCAACCCAAATTCGAAACGCAACAAATAAAATCCGAAAAGACGAAATTTTTGCATGTACACTCCCAGATGTTAATGCTAGAAACATGCAATTTAATCTCTGACTTTCTGGAATGTCCTCCCATTTCGCAGCAATACCTAAAATTAAATAATGTGCTTTTATAGCGATTAGCTCCTTCAGAAGAACAAAAGCTCGTACAACTATTAACAGGGCAACAAATAAGCGACGGCAAACTTTCGGAAGTTTTGAGGACAATTCGCGCTCTGGCGAATTCGAACTTTTCAACAATGATAATTCGATCACTTTGGATCCGCAAATTGCCGACAACTTTTCGCCTAGTCACCGCAGCGCAACCAGAAGGACAGTCACTTGAGGACCTAGCCAAAATAGTAGACTGCATGCATGAGGTCATGCAGACTAATTATGGCAATATATGCGCAGTATGTGCCAATGAGACTAAAGCATATATTACAAGTCCAATACATTTCGCAATTGAAAATGATTATGGAACCATTCTTAGAAAGTTTCCATCGCTCACATCCGAGCCAAATTATAATACACCAGTGAAACATCCTGTTGTTCAACATATACTCATTTACCAGTGACAGGACCGAGAAGATTAAACCCCATTCGCCATAAAGCTGCGTTACTAGAATTTCAGCATAAGGTTGAATTAGGCATATGTAAGGCTTCATCTTCTCCAGTATCATGCCCATTACACATGGTTAAGAAAAAAGATCTTGATTGGAGACTATGTGGTGACTATCGCAGATTAAATGCGATCACAACCGCGGATCGTTATCCGATCCCTCATACACAAAATTTTTCTATGAATTTGCATGGAAGTAAAATATTCTCGAAAATCGATTTAGTCAGAGCTTAGCACTTAATTCTCGTAGATCCGGATGATATTCACAAGACACGATAACCACTTCTTTTGAACCATCCGTACATACCCCAACCTTTGAGAAACGAATTTTTTAAGCAAATGCATAATCTTTCACACCCAGGAGCTCGTGCTACACGTAAACTGATTACAGCTCTTTTTTTCTGGCCTAGTATAAATAAAGACGTAACCCAGTGGGCACAGTCATGTTTATCTTGTCAGAAATCAAAATTCCAATGGCATACTAAATCACCTTTAGACAATTCGAGATACCCCAAGGTCGATTTGAGCATATCCACATTGATGTAGTAGGACCGCTTCCACCATCAAATGGATATCAATACTTTCTAACCTGTGTCGATAGATTCACAAGGTGGCCAGAGGCGTATTCTATAATTGATATGTCAGCAGCAACAGTTGCAACAACGTTCGTAAATAATAACATTTCGCGATTTGGTGTACATGCAACAATAACAACAGATCAGGACACCCAATTTGAGTCCAAACTCATCGTCGAACTAACCAGACTATATACTTGGCTCACATCGCATTAGAGCTTCTGCATACCATCCTCAAGTCAATGGGATGGTGGAGCGTTTTCAATAAAATACTTATTGAATATACTCTCCGACAGAGCTTGTCTACGGACAAACCCTAAAACTACTGGGTGAGTTTCTTACGGATAATTCTCTCACTCCAATTTATGCCAACCCATGATACTGTAATTGAACGGTTGAGAGCAACAATGCATGATCCCATACCAACTTCACGAGTGACCGAAAGCAAGATTTCCGTGCCAACATACATTAAATAAATAAATTAAAAATTGTGAATTAAATTAAAATAATAAATATATTAAATAAATATAATATGTAACTATTTATTATAATATAAGGTGTTTTTTTAAAACTGAGACGATCAAACATCTCGAAAAATAGCCACTCTACGGAAAAAATAACATGCATTATTGGAGTGTTACAATTCCGCACTGGCTTCGTCAAGTTGAACATCAGCGTCCTTGAACTGTCAACGTGTGGTGTGGAATATTTGGCAACAAACTCATAGGCCCCCACATTATTGAAGGCAACTTGAATGGTCAAATGTACCGAAACTTTTTGGAAAATGAACTGCCAATATTACTTGAAAATTTGAGCTTAGAAGTGAGACGGAACAAGTGATTTCAACATAATGGCTGTCCTGCACACTATTCGGTGGTGGCACGTGAAATACTTGATCGTGATTTCAATGGTCGCTGTAGCAGTCGAGCTGGTCCGATAAATTGGCCTGCCAGATCACCAGATCATACTGCGCCAGATTCCTGTTTGTGGGGCTATCTTAAAGACAAAGTTTACATACAAGAACTAACAACACGTGAGAAAATGATTGAGCGAATCAGAAATGTGTGTGCTGAAATTCAACCAAACACACTTCTCAGTTGTGTACAATCATTTGAAATCCGTATTAATAAGTGCATTTAAGACAAGACGCAGGCCATCATTTTGAACACTTATTTTAAGCTAAAATTATTTTATTCACCTGCCATTTACATTAATAAATTGTTTTGATGACGAATTTCGAGTATTTCCAATGAAAACGTGATGTTTTTTATTTCAAACGTATTGCTGAATCGAATGCGTGTGTTCTAAGAAGAAGAAATTGGAAGAATTGAATTTCGTCGATTACAACGCCATCTATCATGAACCGAACATAATATTTCATTCGATTCATAGGTACTTTTAGTCGTAGAATCGGTATCTGCAATAAAAAACATGGCTTCCTAACTTAGTTTAAAAGTTACCTACAAAGCGGAGGGTGGACTTTATTTTTCGAGATATTTGATCGTCTCAGTTTAAAAGAAACACCCATGCCAGTTGCAGTTTTATTTAATTATTGCTTGATGCAGCTCTTTCCTTTTAGTTGTTGTTAGTTGTGATCTCCCACTCCGTATGTTTAGGATTGTCACCTCCAATTATGAATTTTTCACCTAGCTGCTTGAAGAAGTACGTATAAGCAAACTATTTTATGGTTTAACCACTTCTTTATGGTTTCGGGTATTAATGATCTAGTTTTTCTAAATCAAGAAATAGTTGTATTTGAAGTTGTCGATGCAATATACCATTGCAGTTCCGTACAACAGAGGCAAAAGAGATAAAAGAGGGTGAGCAAGATTGATATGATGAAAAATAAACCGATAATATTATATTTATTTCTATTATGTAAATGTAACTTTTATAAAAGAAAAAAATTATTCAAAGTGCTAATCAGGTCCAATATATGTTTGACTAAATTGAATAAAAATTAAGTTATAAGCCGCCAGTGCTGCAATCGTCTGAAATACATATAAGAATTAATACTTCATTTATTTTTAATCACAATTAATCCAACCTTATAAAAAAGAGTATAATCGATAAAAAATATATTCATCACATGAAATCGATAATCATTCTCGTTAGTAAATTTCTTCAGTATCACGAAATCACAAACCCGTCGATCCTCGTTTGAGTATGCTCTCAACAAATTATCCATTAAAATTTTCATCCGCTCACTAACCGTATCCGCCGTCATCATCAATAGTACAACATGTGGTGTTATTTCGCACATGCATAATAGTTCTACGGTGACCGCCATACCAATTGATCCCGGATATCCTGGCGTCTGCTGAATATGCATAAAAATCCGGTACAAATAATCATTAAGTGTTAAAAAATTATAGAAGATGACTAAAAACAATTGAATATCGAATAGTTTATTGAGACGAGATTTAAGTTTAACGATTTTGACAAATATAAACAAAAAATTTCTCGGCATCTTAACACCTTCAATGGGTTCGGTATAATTCACGACAGTTCGATTAAAGTGTTCGATCAAATCGAGCAGCAATTTAAAATTGAAATCGACGAAAATGATCGTGAGCACAACAACGAATCGACAGAATGAAACCATACAAAATGACATCATGAACATGATTTTGTTGAAATGTCGAATGGTACAGTATAAATTGAATAAAAATAATGACAGAATTAATAAAATTTTTGACAGTGAAATTTTGAGATTAATTTTTTTGACAGCTAATAAATTCGAGAGGAATTGTATTTTGTGTATAAATTTCAAAACTTTCTGCTTCCGGATGAGCGTCACCAACGTTAAATATAAATAAATGAGAAACGTAAGTCCACCGATCGCCGTCGTTGTTAGGCCATTGAAAAATTTTAAAACGTAGGACGGATTCGCAAGTATCGTTGCTGCGTTTATGGAAAATAGTGTGACATACACCATTAGAAATGCGATTATGAAGACATCGATCATTTTTGGGTTTCGAACTATTTCATTCGTTTTGTCTGTTACCATATATGGGCATACGCCCAATACAGATAACAAATTTATTGAAATCCTGGCAGTTTGCGACATGATGCTTTTTTGATAAAGGTACACGTATATACTATATTTTAATTACTATACCGTTACATTTATTACCAGCAAATGAGTGAATAATTGATTAAATAATTTAATTATTGGTAATATTTTCATTTCCCATGGAAATATAATTTAATTAGAATTTTAATAATTTATAAGCATTAACAATTACTTTACATTGCAAGCACCTGATATCTTTCCGGGAAACGTGTTCACTATATTCAGATTAGGTGTCAACGGATTAGGATTTGGATACAAGATTGTGTAGCCCTTACCTGGATATTGTGAATTTTAGCACAAAGAGAACATTCATTCTCCATTACTCATGACATAAACTACGAAATAGAGAAATGTTATTGATTTCTTCAGAAAAATAATAAAGTTTCAGCCAGGATGCAAAACACGGGCACCAAGTGCTTGTTAGCAATCGTTGGTGAAATAAATGGACATTATATTAGGCCTTAGATTCTTGTGATCACCACTTACATTCCAAATTTTCAGATTCAGATATTCATTGATTCATACGATGAAATCGACATATCGTGTCTTGGGACTGCTAGGATATAAAACAAAAGTCATTTTCTTCATGAAATACTGATAATCCATTTGACCTGATCATCTTAAATGTAGGCAATAGAACAACCTGTCTGTACCCCTCTCTGATCATCGCTATGTTTCCTTTTTTCTTAGTGAGGGTTTCCTACAAACTTTTTTTGTCTAGGGCTTTTCAGAAAACCGAAATCAGACCATGGCTTTATTTAATTTTGAGTGGTATCTGAGAGTGTCTGATGATGACGCCATTGTATGACGTGTGATCGAAAATATCAAAATCCATCTGATCTGGCATATGCTGCTGGACTTGATGTTCGTACTGTGCGATTCGTACGTTCAGTCGTGACGCGACCTAGCCTCGAAATATTGATTTTATTAATTATTAGATTGTGGCGTGAGATAATTGTATTTGCGAATTAAATTGAGTTGCTCCGAACGCCACAGGGTATTGTTGTTATTAATGAACTTGTTGGGAAATTGTTGGATTTTAGATTTTCTAGATCGATTATGTGATTGGAGCCTTATCATAATATTTTATGTTAAGAATTCAACACTTTCTCTATTCATTATTGTTATTATCTCTATATAGAACTTTTGCTGGTGTTTGAAAATATTACGTTCCCTTCTCTGTAGCTAACAGTTTCGACACAATGTTATTAATACCAGTATTTTTAATCTAATATTACATAGCTGTAGTTTTAGCTTTCGTTTCGTCACTGATTCAATTTCTGGCCTTGTTCTGGCAATTAAAATTTAAATAGCACTGGGTTTTTGATCTTAGCAACATTATTAGTATCTTATCTAGATAATTTGTTTAATAATTTGACGGTTCGAACAAAGCTTTAGAAGAAGTTAAGAGAGAAGAATTGTGAAACCTATTTGTCAATATTTTGGTTTCATCGGTTTTGATCAAGAGCCTGCTTTTCGCATTTTATGTTGCAAACCACCTGTATATAATAGATAGTAGTATGCGCCGTGAAGCTATCGCTGTCCATAGCAACCACATCACCGACCCAAAGGTGGCTCTTCTGAGATTCCTGATTCATTGACTCCAATTCAGCACGTAGAAGACGTCAACATATACCCTAGTATGTTCTATTATTTATATATTGCATACATTAAGGCGATTGTGCGAAATTTTTATCGAAGGAAAAAACCGTTGTTGTATGTTGTTTCAAGTATAATTATAATCCATAATTGCCAACACCGAAAATGTTACAGTTAACTCTGAAAAATTGTTATCCATAATTTAAAGAAAAGCTTTTCAAGAAGTTTTGGAAGATTGTGCCAAGAAAATAACTATTTATAGTTATTTTTTTTTGAAGTGGTTTAATCACGAGATCAATAGGCTTACTTACTGTGTACTGGTGGTTAGTAGCAGATGTTTTTAAATATATTAAGAATTATTACTTGATAAAGATAGCATTTGACGTAAAGGTAGCTTTTAACTCGGTATTAAATTACTTCAGTCTTTGAGTAATCTAAATATACTGTGTTTCTCATTGAACTCGTGAGTCAGAATATTTCAACAATCGAATTTTGTTAAATGAAGATTGTGGGTTCAAAGAGTGCATGTTGATGAACAATATGTATACGACAGAGGTTCCAGGTAAATATTGCACTATGAAAGGCAAAGTATATTAAAAAAAGCAGTTGTTGGAACCATAGGCTTACTTCAATTGAAAATGCTTACAGCTAGTTAAACAAAAGATATAGAAGCAGAGCTTAACAGTTGCAGTAATCCAAGAGAAGATACTAAAGGTTATTTTTTATAGAGTTACACAAGTTTAAATCACAATCTAACAAAGAAATGTATTTTTAATATCAATGAAACGGACTTTATTGGATAAAAAGTTTTATGACATTAATGTGTATATATAATTTCGGCCATGTGGCCGCCTCGGCAAGCGCGTACAAGACGTAATCTGGAACAACAATTTTCAAAAACTTTTCGCAGCATTTGTGGCCGTATTTCGCTTATTACTCTTCGAATGTTGATTTTCAGGTGTCCAATTATCTCTGGTTTATTGATGTAGACAAGTGACTTTACATAACCTCAAAGAAAATAATCCAAGTATAATCATTTTCACATTTGGATTTGTTAGTTTTGTTAATTGTTGTTAGTTGGATAGGATGGGAATGTTCTAGGTTCATCATATATATGTAAACATCTGCGACAGTTATTACTGGAGCATTTGAATTTTATTTGGGTCAACTCATCATATGCTGTTAGTTATTATTTTTTTTTTACGTTTTTTTTAATTGGATGCAGGGCGGACTTTTAGACAGTCCTAGCTCCTTGTAACTGTCAGAGCTCCTGCACACAACGCACGATCCTTCAAGTAAAGGTTGATAGCTGCCTTAAACATGTGCATTTTTTACTTCAACGGAAAATGAAAACCGACCAACGAATTCCTACTTCTTAGATGTTCGAGAAATGAATTCGCGCTTTTCACCTTCAGTTCGTTGTTTCGGCAGCTTCACCGTAAACCTATGCGCATTAACCGTTCCTCGTGTTACCCGTCCTGGCGTAACAAATGTTGATATTTTCTCCTTTAATTCTGCAAAACATTTACCATATAATCTATAGAAAACGCAGAGTTCTGCAACATCTCTGCGGTGTTGTAGACTGTCTAGATCTTTCGGAAGTCTGGGGTTTCGTATTAATCGTATGGCACGCTGCTGAACTCTATCCAGCAACTGGAGAGCAGTGCCATATGCTCCACCGCAAACCTGACAGCAATATTCTATGCACGGTCTAGTAAAGGTTTTATATATTTGGAGAACCTGATTCAATTTAAAAAACCCTCTGCATCTATTGAGGAACCCGAGTTTACGTGAAGCTGATTTGGCTAATGCGATTATGTGTTTATTCCATTTTAAATTGTTACTAATTTGGACACCAAGCAGACGAATTGAGTCACAACTCACGAGAACGTGTCCGTTTACCACAAAAGGGTATTCGTTGCGACTTCTTTTACGCGAGAATGTGCATATTTGTGTTTTTCTCGTTAAATTTGACCTGATTGTTAACTCCCACTCAAATATTGTACTCAAATCGGAATTAAGCGAAGTGAGAACATTCAGCCGTTTACCGTTTAACTCTGAAGGAGTAGGCTCGACCTCGGATGAAATAGAAGAATGAAATGTTGCATCATCGGTAGAACTGTGGATAGGGTTCCCAGTGCTATCCAACAAGCCATTAATATATAACAAAAACAAAGCTGGTGACAAAACTGATCCTTGAGGAACTCCGGTATTTGGGAAGTGTGTCGTTGATGATCTCCCAGTTAGCACAACGTTGATCTTTCGGTCTTTGAGAAAGCTTTTTATCCACTTGATGGTCATTGAATCCAAGCCGTATGCCACAAGTTTACAAATGAGATTCTCATGCCAAATCTTGTCAAAAGCCTTGGATATATTCAAGGCGATTGCAAAGGCTTCTCCATGTTGCTCAAGGGCGAGATTCCATTTGTTTGTAACATACGTCAAGAGATTGGTTGTGGAGCGGCTTTCGCGGAAGCCATATTGTTTATCTGAAATTATTTTATTAATCTCAAGATAATGCACCAGTTGTTGGTTAATGCATTTCTCAAAAACTTTAGCCACGGTGGACACAATTGATATTGGCCGGTAGTTTAAAGGGTCAGTTTTATCACAACCACGTTTAAGGACCGGTTGCACCATCGCACTCTTCCAGTCGTTCAGGTGTTAACTTTGCTTATAAGAAAGAAGAAAAATTTTAGTTAATATTGGAGCCAAGTCACTGGCAAACTCCTTCAATATTCGAACAGGAATTTCGTCAGGTCCGGTGGCCTTATTAACGTCCATTGCCTTCAAGTTCCTGAAAACAATTTCCTCCGAGATGTTGACAGGATCCATTTTGGAACCACAATACGGAATTGACGGAGGCGTAACTCCATCTGGGACAACTAAGGTTGAGTTCGAAGTGAAGACGTTTGCCAGTAAGTCGGCCTGCAAATATGGATCCACCACCAAAGCACCATCTGCACATTTCAATGCTGAAATAGATGTTTTGGAAATATTGGCAACCGATGCGACCATCTGGTAAAAGTTGCGATCGGAGATTTTCAACTCGGAAGCCTTAGCGGCTTTCTTGTTGTCAGCTCTTTTCACTTCCTTAGCACAGATTTTTTTACAGTTGTTACGTGTGGTCTTCTATACTTCAAACGAAATTTCGTTGCGTTTATTTTCTTGTGATCAGATTTATTTTGTCTGGCTGCTCTGGCGGCTTCTTTTGAAAAGATTTTAAAATTAGGATTGGGATTGGAATAGGATGATGGGATATATTTATTCATTCCATGTAGAACGGTTTCAGTGAAATTGGAAACGGCGTCGTCTATTTGATTGTTATAAAAACAATGGCTCTCCTACGGGAAATGTTGAAAAAGTGACCGTAACCCATCATTGTCAGCCTCGTTAAAATGCCATAGATGCCTTGGCTGCTGTCTTAATTCTGGTGGGGTTGCGAAAGATAGTTTTACTGTTATCAGGTTGTGGTCAGAATTTCCAATTCCAGCCTCGGCATTCGCTTTCATGGAATGCGGAATTGTTGTAAGACAAAGATCCAGAATATGACTCCTTAAAGAATTTTGACATTCAAATGTGAAATCACTAACAATCTGCGTAAGGTCATGCGAAACCGCAAGCCACTCCGTCTGACGCCCAGCACAGTTCGTATTTTGGTGATTCAACCATTCTTTATGGTGGGCATTAAAGTCACCAACCATAATTAATTCGCAGTAGGGATGTTGATTGCGAATGTCATCACATTTGTCTGACAAAACCACGAAGAAATTCATGGTTTCTGGATCCGTTTGATTGGTTGATTGTTATCCCTATTTCCATCCCACCACCAGTTACGCGAGGGTCGTTACGTCTTAAAGAACCGACAGCAATGTATATTATGATGATATATTTAAGCTCAGTTATATGTTGTGTGAAATTATAAATAAATCGGTATATTGTCATTATTAGCTACCTATGTATCATTCACTATTGTCTGTTTATATTGGGATATTATAAATTCAGTTCCATTCATATCATTATAAGTTATAGGAGTAGATCATTATTACACTCTTTGGGTTCTTATCTGAATAGCTGCCATTATGGTGAACGATTCAAGATATTTATTGATTTAATAATTATATAATAATTGTACTATTCTTTAAGCAAGAGAATCGTTTGATTGTAAATACCATTCGGCAGTTATTCTTTTAGTTCTCTATTATGTTTCAAATAATCTTAAATTAAGTTTTAAATAAATTATCGTTATAATCCCTCAAATAAATTCCTCTCTGAGATTTACATCTGAGCTACAAACAACATTATCAGCTATTATTTATACTCAATATCATTATTTTTAACTTAATGATTATCTTCTCCATTAACCCCATCTGATATGACATGGCATGATAGGAGAAGCACAAGCAAACCAACCACGGTGATCCTAGGTACGTTAACACAATCCTGGAGCACACTCAGCAGAGCTTCAAATAGACATCTGAGAATTCCCACGCCAACACATTCCATCTCAATATACAAGTTTTAGGAAAAGGAACGCTAATCACAGAAACAACCAAGGTGGCAATCCACAGCAGATTCACCGCTAAATGCACCATTAGTAAATCACATTGTAAGTACAATCATTTTCACATTGGGTCCTGAGCCCGCTAGTCCTGCTACAACTGTCAATTGGATAGGTAAAGACCGTTCTAAACTCATCACACGTATTCGCACCACCGACCAAGTAATACCCATCCAATCTTAAGCATGTCACTTAAGAAATCCTATCCATTTACACATTTAAGTAAATAAATGAAATTATTTCAATAAAATATTATTCATAATAAGACAAAGATGATGAGGAGTATATAGCGTAGTACATACTGTATATCTAGTATATACCAATAGTATATACAAAAGGACATATGTCATATGGCAGTGATGGCGTTAAAATTTAAAAATCTCTAAAATCCCTTCTAATGTATGCCTTGATAAGTTGACACATATATAAAACCACATATGAAACATCGTCTAAGGGAAAGGGAAGTATATAACGTTTATTTAAGTTATAAATTTAGAATAATATGAAGACATTGAAGAGCCTCAGGTCGATTCTTCACATTTATGAGTTTTTATGAGTAATTGAATAGAAAACAACAAAATTTTGACAATTCGTTCGTAAACTGTCGATTCACGCACTTTTATGACTTTGCTTTGTTTTATCTTAAAATACAGGCCTTAACATCAATTAGGCATATAAATATGATGATTTATCAAGACTGCCGTAAAATAATTTTCCCAATTATTGATAGATACTCAAAATTTTCATTCATAAGAAATTTCCTGATTTTTATTTTCGGTTAATATGTAAGTTCAATGATGTTTCGGCTATCGCATATGATCATAATGGTTCAATGTGATTCGATAAAATTTATAAAGGGTGATTATAGTTATAACGTAACTTCTCTTTTGCATTTGATTTTTGTATAGGAAAAACACTAAAATAATACACAAAGTCACAAAAATTTTTTTTTTTGTTTTGTTTCTTTTTGTTCTTGATGGTACATTGTCTGTTACTGTTTTTTTATTGTATTGTATACTTGTCAGTATGTAAAACAATTGTAAAAAAGTTTACATTATTTTTAAAAAAAATTGAAACGAAGGAAAATTGAAAAAAAGAGCGGGATGCAAAATAAAATCATAATAATACTTGTATGCGGGAAACAAAGCACAATCTAACAAACAATTTGCATTTAAACCAGATATTACAAATTTATTTCGTTTTTTTTTATTCACGATTCAAAATTTAAAAATACGATTGTTCATACGATTGTTGATGTATTTACCACTTCCTATTACACATACAAAGGACTGGCCATTTTTTTTATGTTTTTATGTAAAGACGTCGCATGCGATCGTTTTCAACGGAATATTGAGATGTGATATAAAAATGCAAACACAAATACTTTATATATTATTATAACAAATAAAAAGCAAGAACCAAACTAAATGTTATATTAAAATATAATATAATATATTAATGATACTCGTCTGCCATCAAGTTTTAACGTCACACATGACACCACAGACAACCAACGCAATTATTTTATTTAATTTAATATTTACAGACACCGAGCGCAAAAAATACGTCTACTCGGTATGAAGATCAACACAACACTAAAAGAAAATAATCAAATCTTGATGGTCAATAAATTGGAAATTAATTGGCGAAATTATTATTTTATCAAAAGTTTTTTCAATAAATTAATTTTAACTGTGTCACATGTGACTTCGTCCTGTTGGAACCACATGTCAGTTATATTAATATCGCCTAATCGAGGTAGGAAAAAAATTTCTAATCATGTCCCTTTACCGCTCATCATTGACAGTAGCATTCTAGTTTGGTTCTGTTATATCACAAGGTTGAATAATCTATGGGTTAGAGGCGGTAAACGGCCCTGACCACGTCTCAACTGAGACGAACCATTTTAACGATTAGTGCATATTGTAGGTGGTCAGTCCAACGAATGTTTTTTCAGATCAGAAGGTTTACGATTCTCAATAAAATTTTTAGCGAAAACAGTTGTAAATGGACCTACTAACTTCGGAATGAAAGTAACATAAAACTGTTAAAATCGAAACGTTATTCGGCCAATAAACTTAACGGCTTTTAGATTCTTCAATAAATTGGCCACCGATTGTAGTCAACATGTTGAGACAGTTTCTCATCACGCCGTGATCTCTAGTTCAATTTTCGCTGTTAACTAAAATTTAACATGTTCCGGATGGTATAAAAAGCGATTGTGTGTAAAAAAAACATAGGTTAGGCTTGACCACACTAGACTACCATCCGCTAAACGTTAATTTTTTCTGGTTGTGTTACTGAAGACGGGGCCAGCGAGTGGCGATACATTTTTCCCTTAATTGTTTTAGTCGTCTATGTGGTTGTTGCTTAAAAGCCGAGTTTTCGTTATCAGTTGAACTTCTTTCCCAGGTTATGGGTTGTTGCAATGCTTCCTTCAATCCATCTTCGATCGGTATAATAATTTTGTAATAAGTCTTTTATTTCTTCTGAGATTTTACTGTGACGACTCGAACCAATGCCATCCGTCCTAGCGTGAGTTTCAAGAACCCGTCCAAGCTTCCACCTGGTAGAAGGTAGTTGATCATCATTTAGTAATACTTAGTTTATATCGTTTCCAGAAATGTTGTACTAATTGTTCTTGTTTTCAACATCGTTGTTACGATGTTTGCACATGAAATCATTTAATGATTCACCAATTAAAAAATGCCCTGGGGTTATTACTGCTATAAATCAGAGATATCATTTGTGAGTGGTGTTAGGGGTCGAGGGTTCAGACACGCTTTAATTTGAGTGGTTATGCCGTGCAGAGTTCTTCGAATGGTGATGTTGATCACCAATAATCCTCTTGAGATAAAATTTTACTGATTAAAATGAGGAGTGTGAGGTGGTATGAAGTGCCAATTGGTTTCATCAATAGTTAACAGCTTGATGTCATTGAGTTTCAGGACACACTGAGTAGCAATTAAGAGTTTGACTAGTAGCAAGGGTGCGTTAGGCTCCAGACGTGGGATTGATATTTTGGTGTTGATAAGAGCGACTCGTTTTTTTGCTGAAGGTTAGCGTGTTAGTATACTGCTAGCGTGTTAGTAAAAGCCACGTAGCTCAATTGATGATTCTGTTGTTGTGCCAATCTACCGAGGAATTATTTTCAGCTTCATTATGGACATTATTTCCTTGTAGTTCATTCATCTACCGTTTAGTGTCGGTGGTAGTCAATCGTATCATCCTATTCCAATGGTAAATGCTTCTTGCATCATTAGTTTGGCCGTGATAATTATTGGTGACAGCCATCTCGACCACAATGATCGCTTGGTTGGTTGACCATGTTATAGTTGTAATATTGAGACATCGAACTCATCTGAAGAGGGATGGTAAACGATCCTTAAAGTTTTTACGCTATCGGATAGTTTGATTTTTACGTTGCCTTTGTGACGTATTTCATCCCAAAATTGCGCCCCAGGTTCTCGTTAAAAAATTTGTCGTGTCAAATCTCCTCTTCTGTGCGATTTCTTTCTTCTTGAATATTTGCATTCTCAATGAACATGAAATTGTTCTTGGATGTCCTTTGTTATCATCATAGTAGTTGTTGTTAGTTCAGGATTTGTTAGATTAAGTTTCTATTTTTGAACCTCTTATTTTTTCTTCGTTTGTTGTTACTGTCGACGATGATTATGCTTGTAATGGCACCGTGATTGCTTTAAAATGACTGCGGATCGTCGTTGAGTTTGATTCGCATGTTGGCAATAAATTTGTTGCACAACTCTACTGCTCGTTTACATTTTTGGAAGTACGTGTGTTTGTCATTCACACCTTGTCACTGCCTTTTCTTAGCATCTATTTGTTTTATATAAGAATCTTTAGTTACTGGATTTTGTTGGTGAAATACGTTTTTGTCTTCACAACTGGACTATCCTTTTTATAATTGCGATACATTTTCTTAATCTGAGTTGCAAACTCTTCTTGACTGAATGCAAGCATTTCCATTTTGAATGTCCAGATTGTTTTTTTTATTTTTGTTTTCGTCAACTGTTGTTGTTCTGACTTGGTTCTAATTAACTATGTAATGTCTATGTAGGTCTAGAAGCCAATTGTTCGTTGGCTCAAAGGACAACTGATAGTCAGCTGTTGTTATTTCGACTAAGGATCTAGCTCAAAGGACCACTGTTAGATATCGCCTCAGCAGATATCTATTTTGTATTCAATTGTTTTGAGCTTACCAACTGGTGGGGGCTAATACCAGAATGAAATTATTTTGAGCACGGTTTATATACAAATTACAAAATACTGAGGTTACAATTATACAGTAAAGAACCTAAGGTGGCGTTTGATTAATTGTTAATTGTTTGATTAATTGTTAATGAACATAGTTAATTATTTCTTATGCATAAATAATAGTAATGTTTTCATTTGGACAAAATCAATAATGGAATTGAATATAAACATAACATAATTCTATCAGTAACAATTATAGGACATATATTCTGCACCGGTGCCTGTCGTTCGAAATAAAAATCATGTCGAACTTAATTTGGCTCAAAAAGTTGATTGGAGCACTATCCCATATCTGGATAGCACCAACCATAAACCAATTAAATCTACAGATCGGCCATCGCCGCCATAACCATCCAAGCAAATTAAAAGTTATGGTTGTTATATCGTTTGCGCTAATAATCGATATTATAATATACGAATTTATTAAATTTGAGCTAAAAATATTTAATAAAATTTACAACATCTTGTCACACATTTACATGGTAACAAGTGTAATCAATTTCAATGTGAATCTAATGATGTACTTAAGATCGTATCGTAGGCAGCAACAATTTCTACAAAATTTATTCGATTTTAACGTTTATGCTGATGAAAATTTCGGCATTCGGATAGGTCTTAAAACTATTATTCGCTACTTTTATCGTAGCATGGTATACACTGGCCTCGTGATTTTATTCTTGGTGACCGCGTTAATTATATTGGTTTATTTGTTTATAATTTCGTCGGCCGAATCGGATGGCGTTCATTATGTCGACATTACTCGTCTAGTCAGATCCGTATCAAGTCTTTGCTTTGCTATTATAATATTTGGTTATAATATGGTTTATTTTGTATACATACATGTTCTAATAAAACTTATTAATTTATATTTGATCGATACGAAAACGATTTTCACTAATAATGTGACGAATTTAAGTGATCGAAACCACTTTCAAAATAATAAACGAATTTTAATTCAAAATATGAATAAATTATTTAATTTAAATAAGATTTTAATGCAAAAATTAATTTCCGAGATAATCATTATTTTTGGACCGAATATTCTTTTTATGATATTCAGTGATCTAGTTTTTATTGTTTTACAGTTGGTCACTCTATTTCTTGGCCTTACACGTGACTATAATAGTAGTGTTCGCGCCGCTGCTATCCTGTATGTTATAGTGTTTTGCTTCATTTTTGGATATCCATATTATAGAATTATAACCATCGTGATAACTTGTAACCGTTTGCGTTTCTTTCACAACGATTATGGCCAGGTAATTAATCAAATTACCTACAATGGTAACGATAAGCATGCACTTTATATGGTAAGTACATTTATTCGGTATCTACATTCGACCATTTACCTATATAGCTAAATCATTTACAGATTGAAATGCTTAACTACAAACATCTTCATATGAATGTGAAATTCACGGCATGCGATTTCTTTACGATCGATACAAAACTACTTTATGATGTAAGTTATAAAAGCCTTTATAGTCCTTATAAATACTACTTTAAAACACTATTTACAGTTGTTTGCTGGAGTTATGCTGTACTTTTTAATTGTGATGCAGTTTACTATGCAGGAGTGATAATCTTAATGACTGTTCTTTGTATTGAAGTCAATTATTATAAAACAAATGTATCCGCAGAACACTAATAAAACTTCAAGCGTCTTAATGTATTATTAGTTTTATAAAATCCATCATGTTATGTATAGGCTCCATCAAGACATCTTCTCCCAGACGTACACTCTTAATCTCAAAATTTATTTGTTCTTTGTACGAAGCAAAAGATACTATTTATAAAGGTCGTCAGTTGATCATCAATTGGGAATCGTGACCAAAAGCAGTACAGTCTATGGGACAGTAATAATGATCGGAGCACAAGAAGTACTCAACAATTTCATCTTCTGCTCGCATTCGGAACATGTGATTATTTACGGCGTCTATCATAATTCAAGAAGCACTGGGATCTTTGTTGATTTATAGTTGAAGATTTTAGGTAGGAGACAAGAGATGAGGTTGGCCGATCTGACCCAAACAGGCCAATTTAGCAATATATATATATATATATATATATATATATATATATATATATATATATATATATATATATATATATATATATATATATATATATATATATATATATCAGTATATGTCAATATAAAAGTGAAACTATCTTTATTGGACAGATTCGAACATGTGGATGGCGTGTAGATGACGCAATCTAGATCTTTAATTTTTACACATGTTATAACTTCCGAAAAGTTGGATTCTTACTGTTTAAGCGTCTCTGTATCTCAACAAGTGACTTAGCATAAAAAAAACTCTAATGGAGGTAGATCACACGATCGCGTTGACCAATTAACAGGATCATTACGTGAAATTATTCTTTGAGTAAATTAATTTTATTGCGCACTGTGTCACCATCCTGTTGGAACCACATGAAATAATGTCTATACAGCGTTGACTATAACATTCCGCTAATCGTTGTTTTTAAAAACGAGTCCACCAAACAGTGAGTTTCTCTGAATGTAATAGTAGTTCGAAAAAAGCTGGTACTATCTTCACTCAAAATCCGACAGTTCTGTATAATAACGTATCCCATGTGCGATGGTTGGATGACTTTAACTCCGGCACAAGTTAAATTTTGTAAGAACGTAAACCAAGATTCTTAGACAGTGGATGAACACGTCTCCGCAGGGACTAAAAATGACGTCGAATTGATTGATTTTAGTCTTCTTCAAAGCTACGTTGTAAATATAACGTCTGTCGTTTGAAGTGATATATATCGTGTGTCTTATTTTAATTTTAGAAGGTTCAGACATGATGCCAGTTTTGTCAATTTTTCTCGAACCGTTTACAAGCTGTAATACCAGTAATCGACAATAAATCGATTGTAGAAGGATTAAGACTTATTCTGTCAGTGATCGTAACACAAGTATAATCATTAAATTAAGAAATAATTAAAACTATATATCGTATGTTTCTGAACTTGTGATTTTTAAAACACTTTGGCTGCCAATGTTGTAATGTGTATACACTCAAAATTCCATCCAACCGCATGCCAGTGTTGTTCTAGACATACAATCCAAATTCTATTTTATTACGCCAGTGTTAACACACTGGCATAGTAACAAGTAATCTAGAATGTATGTCTAGAACAACACTGGCATGGTTGGGTTGAATCTAGAATGTATGCTCATTACAACATTGGAAGCCAAATTGTTAATCGAAATGACAGTCTTCAAAAGCTTTTGGTTCTGTATGCTCTCCGCTATTTATTATTATTTCAACTGTCCACATCGCAACTGCTGTATTCGTTAAGGGTTTCAACGTTTGGATCTACGTATTCCTGTGATTTGTGTTTTATTTGTTAACGATATTTAATTATTTGTGTGGCATCGATGTAATGATTTTGAAACTACAAAACACAGTGATCGTTGTGATCTCTAATTTCTAATCACACCAGAACGGGCTGATAATCCATCCATTGAGGAATATAACTGTTTAACACTCAAACTGACCGCCCAGGTGGCGCAGTGGTTAAAGCTGCGGCAGTTAGAGCGGGAGGTAAGGGGCAGGATGCAAAATGGATTTTTCACCATACGATTACGATCGGTGGTGTAAATGAACACATCTATGATCCCCTGTTGGAGTGCAGAAGTCATGGGCCGACCTATCTTCCATATCAGTACTATAGGCAATGTGCAGATGAGAGATAAAAACAAACAAACACTCAAACTGCTAAGTTACATTTGCCAAGAAAATAATTTTACTTGTCTTAAGCCCAAGTCTAACTCCGGGACGAATTTTATTCCATTGTAAACTCCTACAACCGAAATTTTAAATATTTCCCGAACAGAGTTCACTTTATCAGACTGGTAATTGGATCGCATAATGTTCTTGCTGATACGATCTTGATATGTTTTTTACGTTTCTCAGACTTTCACTAGAGAACCGAATCGTTGAATTGAACGAAAATATCTATCGTAGCTTCATCTTAACAGTATAAATATAAATACTATCTCACGAAAACTGAGAGTTTTTGAAGTCAATGCATGTTTTGGAAAGGTATTCGCGCACTTGTCTATTTTTCCAAATGAATATACTTTTTCCCTGAGTTAATGAGTGAATGCAAAGTAACAATCATTTTTTCGTTCATTTAGTGCGATGTTTTTTCGTATCCTATTCTATCGTTACTTTAGAATCAAATATATTTCATACTTGCGAAGACCACACGTGTTGTAAGAATAGTCAGGAGATATGTTAGTATACATAACGAGTTTAAAACTAATCCTGATATAATACAAAAAGCAAGAAACTGCAACAAAATGTATGCAGCTCCAAAATCAACGAAACTGAAATAACGAAATCGAGCTTGATGGCACCAGTAACTGCAGCTAAAATATCTTGTCAAAACCGTTTATTATCAATTCCGCCAAATTTTTTATGCATCGAACCATCGATATACTTTCGCAGATTGGTGAACTACACGATCAATAATATCATGTCAGGAGGCATTTCCAATAAAAAACAACTTAAATCAAATTTGTATTTTTCATTTTTGTCATTTATTTACGTGGAAAGACATATTTTTCCGTTTCGTCTTATACAAAACAAATAGCTTGATAAAAAACTATTCCATGTTTCAATAAAATTGTATCGTTACAAAGTTGGTTAATTTATTCAACTTGTTACACCATACGAATATTTCACATCATGCCACTTCACATCACGATTCACAAAATAAAATTTGGTTGGCACAATTTTGAATGATATCCGTCCACACTCAGAAGCAATTATTGTAGCTGTTAATTTGTAGAATTAACATTTAATTGATAAATACAATTAATTTAATAAATATATAGTAAAATATAAGCGGTAAAAAAGAAAGTAGACCTCCCACACAAACAAGATAAGAAAAATATAAATAAAATATTTCATTTTAGGCAATTACTACCCATTTGAAGTCTAACTATCTTTTCCATTGTTTTTTGTTATTCACAATGCAATTGAATTATAAAATCAAAGAGGCTCTGAAAATTTGTAAACCCTAGACACTCTAAACACTAGCTGCGTTGTTGACGTTTTTATCTTCTAACTTAACGAATGTAGCAAAATTGATAGATAAAATCACTAAAATAAATAACTATAGAGACGGTTTCAATAAAAAGATATGGCAGCAACAAAAAAGGATTAAGTGTGTAACAGAGCAGGAGAAAATTTTCTTTCTTTTTCTTGAAACTCGAATTTTCGAATAAAAACAATTTAATTAACAATTAGTTAAAAACGTAATTCCAGCAGACAATAACATAAATTGAAATTATTTAGTTACAATGTCAAAAACAAAACAATAAATACATTTATTAATTATATATAAATTAAATAAAATTATGTGTTGTCAATTGTTTTGTGTATTTTTAGTTTTTGACGTTTAATTCCTCGATCTCGAAATCTAAGAACACTGTTAGATATTTTTGACTGACGCTATGTTAAATTTATCAATTTTTCTGAAATACGTTATAAGAGTGAGAGGTGTATATCAAATGAGTGGCACCACTATAATAAAAGTATCTACCATTATTTTTGATTGTTTTCAATGTTAATTTAAAAAGATACCGTCTCCATAGTGATTAACCTCAGTGCATAAAACTTATTCGCGACAAAATTTTGACAGATCAAGTGCATAAAAAAAATACAAAACAAAATGATGTATTTTGATTGGTGGTGTGCTTCAACGCAAATGCAATTTGTCATTTAGGGCCTAGAACTCACATATCAAACAATTTGCATTTTTAATATATATAACTCACAATTAACTTAATTAAGTTATTTATTGGAATTTAATCATTTTTAGGTTTTATAAATTTATATTGAATTGTATTACTCTCGATGTTACTAATATTTGACTACACTAATGTCCATGAGCCGGTTGTAGCTTAAGAGAGAGTTTAACATCACGCCGTGGTCTAGAGTTCGAATCTCGCCATTGACGAAATATTAACATGCACCGGATGACATAAAAGGCGATTGTTTTTACAAACATTTGTTGCGCTAACCGACCACCTACAATATGCACCAATCGTTAAAATGGTTCGTAAGGTGTTGAGATGAGCCGCGGTAAGAGGCGTTTATTTTTATTGTCATGAGCACAACTAATAAAATTAGTCTCACTGCGATATTGTTTTATATAATCTTAATAATATTGGTATATATAAGATACTATATAATGAACCCAGTTACTGAATCTTACTTGAAACTTTTGTACTTATTATACTATAGACACATATCTTGTTTCGTAACTACAGTTTCAAATAAACCATGATTTCGTTGTAATGTGTCACTGCTAACCATGGTTTGCAACTTGGTTTAGACCTGGTTTCGGAATGAGATAGTTTTTCTCATCTCATGGCATTTTAGTGATGACAGTGCCAAGTTATACAGTTAGTGAATAGCAAAAACTATAAACATTGGTTTTTCATGTATTTGCTTATTTTTTTTTATAAAAATTGAAATTTTCAAAAAAAAAAAATTAATACAGAATTCGATAAATTAACGGAAAATATAACTAAAAATAGAAATAGGAAAATTTGGGTGGAGGGCGAAACAAAAATATTTTTAAATCATACACTTACCCTGGGTTTCCACTTGCAATGCATTGCAAATATTTGCATTCTTGGGTAAGGTAAGAATTTTATTGAATAATGATAAACTGTCAAACGAAATAAGAACTGTAGTGGGGTCCAGGTTACACTGACATATTTTAAAATGTCATTTTTCAAAATAGCATATTTCAAAACGACATTTTTCAAAACGGCATAAGGTACAAAACGGCATAAGGTTCAAAATGACATTTTTTAAAACGGCATTTTTCAAAACTGCATAAGGTACAAAACGGCACAGTTTTAAAAAATGTCATTTTGAACCTTATGCCGTTTTGGAATATGCCGTTTTAAACAATGTCATTTTAAAATATGCAGTTGTGAACGGATCCCCTGTAGTGTGTCATAGATATGTGTCTGTGGCCGCCATCTTATATCAGTAATAAAAAAACATCGAATTGACTTTAATTAATTATTTTGACGAATATAATTGTCAATAAATAATGACATTCTATTTTGATTGGCTCCATTCGCAAATGCAACTAGATCAAAAAATATTTTATTTAGAAGTTTTGACAGAACGTAAAAACATGAACGTAACGTAAGAATAATATATAGCTCGCATGTACGTATGTCTTTACAGCCCATGAATAACTTAAATAACGTAAGAAATTTAACGAAATTTCGTTAATTTATTATCTGACGACTTAAAAACGATGCCATTTTTTACGTGTAAACTTAAACAAAAAATTTAATTTAATTTAAAAAAATCAAAAAGCATGTTAAAACTTATTTTTATTAAATGAACACCAAAAAGGCAAAAACAACTACCTAAGAATCTTACGAAAAGTTTGGTTGAAACGTCACAAAAATGTAAAAAAAATTAGATTCGTTAAAACTTTTTACGTTACTTTAGTTTTTAGGTTAACTACGTTTAACTCACAAATTAGATTCCATAAACAACTATTCGTTTTGAAAACGGTCGAAGTAATTTATTTTCTGTTTATTGCAAAAATTTTTAGATTGAATGTCAAAATTTTTCAAACACAACTTTGATTTCAAAAATCATTCTTTAATTATTTACCAACATCTAAAATAAGTAAACAAACATATTCCAAGTGGTTGGTTTTGCCTACTTTTTTAGACGACAGTTTTATCTGATAAACTGTATTGCAAGAAAGAGATACGAAATAATTTACATCGTCCGTCAGGGTATTTATTTGATTAAATTAGATTCGACAAATAAGTATTACAATCTTATTATACTTATTTATTATCATCATTAGGTTTCACAAATAATTTTTCAGTTCGGTAACACTCTAAAATAGTTATTTTCATCGGAACTTTGAAAATCGAAAATTATATTAATTTATTGGTGTAATTTTTGTAAAATTATTTTGTTAATAAAACTTCTGTCACTAAAGTAGGCATCGTAATTATATCAATTGAAAAAAATGTAGAAGAGGTATCAAAATCAGTCTGTATTACTTTTACTAGAACAACTCTCGCATATTTCTTAATGCAAACACTGTAAAATATCTTGGAATGACTCTTGATGCAAACCTTAATGCCCCTATTATGGTTCTCCAATTTGAGTTTGAGAATTGCAATTTACAACTCACCGATTTTATATTTTGGTATTATAGTACTCCCCGTAAGAACAATATGAGTGAGAGTAATTTTTTTTTTTTTTTTTTTTTATTTTATTTTTATTAATGGATTTTATTACAACTGAATATAATTCATCTAGTAACTTATCTTTAGTAAATTTGTTAGTTTTTGTTGAGTTTAACCAGAGATCTTATTATATTAGAGATGTACAAAGCCATATAAATTTTTTAGTCAAATCATTTGTTGTTGTAAACTCGCATTGCAACCCTGGATGTTATTTAGTTTAAATTTTTGAATGTACATATACGAGAAAACAATACATTTGCATTTCTCATTTGTGTTTTTGTAGATCATCATAAAATTGTATAACATTATATGAATGAAAAAAAAAAATAAAAATATATGATTAGCACGAAGATGAAAAAACAAAACAAACGAGAAAAATTATTATCGATGATATACGAATAACAACGACACATTTAAAGGGCAAGCGACAGCAAACGTTTTATTATTTTTAATTCTTTCCTAAAAATTTTTTTTGGACATTTTTTTTGTTTGGATTTTAAATGATTTTAAAATATGTTTGTAGCGTTAATTTGATTATATTTTTTTAAGAAATTTTTTTTATTTTGAATAATCATTAATTACTATTAAGGAATTAGATAAGGTTTGAATACATATGTTTATGAACTTTTAACAATTAAGCCAATTTGTGACGAGTAAACTGGTTGACGATCATTGAGATTTGGTTGTGAAATAATATTATCTTACATCTTGGAAACCCTTAGTCTGCTCTTTTGAAATCAGCGGACACTTTTTAAATCACTTTAACTTTGGGATGTATTACGTGCATCTACATCTACATCATATACATAATCTACAAATTCAAAATAATTTTTAATCTGGTTGGAATCATCTGATGGTATCAAATGTTGTGTATACTTCATTATTCTCCAATTCGTTGAACTAGATATATCTTCTTCGTCATCATTTTCAAAATTTGAAAGATATGTGTTTTTTAACAATCTTAAGAAACTTTAACAAACTTACATTATCTGGGCTAGCGTTCTGCTGAACTCCAAAACCGATGGATATTTACAATGTCCTCCTTTTTCTTGAATAACTGAAAACATATTTTCAAGCGGATCAAGATCCGGATCAAGATAAGATAATCTTGAAGTTATAATGAATCTATAACAGTTGTCTTTGAATAAATCATTAGATAACTGAAGAATTGCATTTATAGTTGTAATTAATCCTTTGAAACATAAATGGTACTTTTTTTCTGACATTTTAAACTTCCTATGTATATTTTCATAGTATTCAAATTTTCAACTACATGATTATTATATTTTCAACTACATGATTATTTTTTATTTTCGATTGAAAATTTATCAAGTTCATACAGTGTTCTTATTGCAGCTACAGTGCGACTGAAAATTTGAGTTGCCAATGCAACTCGCATTTTTCAAACGTATTTGAATATATAAATGGCGATAAGTTATCTTAGGGCACAGTTTTGTAGAACTTGTTTTCTGTTTCGTATAGTTATTTTAATACTCCCCAGCCAACTACTCCATCAGGCGTATCAATATTTGCTTGCATTAAATTATTTCTGAATGATTTCATTACATGTGAAACATCAAAAATAGAATAAATCTGTTTGTCTGCACCACTCATTTTAAAAAATGGGATTTCGTCAGTTATGCCTAACAATTTGTAAGTCTTTCTATTGTTAGATCCTTATCACATACTGTAGCTTGCACAACAAATCCAATATGGTCTAACAGCTTAATGTTTTCATTAATTAATTTTATCAAATGTTCACCAGATATTCCTTTGGCCGAAGTATAATATGATAAAACATATTTGTATTTAGAAAATAATCCACGGACCATAAACACAAACACATATTTTGCCATCTCAGGTTTTCTTTCAGTTCTGTCATCTGTGTATCCTTGAATAAGATCATTTTTGATGTCATATTACAAATCTCGTTTAATGTTCAATTCATCGAACATCAAAACAGCGTAACGATTTTAATTGATAAATTCGCAGTTTTTTTTACAAATTTTCGACATGATTTTCATTTAAACCCGGTGCAAGGTTTCTAATTGGCATCCAATTTATGATGGAACTCTTAGATGGTAAATTTAATTTTAAATTATCTCGAAGAAATCTTTAACATGCTGGAGATATAAAATATACGTTTTGGGCTATCACACTGTTCTTGAAGATATCTAGAGGTTTTTGAATTTCGACATAAAATCATCTTTGCAAAATGTTTTGCAGCCAAACTTAAATTTGATTCATCAATCTTATTCCTCGTATGTTGTAATTGTTTTTTTTTTGAGGATTTAATTTTCTTTTATTCTGAAATTGTAGATAAATTATAGTTTTTCGATTTTTCATGTATTTGGTTTTAAATATGTCGTATTGTTTATTGAATGATAAATATTTTTTTTTATATAATTCACTAATTTTAATATACTTTATACAATTAGTGCAATCTATTTCGACACTACAAGATGTATTTGAAGGTGATAAATTTTTTCAAAGTCGAAAATACTCATTTCGGGCAATGTCTCATTGTCTTTAAATCCATATGTTTGCAGATTTTTATATTTTGATGAATTTTCAGGTAGACTTAAATCCGCAGATGAGTTCCCGGCCATTGAATTAACAACTATACTCTCATTCGTCAATATCTTCTCGGAGCCACCTCAATATAATTTTGGGATGGCATTTTTCTTAATTTTCTTATTCCTTTATCAATCTCATCAAAGTGCTTTTCACAAATAATTAACTTTTTTTGTAAACTTTCATGTGACCATGAGCATTTGTCAACCCAAATTTGATAAAATGGTGAATTTTCGTTCGGGAAACCATAAAACTTTCTATAAGGATGGCTGCGTCGAGTAAGATTACAATTAACAACAGCGCATGGGATGCCACTAACCATGTGATTTTCTGTGTCAAATGCCATAATAGGCAGCAAATAATAAACTCAAATGAAATCCTAAATTTCTGAGTGATGAAAAATAACAATAATTTAATAAACAATTTAAGCTTTATATAGTATAGTAGTATTGTAGTATTGAAAACCTCGGTTGTCAATGCGGCCCAGCACACTCTCGGTATAGTGAAAACTAAGCCCAAAAATGATTGGTTTGATGAGGAGTGTCGTCTTGCTGTTGAGCAACGCAATATAGCCCACAATGAAGCGCAGACTCGGTTTACAATTGCAAGAAAAAACAAGGCAATTCTTGCTAGGAGGACAGCTAAACGCTTTTGTAGACTGAAGAAGCGGGAATGGTGGAAAGCTAAGGTCTTAAGAGTACAACAACTCAGCAATGAGCACAAATGAATAACCGAATTGCACCATACCTAAAGATCTCGGTCAACTGCCATTCGGGACCAGGATGGAAACCTCTGTTTTAACGTCGATGCGGTACTCGATACATGGCGTGGAAATTTTTCAGGCTAACTTAATGTTCCACATGTATCACAAGCTGTATTTACATACCCTCAAATACAGACCGCGGAGATGTTCATTGAGAATCCATCCTATGAGGAATTCACAATGGCCATGCAGAAATTAAAGGAAAATCGTTCACCAGGGGTTGATTGCATTAATTCATAGCTCTTGATATTCGGAGGGCTAACTTTGTGGAACTGTCTTTTCGACCTTATTCGATTGGTATGGCGAAATGATGTTATGCCTGACGAATGGAAAGTGGCCGCGTTATGCCCAATATTCAAGAAGGGTGATCGCTTGAAGTGCGAGAATTATCGCGGTATAGCTCTCCTTTGCACAGCATATAAGTTACTGTCCTACATAATCTTGGGAAGAATTACTCCTCTGGCGGAGGAAATTGTCGGTGACTACCAACGAGGATTCCGTCTAAATCTGTCAGTCACTGATCAAGTTTTTTCGCTACGGCTGATTCTTTCCAAGTACTATGAAACATCTCGCGATATACACCAGGTATTCCTAGATTTCAAGCAAGCCTATGACTCGATCAATCGAGAGAGACTATGGTATCCGCTTGAATATTTAGGAATACCAAAAAAATATGTACATCTGTGTAAAATGACAGTAACGCAGTCACAATGCTGTGTCAAAGTTGAGAACAGGCTATCGAGAATTTTTGCAATTACTTCTGGTGTTCGACGAGGAGATGCACTGTCCCCGATACTTTTTAATCTCATGTTGGAAAACATCCTTCGTAAAAGTGAAACATCTCAGGACAACATCTTATTCCGACAATCCAATTCAACTTCCTGAATATGCAGATGATATCTGTGTGATTGGATTAAATGACAACGGAGTGAAAGAGATACTTGATCCACTGGAACAGTTTTCAGCTTCCGTTGGTCTCAAAATCAACAAGTCCAAAACCAAATATCTGATTTCTGGTTTTCGAGACCAAGACGCAATTGATTTCAGTAGTGGAATGGAAACCACACGTTTGAAGGAGTAATGAGATTCAAGTATCTTGGATCTCTCATTACACACGATAATAGTGTGGGAGAGGATATCAAGGTTCGGCTTGCCGCTGGCAATCGGGCTTTGTATCCTCTACGTCCACTTCTGAAATCAAAATATCTTGCAAATACGGATAAGCTGAAGCTGTACAGAGTGTTGATCAGACCCGTTGTCATGTATGGATGTGAGAGTTGGACCTTGACGGATGAGTACGAAAGATGGCTTCTAACATTCGAGAGAAGAATCATGCGTGTGATATATGCCCCAAAACGCGACGTTGATGGCACAAACCGAGTTCTATTCAATCACGAGATCAAGAATTGAATGCAAATTCCTGATATCGTGCATGAAATCAAAGGACAGCGAGTACGCTGGCTCGGACACGTTCTGCGTGCTGATCCGAAACGAATGATACAGCGATCTTTGAAGGGAGAACCGCCTTTCGGTATGCCATTAGCGGCCCTTTTCAGATTCTATGTAACACCTGAGTTTTCTCTTAGTTTAATGTGTGTATTTTGAGTCAATTTTAATTTTTCAAATCACTTCTATGTGTTCCATGAATCTGATGTCAAAGTTTCTACCGTCCAAGATTCTTTCTACATCTTTCTAGAAGCGTCTTTCTAGAAGCCATTTTGCATATTCATGTTGAACACTTGTATTCAATTCTTCCGTGTACTCTTGATTGTTCATTGGCATTGTATTATCTGTTATTTAGAAGTTAAACGCAGCCATTCGTGCTGGGTAGTTGGGAGGATTATGTGTATTGTGTGGTCTGTTTGGATTGATTTTCGGTGTACTGCTTAGATGTATGTTTATATTTGTATTTGTAATTGTTTAGTCAATAGGAAATTAATCGGCTTCTGCCTCTAAAACAAATTTGATGTGTCAGTGTTTATTGTTGTTGACTATGAAGTTGTCTTATTGAACTATTGAATAATAATAATATATCATCAACCTTATATAGGGTGATTTTTTAAGAGCTTGAGAACTTTTTTTTAAAAAAAAACGCATAAAATTTGCAAAATCTCATCGGTTCTTTATTTGAAACGTTAGATTGGTCCATGACATTTACTTTTTGAAGATAATTTCATTTAAATGTTGACCGCGGCTGCGTCTTAGGTGGTCCATTCGGAAAGTCCAATTAATGTTCGATGCTAACAAACTTTTTGTTGCCAAAAATGGAAGAACTGAACTTAGTTGACATGTGGTTTCAACAAGATGGCGCTACATGCCACACAGCTCGCGATTCTATGGCCATTTTGAGGGAAAACTTCGGAGAACAATTCATCTCAAGAAATGGCCTGGTAAGTTGGCCACCAAGATCATGCGATTTGACGCCTTTAGACTATTTTTTGTGGGGCTACGTCAAGTCTAAAGTCTACAGAAATAAGCCAGCAACTATTCCAGTTTTGGAAGACAACATTTCCGAAGAAATTCGGGCTATTCCGGCCGAAATGCTCGAAAAAGTTGTCCAAAATTGGACTTTCCGAATGGACCACCTAAGACGCAGCCGCGGTCAACATTTAAATGAAATTATCTTCAAAAAGTAAATGTCATGGACCAATCTAACGTTTCAAATAAAGAACCGATGAGATTTTGCAAATTTTATGCGTTTTTTTTTAAAAAAAAGTTCTCAAGCTCTTAAAAAATCACCCTTTATATGTATCTTTGCCAGTATATGATTTTTTGACTCATGTTATTATCTATCAGAACGTACTGGATTTTTAAAATGGTTATGTTTATGTTAGCTAAATCATATGTATGTGTTTAAGGATATTGATAACATAAATTGTTATTCTTATTTATAAATATTTTTGCTATTTGAAACTAAAATTTAAATAAAATATATTATTTTGTGCTGAAATCAAACGAATGTTATTGCACTGTTTGCATAACTCATCCATACGCATATTGCATAAGAAACGACTCATACGAATGTTGTCGTTCAACTAAAAATATATTTTTTTAATGCAACGAAATATTGTGTGGAAAGGGTAAATAGAAATTAAAATATGTGTGTGTGTTTCTTTTGTATACTATTCGCAGTATAAAAATTTACACCAATACATTACCAGGGTTACAATAATTTTACAACAACAATGCCATAGTAGAAAAATTCACATAGGCTTTGTACATCTCTAATATAATAAAATCTCTGGTTTAACCCACTGGTTAGCTCCAAGCATATTATAAGATTACATTAACCGCCCCAAATCTAAAGGTTTCGTCCTTCGAAGCCTTCTAACTGGGTCTGTGTTGGTTATAATATTACGCATATCTGCATTTTGATGTTGACCGAGCCGTTGTGCGTGTTTCTTCGCATGTTTCTTGATTTCTTTGCTAACGTATTCCATCTTTAGATCCTTATGAAGGTTGTCGTTTCTTATGTACCATGGTGCATTCACAATTCTACGTAGAACTTTATTTTGAAAGGTTTGAATTATTTTAACATTGCTCTTCTTGGTACAACCCCACAGTTCTATACCATATGTCCATATAGGTTTCAATATTTGCCGATATAATAGTAGCTTATTATGTACTGTTAGCTCAGATTTTCTCCCTAAGAGCCAGTACATTTTTCTGTATTTGATGTTTAGTTCTTCTTTTTTCTTTTTAACGTGCTCTTTCCACTTCAGCTTAGCATCAAGAGTCATGCCTAAGTATTTCGCTGTGTTCGCATGCGGAATTGGATGCGAGTTCAGTAGAACTGGAATACAGTTAACTGTTCTGTTTGTAAAGTTGACATGTATGGATTTCGTTTGATTCAGCTGAATGTGCCATTTCTTTGTCCATTTACTTATTGCATTAGTGGCATTTTGAAATTTACTAGTTGACTCTTCTATACTGTCTCCTACTGCTAGGATTGCTGTATCATCTGCAAACGTTGCAATGTTTGTATCTTTTGTATTTGGAATATCTCTTGTATAAAGTAAATATAGTATTGGTCCCAGAACACTTCCTTGTGGAACTCCACCCGATATTTGTCTAAGGTCAGAGTATTCATCTTCAAATTTAACTCGAAAATATCGATCAGCTAGATAAGATTTTAATATCTGGTAAAATTGCTTTGGCAGGTCTCGATATAGTTTATATTCTAGTCCTTGGTGCCATACTTTATCGAAGGCTTGTGCAACATCCAAAAAGATAGTTGAACAGATTTTCTTCTTTTCTAGTGAATCTTCAATTATAACGGTAACCCTATGTAATTGGTCTATAGTAGAATGTCTCTCTATAAAGCCAAACTGATGTAGTGGAATTAGTTTTCTTTCCTCTATTACTGGTTTTAGCCTTTTCAGCAATAATTTTTCGAACAACTTCGAAATTATAGGAAGAAGCGAAATAGGCCTGTACGAGGTTTTAACGTTAGGCGGTTTATTCGGTTTTGGAATCATTATCACTTCTGCAACCTTCCATTGGTATGGGACGTATTTTAGTCTGAATGCTGCGTTTATTAGTTGAAGCAGTTTTCGTAAGCCCTTTTCGGGAAGTTCTTTTACTATTTGAACTGAAATTAGGTCATAACCAGGACATTTTTTTGAACTCAAGTTGTTAATAATTTCATATTTTAGCTCTTGTAATGTTACTGGTTTGATGATTAGGTTATCCACTTTTCTAACTGGGTTTATATTTTCTTCCGCTGATTGCCTTAGAAGGGGCTGGAATGTGTTTTCGAGGTGGGTTGCAAACAAGACAGCCTTCTCCCAACCACTTCTTGCCCAAGATCCATCGTTCTTTTTGATGGGAGGTATCTGCTTATTTGGTCGTTTAAGTCCTTTCGTTGCTTTCCAAAGTGAATAGTCAGTGTCTTTTTGGCTGGAAAGACCAGTTGGATATTCACTTATCGAATTGTTTTTAATTTCTTTGATTAACTGCTTTAATTTGTTGCTTAAATAATTAAGTCTCGATTTACTTTGTGGTGCTCGATTCCGCTGCCAAATTTTTTTTTCGAGCTTTCCGCTTTTCACTAACCAAATCTCTCACTTCCAATGAATAGTTGTTTTTCTTTGGCACTTTATATTGACTAATGGGCGTTGTTTGCGAATTCGACGGTAAAAATAACACAAGATATATATTTATTAACTCATTTATTTAACACAAAACTAATAAATACATTTTAAATATCTTATTATAAGTTAACACTAAAATATCGCGATTGTCGAAGGCAAACTGTTCCTACGTCACACATCTAAAAGAAAACAATAACATTAGAACATATTTAAATCTTTGTAAATAATTTTAAACTAGTTTGTTTACTTACCTTTGAATTGTATAATTGTAATTATGTAGTACCTAAAATCAAAATCAATCATATTAATATTTATTTAGAGAACATTGCATTGTAAATATCAATACTTATCTTGTAATATTTGTAGCCATCCAATAATCACCAAACACTTATTATTTGTAAACAATTGACAGATAAAATCTGTGTTTGTATATACATTACATGTACATGTAGCTCAATATCATGATGAGTTGATTAAATTTGGTTAATAGTTAATTATTTAGCCATCTATAGTAGAATAGAATAACCTCATGATACTGACTTACATAATTTTCTATAATTATAGCTTAAGTAAAATTTAGTACACTATCGGAGAACTTGAAACCTACAATATGCAAGTCATTTGCAAAAACCTAATCAAAAAATCTCTTCTCAATCAAACTGGCGATAGAACAACATCAAATATATTACATTGTTAATTATCTAAATCATAAAACAAATTGTTACTTCTTAAATAAACTTAAATACAAATACAACATAACTTAAATATAAAATCAATCAAAGCTACACCATCCAGAGTTTTTCATCCAGTTTCACATACATTTTTTGGTGCCGAAACCCGGGAATTTCCCACAAAATAGATAAGTACATTTATCTTACTTATTAAATTTTCTGAATTTACAACCTGAAATTTGGGTGAAAATTGTCGAGCTAATAAAAACCGCGTGTGCAGCAAGTGATCAGTGATAAAGTGACTTAGTGAAAAGATGAGCGATAGAGTTATTCGAATGCGTGATCGAGCGCTTAATCAAATGCTGTATATAAAGCAATTTAGTGAATCGATCAATGAGAATACAGCCGTTGAAGATATAAAGATCAGACTGGAAACATTAGAGTCTCGATACCAAACGGTGAACGAGCTGGAAAACCAACTATGCGAAGACCCAAAATATGAACCAATCACCAACGAAACAGATGATATTTATTACACGGCACATGCACTGCTAACCAAAGCTGCTACTACTCATGGTGGAGTCAAGGACAATCAGGAATTAAACACTACCTTAGGACAGTTCATCGATCAGCAGAGGACGTTCTACGAAGGTGTTAATACGTCTCAACATGTGCGATTGCCAAAAATCCAAATAGAGCAGTTTTCTGGAGATTACAAGCAATGGGCCTCTTTCCACGATTTATACACGACTACTGTGCATGATAACCACAACATTACCGAAGTACATAAACTACAAATACTAAAGGGACTTCTGGCTGGAGAAGCCGCTGCTCTAATAAGACATATACCAGTTACACAAAACAATTACTCCGAAGCATGGGATAAAATCTGTAGCCGATATAATAAACTCATTCCTATAGTCTCATCATTGATACAATCATTTTTTGATCAAAAACCATGTTCTCAAACTAATGGCAAGGAATTACGTCGTGTTACAGAAGCAGCTGATGAAATAATTCGTGGTCTCCGGGCAGTGGGGTCAAATGCAGAAGAAAGAGATCCTTGGCTTATACACATATTATTGACAAAGGTGGACAGCGAATCAAAACAAATGTGGGCGCATGAATCCGTCGGTAACAACTTTCCAAAATTTGAAAAGTTTTTAGAATTTTTAAATAGAAGATGTGATGCATTAGAAGTTTGTGATATAACGAATAAGATCACCTCAAGACCTACTGCAAAAACATTTATTTCAAACACTAACTCTCCATCACAGTGTCTAGCGTGCAACCAGTCACATCCATTGTTTAAATGTCCAATTTTTAAGAACGACGATATTGAGACTCGTATAAAATTTATTAATAAAAATAATCTCTGTCATAATTGTTTAAAAGGTGGTCATTTAAGCACAAAATGCTATTCAAAATTCACTTGCATGATTTGTCAATGCCGTCATCACACATTATTACATTCGAGTCAGAGTCTACCAGCAGCACAGCAGAAACCAGTCAAAACATCAAGTCATCACACATTATTACATTCGAGTCAGAGTCGACCAGAAGCACAGCGGAAACCAGATAAAACATCAAGTCAACGCGCTACTCTTAATGGATCTTCAAGCAGTCAGACGATGCCGGATACGTACAGCAGAGAAGTAACAGAACCAGACAAAACAAGTTATGTATTACATTCATTTCATTCATCGCCATCAACGGTACTACCAACTGCGATTGTATACGTCGAAACAAGTACCGGAGAACGTCAGCTAATTCGAGCGCTTTTGGACTCAGGCTCACAAACTTCCCTTGTGACCGAGTCATGTGCTCAACGCCTAGGCCTCAAGCGAACATCAAGTTCCATTTCGATACACGGCTTAGCATCATCATCAGCTGGCAAAACTAGAGGAGAAACCGATATGACCATCCATTCACGAATTGATAACCAATATCAATTAGCTGTAAAGGCTCATATCATCGGTAACATCACAATCATGCTACCAAATGAACCAATTCATGTTAAACATAAAATTACGGGGTTAAACTTAGCAGATCCACAATTTTTTAAACCTAGTCAGATCGATATCTTACTGGGAGCAGATATATTTTTCCAGATATTAAATCCTGAAAAACGAACCATAAACGGATTTCCAATATTACAATCATCCAAATTTGGATGGTTAGTCGCTGGAACCTATAACAACCAAAACAAAGAAGTTTCATCATTCAATGGCCATCAAAATTCGACGAGCAGGTTGTCTGAACAATATGTTGAAGATACAATCATAATGGATTCATCTGGTCGATGCATCGTAAGACTGCCACTTAAGGAGAACTCTAGACATCCATTAGGCAGTTCGTTTCAAGCAGCCCAGCAGCGATTGTTAGAGATGGAACTAAAATTCAAGCGTCCAGAAAAAAGAATCAAAAATACAAACCATACGAGCATGATCACAACAGCTGAAATGATGGGTACAGGAGTTTTACGTATGAGAGGAAGATTAAAAGAATCTTCAAGTTGTATCGATTCGCGGATAGTATACATTCGACATCGAAGCCACAAGTCGCAGCAGAAAATGGGAGACTTACCAGCACAAAAGTGTACACAAAGCCAACCATTCGTCAAGGTTGGGTTAGACTATCTTGCACCACTATACATCAAAACAAGGAAACGTAGAAACACTCCAGCTGATAAGGCGTATGTGGCGGTGGTCATCTGTTTATTGGTCAAGGCAGTCTATTTGAACGCAGCGAGTGGACTCAATACATCATTTCTAGTAGCACTAAAACGGTTCATATCACGTCGTGGAATAATAGAACAAATGTGGTGTGATAATCGAGCCAAATTCATCGTAGCCAACAGAGACTTCAAAGAGCTCAACCATAAACTAATTTTTCAAACAAATAATCGAATAACTTCTGATTTTTTATTGCAGAAAGGCATTCATTTTTATTTCGAACCACTTCATGCTCCTCATTTTGGCAGATTATGGGAGACGTGCGTTCTATCATTCAAGCACCTTTCGAAACGTGCGACGACTATCCAGAACGAGTCATTATTTAATTCGAGGCCGTTATGTAAATTAAACGACGATCCAGCCAATGTAGAAATCCTCATACCAGCTCACATTCTGATCGGAGAGGCATTGACAATTATTCCGGAACCAGGCTTAACTCAAGTATCATCAAACAAATTGTCGAAATGGCAAAACATCCAGCAACGGCTTCAAGAGTTTTGGAACAGATGGCATCGCTATTATCTGGTGTCACTGCATCAACTAAACAAATGGAAGTCTAATGCAGAACAATTTAAAATCGGTGACATCGTTCTTCTCACAGAAGATACAGAAGTATCCTATAGTCAATGGGTTCTTGTCAGAACAACAAGTGTCCATGCCGGAATAATCGAATCATTACAGTCACAACACTCAAAACATAAAATCAAACGAACTACCATCAAATTAATTAAATTAATCAAAAAATAAATTTCGTTAAGGCGCGGGAGTATGTTTGCGAATTCGACGGTAAAAATAACACAAGATATATATTTATTAACTCATTTATTTAACACAAAACTAATAAATACATTTTAAATATCTTATTATAAGTTAACACTAAAATATCGCGATTGTCGAAGGCAAACTGTTCCTACGTCACACATCTAAAAGAAAACAATAACATTAGAACATATTTAAATCTTTGTAAATAATTTTAAACTAGTTTGTTTACTTACCTTTGAATTGTATAATTGTAATTATGTAGTACCTAAAATCAAAATCAATCATATTAATATTTATTTAGAGAACATTGCATTGTAAATATCAATACTTATCTTGTAATATTTGTAGCCATCCAATAATCACCAAACACTTATTATTTGTAAACAATTGACAGATAAAATCTGTGTTTGTATATACATTACATGTACATGTAGCTCAATATCATGATGAGTTGATTAAATTTGGTTAATAGTTAATTATTTAGCCATCTATAGTAGAATAGAATAACCTCATGATACTGACTTACATAATTTTCTATAATTATAGCTTAAGTAAAATTTAGTACACTATCGGAGAACTTGAAACCTACAATATGCAAGTCATTTGCAAAAACCTAATCAAAAAATCTCTTCTCAATCAAACTGGCGATAGAACAACATCAAATATATTACATTGTTAATTATCTAAATCATAAAACAAATTGTTACTTCTTAAATAAACTTAAATACAAATACAACATAACTTAAATATAAAATCAATCAAAGCTACACCATCCAGAGTTTTTCATCCAGTTTCACATACAGGCGTACTCTGCCACGCTGCTTGAATTATATTATTATTTAATATTTCTACTACCAGGCAGAAGTGATAGCGATTGAAGAGGTCCTGAACTGGTTGAAACATAATGTGGTATCCTCGACTGATATCGCAATTTATGTGGACAGTCAGGCGGCAATCAAGTCGCTGGGTTCTGTTTCTCTAACTTCTAGAGTGGCGTTGGGTTGCCGCTCGTCTCTTAATGAGATGAGTGAGCATTTCAACATCCAGGTAGTCTGGGTCCCCGGCCACTCAGACGTTATGGGAAACTGCAGGGCGGACGAACTAGCGAGGCACGGTACAACTCTCCAACTGCTACCGGAAAGGGCGAAGTTGGGGAGACCCATTAACGCACTAAGGACTGTGCTTAAAAAAGAGGCGGAAGCCTCTGCGAACAATAGGTGGACGAACACCCCCTCATGTAGAGTGGCAAGACAAGTCTGGCCAAAGCTGAACTTGAAACGCTCAAAGACACTTATCTCCCTGCGAAGACGTGAACTTAAAACGGTCGTGGGGATACTCACAGGACACTGCCTTCTTGGAGAACATGCGAGAAGGCTGGGTCTGGAAGTAAATGACTTTTGCAGAAGCTGTAGGGACGAGGAGGAGGAAGAGACGTTAGTCCACCTCCTATGCTCATGCCCGGCTTTGGCACACAAAAGACATGAATATCTGGATATGTTTTTAATGGACTGCCTTTCCGATCTCGAGAACTGTAATGTGCGAGACTTATTACGCTACGTAAGCAGCTCTAACTGGTTCACATAGGGGTAAAAGGGGAGTAAGATCCTGTGGTATCACAACGGACCGTTTCCGGTCTAAGTGTGCTGTAGCAGCCACTCAACCTAACCTAACCTAACCTAATATTTCTACTTGATCATCGAGTTATGTCGGAGTTTTAATTGGTACTTGTAAAACCGTACTGTTTTCTACTAGCTTCCGGAAAACATCCCAATTTGTTCTCTTGTTTGTTAGTTTAGGCAAATTCACTTTCTTGATTATGGTTGCACTCATTGTCATAATAACAGGTGTGTGATCTGACCATGTTCCTTCACTGTTTTCTATCACTACATAGTTTTCTGATGCTCCTTTTGTTACAAAGAAGTCTATTAAATTAAATCTGGGATTTTGTTTTTATCTGTAGGCCAGTATGTTGGTTTACCCCCAGAATAAAACTCGCAGTTTAATTCTTGTCCTGCCGCATATAGATCTTTACCCTTACGTGTTGACAGTCTCGATCCCCAGTACGTATTCTTAGCATTAAAGTCCCCTCCAATTATGAAGTTGACTCCAAGCGATTTAAATAACGCGATATAATTTTCTTTAGCCAATTGATATCGCGGTGGGCAGTATATAGATGAAATGCTATACTCCTTTTCATTATTGAGTCGAATTTTAATGGTTGATACTTGCATATTTTCCTTTTCTATTTTTACTCCTTCGTAGTGTTTGATATTTTCTTTAACGAAAATAGTTGATCCTCCTCTCGCTTTTCCTGATGGGTGGATAGCATGGTAGCAGTGATATCCACGAATTTTTACGTACGATACATTAGTGAAATGGGTTTCCGATATTAGACATATGTCTATCTTATCCATGTTTAAGAAAATTTCTAGCTCCGGAATTTGTGGCAATAGGCCATTTGCATTCCAGTTGGCAATTCTTAATGTTTTACTACTATTCATACTAGTAAATCATAGAAGTGAACTCATTCACTGCTTCTTGTTTATTTAGTCGCTTATGTACGGCTTCTAGGCTTCTTTCTTGTTTTCCAATTCGCATGTTCAAAGCTTCTATACTCCGTAGTATTTTTTCAAGAATTGAAGATTCTTGTTTTTCCTTAATACAAAGTGGCTCTTGTTGCTGGACTATCTGTGAGTATGTCTTTGGTCCCGCTACTGTACTAGCTTGTGGTTGAGCTTTCATTGAGATTTTCGATGATATTCCGTTAACTGGCATCTCACGGTTTTGCTTAAACTAAAGTTTTTTATTTCTCAGTTTTTGCAGTTCTTTAGCTATCTCGCATCCTCTATAATTTGCTGGATGATCTCCTTTACAGTTTACACATTTAGGAGTAGTTGTTTTTCCTAGTAGGCAGGTTTGCGCTAGATGTTTTCCAGAACATTTTACACATCTTGGCTCTCGATTACAATATTTCTGGGTGTGATTAAAACCTTGGCATTTTTACATTGGGGTATTAATCCAGTGGCCTTGCGTAATGCTTCAATTCTAACTCTCATATTGAGAATAGCTTTAATGTTAAAGATGTTTTCAATTTTTTCTTTATTATTAAATGTAAGCATGAATAATGGGAGCCCTCTCTTGTTTATTTTGACCCCTTGATCACTTTCCTTCTTTTCTTTTTTGATGATGTTTGCGGCGTCTTCTATTTTCAGCCCCTTACACTTTAAGTCGTCTAATATATCTTCTATTTTACAAGTAGGATGCAGACCTCTTGCCATCACTTTGATCGGGCGGTCATTTTTGTTTTCATAAGTGTACCATTCTTTACCTTCCTCAGTAAGCTTCGTGGCTAATGCTCTATATGTGTCAACGTCTGTTCTGTTGATTTTCCATATATTGTTATTTAGTGACACTACCCTGAATTCTTTGTCAGTAATCGATTTCATAAGATCCTGAACAGTAATTCCCATTATATTGATTGGAGGCGGTGCCTTATCCTTGGGTTTGGCTGACTTAGCCTCTTGTTCCGTTGATTTTATATTATTAGATTTTGTAGACTGGTCTGAAGCTACAATTTCTGGTGAAAATTCAGCTTTTCTTTTTTTAGAGGGTCTATTTCTTTTATACTTTTTAAGGATCCAGTCTGTTTCCTCGCGTAATTCGTCTTCATCAGTGAAGAATTCTGCGGCTGGCTGGTTCTGTATTTCCTTAACTTGAAGGGCCTGTTTCAGCATTTCGTTTTCATTTTTAAGAATGTTGATCTCTTTACTAAGTTGAGAAGTCAACTTTTCTATTTTGCTTAATTGCTTACGAAGTTCTTTGTTTTCTTTTTCATAGCTATTAATTGAGGATGTTGGGGATCTCGTTAATTTGGAGCTGCGTCCAAATGGGTTTTCATTATTTGACTTTGTCAGTGAGAGTAATGCCAAATATTACCAATTATAATTTTAAGACGAGTAGTGACAACATATTGAGTAAAACCTAATACAAATGGAAGCAAACTGACTGACTCGATAACTCAGTATATACTCTGCTAATGTAACAATCGGCGTCTCGTTCGACGTTATAGAGTTCTTATAAATACTATACTTCTGACTTTCGAATTCATTGTCATATCAACAAGAAAGTTAAATTTGTTTTAATGTTTAATATCTAAGCAAGAACAATACCAGGCACTTAGCATTGAGTGACTATATCTGGTGGTAACAGGTATAAATATTCTTTGAATGTTCCACATACAGTTTCTTGAAACTATTACCATGATCCTATACATCATTTTAATATAAATGCTTATAAACATTCAGTTGAGCTAAACTAAAACTCATGAAAACTTCTTCACATGAGCTAGCGGAATCATCCAAGCTCTAATAGAATAATTCTGTGGGCAGTTTTAATTCATATAAATCTGCAGAGTCTGATAGCAGCATCCCTTTTTATATTCAGCAAACTGCTAGCATAATCTGACCTTGGGTCGAAGTTAAACTATAACTCTGAAACTGTATCACATTTTCACAAATGGTTTGCTGTATTTGTAATTTTCTGGTATATTTTATGGTAAACTTTCTGGATAAAAATGTGCCTTTAATAATATTATACCAGGAGCTATCATTCAAGCAAATTGTGTATCTGAGAATTCATTCGGGAGTTCGATAGATATCAAATTCTAAAAGTCAGAATCATTACAGCTCGTTTAGGTGGAACGTATTCACCAGCGGATTTGTAAGTGGAAGAACACCACATGGTGGTGTTTTGTTCCCCTTCAGAAAAATTGGTTTATTAACAACCTTTTGCTGGACTGGAAAGAGCAATGCTTTAACTGTTGTCTCTCTAAATTTAAAGAATCGTTGATTATCTCAGTTAAATATAAATAACAAGATGTTAAATACGCGCAACGTGACATTTGCCACGTAATAGTGATGAGGTAAAAACAAGTTACTTTCCAATTATACCTTAAAAAATAAAAAGTGTCAATTGGTAATAAAAGGTCTACTTGAAAATAACATCTTATTACCGCAAGAAATTTGAAGTTGTTTATCAAAAGTGTAATGTATGAAATCAAACATGATGTTTAGTGGCTCTACTGTATATAGATAACAAATTAACTTATTAACTTACTCTAATTCTAAAAGTTAATTATGCAAGAAATTAATATTCTTACATCAACGTCCAAATTGAATATGTGTAAAAATCGATCAGTAACTGATTCTCACTTTCGATTTCAAATACAGATCGTCAATCAATAAATGTGACAAATTTCCTTATTTATTTTTTATATTAGATTCAATTAGAATAATTTCTTGTTGCCTTGAGTTTTATAGCAGAGAAGATACATTTTTTTATTTAGCACCTCGCTTTATTACTAATTCCTCACGAGAAGTAATTGGAAAGGTTTAAGATGAACGTCTGTATTAAGAAATATTTTGACGATACGGAGTCAAGGTAACTGGATCCTAATATATATATATATATATATATATATATATATATATATATATATATATATATATATATATATATATATATATATATATATATATATATATATATATATATATATATATATATATATATATATATATATAACAGGTGTTTCAACAGGTGCGCTTCACCTTTTTTCCGATAGAGACGGCGAACGACGCCATATTTTTTATTGTTCTTTTGTCATTTGGAAACTTCATTAGTATACATTTCATCATGGAACGTTACACACGTGAACAGCGACTGAAAATCGTGCAAATTTTTTATCAACATAATCTTTCTGTTGCTGCTACTTTAAGAGCATTACGGCCATTTAACGGTCCATTTAACAAGCCAGCCCGTTCGACAATCAACCGTATAGTGGCAAAATTTGAGTCTACGTTTTCGCTACATAATGTTCCGGTACTCTCGAGAGCAAGAAGTGCTCGAAGTGTTGAAAACATCGCAGCCGCCAGGGCTTCAGTTCAAGAAGACGCGAATGTGTCGCTCACACGACGTTCGCAACAATTGGGCCTTTTTGTGACATCATTGTGGCGAATTTTACGTAAAGATCTTGGCCTACATCCGTATAAGATCAAGCTGACACAACAACTAAAGCCGTTTGACCATTTGAAGCGACGCAAATTTGTGAATTGGGCTCAAGAGCAAACCGACAATGACGCAAATTTTCACCGGAAAATCATCTTCAGCGATGAGGCTCACTTTTGGCTAAATGGATTTGTCAACAAACAAAATATGCGTTACTGGGCAGGAAGCAACCCACACGTGATTCATGAGGCACCGTTGCATCCCGAAAATATCACTGTTTGGTGCGGATTACATGCCGGCGGCGTAATGGAGCCATATTTTTTCATCGACGATAACGATCGCCACGTTACTGTTAATGGAAATCGATACCGCGATATGATAAACAATTGTTTTGGCCGCAATTGAATGGAATGGACTTGGACGGCATGTGGTTTCATCAGGACGGGTCCACATGGGGCCAGTGGCCGCCGCGCTCGTGTGATTTGACACCTCTAGACACCTCTAGATTTTTCTTTGGGGTTATGTGAAGTCATTGGTCTATGCCAATAAGCCGGCGACGTTGCAAGAGCTCAGAGCTAATATTGAACGTGAAATTGCTGGAATTTCGGCCGATTTATGCGAAAGAGTGGTCGAAAATTGGGTTCAAAGATTGGACTTCGTAAAACGTGCACGCGGTGGTCATGCAAAATAAATCGAGTTTCATACTTAAATGTATATGTTCAAATTCGTTACTAAAAAAAAGTTATATATATATATATATATATATATATATATATATATATATATATATATATATATATATATATATATATATATATATTTATATATATTATATATATATATATATATATATATATATATATATATATATATATATATATATATAGTTATATATATATATATATATATATATATATATATATATATAAATCGTTAGTGCTCTGAACTAGATAAGTTTGCCAAGCAAATTCAATTTGGCTGTAATGGTGTAAGGTAAGGACGTACGTGTTCTTACCTTACGCCATTACAGCCAAATCGAGGACGTACGGCTATAGGTCCGATTTACGTAGTTGTGTTTCTCCAATAGAAACCAAAACATCTGGCAAAAAGAATATATTAATAAACATATCGCCACCTTCCTGAATAATTTTATATTTACGAGTATCATAATATAGTAATAAACACAAATACATATCTAAACTTTATCATAAACAAATGCATTGGCATTCCTCAAATGAAAATATTTGTTTAAATTTGTTAAAATTAACCAGACATTTCTAATCATTATTTTATAGTTATTATAACAAAGTAATAAAACATACATTAGCAAGAATATATTTTACATCCCGATATCATAAACAAATGCATTGACATTTCTTAATTTGTTTCTTAAAATTAACCAGACATTTTTTATTCTTTTTATAGTTATTATAACATAGTAATAAACACTTACATTAAAAATCCCATTTTAAAAAATAAAAGATATAAACAAAAGAGTTGACACTTTTATAACTCCTTATGTTAAATTGTTTCACACATTTTTTAACCCTTATTTTAACTTAAAACAAAAGTAAACAAACATTAGTGTTTACGAGTAACACACTCATTATTTTACACCATCAATAGCTGATAATAATATTTTTGGTAAATCAAAAGGAAAGAGACAAAACATAAAATTTAGTATATAAGACAAAATTTAGATATAAGAAAATCAGTTGTATCATCAGTTGTATCAGTTGTAATTAACAGTTGTATATCACAGTCAGTTGTATTAGCAGTTGTATATTGAAATCAGTTGTAATAATAAAGTGGTAAATTGATCACACAAAGAGTTGTAATAAGTTATAATCCAGAAGCAGTTATAGTATATATTCGTAACTATAATTGAAAATTGAACAATAATAAACTAAAAACTTAAAATTAAATAAATATTTTAAATCAAAAGGAGAAACAGAAGCTTCGTAAGTATCTTAATTACATAATTGATAACAAAGTTCAGGGAGTTAATGTATAACGCTCCCTTATCTACCTAAATCAAAGGGAGCAATTTGTATCATAACCACAAAAAATAAAACCTACTTACTAACAAAAGCTATTTAATAGCTAATACCATTCACTTTAAATTCTATACAAAATCAACCATACCGTAAACAAAGTATTTTATAAACATTTCAAATCTTCTTCACGAATTAAACCAATTCTCGTGAAAACATCCCAATACATTATAAACAAGATTTCTATAATTTCTTATAAAACAACGTCGAACCATCTGCACATTGCATAACTCCATGCCATCCTAAAGTACTGACACGGAAGATGGGATGGCCCATGAATTCTGCACTTCAACAGGGGGTCATAGATGTGTTCATTTACACCACCGATCGTAATCCAATGGTGAAAAATAACTTAACCATCCTGCCCCTATCGGGAATCGAACCCGGTACCTCCCCCGCTCCAACTGCCGCAGCTTTAACCACTGCGCCACCTCAAATATGTATGATGTGTTTGTTATCGTTGTCGATATCAATCACTGTGTTGAAAGTGCCAGGCATGAGACTATAATCTCAATTAAAGAGATATCTCGTTAGAATCGTGTTGCTTGATAGTGCAGCACTAAGTTGGTGAGCTCCATCTAAGACAAAATATAACCTCGAGACAACGTTAGCGAACAAGTATTTATAAGCTCGTTTCTAGTTTTGCTGAAGGAAACTCTGTTTTGGAAATATTTAAAACTTTCGATGTTAAGGCCACCAAAACGGCTATTAATTCCCAATTCTCACCATATCGATTAATGTGAAAAGTGTTAATGTAAAAGTGAAACGATAAGGTTTTGATGGTACAATAAATTTGCAGAAAGGAGATGACGTGTCAAAAGAAGAGTTTGGAGTTTGTCATTCCAACAGGTATACAAACACACTTACCCGATAGCTCTTAGAGGGGCTTGGTTCATTTAATTTATTAAACAATACAAACCAGTACAAAGACGACAACCAATTAGACCAAGCGCAACTTGTTATTGATATCGATTTATAGTAACAGAACAACAACGACATGTATTTACTCACTTAATTATTATCTAATTAAATATTCCGTACGACAAAACAATGTCGATTTGTTTAGTCGATGAGTAAACGTTCAATTCGGTTGAAGCAATCTAACATCATATTGGAATTAAACAACAAAATGTCTTCGAACTCAACCAATTTGATTAAACTTTTCAAAACATTTTTGTTGCTTTTGATAACGCCGCGGATAAATAATTTCGCGACTAGCCTAGATCGGACCAAGGTCAAAAAGCCAAAATATTGGATTATTAGCGGGATTCTATTATTTATGAATTTTATTTTTATAACAATCATATATCCACTGTTCAAACTCAATAAATTTACGTTTCAATTCGTAATCATAACATTGTGTTTGGTAATGTTCGGAACCACATTGAACATTAATCTAATAACTTATCTGACGCAGTACCAAGATCACGTTAAATTTATAAGCGATTTCTTTGCCATTGTTCGGCTTTTGGAAACACATAACATATTCCACGTGCACATCAGAACAAAACTATTCAAAGTGATTTTCTATGCAACAATTTATTTGGCCGTACTCTTGAATATTTCTTTAATTGGATTCGTGATTGCTGATGCTCCAAGTTCATTTAAATTTCAAGTTATATTTCGCCAAGCATATACCAGCTTATTTGTAATGCTATTGTTTATAATTAATTATTTAAATATATTCTACTATGTGTTAATAGTCTATGTAATTAACGCTTGTTTGGACACATTGAAAATAACGTTCGAGCGAATAGTTATGCTGCGCCTACCCTACTGTACCAGGAGAGATAATAATTTCGAGAATAATTTAAATTTGGTTGCGCATGGCCATGATTTAATATTTAATTTGATCGATAAGTTTAATTTAATGTTTGGCTTAAATTTATGCTTGATTATATTGAACGATGTCTTTATGATTGTTATCCATTTCTATATGATTTTTTCCACAATCAATAACGAGAAAACAGAGACGATCGTACTGATCTACATCCCAGTTTTTGTAATTTTTTATTTTTTTATTTTCGTTTATTTGCTATAATTATTATATTTAATAATGTTAATAAGCATTTGGTTGATTATAAACATATTTTGTTTAAAACAAATTATGATCTCAACCATAAATCGCAATATATGGTGAGAATATTTAATTAGAATTTTAAGTGATTGTTCAAACTGTTTTTTTTTTTGCAAAATGGACTCGGCACAAAACCTATTGCTCAGCACATCCCATTAATCCTTAACTAATTCATTTTGTCCTGACAATTTGGGGGGTTTTCCTTCAAAGTCGAATCATGCCCTGAATTTCTAAGTTGAATCTTGCCAGAATCTAAACCTGGTCTTATTCCAGTCCCATTTTATTTTCCCATCACTATTCTGTCCAGTTCATTAATTATTTTATTATTAACTATAGGTTTTCCAAATTTTTATTTCATTACCTCCGACCCACCACATGTTGGTCTATTTACTAATTTTACCACAAACTTTTTACAGTATGGCCAAAGAGAATAAATATAAAGAGAAAAATCTTATATGAATCGCGGTTGCATATAAACTAAAAATAATTTTGAGTTATTTGGTGATGTCAAACAAAATAGGATAAACATATATTTTTTATTTCGTTTTCTCTTTCGAACGACAACAAAAAAAATATTTGACTGTTTCAAAACTTCACTTACTTTTTCATATTATAACTTGATTGTAAAATGGAATAGATATATTTTCATATAATAATCTATTCCATTTTACAATCGAATTATATTATGAAATAGCGAAACGAACAGTTATTGGCACTCGTAAGGAAATTTTAACTTAAAGCAACAAAATAAAGAGGTTTTTGAAAATAAGTTCATTTGAAGTTTAATTATAACATTCAAACAGTTTTCTACAGAACTAAAAATGATATTTAATTAAATTTCATTTGTATGTTATAAAAAAACTTCCTCAAACTACAATAATTGGCATAATGATGTAATAATTGACACTCCAAAAACGACAAAACACTAAATAACATATTTTTTATTTTTAAAAAATAGCTAAGTAGCTAGTATGAAAAATATTTAAATTAATTAAAAAATATATTATTATCAAAACTAGTATCCAGTCAGATACATAAAAATTCAATAAAAGTTTCAGTTCAAACCATACTTAAAAATTCAATTAAATTGGACATAATATTATCACAAAGTAACTAATTCAGATAGCTAGGTAGCTAGCTATATAAAAAATTGATTTAAAAATAATATTCAGTTCAAATATAGTAATGTAACATGAGGCCCTGTGAGTAGGGGCCATCCATGTTTCGTAAATATCTCAAACGGAACATGAAACCCGTAGAATACCACCACAGTATCCAGAGCTTGTCGTAGGAGGCGACTAAATCTGGTTGGATCGCTGGGCTAACGACCCGCATCCGTAAAAACAATAACAGTTAAAAAAGTCAACAACCAAAAACACGATGTCAGATTGGTGATTGGTGACTTTAATGCTAAAGCTGGCAGAAGTCAGATTGACTTATGTAATAACATAGGACCGTACTCCCGACACGAAACTGCGTCCGAAAAAGGGGAAAGAATGATGTACTTTGCGATCGCACATGATCTCAAAGTGGCAAGGACATTATTTCCCCATAAAAACATCCATTTGGAAACATGGACACATCCACATAAAACATTCCGGAGCCAAATTGACCATGTGTTGATTTCTAAAGACCGGGCTCGGGTTGTCCAAGACGTGAGATCGCATCGGTCGTCAACCAAATTCGTGGGCAGTGACCATTATCTGGTCACTGCAAAGAAAGCTACGATGGAGATTTTCGTACAAGTCAGGGAGAACAGGAGAATATAAAACGCGATTCTCCTGTGAAGTTTCGATAAATGAAGAAACGCAACGAAAATATCAAGATCTTGTCAGTAATAGCATTATGCGATCCAATTACCAATCTGATGATGTGAACAGCCTATGACTCGATCAATCGAGAGAGATTATGGTATGCGCTTGAATATTTAGGAATACTAAAAAAAATTGTACATCTGTGTAAAATGACAGTAACGCAGTCACAATGCTGTGTCAAAGTTGTAAACAGGCTATCGAGAATTTTTACAATTACTTCTGGTGTTCGACAAGGAGATGCGCCGTCCACGATACTTTTTAATCGCATGTTTGAATACATCCTTCGTAAAAGTGAAACACCTCAGGACAATATCTTATTCGGACAATACAATCAACTTCTTGCATATGCAGATGATATATGTGTGATTGTATTTAATGGCAACGGAGTGAAAGAGATACTTGATCCACTGGAACAGTTTTCAGCGTCCGTTGGTCTCAAAATCAACGAGTCCAAAACCAAATATCTGATCTCTGGTTTTCAAAACCAAGACACAATTGATTTCAGTAGTGGTAACCACACGCTTGAAGGAGTAATGAGATTTAAGTATCTTGGATCTCCCATTACTCACGATAATAGTTTGGGAAAGGATATCAAGGTTCGCCTTGTCGCTGGCAATCGGGCTTTATATCCTCTACGTCCACTACTGAAATCAAAATATTTTGCAAATACGGATAAGCTAAAACTGTACAAAATGTTGATCAGACCCGTTGTCATGTATGGATGTGAGAGTTGGACCCTGACGGATGAGTACGAAAGATGGCTTCTAACATTCGAAAGAAGAATCATGCGTGTGATATATGGCCCAAAACGCGACGTTGATGGCACATACCGAGTTCTGTTCAATCACGAGATCAGGAATATCATGCAAATTTCTGATATCGTGCATGAAATCAAAGGACAGCGAGTACACTGGCTCGGTCACGTTCTGCGTGCTGATCCGAAACGAATGATACAGCGATCTTTAAAGGGAGATCCGCCTTTCGGTAGGCGAAGAGGTCGCTGTCGGCGACGATGACTCCACGGCGTAGAGAGCGATCTGGCATATTCCAACTGCTTGCAACAATATGAAGATCTGGTTCATGATCGAAACCGTTGGAGTCAAATTGTTGAAATGGTACGGGCCAACAATGGCCTGTAAAACTAAGAAAAAAAATGGTTTTTAAATTTTTTTTGATAAGGTTTTTGTCTGAGTTTTGATTTCTTTAGATCCCTGTTTTTTATCTTTTCGTTTTCTTTAAGTCTCAGTTTTTCTCTCTTTTTGAGATATTCGATTTTTCTTTTTTCTTCCTTTCGCCTTTCTTCATCTTTTATCCATAATGTATAGGTAATGACAAAACTTTTTTTGTTATTTTGTACTTTTGAACCCTTTCTTCATGGTGTTTGCGACCAGTCTAATATTTCCTCCATGGGTGTATATGGTTGTATTTGTGCCTTTATGGAATTCAAAGTTATTTTCGTTCTTTTCTGGGATATCTATATTGTCATCACCGGTTATAATTGGATCTAATTGAAGAATACTGGTGGGAGTACATGTGGATTCGTACCCGTTGAGTATTTCAATGTCTTCGTCATTATTTATATTTTCAATTACATGCTCATAGTAAACAAATTTATTAATACTGGCAATATCTGTCACGGATGCCATGTAAGGGTGGTGAAAAATCCGTCTGAGGAGCTTGGTTAGCCACATTTCTTTCAATGGTTCTTTTAAATCGATTATTCTTGAGATATATATAAATGTTATGTAAGGTTTTAAAATAATCCGATTTATTTTCAACATCTGCAGTGTTATTAAATCTTTCCAACATTGCAACTTTTTCGGTTCCCAGGTACTTCTACATATTTATGGCTTACTTATCCCAAGGAAAACGGCCATATGTTTTAAATCCATTTTGCAAAATATCAGAAGACACTGATTTGTCATCAACCTCTTTTAAAAGTGGTCCAAATAAGTCCCTAGTGAGGTTCTTCTTAGGGTTCTTACGTCTCTATTCTAGCACTGAATTATTCCATGCCTTTATCAACGGTTTAAAAGCTGCTACATTTGCTGGTTGTAGAATCCTTGCCGAGTTAGCATAAAGAGATATATTATAGCAATTAAAATGATACCCAATTTGACACAAAGCTGACTAACTGGTAAAGTAAGATGAGTGTTGTATGCCCATCTACAAAGTAAATAACTCGGTATTTGGTACAGATATCCATTTAAAAATGATTGGAACCATTCTTTTCCCGGTAATTTAACGCCACCAAAAGAATGATCCTTAACTGCATGAAGAATATCTTCCTAACGTTAAGAAAAACCTTTTCTTTGTGATACTTTTACCCATAGTCTATAATCGCTAGCTCTTCTACTTCAGTTAAAACTATGGCTGGACCTGGCCGAACTTTGTTGAAGTTTGGACCGAATCTAAATTGAATTGTTGACCTGGGTATAATATAAAGTTTTGCTGCCCACTTTTTCAACATTTTCACGCTTTCTCCTAATCGAGAACCTTTTGAAGTTGATCCTCGTCATATGAGTGCTTTTTACGTGGCATAGTATCTAAAATTAACAAGACTGTTGCATTTTTGGCATTTTAAAACTACAATTATTGACAGTGCCAATTATTGTAGTAAACGAAATTCATTTTTCGGCATCCTTTACCGTCATCTCCATGCCAATAATTAGAATTTAACATTATATAGTACTAAAAATTGGCACCAAATTTATTTAATTTATATGATATTTTTTCGAAATTATTATTCTAAAAACTTGAATATAATGTTTTGCCGTATAAACAATCAGTATTCTAATTATTTTACTTACTCATATAAATAAACTTGCTTATATAAATAATGCTGCTTACCAAAATTCACTTAAAATTAATTTAAAAAAAACTCTAGAATGCCTCATTCGAACTCGGTAATTTTAAGGTAACTGAGTCGCTTTATACAGCGGAGAGCTATAGAAACACGTAGAAAAATACATACAAATGAAAAAAAACAATGATTCTGCGTAATAAGAATTTTATAAATGTCAAAATATTGTTATTTTACTGATGCGAATTTCGATATTCAATTCTTCGGAATTGAAAAAATTATTTTTATTATTTTTATTTACACTGTAAGTTTATACAATTTAATTATATAATAGTGTTTTAACAATTTATTTAACTTCTGAATTCTTTAGAATCAGATAGACCGAACTGTTATTAAGTCTGGGCTCTTCGGAGTCAGATCAACAATTAATTTTAATTATGTTTCTATTCTTTTAGTTTCAACATATGTACTTAATTTCCTATTGGTTTACAATTTCATACTTAATATAAGTTTTTACTTAATTTGCTAAATACATTAAATTGCATTTTGGAAATATTATATTACTTTCCGTTCTTAATTAATTTTATGTGTATGCAATTTAATGTGTGAAAAAAAATGTTAAATTTGATTCGACGTTTAAAATAAAATTGCGTCGTGCATATTTTTGTTGTTGTTGTTACTTTCGTGGGATTTAGAATTCTCCTGAATTCGATATATGATTTTTACTTTAACATTTTTTTGTTTACAATATTTATAGATTATTACTACTATTATTATTATAATAATTGTTACAATTATACCGATCCCTGAATACTCTAAATTTTTCTTGTACCTTAAAAGTTTTATCTTATCTATATTATTATTCTTATTTAATATTATTTCCTTAAATGATAGTGCATTATTATTTAATGGCTTAAAATCTAAACTTGGGATGATATAATTGACTTTTTCTTCTTTAATATTATTGGAAAATGTTTGGTTACCTAAATTTATTGTACAATTATAGAATTTTATAAAATAGTTTCCGTTTAATAGAAATTTTCTCTCATCACAATTGGATGGAAGAGTTAGTTTATTAGCTAATTGAACTATTATGCTATTATCGTTAACATTATAAATTTCGGTATTTCAATTTTATATCATTTCACAATTTTTATTCCATATACAATGTTTTAATTGATTCAATTGGTGAAAAGCCTTATTATTATCATATTCGTAATATTTGTTATTTATCTCAAATGTATTAGTTATTTGATAGTTAATTAATTTACAATCTTTTTCATTTCCTAATGGTATGATTAATTTTTTATTTAATGGTTTCATTTTATAAGGTATTTTAATTAGAAATATTAATCTATCAGTATTAGTTTTCGAAAATCCTACTTTAAGATTTTTAAGTTTAATGGCATCTATTTCATAATCAATAATTTCATTATAACTTAATAAAGAAGGATGTATAATGTTAAGGTTACTAAATATTATGTTATCTTATAAATCGTTTATTATTCTGTCTATACTTTGTATTTTTAATTTAATGTCAAATATTATTAATTTAGTAATAGTCTGATTTTGTCTGTTCGTTATAAATTCTTGAATAGCTTGTCTATCGTCTAGTATTGAATGATACAACTTATAGATAGTATCGTTGAGATTATTATTGATTTGAATTTGTTGATTTATCTTTGATGCTATATTTTCGTTGTTTCTGTCCATTATATCTAAGTGTTGATTGATTATTTGTCTATCGTCATCGTCCATTGAACCTGATATCCACTTATTAACTGTTCCTATAAAATTGATTAAACCTCTTTTGCGTATTGAATGGTGTCCAGTTTTTAGAGTCATAAGTTTGATAAGAAGATTGTCTAATTCGTTAAGTAATAACCGTCCTTCGTTTTCTATATAGTTTATAATTATTTTTGACAAGGCTGATTTAAGTTCTAATATTGTTGTCTCTATTGGTGTCAAATCTATTAAATGTAGTGAATAGTTATATGTTTTTGGTATTAATACTACTGTTTCTTGGAAGATAGTGTATCCTGTGTTAGTCTCTATTTTCTCGACTAACAGTTGAGCATGTGTCGGTATTGTCAGTGTCATCATTATTATCAGTATTAGGATTATTTGGATTATCTGCAAATTTTAAAGGTCTCTTAATATTTGTCGGGTGGATATTAGTTAAATTCTGTTTTCTATATTTTGGTTCATCTTTGTGTCGTAACGCTTTATAGTTTTTAATGTAGCCAAATTGTCTTGTTTCTGTATAGTCTTCTTGATTTCTATTGTATTTGTCTAACCTTTTGTTTTGAGTTAATGTTAAGTTCTTATAAATTTCTTCTCGACTTTGTGTTCCTTCTTCCGCCTTTGACGGTGTACATTTAATCGTGCTGTGATATTGGTTGTTATAGAATTTAATTGCTTCTAGCATTTGAATTCGCACTGGGTTTGTCTGTTCTAAATTTAAAATTCTTAATTTCTCTGCTAAAGAACTATTAAGTCGTTCTACATCTGAATTTCCTGTGTGACTGTTTGGTTTTACTAGGTGTAATTCAATATTTTCTTGCTTTAGAAATTCCTTAATATTAATATGTTTAAATTCGTTGTCTGTTACTATTTTTGTTGGTTTTTTATGGTTGAAATACATCTTAAGCTTTTCCATAATTTCTAAGCTGGTTCTGTTTTCTAAAGGATATGCTGTTGCAAATTTCGTAAATTTATCTATAAAAATTAAGAATGGCTGTTTTCTATTGATATATGTGTCTATATGAACTATTTCATTTTTATCTTTCGGTAATTCGGTTTTCTGAAATTTTGGTTAAATAGGGTTTCTGTCATATTTCGCTCTACCACAAATATCACAATTATTCGTTACTTTGTTTATTGTTATTTTTATATTTTTGCTATATATTTTTAGTTTTAAATCTTCGTATAATGCTAATATACCGGGGTGACCTTGTTCCTTATGTTGAATTGAGATTACTTTAATTAATTCATCTTCGGATGTTATATATTGAGCAAAGTAAGAACATTTGACAAATTTAATAGTGGGAAACTCAGTCGTTAAAATTTGTTGAATATCAGTTGAATAACATAAAATTCCCTATCCGAAATTTGAGTATGAATAGCTACTCTTGTCCCCGTCATGTATGTTTTCAATTTATTGATTAGCTCTTCTCTCGTTGTATTTGGGTTAATGTATATTCTACGGTTTCCTAAGATATTCACTAATTCATTAGTAAAATTTTCGGTAAGTATAATTTGAGTTTTAAACCTATTTACGATTGTATCCAATACTACAATATCATTATTTTGTTCTGGGATTTGAGAATTTACGTTTGGAATTAATGAGATGTTATCTGGATTTTCATCTTCGGCTAGTTCTTCGTTATTAATTTCGTTCAATCGCGGAGGGTTTCTCCCTTCGTTAAATTGACCTATATTTGATTAAATTCTATACGTTCGCTTATATAATTAATTTCATTAGTTTCATTATTTATTCGACTCAAGAAATCTGCGATTTTGTTTTCTTTTCCTTTTAAATAATCGATTTTTATATTATATTCACCTAATGAGAGAATCCATCGTTGTAATCGTGGATTTAAATCTTTACCAAGATATTTCGTATGCAACCATTTAAGTGCTTGGTGATCAGTTTTGAGTTCGAAAGGTTTAAGGTAAATATAGGGTCTAAAATACTTTACGGCCCAAACAACGGCAAGTAACTCTTTTTCCGTTGTACTATATCGGATTTCGTGTTCGTTAAGTGTTCTACTCGCGAATGCAATGGGATGGTTATCTTGTAGCAACACAGCTTCAATGGCATACTGGCTTGCATCCGTATTTAGTGTAAATGGTTTATTATAATCGGGATATTTTAAAATTGGATGTGTGGTAAGTACTGTTTTTAAGTGTTCAAACGCACTTACATAAGTAGGATCCAATTTATTTATTTTAGCATTTTTCTTTAGATATTTGGTTATTGGTTGTGCTAATTTGGCATAATTTTTTATGAACTTTCTATAGTAGCCGGTGATTCCTAGAAATGACTTAATTTGTTTTTGGGATTCTGGTACTTTTAAATTTCTTATATCGTTGACCTTCTTTAAATTGGGTTTTACTCCTTCAGGTGTCAATACATGACCCAGATATTCGGTTTCTTTACAGAAGAAATTGCACTTATCCATTTGAATTTTTAGTCTTGCTTCACGCAATCTGTTAAATATTTTTGTTATACTGGTTATGTGTTCTTCCAATGATGTACTAAAGTTTAATATGTCATCTAAGTAAACTACACAGATTTTATTAATAAAATCTCTTAAGACTGAATTCATGAACCGTTGGAATGTGGCGAGTGCATGTTTTAATCCGAAAGGCATCCTAACATATTCGAAATGACCAAAAGGAGTAGAAAAGGCTGTTTTGGTTTGGTCTTCCTTATTCATTAGAATTTGGTGGAACCCTTTAGCTAAATCTAAGGTAGTAAAATATTGAGCTCTACCTAGTTTGTCTAATATACTATCTATGTTAGGAATTGGAAATTTGTCATCTATAGTGATCTCGTTTAATTAACGATAATCAATAACAATTCTCCATTTCTTCACATTTGAATTATCCATTTTTTTGGTACAATCAACAAAGGTGAATTATACGGTGAATTTGATTCCCTTATGATCCCCTGTTTCAACATATCCCCAATTTGCTTTTCAATTTCTTCTTCATGTATTTTAGGATATCTATATAATTTACTATATATTGGATTGTTATGTTTTAATTTAATTTCATGAGTTATCTCATGAGTAAAGGTCAAATTATCACCTTCATTGTAAAACAAATCCTTATTTTTTGATAGTAAGTGTTTTAAGTTTTCTTTTTCTTCTTCATTTAAGTGTTTTTGGTTTATTTTATTAAAAATTTCTTCCTTTGAGTTACCGATTGGTTCAAGGTGGTTTACTTCAGTTAGCTCACGAGGGTAACCGATATCTACAAATGGAATTATGTATTTATCAAATACTTTTAAGTATTCATTTTTTGTGTCAATGGTCGCTTCGAAGGGTTTTAAAAAGTTGATACCTATGATGGCATCATATTTTTCACTCTAAAGGGAAAAAATTTTCCATTCTAGCGTACCATTTTTTATTAATTCGTTTGGGATGGGAGTTATAGTTTTCTCCGTTACGTAATTTGGTCCACTCAAAGAATTATATAATATAGGATATTTTAATTTTATGATTTTATAATTTAAAGAATTTGGTTTAATTAAACTGGTATCTGATCCAGTATCGATAAGACAATTAATGCATTTGTCTTTAAATGTCAACTTTACTATGGGGAGTTGGTTTGCTGAGGCTGTTCTATAAAATTTATTTCGTTATTGAATCCGTTATTAATATTGTGCGGATGCAATTCCAAAATGTTTCCCAAGATGATTTTTTATTAATGAAACCTCAATTAGTTCAATTTAGTTTTTATTATAATTTTTAATATTTTATGTTTTTCGCTTGATTGTTGATGAAAAAGTGATCGAGAAATTGCTTACTCATTTATCATCGAACAATTGAAGCAGTACCCACTGGTGTTCGTAATTATGATTAACAAATTGCATAAGTCGATAAAACTACCTGTAAATAAATATTCTTAATCACAGATGGTAGTATCGTTAGAAAGAATTAAATGATAACATTTTAACAACCTGTGATCGTCTGTCAAATCAGTACATTACATTATTATTATTGTTTAGGTAAGTTTCAATGTCAAATTTTGGTTCAGCTTAATGATTAACAAGTTAAATTCAATTTTAGGAGACAATTATACAAAATAATAGGAAGTAACAATAGTATAAGATAAGTATTTACATATAGAGATATTATCTTAAATTTATAAAGAAGTCAAGGTGATTTACTTTATTTATTTTCAGTTGATCCTGAACATTCCGCTCCCATTGACTCAAGAGAGTCAGAAGGAAGTATACAGATTTTAGAGATTGGTCGTAGTATTTCTCCATTTTTTGTTTTGATGCCCACAACTCGCACTAAACCATCTCCACCAGGAACTAATTTGATGATGCGACCCATAAGCCATTTAGTTGGTGGAACATCCTGTTCTATTATGACTATTAAGTCACCTACCGATGGACTGGCTGAAACTGTTTTCCATTTATGACGTTGTTGCATTGTTAATAAATATTCTTTATGCCATCTTTGCCAGAAGTGTTGCATCATGCGCTGTATATGTTGCCATCTTGATAAGTAACTCTCTTTTAGATCTAGCAAATTTGGTTCTGGTAATAATGTGATTGGTTGCCCAATGAGAAAATGGCCAGGAGTTAGAGGATCCAAATCAGTTGACGTCATCTCACAAAGCGGTCGTGAATTGAGAATTGCTTCAATTTGAATCAACAACGTCGTCATTTCTTCGAATGTAAGGCGAGATTCTCCTACTACCCGCTTCAAATAATATTTTGTCGATTTTATGGCCGCTTCCCATAAACCACCGAAGTTAGGTGCACCAGGTGGAATAAAATGCCATTCTATATTGGTATTTGTGCAGTATTTATTTAAAGCTGGATCCGTTGACATCATTTGCAGAGTGGATTGTAATTCCCTTGCAGCACCGACGAAATTTGATCCATTGTCACTGTATATGTGACTACCTATACCTCGCCTACCATGGAATCGTCGTAATGCGGCCAGAAATGCTTCAGTGGACATTTCACTGACAAGCTCTAAGTGAACAGCCTTGGTTGTTAAGCACACAAAAAGCGCGAAGTAGGCCTTTATTATTTTCGCACCTCGCAATCTAGACGCTCTAATTTGTATCGGACCTGCGTAATCTACGCCTGAATTAAAAAATGGCTGATTGTAAGTAACTCGAGCTTTCGGTAACTGTCCCATCAGTTGTTGCTGTTGTGCGCTTTCAATCGAACGCATTTGACCAAAGCTCCTAAATCTACAAGCCGCACACATCGGAATTGAGCTTAAAAAGTTTATACCCTTTATTTACTAACACATGAATAAGTTGTGACGTCATTAAAAAAAGAAGAAAATCCCCCTACATTTCAACACTATCACTACAGAATTCGTACAGTATACAGCCAAGAAAAAATAAAAAAATAATTTTTTTGTTTGCTTTTTCTTTGCTGTCAAAAATTGTTAACAAAATGTTCGTAGGTTATACCCGTCCGTACTCCGTAGAAAATAATAAATTATTTATTATAATATAATAAAACATTTATGTTATAATTAATAATAATTAATATTGTACCAATTTTGGCCTGTGCATAAATAATATGTTAATGATGTCATATATGAATGTGATTAGTGATATGTTCAAATCTACTGATTTTAGAATTGTGAATTTGAAACATTTTATTTTAGAAACATCAATATTCGTGATAATGATCGCCACGGTTATCTATATTGATGAATCGTCCACTGTGTTAAACGATTCTAAATTTTATTAAATTAAACTAGTTGAAGTTCCTTGTGGATTGGATAACCGAAACATAATTCTGCTGTTGTGGTTTTGTTTGTTGGAGTTTTGATTTGTATAAGTACTGATTCATGGAGGAATCAGATTACTATATACATACTTGTTTGTTCCCTACATATTTATTATTTTTGTTCTCTTTTAGTGTTTCAACAATCGTTCAGCTCACTTATTCAATCATTTACTTCTTTGTAGGATATTGGTATAATATGTCGAAGAAATCATGTGTTTTGACAGGCATTCAGTTTAATTCAATTTACGGTGTAATGGAAATTACTATCTACTACAAATAGAGCGCCTGCTCTAATCTATTACACATTTAGTTCGTTAAATAGTACTTTGACTTCGGCGGGAGCTTTTATACGTTGTGTAACAGAATCATTCCGACTATAATGGTACATATGTTAAAAGTTTTGGCAAAATCTAATGTGATTCTGAGATTTGGTGTATGGTACTTCGCGGAAGTTGTATGTTTTGAATGTCCAATGTTGATTTTAAATTTCAGTGTAATGGAAATTTAGTTTTTCGGCCGAAAATGCTGTATAGGAATTTCTAGGCGTAGAAATATAGGCTATATAGGGTGCTGTATAGGCGTATACATGTGCACATAGCAATAAAAACAGAATTTATTGAGACAGTAAGTGTGAGACAAAATCACATATAAATGTTTCATATCTTACTGAAGTGGAAAGTTGACAAAGTCGTGATGGGTATTTAAATTAGAAAATGTTTGAATTTATGATTTATTTTCTATGCATTGAAATTAAAATTATTTAAACGAAGCTATAGGAAACGCTCATTTTTAAACGAAGACAGTCTTGCAAGTGTGAAACTGTCGCTAAGAATTATTTTCAGGCAAAAATCGGTTTGACGTTTCGATGTGCTCATCAAAATGAATTAAACCAGAACTTAGACAACATAATAAATTAATATGTTGAACAAAACCATACATAAATGCTTCACATCCATCTGAGGAGAATCGTTTTCATGGTCATGATGATAATTTCCATTTTAACGAACTTTTTCGGTAATTCATCTGATGAAATAAAATTGAAATATTAATCTTTGTAGACGAAGCTATAGGTACCGTTTTGTTGTTAAATGCAATTTGTATCTAAATAAATGTATTTTATTAAAAAAACATAATTTTTTTTTGAAAATTCACTCTGTTAAAAAACTTAACGACTTTTATGATGCCATCGTGTATGTAGCACATGAAGTATAACAAATAAATGGAAATAAAAAAAATTCAAATAATTATTCAAGTACTCAGTTTCATTTACATGTTTGGGTATTTTAATTGTGTATTTCGTATTATAGCATTAAAAATATGCTTTAAAATATCAATAAATACGATTTATATTATTAAAGTTATTAAGTGCCATCTATTATCCAACATCTGAAGTATCGGTTTCATTTTCGTAGTTCATACGTCATTGATCTCGTTTTATATATTTTTATACGGCGTTTAGAACCAATTATAACATATACATGTATAAAAATTGAATAAATCAAAACGTTTTTATTTTTATTATAACTATTAAAATAATTCGTGTTTTCATTTGATTTCCATATATGTTATATGAAAACGTCTTATTTAAATATTGATATAAAAATAATTTTTGTTGACAGTATTTTTCATTCATTAAAATTGAATCAAAAATCGTAAATTTTACATTAGTTCTTATGGAAAGTATCGAAATCTATACCCCTTAAAAAAGCTCGATAAATTTAAAGGGTCTTTGTGTTTGGCTTGTATTATTTAGGATGCTTTGATTTGACACATCTTCCAATAACTGACCGAACTGCATCTTTACATCTCATTATGTGATATTTCTGCTTCAGTTTGGCCATCAGAACCTTTGGTCCAGCATGTAATTGGTTGAGGTGTTCATCTCTAATGATCATCGTTGTAACGGGATGCCTAGTTGGAAGAATCATTGGGTGTTTCATGTCAAATGAAACATCTGCCTTACTTAATCTGCCACCAACCCGCAATAGACCCAATTTGTCTATAAATGGAAAAAAACTGATTAGTTTAGAATTATTTTTGATAGGTCGGTTAGTAGTAAGTACGTGAATCTCCAAAGTAAAGCTGCTGTACTGTATTTGTCTTATCACGAAATTATGGGCATCTAGCTTTGCTTCTATTGTTAAGCGTGACAACTCATGGCTTTCATTTTTTCTGTCATCTGGTTTTTTTCGGAACAGCAACAATATTTTTGTGATTACAAGAACGACTTTCGAAAACTTAGAGCATCTCAGGATTAGCTTGGAAAGCCAGTCATTTTCGATCTCCACGTTTAACAAAGCCACAAAATTTGGCTTCTGTTCCTTTAGAACTTCGTCTTCGTCTAAAACGCTTAAATTGTCACCAGTTTTATTTGGCCATGCTTGTTCTGGCTCCTTTAACCAATCAGGACCATTCCACCACAAACTATGCTCTACAAGCTCGTCAGGAAACAGACCCCGCGATGCGCAATCCGCCGGATTGGTAATCGATGATACATGGCCCCAATTAGGGCATCCAAACCGGTTAAAACCGAAACCGACTAACCGGTTAATTGTCAATATATTTACTATTCTAAAACCCGGTTTTTTTGCCCGGTTTTTTTGACAACCGGTTCCTTAGTAGTTTAATTTTTTAGATAATTATACTTTACAATAGCAGTGTTTTGTTGGCAATCGTACAACAACAATGCCATATAATTTCATTCCGTAATGAATAGTTTCATTCCAACTTTCAGTAGGTTTTGGAATAATTTCATTCCACTAGTTGCACTAGTTTAAATCTAGAGGACAAAATAATAAAATATTATTTACATATTATATCATAATATTACATTATATTATAATAAATATAATTGCATTATATAAATATTATAATAAACATAAAATTATAATAAATATAATTGCAATCTTGTCTTGGATTTCCTTGATTCCGATGCTAGAGCGCCTTCTTAAACTTTAGAATTACATTAAAATAGCCTTGGAAGAAACGGGTCGTGAGGATTTTTACCACGTGAATGATTTCAAATCATTACAAACAATAAATAAAGTCCTAGCGGAGGGAGCTTGCTGAAAGAGCTAAGTAAAGAAAATGCGACACTATTAACAGCGGATGCTGTTTTTTTAAATTTATTTTTGGCAAGTTAAGGGAAGTTAAGAACGATTTAAATCTAAGTATGATGCACTAGAAAAGAGATTTTTAGAACGGAGAAATAAAATACTAGTTTCTCTCCATAAATATATTCAAACCGGATCGTTTCAAAACCAGCAAAATCAAATCAAATCGATGAATTACCATAGGCAACGAAAGGAAATACGTTAAAATTTGCTTAAGATGTACTGGCAAGACTATTTATGGAAAGGGAAATTATATGTTCAAATTTGGAACAATAAAGTGAAGCTTCAGAAGACTAAAGTCGTTGAAATGCAGAAGACAATTTCTTCATTGTCTAAAGACTACAATCCTGACTTGAAAGTTGATTGCTTAAACGAGCTTCGATTGTTTGGTGCCACCGGTACTCGATGAAACAATTTCGAACAACTGCTCGATTCACTCAACTCTATTCAACCTACGTCAACTCTATTCAACCTACGTCAAAACAGAAGTTCAATGAAACATGGAAATGGAACTCTAGATGCGTTAGTGTTTCTTAAATACTACTTTTTGAAGAAATAAATATTCCTATAACCTCATTTATTTTTGGTCCTTTTTGTTTTGATTTGTATATATCGGTTAACCGGTTTATCCGGTTTTGATTGCTTAAAAAAACCGAAAACCGGTTTTTAAAATTTCCCGGTTTTTTGGATGCCCTAGCCCCAATGATTACGGTTTGAATGTTGGAGAACATATGAAACTCTATTTGATACAAATGTTTGCCATTTCCTTGGACAAGACGAAAGCCAATTTAGGACTATGGTTGAATCTGTCCACAACCTATATCTAATCCTTTGGTTTTTAAACGTATTTAGAGTTGATTTCATTAATTTGGTTAACAATACTGCAGCACAGTTCTAATCGTGGAATACTTATAGTCTTGATGGGAGCAACCTTTGTTTTTGCAGTGACTATATTTATTTTGTAGCCGTTAACAGTTTTAACTCTGCTATATACTACTGCAGCATATGCTAATTCAGAAGAATCCGAAAAGCCATGTAGCTCCAATTCTTGATCGTCTGTGTGTAGCCATCTTGATATTTGTATTTCCTCTAATTTGTGCAAACGATTTCTGATGGTTTGATATTGTTGTTCAATCGGGTTCGGTAAGTGCTCATCCCAATCTACACCTAACAACCACAGTTTTTGGAACAGTAATTTAACCTTCACAGTAGCTGGTGACAACCATCCCATAGGATCGAATATTTTGGATGCCTCGGATAATAGCTGACGTTTTGTTAATACGGTTTTGTCCACTTTAACCTTGAACTGGAACACATCATGTTTAGGCACAAATTTTACACCAAGTATCGAAGTCATTTGTGTGTTGTCAAATTCTTTACATGATGACTCTCTGTCTGCTTCTGGTATAATACTCAACAGTTGTTCGCTATTTGACGACCATTTACGCAGATGAAATCCTCCCTTTTTTAGTAAACATTTCAACTCCGTAACTATGTGTTGAGCATCCTCTAATGTGTTTGATCCAGACATAAGGTCATCTACATAAAAATCCGTCTTCAATACTTTGGCTGCCTCTGGATGTTCGGTGTGGTAATCTTCAGCCAGTTGGTTTAATGTTTGGGTTGCCAAAAATGGTGCAGACGCTGTACCATATGTAACCGTTACAAGTTTGAAGTTTTGCAGTTCATCTCGTGGGTCCTTTCTCCAACAAATCTTCTGGAACTCGCTATCCTTTGTGTTAACCCAAATTTGGCGATACATTTTCTCGATGTCCGCAGAGTAGACAATACGATGGATACGAAATCGTGAAATAATTTTCACCAAACTAGATTGAACTACAGGCCCAACTAGGAGTTGATCATTCAGTGAATATCCATTGGATGTTTTGGTTGATCCATCAAAGACTACACGAAGTTTTGTCGTACTGCTGCATTCTTTTAAAACGCCATGATGTGGCAAATAATACTGACCAGCTCCAACATCTTCCGACAATTTCATGTGCCCTAATTGCAGGTATTCATCCATGAACTCACAATATCGTTTCTTAAATACTTCATCGCGTGCAAAACGTTTTTCCAAACTGTATTGACGTTTCACTGCTGTAGCTTTAGAGGATCCTAGGATCGATACTTCGGATTTAAATGGTAAGCTAACTACGTATTTGCCATCTACCGCTCTTCGTACTGTGTTTTTGTAATATTGCAGACATAGTTTTTCATTTTCATTGTAAAGTTCAGACTCTGCGATTTCTTCTATATCCCAAAATTTTCGTAGAATCGAATCTATGTCAAGATGTAAATTAACCGGAACTTTATCACTATTACCACTTTCACTATGAATTGGTGTTCCTGCTATTATCCATCCTAATCTTGAGTTATGCGCAAAGAGTTTTGATTTAGGAATGAGCGCCTTGCCATCACATAGTATATCGAAAAATACATCGCTTCCAAGTAAAATATCAATTTTACCCTTGCTATTAAAATCTGGATCTGCTAATTGTGTTGTATCCATTACATTACTTATATTAGGCGTGTTACCTGAGGGTTGGTATGAGGTTATTGAGGGAACGATTAGCACCCTTGCTGATATGTCATAAGTAGCATCTTGAAACCATGGTCGTAAGCGTATGTCTGAGACTCCTCTTGATACTCCTGATGTAACATCGTTGAGTCCTTGTATGACTATTCTTCCATTGCCCTTTTTTAATCCGAGTCTCTGGAAACATTCTTCAGTTACGAACGAGGTTTGAGAACCCGAGTCAAGCAGAGCGCGACATCGTTCCCAGTCACCACTATAGCGTTTCACTTGGATTTGGGCGGTCGGAAGTATTGCATTCACCACAGAATTTGAATGACCACATACCGTTGATTTTTGCTCCTTACTAGGGACCTCGAGGTGTAGGATTTCGTGATGTTTCTTATGACACAAATTACATTTCCTTTTAGATTTGCATTGATAGACTACATGCGTGTCACTTAAACAATTATAGCACCTATTGTTTTTTCTGATGTAATCTCTCCTCTGCTGAATATCAAGAGCGATAAATTCTTTACACTCACCAAATCTATGATCTTTATTACAGAATGCACAAATTACTGCCTGTGCAGTGTGCATTGATCTAGAGCTCTGTATGTGTTGTTTTGGTGTTACTCGTTTGGTATGTTCTGCCTCAATTAGTTCAATTTAGTTTTTATTATAATTTTTAATATTTTATGTTTTTCGCTTGATTGTTGATGAAAAAGTGATCGAGAAATTGCTTACTCATTTATCATCGAACAATTGAAGCAGTACCCACTGGTGTTCGTAATTATGATTAACAAATTGCATAAGTCGATAAAACTACCTGTAAATAAATATTCTTAATCACAGATGGTAGTATCGTTAGAAAGAATTAAATGATAACATTTTAACAACCTGTGATCGTCTGTCAAATCAGTACATTACATTATTATTATTGTTTAGGTAAGTTTCAATGTCAAATTTTGGTTCAGCTTAATGATTAACAAGTTAAATTCAATTTTAGGAGACAATTATACAAAATAATAGGAAGTAACAATAGTATAAGATAAGTATTTACATATAGAGATATTATCTTAAATTTATAAAGAAGTCAAGGTGATTTACTTTATTTATTTTCAGTTGATCCTGAACAAATATTGTCTACCTCCATAGGTTCTACCTGTCTATTGTGTTCTTGTCTATCGAAAGTATTCCTATATTGTCCGTTATTATCATTTTGTCTATGGTTCTGTATTACCCTATTATTATCAAACTGTTGTCTAAACTGTTGTCTAAACTGTCCGTTAGTGTTGTTAGTTCTATGATTATTAAAATTATTATTGTAATTATTATTGTGATTATTATAATTGTTAAAATTTCTTTGAACTTGGTTGAATCCATTATTTGGTATATGATTTGATTTTCTATTATTATTCCTTAGATTATTGTTACTTAAATTATTATTAAATTTTTTTTCATTTGGCACATTTCTGTTATTTTTACTAATTCTATATTCGTATTTAATAATGTCATCGGCCAAATATATTTCCGATTGACATAGAATATTGTCTAATTCATAAAGACTTTTGGAACTATCAATTTGTAATTAGACGATCGGAATAATTTTTGATTTTAGTATTTCTACTAATTCTCTGTCAATAGACTGATAAGTAAAATTATCCTCTTCGTCGAAATCACAAATTTCACTACATAGGCTTTTAGTTTTATTTAGCTGATTAAATAGATCTTTTACATTAAATACCTTTTGCTCCTTGGACTGGTACAGCAACTGATGAATGGTCTGCTTTGGACGGTACTTCAATCTCAGCTGTTGTATAACGTTGTTCCAAGTTCGCTGATGTTCCGGGATCTCCATAATTGTATTGCGAGCGTTTCCAATGATCTTTGTATTAATGGTTTTTCGCAAGCAATATTCTCGTAGCTCTTCATTGTTTCTGCCGCATAAACTCTCAGCATCAATGATACTTTTCAGGAATGACTTAAGCTTGTAGGAGTCATCTCCCGAAAATGGTTGAATCTCATTAAAGTTACGGATGATTTGGTCCGGACTAAGGTTGAATTTTGTTGCTTTTATATTGGTTATTTTATCATTTTGTTCTGCTATTAGTTGTTGCAGTGCATTTATTTGCTCATGTAGTTGTTGTTGCTGGTTTTGCTGTTGTACGATTTCACGTTGTAGTTGTTCCATTTTATCGATGACTATGTTCACTATTTTCTTTTTTTCACTTGTGATTATTTAACTTACTTATTATTTTCACTACAATTCTTGTTTTTCGAGTTCACTATTTTCACTTGTGGTTGTTTTATTAATTTGTTATTTTCACTATAGTTTTTTCAATACACTATTGTTTTTTCAATACACTATTTTCACTTATTGTTCGTATCTCGGATATCTATCTTCGGATAGTTATCCTATCAACTGCGCCAATTTCGATATTCAATTCTTCGGAATTGAAAAAATTATTTTTATTTACACTGTAAGTTTATACAATTTAATTATATAATAGTGTTTTAACAATTTATTTAACTTCTGAATTCTTTAGAATCAGATAGACCGAACTGTTATTAAGTCTGGGCTCTTCGGAGTCAGATCAACAATTAATTTTAATTATGTTTCTATTCTTTTAGTTTCAACATATGTACTTAATTTCCTATTGGTTTACAATTTCATACTTAATATTAGTTTTTACTTAATTTGCTAAATACATTAAATTGCATTTTGGAAATATTATATTACTTTCCGTTCTTAATTAATTTTAAAATAAAATTGCGTCGTGCATATTTTTGTTGTTGTTGTTACTTTCGTGGGATGTAACTCGCGTGCCAATAGTTGGGTCAAAAAATATGGGTATCAATAATTGTGTTCATTACGCTAGTAAGCGAAGTTTTGAAATAGTAAAATATTTTTTTTGTTATCGTTCGAAAGAGAAAACGAAATAAAAAATATATGTTTATCCTATTTCGTTTGTCATCACCAAATAACTAATAAATATTTTAAAACCGCGGTTCATATAAGATATACCGCTTTATATTTATTCTCTTTGGTTTGACAGTAAATTAATAATACAGTAGTCCCCTATTAACCGCCAATATCACAGAAGTATCAACATAGTCTGCAGTTTTAGATCCAAGACATGACCTTGCGGAACTCCATCTTAGTTTTTTTACTCCGTGTTTTCGTCTTCGTACTCCCTCGAAACAATTTTGGCATCTCATTGAAGTTTGAACTTCTATCTCCTAATTAGATTCCGTAAAGTTTCGTTTCTTCTCAACATCACTAATTCTTTGTTTGTCCTATGACAATACTTTTTTTATTTTTTTTTTTTATATTTTATACTATGCTATCTTTTTTTGGGGCTCAAGGCTCTCCCAGCTCTTTCGCGGTTCGCTTATTTACGTCCTACTTTACGCTTTAACGGCCAAATCGAGGACGTACGGCTTTAGGTCCGATTTTCGTAGAACCATCTGCACATTGCATAGCTCCATGCCGGCCTATGACCTAGCACTGACATAGAAGATGGGTCGGCCCATGAGTTCTGCACTCCAACAGGGGGTCATAGATGTGTTCATTAACACCATCGATCGTAATCAGATGGTCCCTGAGTCTTGCGAAATAGAATTTTTATTGCATCTATACTAAATCATCCGTCGTCATTCTCTATCGATACCCGGCTGGGTCTCCTTTCTCTTGAGATGTACGACTATTACGCGGTCGTCCTCGTCTTTTTTTAAGAGTTTTAGAGTTATCATCTGAATTTCTTGTTGATCACAATGATCCTCTTTCTGCTTTTGGAGTATAAGCTTAAGACTTCTGTCTTTTTGACTCAAGGTTCTGTCATTCTTTAGTTAGCCACCCCGAAAGGATTTAAGCTAATCTTTTCAGCAGTACCTATGACGAGCGCTTAATATGATATACTTCTTAAGTTTGAGAATTATTGGAGACCCAAAATCTTTCACTCCCCTTTGTACGAAAGTAATCCTATTTATTTTTAAACTCACCTGGAATCCAGAGGTTCCAACAAGGACTGGATATTGAAATGACCGCATAATGTCATTTATCATGACTTGCCATGCACCTAGTTTACTTTACCACCCGTTCCAGTTCGAACGGGGACCTGGGGTTTGCTGCTGTTTCAGAGCAATACAGTACTTAACTCCAGTATGAAGGTCATTCCAATGGCATGACGACCACTTGATTATTGTCACTTAAATTGTAATATTAGTTCCAACCCTGCTCGCTCAGTATCACTTCCATATACTTCCGCTCAACTCAGAGTATAGGAATAATCACATTGAGTTCCACAAATGATTCCAGTTTTAACTTCACTGCAGCCAGCCTGAAAGCCATCAGTTAAAAATTGTAAATGAATGATTTTCAATGTTCGTTCGTCCTTCTCAAGAGCAGGATTCTATGTTTTAAAATATTTATTGAAACAAAGCGTTAATGTGTGGTAAATATTTAACGAATTGTGTGCTGTCTGAAGGCATTTCTCCTAGTAAAAGTTCAGTCGACCTGGCCTATCACAAACAATTTTGTTGCCGTCATCTGTTTACCGAATACATCTAACATTAGAAGTTAGAATATAAATGACATAGTATGAGTAGGTCTTATCTGTATTAGCCAACTTATGTACATGATACCCTGTCACATCCTTATTTATATATATATATATATATATATATATATATATATATATATATATATATATATATATATATATATATATATATATATATATATATATATATATATATATATATATATATATATCATTTTGTATCACAACCTAAATTATATATGTGGTTTTTATTCAGCTTTCACTGTACTCGTATCATGCGCACAAAGGCTACCACTCCTATTTACTTTTTCTCTAGTTCTAACAGTACTCAATTGTACTCTTTATTTCATAGAAGAGCACACTATAGTGTGTGAAGCATGTATAGAACATACTTTCTTCAATACGCGTGCTGAGACTGTGTCCAGTAGATGAGGACTACTTTCTTTCAAATATATGAATCAGTTAGTCTCTCTTAAGTTTTGTGAAATATGGAGGATAGTTTTGTCTTTCGACTATAGTTTTGTTCCCAGTCACTTAGACTCGATTGTTTCATTGAGACAACCCTTCCTGGACGTACACTCTCAGCCCCGACATCTGTTTGTTCTTCTAATGAAGTCCAAGATACCTCCGTATCCTCAAGGTCATCAGTTGATCATCAAGTAGGAATTGTGATCCATACCAGTGCAGTCTATGGAAGGAGTATGAAAATCAGGCGCACAAGAAGTGATTCTCGCCCCCCACACTGTTCGTAGTGACGGGTAATTTCATCTCTTCTGGTGCAGATTATCAAATTTAGAGTCGATATCTCTTTAAAAGATAATGACTTCAGTAATAGAGTGGGTTCAGATCTCACAAAAGTGTAAGCCACTCCCAAACTGGCCAATTTATCAGCCTGGGTATCCAGTGAAGTCTATCTTCATTCAGACTGCCTAATTCGATTAATCAGTATTGAAACCAATCGCCTTTGGAGCAGCCTTTGACTATATAGCCATGAGAGTATTAAGAATAAATATTAAATTAACTTCCATCATTTAGAAATATAACATCTTAGCGTTAGATAATTTATTACAAAACACCATCAATGAGAAAATTACAGTTTAGGAATTGTATTGCTAGATCTGCTCTTTGCCATCTATATATATGACTTTTGTACATAATGAGTAGGTTTCAAGATAAGAGATCCATAGTGTTCTCGGAGCCTATCCCTGCTTGCTCGCTCACGAAGGATACGCTTCGTGATGTTTCGATTATCGCAGTCCCTATTATCTCGAGGTATCTCAGCCCATCTCACCAGTATTACAAGCCTACCACTGTTAATTGTTGCTTAAAAAAGTATTATCCAAGTATATATTTTCTTTTCGTTTGATTTTCAGCTCGAACTGTTAACCTACAAAATTCTTCATACCGACGTGAAAATCACAGCATTTGATTTGTTTCCAATCAATTTGAAATTAGTAACAAATGTAAGTACAAAATCAATGTAATAATATTTAGTTAATCCAACAGTTTGAAATTGATGCTATTTTAGTTGTTTGCAGGTGTGGTCACATACTTGTTGGTAGTCCTGCAATTTCGAGAAATGGTATAATCAAATCGAAAAATTATGAACTCTTGCACCTAACAACATAATTATCAGCATGCCACTGTTAATTCTCGTTTAATCACAATAAAAATTTTGTGTATTTACTTCCGAAAAGCGCCTTAATTGGTTCCCAAAATATTTACGAATTTTGAATAGCAAAAAAATTTTAGTTTTTGACACGTTTGTTAAATTGATAATACATTGTATCAATACCTATAATAGTAAATAAGAATATATCATTGTAAAAATATTCAAAATAAAAACTAGATTTGCTAATTATATTTAACACGCCTATCTTTTACTATGCCACAAGCGAAGAGATAATCGTAATCTTGTTAAACAAGTCCTTTGGTATAACATCAAGAGAAAACCACTTGATCGAGAAGGACAATGCAATGTGAAGAACTTACTGATTCTCACAACGTCTGTAGAAATATTTATTATTTAACAATCATTGAAATCCTCGCAACTCGCCAAATCTGCTTCTCAACATTTGAATCGGGTTTTAAACAGAATTAAGGTATTACCTTACGTACAGCTCGTTTCTACAGAACATATCCAAGAATGCGATCTGCAAATTATTAGCGAATTTCATAATATGTCTAACAATTTGTAAGATTGACCATCCTAGACTTTGTAGGAGTGATAGTATTCAACAATTTACCGGAGTGATAGTAGTTTGCTGAGCGATGAATTTGACAGACCGTTGCATAGTTTACATAGTTTCCAACTTTAATTCATAATATGGGGCACTAGGTGGTGAGTAGTCTTATTTTGATCGGTTTGTGCTTAGCACTTACTATCTTTTATAAGATGGGTCGGCCCATGAATTCTGCACTCCAACAGGGGGTCATAGATATTTTTCATTATGTACCGATCTATTACATTTTTGTTCTTTAGGATAATAAATAATTTGTACATAAAACAGATATTATGTACTGAAAATAATACTAGTACATAATGTAAATAGATGATATATAAGTATTTGTCTATAACTTGTACGTTGATATTTTATGTTTGGCCAGTCGTAAATTATATCTTCGGTCGATCATTTGCTTTTGCAAAATAAATATTAAATGAATAATTTAAATAAAAACTTAATCAAGTCAATATTGATAATTAGTTTTAAAATCTTCAGACCATAAAATACATTTAAATGAGGTACTTCTTCGTAAAATTTATTATAACTATCATCAAAAATTAAATTAAGACACTAATATTGGACGTTGTTTATACGAAATTTTAACGGTTAAGTGAGCGAAGAGAATTCCCATATTTTTCTCCAATTAGTTTTCCCTCTAGCTCAACTTATTGAATTTTGGATAAATACCGCGCGAAATTTGACTGTAGAGGAATCAGAGTGAGGGAGTCGACCTCGAGTGTGTGATTCGGTCCCCAGTTAGGGTGACGGGCCCGAGAGGAGGACAGAAAGTGACCAGCAAGCAAAGGGGAGAACAACCGGCAACCCATTAGAATACAACAATAAAGACAAGAATTGAACTATATTTTTTTTCTTTTTGTCGTTTAACAGAAAACCATCAGCGAGGGAAGAAAAAAGATAATGGAAAGTATATAAATACTCAATTACTAACATCCAGGCACCGTCTCCCTTACTGCTCCGTCTCCCATTCTGTTGGTAACGGAGTACCACCTATACACTTACTAACTAAGTAGTTTTCTTTTCTTAAGTTTATTTTATGGACTTTTCAAAGATGGTGCGGCTTTAAAGTACACCACCTAACTACGGGGAATCTTTGCATACAAGTGGTATACGGACCACGTTTTTTCATCATTCTCCACTATTTACTCAGGCAGATGTAACTCCTACATTTAGCCTCTAACCCCCTTCCATTATTGCAATTCTCTAGGTCTCTTGAGACGGATCTCAACTACCCCGACCGCTTCTTCTACCGATTTGAGCTGCGGGAATCTATGCCGCACGAGATCCAATGACTCTAGATGCAATTGTTCAAGCCGGGTCTGCCATGCGTGAGCTTAGGGTAACCCGTTTCATAATCATATATTACATATTTAAAAATTTTAACTCATTTAATTTTATTTTCAAGTTTTTTGTAACGCACAGAAAAATAATAAAACTCTTTGATAGCTCGAATTCTGATTGACGCGTCAGAAAAAATGCTCATGTAATTTGCAAGCAGCACTGTAAATATGCGGCCGTCAGAAATTCTGACACTTTTTTTTAGTATTATCAAAGACAATGTACTACAAGATAGACATCTTGCACCCATGGAATTTACATAAAACCTAAAAATCAGAAAATTTTACAAATACTACAGAAGTATTATATTTTGTCAAAATAGGACAACGGACTATCATAGATCGATTATCTCGCTCGATCACATGGCTGTAGTTTTATTTTAATTTGTCCTAAAAAAATATAGATATCTCTTTTATGTTTACACCATATTTCTAATTAAAAATGAAACAATACAATACACATACTAAATCATTTCTGGATACTGAAAATTAACTTTTATCAGTGCTAAATACACATACATTAGCATTGCTTTTATATAAACCAAAAACAAAAGAAATTTATTATATATATGTATCACATTTAACACTTTCACGGCGCAGTAGGCAATTTACTTCATTATACAGGGTGTCCCCGATTGGGATGCTGATCCGTTACGGGCTGATTCCTTGGTTCATTTCATGAAAAAAATCGTATGGCAGGGGGGGGGTCAATTTTTGATATTCTTTGAGATACAGCGCGTTTAAAAAATTTGGTTCGGAAAAAAAGTACAAGCGGATATTAAGCTGTAACTTACAAAATTTTTATCGGAGAGCAACTAACAAAGTCTCATTTGACGGACAACTAAATAGGCTATATTTAAGATCTCATTGGCTATCTCGCATCTTTATCCATTTAAGAGCTATGGCGTTTTAAAGTTAAAAAAATAAAAAAAAATGATATTTTTTTCATAAATTTGAGTTTTTCTCAAAAAAATGCCCTAATAAATTTTTTTTACTTAATTTAAATCCGCTATAATCTCCTCTACAATCCCTCAATACATTATTTGTACCCACGTGTTATAGTTTTTTACTTATGAGACGAAGAATGAAAACACGACACACAAATATTTTCTGATTATTTAATTCAGTCTTCCATACAAAGCATTGCATGCTGACCGTACGTGGGCTTGCGGAATTTTATTCCATTCTCGAACAAGAGCTGACACTTTCGTATTTTTTAGTGGAAACCTTACTCTCCAAAACGGACCATATGGAGAAATCCATGGGATTCAAGTCTGGTGAATATGGTAAAAATTGCTGTGTCGCTCGAGCTTTGTGTGACGGTGCCGAGTCCCGTTGGAATGTCCAACGGTTCGTACCAAAGTGCTTACGTGCCCAAGGTAGCAAAGCATCGTTTAGGATCTTTTGGCGGTACATCTCTTGGTTTACCTTGACGCCATGTTCGATGAAAACCAGAGGAGTGCGTCCATCTGCAGTAACTGCAGCCCAAACCATAACATAAGGTGATTGCTTGCGCATGGCAACTCTTGTGTCCAAATTATCGTTGGACTTGTGCTCTAACCAAACACGATCATTTTGTTTATTCACATACTGTTGAATGGTGAAAATTGTCTCATCAGAAAAGACATTTTTTGGAATCTCATCACGTTCGGCCAAGGCCTTCAATGCTCGTGTTTTTTCAAGCCTAACTTTTTTTTGTGCCTCCGTAAGATCTTGAACTTTTTGTATCTTGTAGGGCTTCAAGTGTAGTTCATTTTTCAATATGGTTTGAATGCTGTATCGTGAAACATGTAGACGTGCGGCTAATTGATTGGCAGTTTGACGAGGATTTCGTTGGATTCGTTTCTTCACCTTTCGTATCATTTCTTTTGATGTTGCTGTATTTTTAGGACCGCCTCTGTTGCGTTTTGCGATGCTACCAGTTTTGTTGTATCTCGTTATGGTTCGATACACAAACATTTTATTCACATTCAAATGCTGGAGCTGACGAACTATTGCTGTTTGTGAATTTCCACCCAAATACAGTGCAATTACACTATTACGTTTGAATTCCATTACGATTTTTTTATCAAGATATTAATTTAGAACAATTATTTATTGACCACATATAAACAACTAACCAAACTTCAATCTGTAAAAAAATTAACGCGCGAAAAATGACAACTACACAAATGACAGCAGAGTGAAGTGAGTAACATTTGGTCTCAGCCATCCTGTATATATATATATATATATATATATATATATATATATATATATATATATATATATATATATATATATATATATGTATATTTATATATATATATATATATATATATATATATATATATATATATATATATATATATATATATATATATATATATATATTTATATATATATACATCAGTACATACTCTACTCTAGCAATTTATTAAATTTGAATCAAGGATTTTAAAATTATTCTCGCATATGCAATACCTGGGAGTACCAGATGCATGCATCCTTATAAAATAACAATAACTTGAGAACCTAAACTTGAGTTATTAATTCTGATATACGATTATGCGTTGCCGTGTCCACTCATTTCTTTCTTATGTTACTTGTGGAAAGTGATTTTACAGCTTGACACGACACATTATACCAACAATTCAATCTTATAATGTCTGTGTACTTTTAATTAATATTTATAGTTTCATTAAAGTGAAAAAGTACCTACTGTAAGAGTGTTCAGGGTTGATCTTAATATCAATGTGTCGAAAAACATAGTAGGTGTATCGTTACCAAACTTTTAAGGTACATAATGTATATATTCGACTGTTTACGCAATACCACTAAAGATCAGGCCGATTATTCTCTTTTATGAGTTAGTATGAGTAGATGAATAGAAAACAACAAAATTTGTACAATTCGTTCGTAAACTGTCGATTTCTCGCAATTTTTTGACTTTGCTTTGTTGTATCTTACAATACAGGCCTTAACATCAAATTTTGTATATGAGGCATCTAAATATGATTATTTATCAAGACTGCTGTACAATAAATTTCCCATTTATTGATACATGCTCAAATTTTTCATTCATAAGAAATTTTCCTGATTTTTATTTTTATTTTCGGCTAATATGTTAGTTCGATAATATTTCGTTTATCGAATATGATCACATGATCAAAATGGTTCAATGTGATTCGAGAAAATGAATAAACAGTGATTATATAACGTAACTCCTCTTTTGCATTTGAATTTTGTATAGGAAAAACACTCTAGCACACAAAGAATACACAAAGTCACAAAAATTATTTTTTTTGTTTTGTTTACGTTGATTTTTTTGTTTCTTTTTGTTTTTGATGGTACATTGTCTGTTACTGTTATTGTATTGTATTGTATGTTTACTTGTCAGTATGAAAAATAATTGGCCTAAAATATATTTAATTTTTGGCAAATTTAAAATATTTTTGCGGAAATATAAATTTCAATAAACATATAAATATAAATAAATTTGATATTATTCCATTCATAATTTTACTGACTACTTTGGATGACAAAATTTGTTTAGTTGTTAATTCGTTAATTCTATTTCGAAAAATTAAACGAAACATCAATTTAATTATTTTTGGAAATAATAAAATTAACGTTTTGTTTAATTTATTTCCTAGTTAAAATTATCAAAATCTAAATAAAATTGTTAAATATCTATAAACCTACAAAAAATAATTCAAACAGGTAAAATTTTATGTAAATTGAAGATAAATTACGAAAACATAAAATTTATCATAAAACAAATACATCCTTCCGTCGCAACTGCTCGTAGCAAACTAAAACAAAACAAAGCAACAAAATCAAAAATAAATTAAAAACAAAACGAATGCACTAAAAGACAACAAAGCAGTAAAGCACACAAACCTAATTGACCAAAATATCAATTTTTTTATAAAGAATTAAGTAATTTAAGTTTACAATTAAAACAGTTTTAATAATCCTAAATAAAAATTCTGTAAGCCTAACAAAAATTAAAACGCATAAAATGTTACGTGATTTAAAAATATTACGTAAAAATAAAATCATACTGACAACGAACACGTGCTTTCGCTGCAAATGCTCGTGGCAAACTAAAACAAAGAAACAAAATCAAAAATAAAATAAAAATGAAGCGAAATGCACTAAAAGACAACGAAGAACAAAACTGTTTGCATTATTTCTAAAAAAAATGGAAACGAAGGAAAAATGGAAAAAAACGAGCGGGATGCAAAATAACATCATATTACTACTCGTATGCGCGAACCAGAGCAAAATATAACAAATAATATGTATTTAAACCCGATATTACAAATTCATTTCGTTTTATTTTTCTATTCACGATCGAAAATATAAAAATCTAGATTCTTAAATCTTCAAAAACATGAATTAAAATATTGGTTTAAATGAAAATTATTAATCCAGGATTGTTGATAAATAATCATTTTCCAAACTCTCGATAGTGAGTAATTCGCTATGGAGCCTGCCTACCAAGTTCTAGGAAGTTAAAAGTCAAAAATTTCGAAAAAATCGACTTTTTCATACGATTGTTGATGTATTTACGACTTTCTATTCATTTACACATACATAGGATCGGCCATGTTTTTCGATGGAAAACGGCCGTATACATATACGCATTGGTTTACGCATTACTTATATAGATATTTAATATAGCCTTTCTCTTTCTTGATTTCGGGTAAAATGAGTGAGTATGAATGGTTCTTCCTATATACATATTTAAATTATAACGGATTTATTCGATTTTGAAAGAACATCACTTTTAGTTTTTGTAAATTTCATTATAATATAGTTATTTTGCGTATACAGTTGTGGTTAGTAAAAACTATTGTGTGATTTGAGTTATTAAATTCAAATTATTTTATTTAAACATAGCTAAAATGATGTCAAAAAAAAGAATATTTACTTGTATTGTACCAAGCTGTATGCAATCTTCTTCACATTCCGATTTGAAATTTTTTCAACTTCCTAAGGATCCGATTAGAAGTGCAATTTGGATGAACTCAATTGGGTTGTCGAATATCTGTTTGAAAAACAAGCACAATTTTGTGTGCCAACGTCATTTTCCAAGTGAATATATTGAAGTTAATAATTATTTAACTAAAAACGCAGTGCCTGTACTGAATTTAGTCAAAATAAATCAAGTTGATAAATTCCCACTAGTCGCACCAACACATCCGGCTGTTGAAAAAATGGAAACTAATTGTACTCTGGATAACTCCTCGTTTCATAATCCAACAGAATTTTCATCAAAAATGATGCAAACCGATCCTTTAGATGAGGATATTGAATTTTTAAATGTCATAAACAGACTAAATTGTGCTCATTGTGAAATAAAAAATGACAATCGTTGTGGTAACTGTATCAAATTTCGCCACAACTCTTTTATACAATCCAAAAAGTTAAATGCAGTTAAAAACAAATTACGTGAAATGAACTCTAAATATCTTAAATTAAAAAGAAATTATAATAATTTAAAATCAAACTATCAAAAAATTAAAAATCTAAGTGTTGACGAAATTATTAGTCAAATCAAATCGGCAAACGAGCCAACTAAAAATGTATGTAGTCTTCTTTTGAAAGAAGACTACTACTATACAGAGCAAGACAAAACCTTTGCACAATGTTTGTACTACAAATCGGCAACTACAAACAAATATTTAAAATCGGTATTCGAACTCAAACTACCATCAGTTTCATCAATATTTAGTTGGTCACCAATAAAGTATATTTCTCCGGGAATAAACAACGTTTTACAAAACCAACAGTGGCGGCTGCTCCATGAATGCAATGCATGCACGTAAATTATAATTTTTAGATAAAAGACTTAAAAGAAATGTTTTGAAAAATACATTTTCTTTTACCTATATTTACGATATACTAAAATAAACTTTAAATAAAAACAAATTTAAGTTTATGAATTTTCATGAATACGTTTATTTAAAATTCGTTTTATTTTAACATACAAAAACTTTTACTAACTTTTCCCCTCACACAATTCATTATAATATTTATAATTTACATGACAATTTGACTACTACGATAATTTAATAACTCCCACCTACTATTAAGCAACTAATAAATTTGTATTTATTCCTTTGAGTTTTGTTGAACACGCTTCCAAATTAAATTGAAATTTTCTATGAAGAAAAAAAGCAAATATTCATTTGCATGCATGGGGAAGCGAATATAGACGATTGTATACGAGAAAATAGTACGATACATGTATCGTCGGTTTTTTATTTTTATTTTACAATACATACATATACATATATAACTTGTTCGAATAATTTTTTTCTTATTTGATTCCTATTAGGAAACTGAAATGCGTGAGTGTGGTACAAAAACAAAAATTATTAACATTTTTTATACGATCTGTATTTGCACTAATACACATTTTGAAAAAGCAATTTCTATTATGCATTCAAGTAAATTTGTATGAACCCGAAAGAGAACAACATACATTATGCACATAGCTACTTGTTTTTGATACTTTTTTTTTGCTTTTGTTTTATCAGAAAAATAGAAAATTAAATTTGTGTAGTGCGTGTGCGTTTATTGAGAAAATTTTATTAAAAAAATACAGAGTAATAAGAAATTTTTTTTTTATGATGAAGTAATTAAGAACTTTTGTCAGAGTACACGTAGGATAGATTTTATTTATAAATAAATATGTTAATGTTGAACACTACTTTAAAAAACGTTTTTGATTTTTTGCATGCATGAAAATTTGAGTCGCCGGCCGCCACTGAAAACCAACTTAAATATTTATTTCTTAATATGCCAATTTCATCGCGAATTTGTACTCTTACTTTTGACGAAATAACTATAAAAAAAGATTTAACAGTTAACCCTGTCACTGATAAAGTTGAAGGATATTGTGATGACGGAGCTATTTTTTTTATGTTGCGTGGTTTAGTGGACAGTTGGAAGCACGTACTAAATTATGTTCTCATAAACAATTCTGTCACCGTTGCTAAACTGTCACAGCTTATAATAAACAATATTAAAATATGCCAAGAGGTATTGAACCTTAAGGTAGTGATGATAACCTGTGATCAAGGTACAACAAATGTAGCACTGTATAAATATTTTGGTGTTGGGCCGGAAAAACCTTACATATTCATCAACAATGAAAAGATTTTTTTACAATACGATCCACCACATTTGATCAAATCTGTTCGAAATGCATTCATCAAAAACCAATTTATTCATGTAGACTTCGGCACTACAGATTTTAAAGTCGAAAATATATTATACGAACACGAAAAAAAACAAAAAATTAAGTTGATGCATAAATTAACAAAAATACACATGGAGCCCAACAGTTTTCAAAAAATGAGTGAAAAACTGGCTGTTCAAGTACTCAGTAATACTGTTGCCTGCGCTATACGTTCTGCACTTAAGACAACTCCATCGATTTTTGAGAACTATTCAGAGCAACTCATACCTACAGCAAAAATCATCAAAACATTCAACAACATATTTGATTGTCTTAACTGCCGCAATTTTTCTTCGAATAACCCATATGAAAAGCCACTTAAAGTTAATAACAAAATTTATTTATATTTGCAGCAAAGCCAAGTATTTTTACAAAATCTTAGTATTGTTTCCAAAAATCAAAATTATTTTAAATTCATAAAGGGGTTGGAACTAACCATTTCTGCCCAATTAGCATTGGTTCAGCATCTAAATTCAAATTTTGCAGTTGAATTTATATTAACTGGAAAAACCAACCAAGATGTCTTGGAAAATTTTTTCGCGGCATTAAGAGGTAAAGGAGGTTATAATTATACGCCTTCAAGTTATGAAATCGGTGTACACTATGCCAATATCGTGGTTACGAAAATTTTATTTAACTCGTTACATTCCAATTGTTTACCGGACGATTCAGAAAACTTAAAATTAAATTGGAAACAGTTTAAAAACGATTATCACAAAAGTCTCAAGGGTCCTGAAAATAAAGAAATAGAGACGTGCAAGGAGATGGATGAATTAATTCATCCGGGAGAAATAGGTGCATTAACAACGAATGCTATCGCCTACTATGCAGGGTACTGTTTTTAAAAAAATTCACTGCAATCAATGCACAATAAAATTATTAAAATCGGATATTCATATGAATACGGACAATACATTCATAAACGAAAAAAATTTCAAAAATAACAAACTGTCAAATTTTGGTTCGTTAAAGGCAACGTCAGTTGAGATGCTTAAAGTAGCCGTA